>JAIRCJ010000043.1:0-1229430 GCA_020883675.1 Bruguiera gymnorhiza | reverse complement strand
GTGTTTGTACACAAGCTATTTCAACATCATTAAGTGTGAATGAGTAATTACAACAAAAATTGGAGACTTGTTAGGAGGAAATCAAGAGAATGTCTCATTAGGCCGTAATTAAGCTGAAAATACTTGTAAGGAAAGCTAGTCATCATCAAGGACTCCTTGTTTAATGGAATTCAATGGATTCCATGTTCCAAGGAAGAATAGATGTGCTTCTGCAATGAATAGTGTTCCAGTTGTTATGTACACAAGCTATTTTCAACATCATTAAGTGTGAATGAGTAATTGGTGCCAAAATTGGAGTTTTGTGAGGAGGAAATGAAAAGAAGGTCTCTGTAGGCCGTAATTAAGATGAAAATACTTGTAAGAAATGCTAGTCATCATCATGGACAGTTTGTTTAATGAAATTCATTGGATTCCATGCTCGAAGGGTGTATAGTTGTGCTTGTTGCCATGAATAGAGTTTCTGATGTTTGTACATAAGCTAATTTCAACATCATTAACTGGGCTTTGGTAATACACCAAAAATTGGAGCCTCATTAGGCAGGTAATCAAGAGAATCTACTCATTTAGGCCATAATAAGATGAAATGCTCGTAAGGAATGCTAGTCATCAATCCAAGGACTCCTTGTTTAATGGAATTTCAATGGACTTCATGTCCAAGGGGGAATAGTTGTCCTTCTGCAATGGAATAGGTTTCTCGAGATTGTTGTACACACAAGTCTATTCTCAACCATCATTAAGATAGTGAATGAAGTATATTGTTTGCCCAAATTAGCCGAGACTCATTTAGGAGGAAACATAACCAGTGAAAGGTCTCACTCATAGACCTATAATTTAAGATGAAATACTGTAAGAAATGCCAGTCCATATCAAGGGACTGCTTGTTTAATACGAAATTCATTGGATCACATGCTCCATAAGGAGTATAGGATGTGCTTATTGCCAGTGAATAGAGTTTCAGTCTCTCCTGTACTATAAGCTAATTTCTACATCATTAAGTGTGAATGAGTAATTGTTTGCCAAAATTGGAGTCTTGTGAGGAGGAAATGAAGAGAAGGCTCTGTAGGCCATAATTAATATTGAAAATACTTGTAAGAAATGCTAGTCATTCATCAAGGACTGCTTGTTTAATGAAATTCATTGGATTCCACACTCTAAGGGAGTATAGATGTGCTTGTTACCATGAATAGAGTTCAAGTGTTTTGTACACAAGCTATTTCAACATCGTTAAGAATGAGTAATTACAACAAAAATTGGAAACTTGTTTGGAGGAAATCAAGGAGAATGTCTCATTAGGCCGTAATTAAGCTGAAAATACTTGTAAGAAATGCTAGTCATCATCAATGACTCCTGTTAATGGAATTCAATGGATCCATGTTCCAAGGGAGAATAGATGTGCTTCTGCAATGAATAGAGTTCCAATTGTTTGTACACAAGTTATTTCAACATCATTAACTGTGAATGAGTAATTGTTGCCAAAATTTGCCAGTCTTGTTAGGAGGAAATGAAGTGAAGGTCTCCATATGCCGTAATGAGATGAAAATACTTGTAAGAAATGCAGTCATCATTTTATTGTATTTATGGTGATTACTAATTGTTACCCGCACCCAGAATCAGACACTTCTTGTTTCATTTTCATTTCCTTTCCTCTTTGTTAGTTCTTTACATGCTTGAGTCATCAAACACGCAATGCTTACAGCTTTGAATTTTTCCAATGTAGAGCATCCCCAAAAGGAACACAGCTTGAAAAGGATGAATGAATAAGTAAAGAAACAAGACAATAATTTGCATATCCAGTTAACTATTTCAAGACTGGTTGGTGGAACATGTCTACAATATCAGCATATTGCATCATCAAAATGTGTAAGAAAATGAGTTCAAGATCAACCCAATTTCAAATCATCAAACAATAGACATTCTGCCAAACCATCTTACCCAAATATAATATGTCCATTTGGTGATGTTGTTTTGAGGTCTCCTAACACTCTATCAATTGCCAGAACATCCTTCACAAATAACCCATAGTCAAACTACCCATCTCCATATATCTCTAGATATGGGCATGATTTATTGGCTATGGAGCCTGATAAAGAACCTCCATTCACCTCATAGCAAAACTCACCATCACAAGGAACCAAACTCCTAGTGTCTGACTTATTTACATTATATAGTGTATGATCTATTTGTTACGAACAATCCATTATTCAGACAAAAGCTTTGATCCTACACGGATAATGAAAATCAAAACAGAAGAAGGGCATAAAAAAAAAAAAAGAGTTTGGCTTACACCAAGGGAGCTTGTTCTAGGGCATTCTTTGCATCAAATGCAATTGACCCACATAATGTCACTTCCTGTATTCACCTGTACATAGTAGTCATTGGAAGGAGTTCCAATTCCAATCCTTGCCTAATAAAGCCTACAAAGGAAGGAACTACGGAATTAGAATGACTAAAACTTAATCTACACAAAACTAGCAAAACAAGTACAACACAGTAAACAGTAATAACGGTAGAAACAAATCGACAAGTAAAAAAAAAAGGAACTGAAAAATCATAGAGAAAGGCGAAGAGAAGAAATAAAAGAAGAGGCAACAGAAAAATCATCAAATTAAGAAGGATAAACCCAAGGCCATTGGGACGGCCTGTGCCACTGGAGGGAAGAACAACGCCGAGACAACCGATGCTGCTGGAGGGAAGATCAACGCTTGGATGGCCGATATTTGTCTCCCATAGGCAAATGGGTCTAGAACTGGTGGCTTTGGAACATTCATTTTATGTGGTTCATTCAACGAAGGTGAGCAAATTCCCAAATTCCCCTGCAAAGCACTATAATCCAAGCTTGAAAATGTGCCTCCAATAGGAAGTCTCCCTCTAAGAATGTTATACGACATACTTATAGCGAGAAGGTTCTTCAATTTTCCCAGCTCCTGTGGCACCTCTCTAGTAAGTATGTTCACTTCCAATTTTAGAAATTTAAGTTGGTTTAGCTTTGATATAGACCTAGGACTGGAACCACTTAAATTGTTGTGGGACAAGCTCTTACAAGAAAAAAGAACAAACATGCAATAAGCTCAAGCAATGTCATTTGGATTATCATAATGATTATATTTTTGACCAATTCTAATAAAAATTACCCTTATTTTCTTTATAGTGCAAGACATAATGTTGGACACAAAGACTTATTTAGGTCAGTTATTTATAATATTCACAAGTACAACAATAGACAACAATACATAAAAAATAATAAGAGTTTAATAAATATTTTTTAAAATTTAATTTTATTTATTTATAAAATTAAATAAAATATGTTTAATTTATATTATGAAATTAAATACATGATTAATAAAATTTAATAGTATTGACATCGTTTTGGGAATTAAAATTTTCTATTATTTATTTTTTTTAGTTATTTTTCTAATAATTCTTAATTATACTATTATACCTTACCTACCCCTCTATCTATTTTTGTTTATTGATTCTATACACAATTTTATAAGCCAACTAGTAGCCCAAAAACTGTAATGCCCTCCAGCCTCCTTTAACCATCACTATGGTACCCTACAATAATTTAATGGTGGCAAAAGATAAAGTCCACCTTCAATTCGATATGATACCAAATGACTCAATTTTGAAAAAGCCTAGTCACTAAAGTACAAAGTTATCAACTTACTTGATTTCTACACTCACGAAAGATAGGTCAATTACTCATATACTATCAATTTTGAATTTACTTAATGATAATATATCATGTTTCTCATGTCTTAATAGGTTAGGCTACTAATATAATGTAATTTAACCAAAGAGAAAAGATGTAGATAACTAATAGAAGCAAAATTAGCAAAGGCCTTACAACAAGTAAAGAGCTGAGGAATTTCCAATCTCCTCTGAAAGCGGCCCGGTCAAGGAATTACCATGCAATTGAAGAATGCTCAAGCTATAAGACTCGCATATATCTGCAGGTATTGAGCCAACCGGTCCATTGCTTTGAAGATCCAAAACCTTTAGGTTCTGAAAGTAGCCAAGCTCTAGTGGCATTTTTTAGGTAAGGTTGTTCCACGAAAAATTCAAGTATCCCAAATTTGAGTATAAACCCATTTTCGCTAGAATATGTCCTGCGAGATAGTTGTTTGAAAGGTCCAATGTGTGAACTGATCCAAAGAATTTACTTGAACCGGTTGGAATGGAACCCGTCAATTTGTTTTGTGAAAAATTTGCTTCCTCCAGCCCAAGATAAAAATGCCCTCCAGTATGCTGCCATGAAGGCTGTTACCTCTAATTCGAATAACTGATATTGTGGCACAGTTAACCATTGTTGTTGGAATGCTACTTGTGAGCTTCTTGTTGGACAAGCTCATGTACTTTAGTGAAGTCAGATCACCAATTGATGATGGTTGGCTTCCAGTAAGTCCATTGCTCGACAAGTCCAAGTATTCCAGGCTGCTCAGACTGCCAAAGTTACCTGTCAACTTCTTGTTGTATCTGCAGAATCCAATATCCACAGGTAGTGGTCCCAAAAATTTGTTGCCCTGTAACCAGAGATCTTTCAAGTTGTGGATGGCAGATACCCTTTTGGCATGGACCTGGAAAATGCATTGTGTGAAAGATGTAAAGTTCGAAGATGTTTTAAGTAACCAAATTCCAGTGGAAAAATCCGGGACACCAGAAATTTTGTTGTTGGAGACCTTGAGAGTGTTCAAAGAAGAGCAGGCAGCTACATTCGGTAATGGCCCTTGAAGCAAATTGTCAGCTAAAGAAAGGTAACAAAGGGACATACGGTTTCAGAAGAGATCATTAGAAACTTGTCCTGAGAAGGAGTTTTTGGAAAGATCAAGAAATCTTGTGGAACCAAGCGAAGATGGAATGGGATAGGAAAGACTATTGTGACTGAGTTTAAGCCTTTCAAGACTGCTCATAAGACCAAGCTCAAAACTGATAGTTCCACTAAAATTGTTATGAGCAAGTGATAAGGTTTTCAAACCTTGCAACTTTTGAAGCCCTTTGCCAATTTTCCCAGATAAGTTGAGGCCATTGAGTGGGACTTGAAAAACTCGGCCGATCACCAGATTACACCGTATGAACTTCTATGAACAAGGGGAGTCATTGTGTTCGTTCCAAAGCTGAGATAAGAAGATGCATGGATAATACCTGACTTGAAAACAAGAAGGCCTAAAACATCATCATTGAGTAGAATGGGCACATCATCATTTCCAATGCAACTTTTAAGACCAGCTACAAAAATCAGAAACCATAATAAAAATAGAACCAAACTCATTTATCACCACTTCTTGCCCACTCCCTCTCTCTTTCTCTCTCTCTCTCTCTGTTTTTTTTTATTATTTTTTGTGTGTTATGGTGGTCCTTGAAATTTGTAAGTGGAGAGGGGAGCTTGAAAAGATAGAATGTGAAAGGATAAGCATGAAGGGAAAATTAATGCTACAATTTCAACCATATGGCTCCTAACATATTCCCTGCAAAACATGGCCCAAGTTTTTATCTATAAGCTCACATCCAAGTCTCTCTCTCTTTGCTTTGATGTGATTGAATTTGTCTCTTCCATTCATTGCTTCCTGCCATGTGCTTCACTTTTTGCATTGGAAGATTAATGATTTTGACCTTTTAAGAGTAATACTATTACTATTCACACGTTATATTTTAAAATTTAAACCTTATGTTTCTGAAACTCTGTATATCTATTTATAATTTTCTACAAGTATAGGCATATAATGAAATAGTTTCTTTTTTTATATATTTTTCTACAAGTATAGGCATAAAGTGAAATGCAAAATTGAGAGAAAGCACAAGAGAAACTTTCATCTTTCTATGCAATGTGGTTAAAGATTTGTTGCCATTGGGAACATTCATTTTACTTGGTCCTTTCAATAGAGACGAAGAAATTCCCAAATTTCACTTCAAAACACTATAATCCAAGCTTGTAAATATGCCTTCAACAAGAAGCCTACCTATCAGCTTGTTATACGATATATTCACTGCAAAAATATTCTCCTATTTTTTTAGCTCCTGTGGTATCACCTCAATAAGCATCTTCACTTTCAATTTCAACTGGGTGCTTACTTTGTTTTGTATAGCAATTATTCTGAATTGCAAGTTAAACGCATTCATTGGCCTCATTTCAGTATGACTAATAGAAACCCAGTAGTAATGTAATCATTCTAGACACCAAAAATCTCTATCATTTATTTTTCTTTAGTTATTTTCTCATGATACTATTTTGCCTTCTCTACTTCTCTACCCACTTTTGCCTGTTGATTTTATACACAATTATAAGCCAACTAGCAGGCCGACAACCTCAATTACCTACCGCCATCATCATGGTATCCCTACAATAATTTAAAGGTCACAAAAGCTAAACGTTGCCTTGATATGATACCAAATAATCCAATTTTGAAAAGACTTGGTTACTAAAGTACAGTACTATCCATCTACTTGATCTAATTAAAAAAAACATAAACCTTATATATATATTATAATAATATTTTTATATATAATATAAAATATTTTACTTGAATTTATTAAATTTATATTTACCATCTCAAGACCTCATTGTTAAATATAAGAATAAAATTTGTGTAATATAATTAAAACGATATTTTAATAAATGCAATTGATTTTTTTGGTAAAAAGAATTTTTCATGAAATTTTATATTTACTTTTTTTTTTCATAAGTGTGTAGTCTGTACATAATTTTATATTTTATAAATTTATTTTATTATTATTTTAATTAATTTAACTTAAATTTGAAAAAAAATTTTCCTTTAAATGATTTACATGTTATATACTGGTATCTTTTAAATTTGAAATAACTTTTGTATCTCATGCCATGCTTGATCATCTTTTTCCAAATCAAATTCAGTTGTAAGGAATCAATAACTTCTTCTTCTTTACACCAATAATAGCATTTACCTGAAGTTGGGGAAGGGAATGCAGTGAAATATGTTCACTAAGGAACTAAGAGCGTCATGTTGGTTATATAGGTTCCAATGATGTATGCCCCATTCCTAGAACTACCAAGATAGAAAATAGTTCACACATCAAAGTTGAGCCCTTCTTGTTTGTATCTAACCAAACCAAGTCTGGTTAGGTAGTCAAAAACTTATATATTATTTGACAATAATTAAGGTGTTAGCCAGAGAGTAAAGGTTGCACATCAATTTCCATATGCATGGCGATGCGGTTCAAATGTGACCTAGATGGGGAGGATGCAATATCCTAACATCCAGTAGTGACTGCTTTAGCACAATCCACCTTGTTGGGGCCAAAATCTTGATGAATGGTTAAAGAAGCTGCCTCCAATAATGCTTTAATCACTTCTAACTCCATAGCCACTACTTTCATTGTAGGCCTCTTCTTCCCATTCAAGTGCAAACATCTTTTTGCCAGCTCTGCAGCTGCTCTAATCTCTTCTTTTTGACCCTGCTTGAGGACTTAAGCATCAAGTATACAAACAAGCGGTTCTCTTGCATTGAAAGAGAGAAATATGTCACTAAACTTCTTTCTTCAACAGAACGCATTGAGATATTGATGTAGTTCCAAAACAGACGATATGATTACTAAACCAAATAGTTATGGCCTTTTAGTTGAGATATTTTAAGGATTCAACTCACATTATAGTTGTTTGTGGCCTTCTCTAGTTCCTTGGAACCAAATAGTTTCATTTGCTTAATGCTATTATCTTTTGAAGACAATCGTTGTTGCAATAGCAAACCACTATTTCTTTTGAAATAATTTTGTTTGAGTTTAGTGGCCTTTCTTCTTTAAATTGTTTTGTACAATGCTCATGCACTAATAACTAGTAAAAGTAAAAAAATACTAGAGTTGTAACCTATACAACCATCAAATCAGAAGATAAGTTTAATTCTATAAAAGACTTTGGATATCATTTCTAATTCAGAAAGATTAAGAAAAGATCATGTTATTATAATGACTGCAATAAACTACAACTAATCAAAGTGATTAGCCTACACAAATTTAAGCTTCCAAAATGTCCAAATCCTTGAACAAATTTACAACTGATTTCTAACTAATTCTACAAACCAAACAGATATTCCATACCTATGATGATAACTTTAGCCCGAGATTTTTTACCTAGTTTCCAAAGAAATGGTGGGTAACATGTATTCTTGTTGTCAAGATGCAAGTACCCATCAGGACATGAGTAGTTATAGGATCCTCGATCCCCAGTATACATACAGAGAAGGTGACAATGTGAGTTCGAGTTCATACAACAGCCCCTTACCAATTAGGAATATTAAGAAAAATAATTTTATTTCAGGGATCTTTGGTACCCATTATATGTATAAATTATAAAAGAGTTCCCAAGTACTAATTGGATTTCAAAAATTTGCAACAAAAGAAAAAAGGTTTCAACATTTTTATAAAAAAATTTACAAGTCAACATCATATTTGTGGTGCCAGATTCTATATTTAAGTTAAAGCTATAATATCTGCACATCTGCTGAGGATCTCATGAAAGGATTTGGAATAATCAGAGGAACCATCAGTGCAAACATATAGATGCCTTTGTGATAACTGTGTCCAACAAGAGCCATTGCTAATGAAAAAAAGAGCTGAAGATTTAGCTAGTCAACAATATCCCTGGAACGCTCACCATTCAAGGACTGTAGGAACATATTCCTGCTACATCAACAAGTCAAGAGATAGTTGCCTAGAAGCAAACTAGTCTTGGTTAACCATGAAGGTAGTCTTGTTGTCACTGCAATAGTTAGAATCATCTTTCATAACACCGGTCATCCCTACTTCAAAAGACTTGATGTAAGGAGGAATGGTGGCTTGACAGCATCTCAGGCCATAACAACCATCACTTCTTTAGGTTCTATTACAAAAGGAAAGACACCCACCAATAGGGCGATGATTCGTTAAAAGCACAACATAATTGTTGCAACCTGTAACTGTGAACCTGTTATATACACTTGAATAGAAGAAAGGGTTGTCTGATATGTCAATTGTTCCATCAAAGCTTTTGTTGTTGTTGCAATTGTAAAAAAAGACTGAATTATTAACTTGAACCAAACCTCTAATTGAAACATTAACCAATTCCATTTCTATGCTTGTCTAGAAAGGTTTGGGAGGCCTAAAGGTGTCATTACAATCTACCATAAAGTTGTCATTCAAAGAAGAGTTACATCCAACTCCAAAAGGGAAGGGAATGACAACATCTCCACATTTGCCTTTACATCTAGGATGTGCTAAAAATTCATCTTCTGCTACTACTTTTGTGAACCATAGTAGCAAAATGACACAAAATAAAATTCGAGTTGCCATTAAGAATACAACCTAGGAAATTAATCACTCTTAATCTTTAATCTTGATTATAATAAGTATAATACTTAAATCAAATTATAAAACAACTATAGAAAAAAAAACAATTATAAAACAAAAAATGAATTAAAAAATATAAAAATAATTACTATATATATATATATATATATAATATACTAAATTAAATTAAAATATATAGCATATATTATAATAATTATTCTAATAATTAATTAGAATATGGATTATAATATATAATATGAATTATAATATGAAATAAGAAATATAAAATAAAATTGGAATAAATGTTAATATGGAATAAAAACATATTGCGTCCAATAAAATTTGAACTTATACCAAGGTTTAGAAGACCTATGTCCTATCCATTAGACAATGGATGCTTTTCAATTCAAATTTTTTCTTTTTGTTTTCTTATTGATAAATGATAAAAAAGAATATTGAAAAAAAAATTGGGGAATTGCTTATTTAACTAAATGATGAATTAAACTTTCTAGAATTCTATTTATAAATTTTATTTATATATTATATAATTAATATTATATATAGTAGTCCATATAGTAATAGAATTATATATACTATTATATATATATATAGTAATTATTATGTATAGTATTATAATTATATTAATTATTATATATAGTAATAGTATATTATATTCTATTACTATTCTATTATTATTTATTACCATTACTTTTCCCTTATTATTATTTCATTCTCGTAATAGATAGATAACAAAATATAGCTAATAAATAGATTACAGATATAGTATAATTTAAATACTTAAATATACTAACTAATAAGACTTTGACTATTAAGCATTTACCTCAAAATTAGGGGGCAGCCACTTGCAGTCGACTAAAAGTGAAGGTTAGCTTTGTTTTCTACAAGCTCTTAATAAACAATACTTGTTGAGAAAATTTATTTGTTACAAACTCTGTTCTCTTTTGATCATCTATTTGCTACAGGCTTTGTTTTCTTCTTACTGTAGATTGTTTTGTTTGAACAACTAAATTGATAGTAATCCCAATCTTAGCCTATACACTCTGATGGTAACCAGCAGTCTCTTGAGTTTCCAACAACTGGAAAACTAATAAATGAGGATGAGGATTAATTACCAAAGGTTACTTGTGCACATAATTTTGAAATAAGTAACTTGATTTTCAAATTCGTAAACTCCACAAGTATTTCAACCACGTAATACAAAACAAAATCTATTCATAAAAGCATAATTTTTCGTATAATCTTTTTTGATGGATGAAAGGAAGAGGAGTGCACGAACAGATAAAATGTCTATTTTAATACCTACTCCTAAAATCTATTTGTTATAGGCTATGTTTTCTTCTTACCATCTATTTGCTCGAAACTCTGTTTTCTTCTTACAATCTATTTGCTACAGGCTTTGTTTTCTTCTTTCTGTAGGTTGCTCTATTTTCTATTGGCTTCTCTAGGTTTTGTTTTCTTCTTACCATCTATTTGCTACAGACTTTGTTTTCTTCCTACCTTAGGCTACTCTATTTTCTTCTTACCTTCTATTTGCTACAACCTTTATTTTCTTCTTACAATAGGTTGCTCTATTTTCTATAGGCTTCTACAGGCTAAAGGCTCTATTTTTTCTTTACCATAGGCTACTCTATTTGGACAAGTGGATTGATAGTCCTCCTAATGTTAGCCCATACATACACTCTGATGGTAGCCAGCAGTCACATGAGTTTCCAATAGTTGGAAAGCAACAAATGAGGACAAGGATTAATTACCAAAAGTTGCCTATGCACATAATTTTGAAAGAAATAGCTTGATTTTCAAATTCATAAACACCACGAGTATTTCAACCATGCAATGCAAAACATAATCTATTCATTGAAACTTAATTTGTTGTATAGTCTTTTTTGATGGATGACATGAAGAGGAGTGCATGAACAGATAAAATGTCTATTTTAGTACCTACTCCTAAAATCTATTTGCTACAAGCTCTGTTTTGTTCTTACTGTCTATTTGCTACAGGCGTTGTTTTCTTTTTTCCATATGCTACCATATTTTTTACAGGCTCCTCTAGGTTCTATTTTTTTCTTATCATCTATTTGTTACAGACTTTATTTTCTTCTTACCATAGGCTGTTCTATTTTCTATAGGCTCTATTTTCTTCTTACCATTTATTTGTTACAAGCTATGTTTTCTTCTTACCATAGGCTGTTCGGTTTTCTATAGGCTCATATAGGCTCTGTATTCTTCCTACCATTTATTTGCTAGAGGCTCTGTTTTCTTCTTACCGGAGGCTGCTCTGTTTGGACAAGTGGATTGACATCCTCCCAATCTTAGCCCATAGCCAACAATCACATGAGTTTGCAACAATTGGAAAGCAACAAATGAGGATGAGGATTAATTACCAAAGGTTTCCAAGGCATATAATTTTGAAAGAAGTAACTTAATTTTCAAATTTGTAAACTCCGCAGGAATTTCAACCATGCAATGCAAAATAGAATCTATTCATTGAAACATAATTTGCCACATAATCTTTTTTCATGGATGAAAGGAAGAGGAGTGCACGAAAAGATAAAATGTCTATTTTAGTACCTACTCCTAAAATCTATTTGTTACAGGCACTATTTTCTTCTTTTCATATGCTGCTCTGTTTTTACAGGCTCCTATAGGTTCTATTTTCTTCTTAATGTCTATTTGCTATAGGCTTTGTTTTTTTCCTACCTTAGGCTACTTTATTTCTATAGGCTTTGTTTTCTTCTTACCATTTATTTGCTAGGGGCTCTATTTTCTTCATACCATTTTTTTGCTAGAGGCTCTATTTTCTTTTTACCATCTATTTGCTAGAGGCTTTGTTTTCTTCTTACCAAAGGCTACTTTGTTTGGACAAGTGGATTGACAATCCTCTCAATCTTAGCCCATACACTTTGATGGTAGCCAACAGTCACATGAGTTTTCAATAGTTGCAAAGCAACAAATGAGAATGAGGATTAATTACCAAATGTTGCATGTGCACATAATTTTGAATGAAGTAGCTTAATTTTCAAATTCGTAAACTCTATAGGTATTTCAACCATGTAATGCAAAACATAATCTATTCATTGAAGCTTAATTTGCCATAATTTTTTTTTTAGTGGATGAAAGAAAAAGGATTGCACGAACAAATGAAATATCTATTTTAGTACCTATTCCTAAAATCTATTTGCTACAAGTATTATTTTCTTTTTACCATCTATTTGCTACAGGCTCTATTTTCCTCTTACCATAGGCTGCTCTATTTTTTACAGGCTCCTACAACATCTATTTTCTTCTTACTATTTATTTGCTAGAGGCTCTATTTTCTTCTTATCTTCCATTTGCTAGAGGCTCTATTTTCTTCTTATCTTCCATTTGCTAGAGGCTCTATTTTCTTCTTACCAAATGCTACTTTGTTTGGACAAGTAGACAGTCCTCCTAATTTGAACCCATACACTTTGATGGTAACCAATAGTCACATATGTTTCCAATAATTAAAATGCAATAAATGAAGATGAGGATTAATTACCAAAAGTTGCAAGTGCACATAATTTTGAAAGAAACAACATGATTTTCAATTTGTAAACTCCACAAGTATTTCAGTTATATAATGAAAAATAGAATCTATTCATTGAAGCTTAATTTGTCGTATAATATTTTTTGGTGGATGAAAGGAAGAGGAGTGCACGAATAGATAAAATTTCTATTGTAATACCTACTCCTAAAATCTATTTTCTATAGGCCCTATTTTCTTCTTACAGTCTATTTGCTACAAGCTCTATTTTCTTCTTTCTGTTGGCTGCTCTATTTTTTACCAACCCCTCCAGGTTTTGTTTTCTTCTTACTGTCTATTTGCTACAAACTCTATTTTTTTCCTACCTCAGGTTGGTCTGTTTCTACAGGCTCAATTTTCTTTATACCATTAATTTCCTACAAACTTTATTTTCTTCTTACCATAGGCTACTCTGTTTTCTACAAGCTCTTATAGGCTCTGTTTTCTTCTTTCTGTTTATTTGCTAGAGGTTCGATTTTCTTCTTACTGTCTATTTGCTAGAGTCTTTTTTTCTTCTTACCAAAGGCTGCTTTGTTTGGACATGTGAATTGACAATCCTCCCAATCTTAGCCCATACAATCTAATGGTAGCCAATAGTCACACGAGTTTCCAATAGTTGGAATGCAACAAATGAGGATGAGGATTAATTACCAAAGGTTGCTAGTGCACATAATTTTGCAAGAAGTAGCTTGATTTTCAAATTTGTAAACTCCACCTGTATTTTCCTTTTAGCATCTATTTGCTATAGGCTATGTTTTTTTCCTGCCTTAGGTTGCTCTGTTTCTACAACCTCTGTTTTCTTCTTATTGTCCATTTGCTAGAGACTCTGTTTTCTTCTTACCGTTTATTTGCTAGAGCTTATGTTTTCTTCTTATCGTTTATTTGCTAGAGCTTATGTTTTCTTCTTATCGTTTATTTGCTAGAGCTTATGTTTTCTTCTTATCGTTTATTTGCTAGAGCTTATGTTTTCTTCTTATCGTTTATTTGCTAGAGCTTATGTTTTCTTCTTATTGGAGGTTGCTTTGTTTGGACAAGTGGATTAATAGTCTTCCCAATCTTAGCCCATACACTTTGATGGTAGCTAGTAGTCACAAGAGTTTCCAACAATTAGAAAGCAATAAATGTGGACAATAAGTAATTACAAAAGGTTACATGGGCATATAATTTTGAAAGAAGTAGGTTGATTTTCAAATTCCTAAACTCCACGAGTATTTAGCCATGTAATGCAAAACACAATCTATTCATTGAAGCTTAATTTTCCGTATAATCTTTTTTGATGGATGAAAGAAAGAGGAGTGCACAAATAGATAAAATGTCTATTTTAGTACCTACTCCTAAAATCTATTTGCTATAGGCTCTATTTTGTTCCTACTGTCTATCTATTACAGGTTCCTCCAGGTTTTGTTTTATTCTTATTGTCTATTTTCTACAAGCTCGATTTTCTTTCTACCTTAGGCTACTTTGTTTTCTTCTTACTGTCTATTTACTATAGGTTGCTCTATTTTCTACAGGCTCTGTTTTCTTCTTACTATTTATTTGCTAGAGGCTTTGTTTTCTTCTTACCGTAAGTTGTTCTGTTTAGACAAGTGGATTAACTATCCTCCTAATCTTAGGCCATACACTATGCTGGTAGCCAATAGTCACATGAGTTTCCAATAGTTAGAAAGCAACAAATAAGGACAATGAGTAATTACCAAAGGTTACCTATGCCATAATTTTGAAAAAAGTAGGTTGATTTTAAAATTCATAAACTCCACGAGTATTTCAGCCATGTAATGCAAAACATAATCTATTCATTGAAACTTAATTTGCTGTATAATCTTTTTTTATGGATGAAAGGAAAAGGAGTGCACAAACAGATAAGATGTCTATTTTAGTACTTACTCTTAAAATCTATTTGCTACAGACTCTATTATCTTCTTACTGACTATTTGCTAGAGGCTCTATTTCTTCTTTCCATAGGTTGCTATGTTTTCTATAGACTCTTCTAAATTTTGTTTTCTTCTTATCATCTATTCTCTACAGGTGTTATTTTCCTCTTACCTTAGCTTGCTCTATTTTCTACAGGCTCTCTTTTCTTTTTATCATCTATTTGTTACAGGTTCTGCTTTCTTCTTACCATAGTCTACTCTATTTTCTATAGGCTCCTACAGGCATTATTTTCTTCTTACTGTTTATCTCCTAGAGACTCTATTTTCTTCTTACCTTTTGTTGCTTTGTTTGGACAATTGGATTGACAATCCTCCTAATCCTAGTCTATGCACTCTAAAGGTAGCCCACTATCATATGAGTTTCCAATAGTTGAAATGCAACAAATGAGGATGAGGATTAATTAGCAAAGGTTGTCTGTGCACATAATTTTGAAAGAAGTAGGTTGATTTTCAAATTCGTAAACTCTATGGGTATTTCAACCATGTAATGCAAAACTAAATCTATTCATTAAAACTTAATTTGCCTTATAATCTTTTTTGATGGATGAAAGGAAAAGGAGTGCACAAAGAGATAAAATATCTATTTTTGTACCTATTCCTAAAATAGGCTCCTTTAGGTTTTGTTTTATTTTTACCGGCTATTTGCTACAGGCTCTGTTTCTTCTTTCCCTATGTTGCTTTACTTTCTATAGGCTCCTTTAGGTTTTGTTTTATTTTTACCGGCTATTTGCTACAGGCTCTATTCTTTTCCTACCTTAGACTACTCTGTTTTCTATAGACTCCTACAGGTTTTGTTTTCTTTTTATTTCTATTTGCTACAAGCACTATTTTTTTCTTACCATAGGCTACCCTACCTTCAACAAGCTATGTTTTCTTCTTTCTGTTTATTTCCTAGAGGCTCTGTTTTCTTTTTATCATTTATTTGCTCTATTTGGACAAGTGGATTGACTGTAATGCAAAATAGAATTTATTCATTGAAACTTATTTTGTTGTATAATCTTTTTTGATGAATGAAAAGAAAAGGAGTGCACAAACAAATAAAATGTCTATTTTAGTACCTACTCCTAAAATCTATTTGCTGCAGGTTCTAGTTTCTTCTTACCATCTATTTGCTATAGGCTTTGTTTTCTTCTTTCCGTAGACTGTTATGTTTTATACAGGCTCCTCCAAGTTTTGTTTTCTTATTATCATCTATTTGCTATAGGCTCTATTTTCTTCTTACCTTAGGCTGCTCTATTTTCTTCTTACCGTTTATTTGTTAGAGGCTTTGTTTTCTTCTTACATCTATTTGCTAGAGGCTTTGTTTTCTTCTTACATCTATTTGCTAGAGGCTTTATTTTGTTCCTACTGGACACTGCTTTTTTTGGACAAGTGGATTAACAGTCCTCCTAATCATAGCCAATACGCTTTAATGGTGGCCAGCAGTGACATGAGTTTCTAATAGTTGTAAAGCAACAAATGAGGATGAGGATTAATTACCAAAGGTTACTTGTGCACATAATTTTGAAAGAAGTAGCTTGATTTTCAAATTCATATACTCTAAGGGTATTCCATCCATGTAATGCAAAACAGAATTTATTGATTGAAGTTTAATTTGCCGTATAATCTTTTTTGATGGATAAAAGGAAGAGGAGTGCACAAACAGATAAAATGTCTATTTTAGTATCTACTTATAAAATCTATTTGTTACAGGCTCTATTTTCTTCTTACGATCTATTTGCTACAAGCTCTGTTTTCTTCCTTCCGTAGGCTACTTTGTTTTCTTCTTACCATTTATTTGTTACAGGCTCTATTTGCTTCCTTCCTTTGGCTGCTCTGTTTTCTGTAGGCTCCTTTAGGCTCTGTTTCTTCATACTATCTATTTGTTACAAGCATTGTTTTCTTTTTACCATAGCCTGCTCTGTCTTGTTGAGACTCTTATGAAATCTATTTGCTACAAACTTTGTATTCTTCTTATCGTCTTTTTGCTATAGGCTCTATTTTTTTCTTACCAAAAAAAAAAAACCTATGACAATTCTCTGTGTTTTTGCCTTGTTTGAAACTCCTTTTTACCCCTTCCCTACTAAAATTGAAGGCCAACTCCATTTGGCTTGCCTTGTAAAATTGATGCCTTTGTGTTTTTAGGTTTCCACTTCCCTACTAGTCAACTCTTTTGGCTTGCCTTCTAAAATCGATGCCTTTGTTTTATTTTCCTTGTGTTAAATGTAATTTTTCAATTTCATACATAACTAGTATATATGAGTCAAATAATTTATAAAGTTCATATTGAGTAGTAAAACTTATAAAGTTCATATATTAGGATTTATGGAGTTGAGAGTTAAAGGAAATTAAGAATTAGAAACTTGTTAAATTGAGAAATAAAAATAGTTCCATTCAACTTTTTTATGTAAAGTGAAAATTGAATAGTTATACAACAGTATTTTAAAGATATTACATATTATAAAATATAGTAAAAAGTGAAGTTTTAGATCTTATTATTTAAAATTATATATTACAAAGTTCTTAAAAATTTAAAAGTCAAGTAGAAGTCAATTAAAGTTGGTGGAAAAAATTGTCAAAAAAACTCTTAATAATCTTATTAACACTATTAATAATGACTTAAAAGATAATTTATTAAAATTTGAAGATTATATCAAATTAATTTTCTATGAGCTCCTTCAGGTTTTCTTATCTTCTTACCATCTTTTTACCATAGGCTCTGTTTTCTTCCTACCTTAGGCTACTCTATTTTCTACAAGCTTTTACAAGCTCTGTTTTCTTCCTACCTTAAGCTGCTATATTTTCTACAGGCTTCTATAAACTCTGTTTTCTTCTTATCGTCTATTTGCTACAAGCTTTGTTTTCATCTTACCATAGGCTGCTCTGCTTTCTACAAGCTTTGTTTTCTTCTTACCTTAGGTTGCTTTATTTTTACAAACTCTTACAGACTTTGTTTTCTTCTTAACGACTATTTGCTACAGGCTCTATTTTCTTCTTACCATAGGATGCTCTATTTTCTATAAGCTCTTACAGACTTTATTTTCTTCTTACCATTTATTTTCCAGACTCTTTTTCCTTCTTAACGTCTATTTGCTAGAGGCTCTATTTTCATCTTACTAGAGGCGGCTCTGTTTGGACAAGTGGATTGATAGTCCACCCAATCTTATCCCATACACTCTGATCAGTTTCCAACAGTTGGAAAGCAACAAATGAGGAGGAAAATTAATTCTTAAAAGTTGCATGTCTACATAATTTTGAAAAAAGTAGCTTGATTTTCTAATTTGTTAACTCCACGAGTATGTCAACCATGTAATGCAAAACAAAATCTATTCATTGTAGCTTAATTTGCTATATAATCTTTTTTGATGGATGAAAAGAAGTGGACTGCACAAATAGATAAAATGTCTATTTTAGTACCTGCTCATAAAATCTATTTGCTAGAGGCTTTGTTTTCTTCTTACTGTTTATTTGCTACAGGCTCTTTTTGCAGGCTACAATAATTTCTACAAGCTCCTCTAAGTTCTGTTGTCTTCTTATCGTCTATTTGTTGTAGGTTTTGTTTTCTTCCTACCTTAGGCTACTTTATTTTCTACAGGCTCCTACAGACTCTATTTTCATCTTACCATCTATTTGCTACAGGCTCTATTTTCTTCATACTATAGGATGCCCTATTTTCTATAAGCTCCTACAGGCTTTGTTTTCTTCTTACCATTTATTTTCTAGAGGCTCTTTTTCCATCTTAACCTCTATTTGCTAGAAGCTTTGTTCTCATCTTACCGGTGGCGGTTCTGTTTGGACAAGTGGATTGATAGTCCACCCCATTCTAGCCCATACACTCTAATGAGTTTCCAATAGTTGGAAAGCAACAAATGAGGAGGAAAATTAATTCTTAAAAGTTACATGTGTACATAATTTTGAAAAAAAGTAGCTTGATTTTCTAATTCCTATACTTTATGAGTATTTCAACCATGTAATGCAAAACAAAATATATTCATTGCAACTTAATTTGTCATATAATCTTTTTTGACAGATGAAAATAAGTGAAGTGCATGAACAAATAAAATGTCTATTTTAGTATCTGCTCCTACAATCTATTTGCTATTGACTCTATTTTCTTCTTTGCGTAAGCTGCTTTATTTTCTACGCGCTTCTTTAGGTTTTCTTATCTTCTTACCATCTTTTTGCCATAAGCTCTGTTTTCTTCCTACCTTAGGCTACTCTATTTTCTATAAGCTTTTACAAGCTCTATTTTCTTCCAACCTTAGGCTACTCTATTTTCTACAAGTTTCTACAGGCTTTGTTTTCTTCTTATCGTCTACTTGCTATAGGCTTTGTTTTCATCTTACCATAGGCTACTCTACTTTCTACAGGCTTTGTTTTCTTCTTATCATTTATTTGCTAGAGGTTTTGTTCTCTTCTTACTGTTTATTTGCTAGATGCTTTGTTTTCTTCTTACTGTAGGTTGCTCTGTTTGGACATGTAGATTAACAATCCTCCTAATCTTAGCCCATACACTTTGATGGTAGCCAACAGTCACATGAGTTTCCAACTGTTGGAAAGCAACAAATGAGGATGAGAATTAATTACCAAAGGTTACCTGTGCACATAAATTTGAAAGAAGTAGCTTGATTTTCAAATTCATAACCTCCACGAGTATTTCAACCATGTAATGCAAAAGATAATCTATTCATTAACGCTTAATTTACCATAAAATCTTTTTAAATGTATGAAAGGAAGAGGAGTGCACGGATAGATAAAATGTCTATTTTAGTACCTACTCCTAAAATGATTTTGCTACAGGTTATATTTTCTTCTTTTGGTAGGCTGTTTTGTTTTCTATGGGCTCCTCCAGGTTCTATTTTCTTCTTATCATCTTTTTGCTACAGGCTGTGTTTTCTTCCTATCATAGGCTACTCTATTTCCTATAGTCTCCTACAAGTTATGTTTTCTTCTTATCCTCAATTTGCTATAGGTTCTATTTTCTTCTTACCTTAGGTTGCTCTATTTTCTACAAGCTCTGTTTTCTTCTTGCCTTTTATTTGTGAGAAGCTCTATTTTCTTCTTACCGTTTATTTGCTAGAGGCTTTATTTTCTTCTTACGTAGGCTCCTATGTTTGGACAAGTGGATTAATAGTCCTCCCAATCTTATCCCATACACTCTGATGGTAGCCAACAGTTGGAAAGCAACAAATGAAGAGGAAGATTAATTGTTAAAGGTTACTTGTGCACATAATTTTGAAAGAAGTAGCTTGATTTTCTAATTTGTAAACTCTACGAGTATTTCAACCATGTAATCCAAATCTGAATCTATTCTTTGAAGATTAACTTGCCATATAATATTTTTTGATGGATGAAAGGAAGAAGAGTGCAGGAACAAATAAAATGTCTATTTTAGTACCTACTCCTAAAATCTATTTTCTAGAGGCTTTGTTTTCTTCTTATTGTCCATTTGCTACAGGCTCTGTTTTCTTCTTTTCATAGGCTATAATAATTTCTACAAGCTCCTCCAAGTTCCATTTTCTTCTTATCATCTATTTGCTACAAGCTCTGTTTTCTTCTGACTTAGACTACTCTGTTTTTACAAGCTCCTATAGACTATATTTTCTTCTTACCATAAAATGCTCTATTTTTTATAAGATCCTATAGGCTTTGTTTTCTTCTTACCATTTATTTGCTAGAGGCTTTGTTTTTATCTTACTGGAGGTGGCTCTGTTTGGACAAGTGGATTGATAGTCCTCCCAATCTTATCCTATACACTCTAATGGTAGCTAACAGTCACATAAGTTTCCAACAGTTGGAAAGAAACAAATGAGGAGGAAGATTAATTGCCTATGCACATAATTTTGAAAGAAGTAGCTTGATTTTCTAATTTGTAAACTCCACGAGTTTTTCAACCATATAAAGCAAAACTAAATCTATTCATTGAAGCTTAATTCCCCATATAATCTTTTTTGATGGATGAAAGGAAGTGGAATGCATGAATAGATAAAATGTCTATTTTAGTACCTACTCCTAAAATCTATTTGCCACAGGCTCTATTTTTTTCTTTTCGTATGCTGCTCTGTTTTCTATGGGCTCATACAGGTTCTGTTATCTTCTTACCATCTTTTTGCTATAGGTTCTGTTTTCTTCCTACCTTAGGCTGCTCTATTTTCTACAAGCTCTTAGTGGTTCTATTTTCTTCTTACTGTTAATCTGCTACAGGCTTTGTTTTCTTCTTACCATGGGCTGCTCTATTTTCTATAGGCTCTATTTTCTTCTTGCCTTTTATTTGTTAGTGGCTCTGTTTATTTCTTAACGTCTATTTGCTAAAGGCTTTATTTTCTTCTTACCATAGGCTGCTATTTTTGGATAAATGGATTGACAGTCCCCCCAATCATAGGCCCTACACTCTGATGGTAGCCAACAATCACATGAGTTTCTAATAGTTAGAAAGGAAAAAATGAGGGCGAGGATTAATTATCAAAGGTTGCCTATGCACATAATTTTGAAAGAAATAAATTGATTTTCAAATTCATAAACTCCATAGGTATTTCCACCTTGTAATACAAAATAGAATATATTCTTTGAAGTATAATTTGTCGTATAATATTTTTTGATGGATGAAAGGAAGAGGAGTGCACGAATAGATAAAATGTCTATTTTAGTACCTACTCCTAAAATCTATTTGCTAGAGGCTTTGTTTTCTTCTTACTGTCTATTTGCTACAGGCTATGTTTTCTTCTTTCCATAGGCTAAACTAATTTTTATAGGCTCCTTTAGGTTATGTTTTCTTCTTATCGTCTATTTTCTATAGACTCTCTTTTATTTCTATCGTTTTTTATAGCCTCTTATAAGCTTTGTTTTCTTCTTACCATTTATTTGCTACAGGTTCTTTTTTTTTTCTTATCGTCTATTTGCTACAGGCTCTATGTTCTTCTTACCATAAGATACTCTATTTTCTATAAGCTCCTACAGACTTTGTTTTCTTCTTACTATTTATTTGTTAGAGGCTCTATTTCCTTCTTACTGTCTATTTGGTAGAGGCTCTGTTTCTTCTTACTAGAGGCTACTCTGTTTGGACAAGTGGATTGATAGTCCTCCTAATCTTAGCCCATTTATTCATTGTAGCTTAATTTGCTGTATAATCTTTTTTGATGGATAAAAGGAAGTGAAGTGCATGAATAAATAAAATGTCTATTTTAATACCAACTCCTAAAATTTATTTACTACAAGCTCTCTTTTCTTCTTATCATTTATTTGCTATAGGCTTTATTTATTCTTTCCATAGGCCACTCTTTTTTGTACAGGCTCTTATAGGCTCTTTTTTCTTCTTACCATCCATTTGCCATAAGTTTTGTTTTTTTCTTACCATAGGGTACTCTGTTTTCTACATGCTTTATTTTCTCTTTACGGTTTATTTGTTAGAGACTCTATTTTCTTCTTATCGTCTATTTGCTGGAGGCTCCATTTTCTTCTTACTAAAGTTGCTCTATTTGGACAAGTGGATTGATAGTCCTCCCAATCTTAGCCTATACACTCTAATGGTAGCCAACAATCATATGACTCTGTTTTTTTCTTACCATAGGCTACTCTATTTTCTACAGGCTCTATTTTCTTCTTACCATTTATTTGCTAGAGACTCTATTTTCTTCTTACCACCAATTTGCTAAAGTCTCTATTTTCTTCTTACCAAAGGTTGCTTTGTTCGAACATATGGACTAACAGTCCTTCCAATCTTAGCTTATGCACTCTAATGGTAGCCAACAATCACACGAGTTTCCAACAGTTGGAATGCAACAAATGAGGACAAGGATTAATTACCGAAGGTTACCAATGCATATAATTTTGAAAGAAGTAACTTGATTTTCAAATTTGTAAACTCCATGTGTATTTCAACCATGTAATACAGAACAAAATCTATTCATTGAACCTTAATTTTTCATATAATCTTTTTTGATGGACGAAAGGAAGAGGAGTTCACGAACATATAAAATGTCTATTTTTGTACCTATTCCTAAAATCTATTTGCTACAAGCTCTGTTTTCTTCTTTTTGTAGGCTGCTCTGTTTTTTACAAGCTCCTCTAGGTTATACTTTCCTTTTAGCATCTATTTGCTACAGGCTATATTTTTTTCCTTAGGCTGCTCTGTTTCTACAAGCTCTATTTCTTCTTACCGTTTATTTGCTAGAGGTTATGTTTTCTTCTTATCATTTATTTGCTAAAGTCTCTATTTTCTTCTTACTAGAGGTTACTCTATTTTAACAAGAGGATTGATAGTCCTCCCAATCTTTTAGCCCATACACTATGATGGTAATCGACAATCACATGAGTTTCCAACAATTGGAATGCAACAAATGAGGACGAGGATTAATTGCCAAAGGTTGCCAGTGTACATAATTTTGAAAGAAGTATCTACTCTTAAAATCTATTTGTTATAGGCTCGATTTTTTTATTATCATCTATTTGCTGTAGGCTTTGTTTTCTTATTTTTGTAGGCTACTATGTTTTCTACAGGCTCCAAGTTTTGTTTTCTTCTTACCGTCTATTTGCTACAGGCTCTATTTTCTTCCTACCTTAGGTTGTTTTATTTTCTATAGGCTCCTATAAGCTCTATTTTCTTCTTACTATCTATTTGTTATAGGCACTATTGTCTTCTTACCATAAGTTTCTCTGTTTTTGACAGGCTCATATAAGTTTTGTTTTCTTCCTACCATTTATTTGCTAGAGGCTCTGTTTTCTTCTTATCATCTATTTGCCAGAGGCTCTGTTTTCTTCTTACCAAAGGCTACTCTGTTTGGACAAGTGGATTAATTGTCCTCCCAACCTTAGCCCATACACTTTGATGGTAGCTAGCAGTCACACAAGTTTCCAATAGTTGGAATGAAACAAATGAGGATGAGGATTAATTACCAAAGGTTGCAGTGCACATAATTTTGAAAGAAACAACTTGATTTTTAAATTCATAAACTCCACAGGTATTTCAACCATGTAATGCACAATAGAATCTATTCATTGAATCTTAATTTGTCTGGATAAAATGAAGAGGAGTGCATAAATAGATAAAATGTCTATTTTAGTACTTACTCCAAAAATCTATTTGCTATAGGCCCTATTTTCTTCTTACCGTCTATTAGCTACAGGTTTTGTTTTCTTCTTTCCATAGGCTGCTTTGTTTTCTACCAACTCCTCCAAGTTTTGTTTTCTTCTTACCATCTACTTACTATAAGCTTTAGTTTTTTTCCTACCTTAGGCTACTCTGTTTCTATAGGCTCCTACAGGGTCTATTTTCTTCATACCGTCCATTTCTTACAGGCTCTGTTTTCTTTTTACCATAGGCTACTATGTTTTCTACAAGCTCTATTTTCTTCTTACTCTTTATTTACTAGAGGCTCTATTTTCTTTTTACCATTTATTTGCTAGAGTCTCTGTTTTCTTTTTATCGAAGGTTACGCTATTTGGGTATATGGATTGATAGTCTTTCTAATCTTAGCCCATACACTTTGATGGTAGCCAACAGTCACATGAGTTTCCAACAGTCGGAATGCAACAAATGAGGACGAGAATTAATTACCAAAAGTTGTCATTACACATAATTTTAAAAGATGTAGCTTGATTTTCAAATTTTTAAACTCCATATGTACGAACATATAAAATGTCTATTTTTGTACCTACTCCTAAAATCTATTTGCTACAAGCTCTATTTTCTTCTTTCCATATGCTGCTCTGTTTCTACAGGCTCCTCTAGGTTCTATTTTCTTCTTAGCATCTATTTGCTACAGGCTATGTTTTTTTTCTACCTTAGGCTTCTTTGTTTCTACAAGTTCTGTTTTCTTCTTACCGTCCATTTGCTATGGACTTTATTTTCTTCTTACCATTTATTTGCTAGAGACTTTGTTTTCTTCTTATCGTCTATTTGCTAAAGGCTCTATTTTCTTCTTACTATAGGTTGCTTTGTTTGGACAAGTGGATTGATAGCCCTCCCAATCTTAGCCCATACACTCTAATGGTAACCAGCAGTCACATGAGTTTCCAACAGTTGGAAAGCAATAAATGAGGACAATGAGTAATTACTAAGGTTACTTGTGCACATAATTTTGGATGAAGTAGGTTGATTTTCAAATTCGTAAACTCCACGGGTATTTCAGCCATATAATGCAAAACATAATCTATTCATTGAAACTTAATTTGTCGTATAATCTTTTTTGATGGATGAAAGGAAGAGGAGTGCACGAACAGATAAAATGTCTATTTTAGTACCTACTCCTAAAATTTATTTGCTACAAGCTCTATTTTCTTGTCACCGTATATTTGCTAAAAGCTTTATTTCTTCTTTTCGTAGGCTTCTATGTTTCCTACAAGCTCCTCCAAGTTCTGTTTTTTTCTTATCGTCTATTCTCTACACTCTATTTTCTACAGGCTCTATTTTCTTGTTATCGTCTATTTGTTACAGGCTCTGCTTTCTTCTTACCATAGGATGCTTTATTTTCTATAGGCATTGTTTTCTTCTTATCATTTATTTCCTAAAGGCTCTATTTTCTTCTTACCTAATGTTGCTTTGTTTGGACAAGTGGATTGACAATCCTTATAATCTTAGCCCATGCACTCTAATAGTAGCCAACTGTCACATGAGTTTTCAACAATTGGAATGCAACAAATAAGGACGAGGATTAATTACCAAAGGTTACTTGTGCACATAATTTTGAAAGAAATAGGTTGATTTTCCAATTCATAAACTCCACGGGTATTTTAACCATGTAATGCAAAACATAATCTATTCATTGAAACTTAATTTATTATATAATCTTTTTTGATGGATGAAAAGAAAAGGAGTGCACAAAGAGATAAAATGTCTATTTTATTATCTACTCCTAAAATCTATTTGCTACAGGCTCTTTTTTCTTTTTACCGTCTATTTGTTACAGGCTCTATTTTCTTCTTACCGTCTATTTGCTACAGGCTTTGTTTTCTTCTTACCGTCTATTTGCTACAGGCTCTATTTCTTCTTTCCCTATGCTGCTTTATTTTCTATAAGCTCCTTCAAGTTCTATTTTATTCTGACCGACTATTTGCTTCAAGCTCTGTTTTTTCCTACCTTAGGCTACTTTGTTTTCTACATGCTTCTACATGCTTTATTTTCTTCCTACCATAGGCTACTCTATTTTCTACAAGCTCTTATATGCTCGTTTTTTTTATGGATGAAAGGAAAAGGAGTGTACAAACAAATAAAATGTCTATTTTAATATGTACTCCTAAAATCTTTTTATTACAGGTTCTATTTTCTTCTTATTGTCTATTTGCTAGAAGCTCTATTTTCTTTCTACCTTAGGCTACACTATTTTTAATAGGCTCTTACAAGCACTATTTCTTCTTTTTGTTTATTTGCTAAAGGTTTGGTTTTCTTTTGACCGTTTGTTTACTAGAGGCTCTATTTTTTTCTTACCATCTATTTGCTAAAAGCTATGTTTTCTTCTTACCGCAGGTTGCTCTATTTAGACAAGTGGATTGACAGTTTTCCCAATCTTAGCCCATATGCTCTGATGGTACTCAGTAGTCACATGAGTTTTCAATAGTTTGAAAGCAACAAATAAGGACGAGGATTAATTACCAAAGGTTGTTTGTGCATATAATTTTGAAAGAAGTAGGTTGATTTTCCAATTAAACTCCATGGGTATTTTAACCATGTAATGCAAAACATAATCTATTCATTGAAACTTAATTTGTCATATAATCTTTTTTGATGGATGAAAGGAAAAGGAGTGCACAAAGACATAAAATGTCTATTTTATTATCTACTCCTAAAATCTATTTGCTACAGGCTCTATTTTCTTCTTACCCTCTATTTGCTACAAGCTCTATTTTCTTCTTACCATCTATTTGCTACAAGCTCTTTTTTCTTTTTATCGTCTATTTGTTACAGGCTCTATTTTCTTCTTACCGTCTATTTGCTATAGGCTTTGTTTTATTCTTATCGTCTACTTGCTACAGACTCTATTTTCTTCTTACCGTCTATTTGCTACAGGCTCCATTTCTTCTTTCCCTATATTGCTTTATTTTCTATAAGCTCCTTCAAGTTCTATTTTATTATGACCGACTATTTGCTACAGGCTCTGTTTTTTCCTACCTTAGGCTACTCTGTTTTCTACATACTTCTACATGCTCTATTTTCTTCCTACCATAGGCTGCTCTATTTTTTACAAGCTCGTATATGCTCTTTTTTTTTTTGGATGAAAGGAAGAGGGGTGCACGAATAAATAAAATGTCTATTTTGGTATCTACTCCTAAAATCTTTTTGTTACAGGTTCTATTTTCTTCTTATTGTCTATTTGCTAGAAAATCTGTTTTCTTTCTACCTTAGGCTGCACTATTTTTGATAGGCTCTTACAAGCACTATTTCTTCTTTTTGTTTATTTGCTAAAGGCTTTGTTTTCTTTTGACCGTTTGTTTACTAGAGGCTCTGTTTTTTTCTTACCATCTATTTGCTAGAGGCTATGTTTTCTTCTTACCGCAAGTTGCTCTATTTGGACAAGTGGATTGACAGTTTTCCCAATCTTAGCCCATACGCTCTGATGGTACTCAGTAATCACATGAGTTTTCAATAGTTTGAAAGCAACAAATAAGGACGAGTATTAATTACCAAAGGTTGCTTGTGCACATAATTTTGAAAGAAGTAGCTTGATTTTCACATTTGTAAAGTCCATGGGTTTTTCAACCATGTAATACAAAACAAAATCTATTCATTGAAACTTAATTTTTCGTATAACCTTTTTTGATGGATGGAAGGAACAGGAGTGGACGAATAGATAAAATGTCTATTTTGGTACCTACTCCTAAAATTTATTTGCTACATGCTCTATTTTTTCTTACCGTCTATTTGCTACAACCTCTATTTTCTTCTTTCCTTAGTATGCTCTATTTTCTATAGGCTGCTTTAGGTTTTGTTTTCTTCTTGTCATCTATTTGCTACAGGCTTTATTTTCTTCCTACCTTCAGTTGCTTTGTTTTCTACAAGCTCTCTTTTCTCCTTACCATTTATTTGCTATAGGATCTATTTTCTTCTTATTATTTATTTGCTACAGGCTCTATTTTCTCCTTACCATAGGCTGTTATCATTTCTATAGGATCTTACAGCCTTTGCTTTCTTCTTGCCGTCTACTTGCTAGAGGCTTTGTTTTCTTCTTACCGTCTATTTACTCCAAGCTCTATTTTCTTCTTACCGTAGGCTGCTATGTTTGGACAAGTGGATTAACAATCCTCCCAATCTCAGGCAATACACTCTGATGGTAGCCAGCAGTCACATGAGTTTTTAACAGTTTGAAAGCAACAAATGAATACGAAGATTAATTACCAAAGGTTGCTTGTGCACATAATTTTAAAAGAAGTAGCTTGATTTTCAAATTCGTAAACTCCATGGATATTTCAACCATGTAATGCAAAACAGAATCTATTTATTGTAACTTAATTTCCCATATAATCTTTTTGATGGATGAAAGGAAGAGGAGTGCATGAACATATAAATGTCTATTTTAGTACCTACTCCAAAAATTTATTTGCTACAATCTCTGTTTTCTTCTTACTGTCTATTTGCTACAAGCTTTGTTTTCTTCTTTCTGTATGCTGCTCTATTTTCTATAGGCTCCTCCATGTTCTATTTTCTTCTTACCGTATATTTGCTACAGGCTCTATTTTTTTCCTACCTTAGGCTACTCTGTTTCTACAGGTTCTGTTTTCTTCATACCATCCATTTCCTATAGGCTCTATTTTCTTTTTACCATAGGTTACTCTATTTTTTACAGGCTTTTATAGGCTTTATTTTCTTCTTACCATTTATTTGCTAAAGACTTTATTTTCTTCTTACCGTCTATTTGCTAGAGGCTCTATTTTCTTTTTATTGAAGGCTGCTTTGTTTGGACTAGAGGACTGAAAGTCCTCCCAATCTTAGCGCATACACTCTAATATTAGCCAACAATCACATGAGTTTGCAACCGTTGGAAAGTAACAAATGAGGATGATGATTAATTACCAAAAGTTACCTGTGCATATAATTTTGAAAGAAGTAGCTTCATTTTCACATTCGTAAAGTCCATGGGTAATTCAACCATGTAATGCAAAATGGAATCTATTCATTGAAGCTTAATTTGTCATAGAATCTTTTTCGATGGATGAAAGAAAGTGGAGTGAACAAACAGATAAAATGTTTATTTCAAAACCTACTTTTAAAATTTATTTGCTACCATCTTTGTTTTCTTGTTACCATCTATTTGCTACAAGCTTTGTTTTCTTCTTTCTATAGGCTACCCTATTTTCTACAATCTTCTTCAGGTTTTGTTTTTTTCTTACTGTCTATTTGCTACAACCTTTGTTTTTTTCCTTTTTTAGGCTACTCTGTTTTCTTTTTACCGTTTACTTGCTGCTCTGTTTTCTACATGCCCTTACAAACTTTGTTTTCTTCTTACCCTTTATTTGTTAAAGGCTTTATTTTCTTCTTAAAGTCTATTGGCTATAGGCTTTATTTTCTTCTTACTGGAGGATGTTTTGTTAAGACAAGTGGATTGATAGTCCTTCCAATCTTTAGCCCATACACTCTGATGGTAGCTGGTAGTCACACGAGTTTCCAATAGTTAGAATGGAACAAATGAGGACGAGGATTAATTGCTAAAGGTGGCTAATGCACATAATTTTGAAAGAAGTAGGTAGATTTTCAAATTCGTAAACTCCAAGGGTATTTCAATCATGTAATGCAAAACAAAATTTATTCATTGAAGCTTAATTTTTCATATAATCCTTTATGATGGATGATAGGAAGAGAAGTGCACAAATAGATAAAATATATATTTTAATATCTATTCCTAAAATCTATTTGTTACAAGCTCGGTTTTTTTCTTACCGTCTATTTGCTATAAGCTCTTGTTTTCTTATTTCCATATGCCGCTATGTTTTTTATAGGCTCCTCTAACTTTTGTTTTCTTTTTATCGTCTATTTGCTATAGGCTCTCTTTTCTTCCTACCTTAGGCTGTTTTATTTTCTATAGGCTCCTGCAAGCTCTATTTTCTTCTTACTATCTATTTGCTATAGGCAATGTTGTCTTCTTGCCATAGGTTACTCTGTTTTCTATAGGCTCTATTTTCTTCCTACCATTTATTTGCTAGAGGCTATGTTTTCTTCATATCGTCTATTTGCTAGAGGCTCTATTTTCTTCTTATCGAACGCTACTCTGTTTGGACAAGTGGATTGATAGTCCTCCCAATCATAACCCATACACTTTGATGGTAGCCAGCAGTCACACAAGTTTCCAACAATTGGAATGGAACAAATGAGGACAAGGATTAATTACCAAGGGTTACTAATGCACATAATTTTGAAAGAAACAACTTGATTTTCAAATTCGTAAACTCCACAGGTATTTCAACCATGTAATGCAAAATATAATCTATTCATTGAACTTAATTTGCCATATAATCCTTTTTAGTAGATGAAAGAAAGAGGAGTGCACAAATAGATAAAATATCTATTTTAGTACTTACTCCTAAAATCTATTTTTTACAAGCTCAGTTTTTTTCTTACCGTCAATTTACTATAAGCTTTGTTTTCTTATTTTCGCAGGCTACTATGTTTTTTACAGGCTCCACCAAGTTTTGTTTTTTTCTTACCGTCTATTTGCTATAGGCTCTCTTTTCTTCCTACCTTAGGCTATTTTATTTTTTATAGGTTCCTGCAGGCTTTATTTTCTTCTTACCATCTATTTGTTGTAGACAATGTTGTCTTCTTACCATAGGTTGCTCTATTTTTTACAGGCTCTGTTTTCTTCCTACAGTTTATTTGCTAGAGGCTCTATTTTTTTCTTATCATCTATTTGCTAGAGGCTCTATTTTCTTCTTACCAAACGCTACACTGTTTGGACAAGTGAATTGATAGTCCTCCCAATCATAACCCATACACTTTGATGGTAGCCAGCAGTCACACGAGTTTCCAACGGTTGGAATAAAACAAATGAGGACAATGATTAATTACCAAAGGTTTCCAGTGCACATAATTTTGAAAGAAATAACTTGATTTTCAAATTCGTAAACTCCACGAATATTTCAACCATGTAATGCAAAATAGAATCTATTCATTGGAATTTAATTTGCTATATAATCGTTTTTGGTGAATGAAAGGAAAAGGACCTACTCCTAAAATTTATTTTCTATAGGCCCTGGTTTCTTCTTACCATCTATTTGCTACAGGCTCTGTTTTCTTCTTTCCATAAGCTGCTCTATTTTCTACCGACTCCTCCAGGTTTTGTTTTCTTCTTAACATCTATTTGCTACAAATTCTGTTTTTCTCCTACCTTAGGCTGCTCTGTTTCTACAGGCTCTATTTTCTTCTTACCATAGGCTATTCTATTTTCTATAGACTCTTACAAGCTTTATTTTCTTCTCACCATTTATTTGCTAAAGACTCTATTCTCTTCTTACCGTCTATTTGCTAGAGTTTCTATTTTCTTCTTACCAATGGTTGCTTTGTTTGGACATGTGGACTAACAATCCTTCCAATCTTAGCTCATACACTCTGATGGTAGCCAACGGTCACACAAGTTTCTAACAGTTGGAATGCAACAAATGAGGAGAAGCATTAATTACCAAAGATTGCCAATACATATAATTTTGAAAGAGGTAGCTTGATTTTCAAATTTGTAAACTCCACGTGTATTTCAACCATGTAATACAAAACAAATCTATTCATTGAAACTTAATTTTCCATATAATCTTTTTTTATGGACGAAAGGAAGAGGAGTGCACGAACATATAAAATGTCTATTTTTGTATCTACTCCTAAAATCTATTTGCTATAGGCTTTGTTTTCTTCTTTTCATAAGCTACTTTGTTTTTTACAGGCTCCTCTAGGTTCTACTTTCTTTTTAGCATCTATTTGCTATGGGCTACATTTTTTTCCTACCTTAGGTTGCTCTATTTCTACAAGCTCTGTTTTATTCTTACCGTTCATTTACTATAGGCTATGTTTTCTTCTTACCATTTATTTGTTAGAGGTTTTGTTTTCTTCTTATCGTTTATTTGCTAAAGGCTCTATTTTCTTCTTACCAGAGGCTGCTCTGTTTGGACAAGTGGATTGATGGTCCTCCTAATCTTTTAGCCCATACACTATGATGGTAACCGGTAATCACACGAGTTTCCAATAGTTGGAATGCAACAAATAAGGAGGATGATTAATTGCCAAAGGTTGCTAGTGCACATAATTTTGAAAGAAGTAGGTTGATTTTCATATTTGTAAACTCCATGGGTATTTCAATTATGTAATGCAAAACAAAATTTATTCATTAAAGCTTAATTTTTCATATAATCCTTTTTGATGGATGACAAGAAGAAGAGTGCACAAACAGATAAAATATATATTTTAGTATCTACTCTTAAAATCTATTTTCTACAGGCTCGGTTTTTTTCTTACCGTTTATTTGCTATAGGCTTTGTTTTCTTATTTCCATAGGTTGTTATGTTTTCTATAGGCTCCTCCAAGTTTTATTTTCTTCTTACCGTCTATTTGCTACAGGCTCTCTTTTCTTCCTACCTTAGGCTGTTTTATTTTCTATAGGCTCTTATAGGCTATGTTTTCTTCTTACTGTCTATTTGCTATAGGCATTGTTGTCTTCTTACCATAGGTTGCTCTATTTTTTACAGGCTCTATTTTCTTTTTACCGTCTATTTGCTATAGGCACTGTTGTCTTCTTACCATAGGCTGCTCTGTTTTTTACAGGGTTTGTTTTCTTCCTACTGTTTATTTGCTAGAGGCTCTGTTTTTTTCTTATCATTTATTTGCTAGAGGCTCTGTTTTCTTCTTACCAAACGCTACTCTGTTTGGACAAGTGAATTAATAGTCCTCCCAATCATAACCCATAAACTTTGATGGTAGCCAGCAGTCACACGAGTTTCTAACAATTGGAATAGAACAAATGAGGATAAGGATTAATTACCAAAGGTTGCCAGTGCACATAATTTTGAAAGAAATAACTTGATTTTCAAACTCATAAACTCCACGTGTATTTCAACCATGTAATGCAAAATAAAATCTATTCATTGAAACTTAATTTGCCGTATAATCTTTTTTGGTGGATGAAAGGAAAAGGAGTGCACGAACAGATAAAATGTCTATTTTAGTACCTATCTTAAAATCTATTTTCTACAGACTCGGTTTTTTTCTTACCATCTATTTGCTATAGGCTTTGTTTTCTTATTTTTGTAGGTTGCTATGTTTTTTATAGGCTCCTCTAAGTTTTATTTTCTTTTTACCGTCTATTTGCTACAGGCTCTCTTTTCTTCCTACCTTAGGCTATTTTATTTTCTATAAGCTCTTATAGGCTCTATTTTCTTCTTACCATCTATTTGCTACAGGCACTATTGTCTTCTTACCATAGGTTGCTTTATTTTCTATAGGCTTTGTTTTCTTCCTACCGTTTATTTGTTAGAGGCTCTGTTTTCTTCTTATCGTTTATTTGTTAGAGGCTCTGGTTTCTTCTTACTGAAGGTTACTCTATTTGGATAAGTGGATTGATAGTCCTTCCAATCTTAGCCTATACACTTTGATGGTAGCCAACAATCACAGGAGTTTCCAACAGTTGAAATGAAACAAATGAGGACAAGGATTAATTACCAAAGGTTACCAGTACACATAATTTTGAAAGAAACAACTTGATTTTCGAATTTGTAAACTCGACAGGTATTTGAACCATGTAATGCAAAATAGAATCTATTTGTTGAAACTTAATTTGCCGTATAATCTTTTTTGGTGGACAAAAGGAAGAGGAGTGCACGAACATATAAAATATCTATTTTTGCACCTACTCCTAAAATCTATTTACTACATGCTATGTTTTCTTCTTTTCGTTGGCTGCTCTGTTTTCTTTAGGCTCCTCTAGGTTCTACTTTCTTTTTAGCATCTATTTACTACAGGCTATGTTTTTTTCCTACCTTAGGTTGCTTTGTTTCTACAAGTTTTATTTTCTTCTTACCGTCCATTTACTAGAGGCTTTGTTTTCTTCTTACCATTTATTTGCTAGAGGCTCTATTTTCTTCTTAATGTTTATTTGCTACAGGCTCTATTTTCTTCTTATCGTCTATTTCCTAGAGGCTATATCTCTTCTTTCCATAGACTGTTATGTTTTCTATAGGCTCCTCTAAGTTTTGTTTTCTTATTACTATTTATTTACTATAGGCTCTTATAAGCTCTGTTTTCTTCTTAGCGTCTATTTGCTACAGACTTTATTTTCTTCTTACCATTTATTTGTTAAAGGTTTTGTTTTCTTCTTACCATCTATTTGCTAGAGGCTCTATTTTTTTCCTACTAGACACTGCTTTGTTTGGACAAGTGGATTGATAGTCCTCCCAATCTCTTCTTTCCATAGACTGTTATGTTTTCTATAGGCTCCTCTATTTTTTTGTAGGCTCCTTCGAGCTCTGTTTCTTTATACCATCTATTTACTACAAGCTCTATTTTCTTCTTACCGTAGGCTGCTCTATCTTGTTGAGACTCTTATGAAATCTATTTGCTACAAACTTTGTTTTCTTCTTACCGTCTTTTTACTACAGGTTTTATTTTCTTCTTACCAAAAGAAAACCTACAGCAATTCTCTGTGTTTTTGCCTTGTTTGAAATTCCTTTTTACCCTTTCCCTTTTAAAATTAAAGGCCAACTCCTTATGGCTTACCTTGTAAAATTGATGCCTTTGTGGTTTTGGATTACCACTTCCCTACTAATTGACTCTTTTGGCTTGCCTTCTAAAATCGATGCCTCTGTGTTTTATTTTCCTTGTGTTAAATGTAATTTTTCAATTTAATACGTAGCTAGTATATGTAAGTCAAATAATTTATAAAGTTCATATTGAGTAGTAAAACTTATAAAGTTCATATATTAGGATTTATGAAGTTGAGAGTTAAAAGAAATTAAGAATTAGAAACTTGTTAAATTGAGAAATAAAAATAGTTCCATTCAACTTTTTTATGTAAAATGAAAATTGAGAAAATTGCATAGTTATATAACAGTATTTTAAAGATATTACATATTATAAAATAAAGTAAAAAGTGAAATTTTATATCTTATTATTTAAAATTATATATTACACAGTTCTTAAAAATTTAAAAGTCAATTAAAGTTAGTAGAAAAAATTGTCAAAAAAAACTCTAAATAATCTTATTAACACCGTTAATAATGACTTAAAAAATAATTTATTAAAATTTAAAAATTATATCAAATTAAAATATATACTATAAATACTAGTGAGATTGAATTAAAATTAAAAGAAAATGTTAAAATTAATTCAAATTCATAATAAATTAGAAATAAGTATTTGAATAAAAATTTGACTAATTGAATTTAATTTAATATAATTTAAATATTTATGTAAAATTATATACTATTTTTTATTATATTAGAATTTGAATTTTTCAATTTAATATGTAATTAGTATACGTGAGTTATGAGTATAACCTTATATTTATATTATTTGTATATGTTAATATGTGCCATTTTATTAAATTAATAAAATTATAAAATATTCATATACCTATTTAATAATAACATCAAAATTATTAACAGTCAAGTCTTGCAAAAAGTTTACAAAATACAATTTCAGGGTACTTACACCCTAAATTTGGGTAATCGGTTTGGAATCTTTGTTCCTAACAAAATTTGTAGGATGTTAGGCAGAGAAAGGATTCATAAAGAAAATGTGATTAGCAATATGTCTGTTGGTTTGGTTATTGAAAGCTTCCTGTTCAGCTTATAATGGGCAAATTTGTGCTTCCAAGTTCTCTACAAACTTTGGCTTATTATTCAACCATTACTTTGTTGATTCTCTCTCTCTCTCTCTCTCTTTTCCCCTCTTTCAGTTCACTTAGAAAAAAGAGATTTTTATGGTGTAAATGCAAACATCATAAGTTTGGTACTTATTATTGTTCATTCTGATGATTGTGATTTGGTAAAGAATTGAAAGCTTAAAATTGTTGATGGCCAATAGAGTAAATGTCATCACTTACACTTGCTTTAATTTGTTGGACAATCTAGAGCAAAGTTTCAAGCTTCTTGTTATAAACATTGTATTTAACAGATGAGCCCATCGAAACAATCACTAAGCTCAATAAGTTAGAAGAGTAAATTATTTTACCAATTTAAACTCTAAACACAGATTATATATAAACAATAAGGAGGTAGATATTATTAAAGAAAGGAATTTCTTTCATACGAGTGAATTAATAGTATCTGTAATGTTACATGATTAATTGTTGTCACATATCTTATCGTACAATACAACATAAGATGGGGAGCAACAAGAATTGCCGAGAGATTAGTACAAAATGAGTTGTTTAAAGAATGGTATATGCCCAGAGGAAATTAGAAAAAAATAAGGGAAATCTATGAGAACAAAATTCTGAATGGAACTGGCTAGAAATGAAAATGTATAGAGAAATGTTGGCTCTTCAATAATAAGAAGTTTAAGACTTAGAATGGACTGATATAACCAGCTAGCCTTAATAACATCACTTTTCTTTCTTTTTTTTTTCACATTTTTTCTCTTCTTTTATTTTCTTTTTTCAATAACTCATCAAATGTAAATCCTAATTTAATAAATTTGTACTTTAAAATATCTAAAACATAAAAATAACTCGATTTGAATATGATCCGTCCACACCATGTGTTTGTCGTCCCTAATTGTAGGATAGACCCACTCATTGTATCCAGTATCATTTCATCATTAATATATTATAACCCATGCGAACTAGCCTTTTTTTTCACCTGTGTTCATGTTGTCAACGAATTTACTCCCTTATGGTCTAAAGTTACTAAGCTTAGCATTCAATAGCCAATGAAAATGAAGTAATGTTGCATTTCTTCATTTTTTTCTTTAGTTATTTATCTCAACCACCATCTTTGAATAGCAGAAATTGGGTTTCTCAAGAATGGGCAATAACGTTGGACAAGTGGATAGATAGTCCTCCCAATCTTAGCCCATACACTCTGATGATAATCAACAGTCACATGAGTTTTCAACAACTAGAAAGTAATAAATGAGGACGAGGATTAATTACCAATAGGAGTAGGTATTAAAATAGACATTTTATTTGTTCATGCACTCCTTTTCCTTTCATCCATCAAAAGAGATTATATGGCAAATTAAGCATCAATGAATAGATTCTGTTGTGCATTACATGGTTGAAATACCTTATGAATTTTATGAATTTGAAAATTAAGCTACTTCTTTCAAAATTATATGCATAGGTAACCTTTGGTAATTAATCCTCATCATCATTTGTTGCTTTCCAACTCTTGGAAACTCATGAGACTACTGGTTACCATCAGAGTGTATGGCCTAAGATTAGGAGGACTATCAGTCCACTTATGCAAACAAAACAGCCTATGGTAAGAAGAAAATAGAGCCTATAGCAAATAAAAGGTAATAAGAAAACAAAATCTTAAGCAAATAAACAATAAGAAGAAAATAGAGCCAATAGCAAATAGAAGGTAGGAAGAAATAGAGCCTATAGAAAATAAAGTAGCCTAGGGTAGGAAGAAAACAAAGCTTGTAGCAAATAGACAATAAGAAGAAAACAAAGCTTGTAGCAAATAGACAGTAAGAAGAAAACAAAACAGCGTATGGTAAGAAAAAAAAAAGAGCCTATAGCAAAGACATAGTAAGAAGAAAACAAAACCTGGAGGTGTGTGTAGAAAATAGAGCAACATACAAAATGAAGAAAACAGAGCCTATAGAAAATAGACGGTAAAAAGAAAACAAAACTTGCAACAAACAGATTTTTGGAGTTGGTACTAAAATAGACATTTTATCTGTTCGTGCACTCCTTTTCCTTTCATCAATAAAAAAAGATTATAGGCAAATTAAGTTGCAATGAATAGATTTTGTTGTGCATTACTTGGTTGAAATACCGGTGGAGTTTATGAATTTGAAAATCATGCTATTTCTTTCAAAATTATGTGCACAGGCAACCTTTGGTAATTAATCCTCATCCTCATTTATTGCTTTTCCAACTTGTGGAAGCTCATGTGACTGCTGACTACCATCAGAGTGTATGGGCTAAGATTGAGAGGAATGTCAATCCACTTGTCCAAATAGAGCTGCCTATGGTAAGATGAAAACAAAGCCTCTAGTAAATAGAATGTAAGAAGAAATAGAGCTTATAAAAAACAGAGCAGCCTACGGTAAGATAAAAACAAAGCCTCTAGTAAATAGAATGTAAGAAGAAACAGAGCCAATAGAAAATAGAGCAGCCTAAGGTAGGAAAAAACAAAACCTGTAGTAAGTAGACAGTTAGAAGAAAACAGAACGTGGAGGAGTTTGTAGAAAACAAAGCAACATACGGAAAGAAGAAAACAGTGCCTGTAAGAAATAGGTGGTAAGAAGAAAATAAGGTCTAGAGCAAATAGATTTTAAGAGTAGGTACTAAAATAGGAATTTTATTTGTTCATGCACTCCTTGTCCTTTCATCCATTAAAAAGATTATACGACAAATTAAGTTTCAATGAATAGATTTTGTTTTGCATTACATGGTTGAAATACCGATGAAATTTACATATGTGAAAATCAAGTTATTTCTTTCAAAATTATGTGCAGAGGCAACCTTTGGTAATTAATCCTCGTCCTCATTTGTTGCTTTCTAATTGTTGGAAACTCATGTGACTGTTTGCTACCATCATAATGTATGGACTAAGATTGGGAGGATTGTTAATCCACTTATCTAAATAGAGCAGCCTATGGTAAGAAGAAAATAGAGCCACTAGCAAATAGAGGGTAAGAAGAAAATAGAGCCTCCAGAAAATAAACAGTAAGAAGAAAACAAAGTTTATAGCAAATAGACGGTAAGAAGAGACAAAGACTGTAGAAGCCTATAGAAAACTAAGCAGCCTAAGGTAGGAAGAAACCAGATCCTGTAACAAATAGATGGTAAGAAGAAAATAGAACTTGGAGGAGCTTGTAGAAAATAAAGCAGCATACGGTAAGAAGAAACAGAGGTTATAAGAGCCTGTAAAAAACTGAGCAGTGTAATGTAGGAAGAAAGAGAGCCTATAGTAAATAAACTATCAGAAGAAAACAGAAGTTAGAGGAGCTTGTAAAAAATAGAGTAACATACAAAAAAAAGAAAACAAAACCTATAAGAAATAGACGGTAAGAAGAAAACAGAGTTTGGAGCAAATAGATTTTAGGAGTGGGTACTAAAATAGATATTTTATCTATTCGTGCACTCCTCTTCCTTTCATCCATTAAAGAGCATTATAAGACAAATTAAGCTTCAAGGAATAGATTTTGTTTTGCATTATATGGTTGAAATACCGATGGAGTTTACGTATGTGAAAATCAAGCTACTTCTTTCAAAATTATGTGCACAGGAAACCTATGGTAATTAATCCTCATCCTTATTTGTTGCTTTCCAACTATTGAAAACTCATGTGGCTGCTGGCTACCATCAAAATGTATGGGCTAAGATTGGGAGGACTGTCAATCCACTTATCGAAACAAAGTAGCCTATAGTGAGAAGAAAATAGAGCCTCTAGCAAATAAAAGGTAAGAAGAAAATAGGGCCTCTAGCAAATAAACAGTAAGAAGAAAACAAAATTTATAGCAAATAGACAATAAGTAGAAACAGAGACTGTAAAAGCCTATAAAAAACTAAGCAGCCTAAGGTAGGAAGAAAACAGAGCTTGTAACAAATAGATGGTAAGAAGAAAACAGAACTTGGAGGAGCTTGTAGAAAACAGAGCAGCATACGGTAAGAAGAAACAGAGGTTGTAGGAGCTTGTAAAAAATTGAGCAGCCTAATGTGGGAAGAAATAGAGCCTATAGTAAATAGACTATAAGAAGAAAACATAACCTGAAGGAGCTTGTAGAAAACAGAGCAGCATACAGAAAGAAGAAAACAAAGCTTGTAGCAGATACACAATAAGGAGAAAACAGAGCCTACAACAAATATATTTTAGGAGTAGGTACTAAGATAGACATTTTATCTGTTTGTGCACTCCTATTCCTTTCATCGATCAGAAAAGATTGTAGGACAAATTAAGCTTTAATGAATAGATTTTGTTTTGCATTGCATTGTTGAAACACCCATGGAGTTTACGAATGTGTAAATTAAGCTACTTCTTTCAAAATTATGTGCATAGGCAACCTTTGGTAATTAATCTTTGTCCACATTTATTGCTTTCCAAGTATTAGAAACTATGCGACTGCAGGCTATCGTTAGAGTGTATGGGCTAAGATTGGGAGGATTGTCAATCCACTTGTCCAAACAGTGAATCCTACGGTAAGAAGAAAATAGAGACTCTAGCAAATAAATAGTAAGAAAAAATAGAACTTGTTGGAGCTTATAAAAAACAGTGTAGCCTAAGGTAGGAAGAAAATAGTGCTTATAGTAAATAGACAGTAAGAAGAAAATAAAACTTGGAGGAGCTTGTAAAAAATAGAGTAGCCTGTGAAAAGAAAAAAATAGAGGCTCTAGCAAATAGATGGTACGAAGAAAATAGAGCTTGTAGCAAGTAGATTTTTGGAGTAGGTACTAAAATAGGCATTTTATTTGTTCATGCAATCCTTTTCGTTTCATCCATAAAAAAAGATTATATAGAAAATTAAGTTTCAAGAAATAGATTTTGTTTTGCATTACATAGCTTAAATACTCATGGAATTTACAAAAGTGAAAATCAAGTTGGTTCTTTCAAAATTATATGCACAGACAGCCTTTGGTTTTAAATCCTCATCCTCATTTATTACTTTCCAACTATTGTAAACTTATGTGATTGTTTGTTACCATCAGAGTGTATGGCCTAAGTTTGGGAAGACTATTAATTCACGTGTCCAAATAGAGCAGCCTATGGTAAGAAGAAACAGATCCTCTAGCAAATAGGAGGTAAGAAGAAAACAAAGCCTCTAGCAAATAAATAGTAAGAAAAAAAAACAAAGCCTATAGCAAATAGATGGTAAGAAGAAATAGAGCCTGTATGAGCCTTTAGAAAATAGAGCAACCTAAGGTAGGAAGAAAATAAAGCCTATAGCAAATAGACAATAAGAAAAGAACAAAACCTAGAGGAACCTATAGAAAATAGAGTAGCCTACAAAAGGAACAAATAGAGCCTGTAACAAATAGATTTTGGGAGTAAGCACTAAAATAGACATTTTATCTGTTTGTGCGCTCATCTTCCTTTCATCATCAAAAGGATTATGTAGCAAATTAAGCTACTTTAATGAATAGATTCAATATTGCATTACATGGTTGAAATACCCATGGAGTTTATGAATTTGAAAATGAAGCTACTTCTATCAAAATTATGTGCGTAGGCAACGTTTGGTAATTAATCCTCATCCTCATTTATTGCTTTTCAACTGTAGGAAACTTATGTGATTACTGACAACCATCAGATTGTATGGGCTACAATTGGGAGGATTGTTAATCCACTTGTCCAACCAAAGCAGGCTCTGGTAAGAAGAAAATAGTGCCTCTAGCAAATAGACAATAAGAAGAAAACAGAGCATGTAGCAAATAAATGGTAAGAAGAAAACATAACCTGTAGAAAATAGAGTAGCCTATGGTAAGAAGAAAACAAAGCCTATAGCAAATAAATGGTGAGAAGAAAACATAGGCTATAGGAGCTTATAATAAATAGTCGGTAAGAAGAAAATAGAACTTGGAGGAACCTATAGAAAATAGAGTAGCCTACAGAAAGAAGAAATCAAGTTATTTTAGATTTTAGATATTTTAAATTACGAATTTATTAAATTAGGATTTACGTTTGTTGACTTATTGAATAAAGAAAAGAAAAGTACAGAAAAAATGTGAAAAAGAAAAAAGAAAAATGATGTTATTAAGGTTGACAAGTTGTAGAAAACATAGCAACCTATGGTAAGAAGAAAACAAAACTTGTAGAAAACATAGCAGCCTATGGTAAGAAGAAAACAGAACTTGTAGAAAACATAACAGCCTATGGTAAGAAGAAAACAAAGCTTATAGCAAATAGACGGTAAGAAGATAATAGAGCCTATAGAAAACAGAGCAACCTAAGGTAGGAAGAAAACAAAGCTTGTAGCAAATAGAAGATAATAAGAAAATAGAACCTGGAGGAGCTTGAAGCAAATAAAGCAGCCTATGGAAAGAAGAAAATAGAGCTCGTAGCAAATAGACGATAAGAAGAAAATAACGCCTATATCAAATAGATTTTAGGAGTAGGTACTAAAATAAACATTTTATCTCTATGTGCACTCCTTTTCCTTTCATCCATAAAAAACGATTATACAGCAAATTAGGTTTCAATGAATAGATTTTGCTTTGCATTACATGGTTCAAATACTTGTAGAGTTTACGAATTTGACAATCAAGTTACTTCTTTCAAAATTATGTGCATAGGCAACCTTTGGTAATTAATGTTTGTCCTCATTTGTTGCTTTCCAACTATTGGATTCTTATGTGATTGTTGGCTACCATTAAAGTGTATAGGCTAAGATAGTGAGGACTATCAATCCACTTGTCCAAACAGAGCAGCCTCCAGTAAGAAGAAAACAAAGTCTATAGGAGCCTGTAGAAAATAGAGTAGCCTATGGTAAGAAGAAAACAGAGCCTATAGCAAATAAACAGTAAGAAGAAAATAGTGCCTATAAGAGCCTTTAGAAAACAGAGCAGCATTTGGTAGGAAGAAAACAAAACCTGTAACAAATAAATGGTAAGAAGAAAATAGAACTTGGAGGGGCCTGTAGAAAACATAGTAGCCAAAGGAAAGAAGAATTAGAGCTTGTAGCAAATAGATGGTAAGAACAAAACAAAGCCTGTAGCAAATATATTTTAGGAGTAGGTACTAAAATAGACATTTTATCTGTGCGTACACTCCTCTTCTTTTCATTCATCAAAAAAGATTATATGACAAATTAAGCTTTAATGAATAGATTTTGTTCTACATTATATGGTTGAAAGACTCATGGAGTTTACAAATTTGAAAATCAAGCTACTTTTTTTCAAAATTATGTATGCAGGCAACCTTTGGTAATTAATCCTCGTCCTCATTTGTTGCTTTCCAACTATTGGAAACTCATGTGACTATTGGCTAACATTAAAGTGTATGACTTGAGATTGGGAGAATTGTCAATCCACTTGGACAAATAGAGCAGCTTACAATAAGAAGAAAACAAAGCCTCTAGCAAATAGATGGTAAGAAGAAAATAGTACCTCAAGCAAATAGACAACAAGAAGAAAAGAGAGTTTGTAAGAGCCTGTAAAAAAAAAAAAGCAGCCTATGGTAAGAAGAAAAAACAGCTTACAGTAAATAGATGGTAGGAAGAAAACTGAGCCTGTATAAAATAGAGTAACTATAGGTAGGAAGAAAACAAAGTCTGTAGCAAATATACGGTAAATAGTACCTAAAGGAGCTTGTAGAAAATAGTGCAGCCTATAGAAAGAAGATAATAGAGCCTATAGCCAACAGACAGTAAGAAATAAATAGAGCTTGTAACAAATAGATTTTAGGAGTAGGTACTAAAATAGACATTTTATGTGTTCATGCACTCCTCTTCCTTTCATCCATCAAAAAATATTATGCGAAAAATTAAGCTACAATGAATAAATTATGTTTTGTATTACATGGTTGAAATACCCATAGAGTTTATGAATTTGAAAATGAAGCTACTTTTTTCAAACATATGTGCATAGGCAACTTTCAGTAATTAATCCTCATCCTCATATGTTGCTTTCCAATTATTGGATTCTCATGTGATTGCTGGCTACCATTAGAGTGTATGGCCTGAGATTGGGAGGATTCTCAATCCACTTGGCTACACAAGGCAACTTATGGTAAGTAGAAAATAGAGCCTCTAACAAATAGACAGTAAGAAGAAAACAATGCCTCTAGCAAATAGATGGCAAGCCAAAAAGAAAGCATGTAAGAGCCTACAGAGAACAGAGTAGCCTATGGTAAGAAGAAAACATAGCCTGTAGCAAATAAATGGTAGGAAGAAAATAGAGCTTGTAGAAAATAGAGCAACCTAAGGTAGGAAGAAAATAGAGCCTGTAGCAAATAGACAGTAAGAAGAAAACAAAACATAGAGAAGCCTCTAGAAAATAGTGTAGCCTACAGAAAGAAGAAAACAAAGCCTGTAGCAAATAGATGGTAAGAAGAAAATGGAGCCTGTAGCAAATAGATTTTAAGAGTAGGTACTAAAATAAACATTTTATTTGTTCAGGCACTCCTCTTCCTTTCATCCATCAAGAAAGATTATATGAAAAATTAAGCTATAATGAATAGATTCTAGTTTGTATTACATGGATGAAATACCAGTGGAGTTTACAAATTTGAAAATCAAGCTACTTCTTCCAAAATTATATACACAGGTAACCTTTGGTAATTAATCATCATCCTCATTTGTTGCTTTCCAACTGTTTGAAACTTATATGACTGTTGGCTACCATCAGAATGTATGGCCTAGGATTGGGAGGACTATTAATCCACTTGTCCAAATAAAGCTACCAACGGTAAGAAAAAAATAAAGCCTCTAGTAAATAGATAGTAAGAAGAAAATAATGCCTCTAGCAAATAGACGATAAGAAGAAAAGAGAGTCTGTAAGAGCCTACAAAAAATAGAGCTTGTAACAAATAGATGATAGGAAGAAAATAGGGCTTGTAAGAGCCTATAGAAATTAGAGTAACCTAAGGTAGGAAGAAAATAGACCCTGTAATAAATACATGGTAAGAAGAAAATGAAGCCTGTAGCAAATAGATTTTAGGAGTAGATACTACAATAGACATTTTATTTGTTTGGACACTCCTCTTCCTTTCATCCATCAAGAAAGATTATACGAAAAATTAAGCTATAATGAATAGATTCCATTTTGCATTCCATGGATGAAATACCTGTGGAGTTTACAAATTTGAAAATCAAGCTACTTCTTCCAAAATTATATACACAACCAACCTTTGATAATTAATCCTCATCGTCATTTATTGCTTTTCAGCTGTTGGAAACTTATATGACTATTGGCTACCATCAGAATCTATGGCCTAGGATGGGGAGGGCTATCAATCCATTTGTCCACACAAAGCTGCCTATGGTAAGAAGAAAATAAAACCTCTAGCAAATAGACAATAAGAAGAAAACAATCCCTTTAGTAAATAGACGACAAGAAGAAAAGAGAGCCTATAAGAGCCTATAGAAAACAGAGCAACTATGGTAAGAAGAAAACAGAGCCTGTAGCAAATAGATGGTAGGAAGAAAATAGAGCTTGTAGGAGCCTGTAGAAAACAAAGCAACCTAAGGTAGGAAGAAAATAGACCCTATAACAAATAGATGGTAAGAAGAAAATGAAGCCTGTAGCAAATAGATTTTAGGAGTAGGTACTAAAATAGACATTTTATTTGTTTAGGCACTTCTCTTCCTTTCATCCATCAAGAAAGATTATACGAAAAATTAAGCTACAATGAATAGATTCCATTTTGCATTCCATGGATGAAATACCTGTGGAGTTTACAAATTTGAAAATCAAGCTACTTCTTTCAAAATTATATACACAGGTAACCTTTAGTAATTAATCATCATCCTCATTTGTTGCTTTCCAACTATTGGAAACTTATATGACTGTTGGCTATCATCAGAATGTATGGCCTAGGATTGGGAGGACTATTAATCCACTTGTCCAAATAGAACTACCAACGGTAAGAAAAAAACAAAGCCTCTAGCAAATAGATAGTAAGAAGAAAATAATGCCTCTAGCAAATAGACGACAAGAAGAAAAGAGAGCCTGTAAGAGCTTACAGAAAACAAAGCAGCTATGGTAAGAAGAAAACAGAGCCTATAACAAATAGATGGTAGGAAGAAAATAGAGCTTGTAAGAGCTTGTAGAAAACAGAGTAACCTAAGGTAGGAAGAAAATAGACCCTGTAACAAATATATGGTAAGAAGAAAATGAAGCCTGTAGCAAATAGATTTTAGGAGTAGATACTAAAATAGACATTTTATTTGTTTGGACACTCCTCTTCCTTTTATCCATCAAGAAAGATTATACGAAAAATTAAGCTATAATGAATAGATTCCATTTTGCATTCCATGGATGAAATACCTGTGTAGTTTACAAATTTGAAAATCAAGCCACTTCTTTTAAAATTATATCCACAACCAACCTTTGATAATTAATCCTCATCGTCATTTATTGCTTTTCAGCTGTTGGAAACTTATATGACTGTTGGCTACCATCAAAATGTATGGCCTAGGATTGGGAGGACTATTAATCCACTTGTCCACATAAAGCTGCCTATGGTAAGAAGAAAACGAAACCTCTAGCAAATAGACAGTAACAAGAAAACAATCCCTTTAGTAAATAGACGATAAGAAGAAAAGAGAGCCTGTAAGAGCCTACAGAAAATAGAGCAGTTATGGTAAGAAGAAAACAGAGCCTACAGCAAATAGATGGTAGGAAGAAAATAGAGCTTGTAAGAGCCTATAGAAAATAGAGTAACCTAAGGTAGGAAGAAAATAGACCCTGTAACAAATAGATGGTAAGAAGAAAATGAAGCTTGTAGCAAATAGATTTTAGGAGTAGGTACTAAAATAGACATTTTATTTGTTTGGGCACTCCTCTTCCTTTCATCCATCAAGAAAGATTATACGAAAAATTAAGCTACAATGAATAGATTCCATTTTGCATTCCGTGGATGAAATACCTGTGGAGTTTACAAATTTGAAAATCAAGCTACTTCTTCCAAAATTATATACACAGCCAACCTTTGCTAATTAATCCTCATCGTCATTTGTTGCTTTTCAGCTGTTGGAAACTTATATGACTGTTAGCTACCATCAAAATGTATGGCCTAGGATTGGGAGGACTATCAATCCACTTGTCCACACAAAGCTGCCTACGGTAAGAAGAAAACAAACCCTCTACCAAATAGACAGTAAGAAGAAAACAATCCCTCTAGTAAATAGACGACAAGAAGAAAAGAGAGCCTGTAAGAGCCTACAGAAAACAGAGCAGCCTATGGTAAGAAGAAAATAGAGCCTGTAGCAAATAGATGGTAGGAAGAAAATAGAGCTTGTAAGAGCCTATAGAAAACAGAGCAACCTAAGGTAGGAAGAAAATGGACCCTGTAACAAATAGATGGTAAGAAGAAAATGAAGCTTGTAGCAAATAGATTTTAGGAGTAGGTACTAAAATAGACATTTTATTTGTTTGGGCACTCCTCTTCTTTTCATCCATTAAGAAAGATTATACGAAAAATTAAGTTACAATGAATAGGTTCCATTTTGCATTCCATGGATGAAATACTTGTGGAGTTTACAAATTTGAAAATCAAGCTACTTCTTCCAAAATTATATACACAGCCAACCTTTGATAATTAATCCTTATCATCATTTGTTGCTTTTCAGCTGTTGGAAACTTATATGACTGTTTGCTACCATCAGAATGTATGGCCTAGGATTGGGAGGACTATCAATCCACTTGTCCACACAAAGCTGCCTACGATAAGAAGAAAACAAAACCTCTAGCAAATAGACAGTAAGAAGAAAACAATCCCTCTAGTAAATAGACGACAAGAAGAAAAGAGAGCCTGTAAAAGCCTACAGAAAACAGAGCAGCCTATGGTAAGAAGAAAACAGAGCCTGTAGCAAATAGCTGGTAGGAAGAAAATAGAGCTTGTAGGAGCCTGTAGCAAATAGCTGGTAGGAAGAAAATAGAGCTTGTAGGAGCCTGTAGCAAATAGCTGGTAGGAAGAAAATAGAGCTTGTAGGAGCCTGTAGAAAACAAAGCAAGATAAGGGAGGAAGAAAACAGAGCTTGTAGAAAATAAACAATAAGAAGAAAATAAAACCTAAAGGAGCTTGTAGAAAACAGTACAACCTATGGAAAGAAGAAAATAGAGCTTGTAGCAAATAAATGGTAAGAAAAAAATAGAGCTTGTAGCAAACAGATTTTAGGAGTAGGTACTAAAATAGACATTTTATTTCTTCGGGCACTTCTCTTCCTTTCATCCATCAAGAAAGATTATACAAAAAATTAAGCTATAATGAATAGATTATGTTTCGTATTACATGGTTGAAATACCCATGGAGTTTACAAATTTGAAAATGAAGCTACTTTTTTCAAACTTATGTGCACAGGCAACTTTCAGTAATTAATCCTTATCCTTATTTGTTGTTTTCCAACTAATGGATTCTCATGTGATTGTTGGCTACCATCAAAGTGTATGGCCTGAGATTGGGAGGATTGTCAATCCCCTTGGCCAAACATAACAGCCTACAATAAGAAGAAAACAAAGCTTTAGCAAATAAATAGTAAGAAGAAAATAGTGTCTCTAGCAAATAGACGGCAAGAAGAAAAAAGAGCTTGTAATAGCCTACAAAAAATAAAGTAGCTTATGGTAAGAAGAAAACAAAGCCTGTAACAAATAAATGGTAGGAAGAAAATAGAGCCTGTAGGAGTTTGTAGAAAATAGAACAACCTATGGTAGGAAGAAAACAGAGCCTGTAGCAAATAGACGGTAAGAAGAAAATAGAACCTAGAGGAGTCTGTAGAAAACAATGCAGCCTATGGAAAGAAGAAAACAGAGCCTGTAGCAAATAAATGGAAAGAAGAAAATAGAGCTTGTAGCAAATAAATGGTAAGAAGAAAATAGAGCCTGTAGCAAATAGATTTTAGGAGTAGGTACTAAAATAGACATTTTATTTGTTCATGCATTCCTCTTCCTTTCATCCATCAAGAAAGATTATACAAAAAATTAAGTTGTAATGAATAGATTATGTTTTGTATTACATGGTTGAAATACCTATGGAGTTTATGAATTTGAAAGTCAAGCTACTTCTTCCAAAATTATATACACAAACAACCTTTGGTAATTCATCCTCATCCTTATTTATTTTTTTTCAAATGTTGGAAACTTATATAACTGTTGGCTACCATCATAATGTTTGGCCTAGGATTGGGAGAACTATCAATCCACTTGTCCAAACAGAGCTACCTACGGTAAGAAGAAAATAGAGCCTCTAGTAAATAGATAGTAAGAAGAAAATAGTCCCTCTAGCAAATAGACGACAAGAAGAAAAGAGAGTAGCCTATGGTAAAAAGAAAACAGAGCTTGTAGCAAATAAACGGTAAGAAGAAAACAAAACCTAGAGGAGCCTTTAGAAAATAGTGCAACCTATAAAAAGAATAAAACAGAGCCTGTAGCAAATAGATTTTAGGAGTAAGTACTAAAATAGACATTTTATTTGTTCGAGCACTCCTTTTCCTTTCATCCATCAAGAAAGATTATACGAAAATTTAAGGTACAATGAATAAATTATGTTTTGTATTACATGGTTTAAATACCCATGGAGTTTACGAATTTGAAAATGAAGCTACTTTTTTCAAACTTAGGTGCACAAGAAACCTTCAATAATTAATCCTCATCCTCATTTGTTGCTTTCCAATTGTTGGATTCTCATGTGACTATTGGTTACCATCAAAGTGTATGGCCTGAGATTGGGAGAATTGTCAATCCATTTGGCCAAATAGAGCAGCCTACGGTAAGAAGAAAATAGAGTCCCTAGCAAATAGATAGTAAGAAGAAAATAGAGCCTCTAGCAAATAGACAGTAAGAAGAAAACAATGCCTCTAACAAATGGATGGCAAGAAGAAAAAAGAGCCTGTAAGAGCCTACAAAAAATAAAGTAGCCTATAGTAAGAAGAAAACAGAGCCTGTAGCAAATAGATGGTAGGAAGAAAATAGAGCCTGTAAGAGCTTGTAGAAAATAAAACAACCTAAGGTAGGAAGAAAACAGAGCCTGTAGCAAGTAGACGGTAAGAAGAAAATAGAACCTAGAAGAGCTTGTACAAAATAGTGCAGCCTACGAAAAGAACAAAATAGAGCCTATAGCAAATAGATGGTAAGAAGAAAACGAAACCTGGAGCAAATAGATTTTAGGAGTAGGTACTAAAATAGACATTTTATTTGTTCTGGCACTCCTCTTCCTTTCATCCATCAAGAAAGATTATATGAAAGATTAAGCTATAATGAATAGATTCTATTTTTCATTACATGGATGAAATACCTGTGGAGTTTACAAATTTGAAAATCAAGCTACTTCTTCCAAAATTATATACATAGGCAACTTTTGGTAATTAATCCTCGTCCTCATTTTTTGCTTTCCAATAGTTAGAAACTTATATTACTGTTGGCTACCATCAGAATGTATGGCCTAGGATTGGGAGGACTATCAATCCACTTGTCCAAATAGAGCTACCTACGGTAAGTAGAAAACAGAGCCTCTAGCAAACAGACGATAAGAAGAAAATAGTGGCTCTTGAAAATAGATGGTAAGAAGAAAAAAGAGCCTTTAGCAAATAGATGAGAAGAAGAAATAAACCTTGTAGCAAATAGATTTTGGGAGTAGGTACTAAAATAAACATTTTATTTGTTAATGCACTCCTCTTCCTTTCATCCATAAAAAAGATTATACAGCAAATTAAGCTTCAATGAATAGATTTTATTTTGCATTACATGATTGAAATACTCATCATTATATGTACTAGAAACCTTTGGTAATTAATCTTTGTCCTCATTTGTTGCTTTTCAACTGTTGTAAACTCATGTGACTACTAGGTACCATCAGAGTGTATGGGCTAAGATTGGGAGGACTATCGATCCATTTGTCCAAACAAAGTTGTCTATGGTAAGAAGAAAACAGAGCTTTTAGTAGATAAATGATAAGAAAAAAACAAAGCCTCTAGCAAAAAAATGGTAAGAAGAAAATAGAGCCTGTAGGAGCCTGTAGAAAACACAACCTATAATAAGAAGAAAACAGAGCCTATGGCAAATAGACGGTAAGAAGAAAATAGAACCTGTAGCAAATAGACGGTAAGAAGAAAACAAAGCATGTAGGAAAAAGACGGTAAAAAGAAAAGAGAACTTGTAGAAAAATGATTTTAGGAGTAGGTACTAAAGTGGACATTTTATCTATTCGTGCACTCCACTTCCTTTCATCCATCAAAAAAGATTATACAGGAAATTAAGCTTCAATGAATAGATTCAGTTTTGCATTACATGGTTGAAAAATTTATGGAGTTTACGAATTAGAAAATCAAGCTACTTCTTCCAAAATTATGTGCATAAGCAATTAATTTTCCTCCCCATTTGTTGCTTTCCAACTGTTGGAAACTCATGTGACTGTTGGCTACCATTAAAGTGTATGGGATAAGATTATGAGGACTATCAATCCACTTGTCCAAATAGAGCTGCCTCTAGTAAGATGAAAACAGAGCCTCTAGCAAATAGACATTAAGAAGGAAAAAGAGCCTCTAGCAGATAAATGGCAAGAAGAAAACAAAGCCTAGAGGAGCTTATAAAAAACAGAGAATCCTATGGTAAGAAGAAAATAGAGCCTGTAGCAAATAGATAGTAAGAACAAAATAGAGTCTGTAGGAGCCTGTCAAAAACAGAGCAACCTAAGGTAGGAAAAAAACAGAGCCTATAGTAAATAGATGATAAGAAGAAAACAGAACCTGGAGGGACCTGTAGAAATTAGTGTAGCATATGAAAAGAAGAAAACAAAGCCTGTAGCAAATAGACGATAAGAAGAAAACAAAGCCTCTAGCAAATAGATTTTAGGAGTAGTTACTAAAATAGACATTTTATCTATTCTTACACTCCTCTTCCTTTCATCCATCAAAAAATATTATACGACAAATTAATCTTCAAAGAATAGATTCAGTTTTGCATTACATGGTTGAAATACTTGTGGAGTTAAAGAATTAGAAAATCAAGCTACTTCTTTCAAAATTATGTGCACAAGCAATCTTTAACAATTAATCTTCCTCCTTATTTGTTACTTTCTAACTATTGGAAACTCATGTGACTGTTGGCTACCATTAGAGTGTATGAGATAAGATTGGGAGGACTATCAATCCATTTGTCCAAACAGAGTTGCCTCTGGTAAAATGAAAACAGAGCCTGTAGCAAATAGATGCTAAAAAGAAAATAAAACTTAGAGGAGCTTGTAGAAAATAGAGCAGCCTACAAAAGGAAGAAAATAGAGCCTATAGCAAATAAATTTTAGGAGTAGGTAAAAAAATAGAAATTTTATATGTTCTTGCACTCCTCTTTAATGAATAAATTTTGTTTTGCATTACATGGTTGAAATACAGGTGGAGTTTACAAATTTGAAAATCAAGCTACTTCTTTCAAAATTATGTGCACTGGCAACCTTTGGTAATTAATCCTCATTCTCATTTGTTGCATTCCAACTATTGGAAACTCGTGTGACTATTGGCTACCATCAGAGTGTATGGGCTAAGATTGGGAGGACTGTCAATTCACATGTCCAAACAAAACAACCTCTAGCAAGAAGAAAACAGAGACTCTAGCAAATAGACAATAAGAAGAAAACCAAACCTCTAGCAAATAAACGGTAAGAAGAAAACAGAGCCTATAAGAGCCTATAGAAAATAGAGTAACCTATGGTAAGAAGAAAATAAAGTTTGTAAGAAATGGATGGTATGAAGAAAATAAAGCCTGTAAGAGCTTGTAAAAATAGACCAACCTAAGGTAGGAAAAAAATAGAGTCTGTAACAAATAGACGGTAAGAAGAAAACAGAACCTGGAGGGGTCAGTAAAAAATAAAGCAGCCAACAGAAAGAAGAAAATAGAGCTTGTAGCAAATAGACGGTAAGAAGAAAATAAAATTTGTAGCAAATAGATTTTAGGAGTAGGTACTAAAATAGAAATTTTATCTATTCGTGCACTCCTTTTCCTTTCATCCACCAAAAAAGATTATACAGCAAATTAAGCTTCAATGAATAGATTCTATTTTTCATTACATGGTTGAAATACTTGTGGAGTTTACAAATTTGAAAATCAAGTTATTTCTTTCAAAATTATGTGCACTTGCAACCTTTAGTAATTAATCCTCATCCTCATTTATTGCATTCCAATTATTGGAAACTCATGTGACTATTGGTTACCATCAAAGTGTATGGGTTCAGATTAGGAGGACTGTCCACTTGTCCAAATAGAGTAGCATTCAGTAAGAAGAAAATAGAGCCTCTAGCAAATAGAAGATAAGAAGAAAACAGAGTCTCTAGCAAATAAACAGTAAGAAGAAAATAGAGGCTGTAAGAGCCTATAGAAAATAGAGCAGCTTATGGTAAGAGGAAAATAAAGCCTGTAGCAAATAAACGGTAAGAAGAAAACAATGCCTGTAGCAAATAGATTTTAGGAGTAGGTACTAAAATAGACATTTCATCTATTCATGCACTCCTTTTTCTTTCATCCACTAAAAAAAATTTTATGGAAAATTAAGCTTCAATGAATAGATTATGTTTTGCATTACATGGTTGAAATACCTATGGAGTTTATGAATTTGAAAATCAAGCTACTTCATTCAAAATTATGTGCACATGCAATGTCTGGTAATTAATCCTCATCCTTATTTATTACTTTGCAACTGTTGAAAACTCATGTCACTATTGGCTACCATTAAAGTGTATGGGCTAAGATTGGAAGGACTATCAATCCACTTATCCAAACAAAGTAGCCTTCGGTAAGAAGAACAAATCCTCTAGCAAATAGATGGTAAGAAGAAAATAGAGCCTCTAGCAAAAAAATGGTATGAAGAAAACAGAGCCTCTTACAAATAAATAGTAAGAACAAAACAGAGCCTATAGAAATAAAGCAGCCTAAGCTAGGAGAAAAACAAAGCCTATAGTAAATAGACGTTAAGAAGAAAATAGAACCTAGAGGAGCCTGTAGAAACAGAGCAGCCTGTGAAAAGAAGAAAATAGTGCCTGTAACAAATAGATTTTAGGAGTAGGTACTAAAATAGACATTTTATCTTTTCATGCACTCCTCTTCCTTTCATCCATGAAAAAAGATTATATGGCAAATTATGTTTTAATGAATAAATTCTGTTTTGCATTGCATGGTTGAAATACCTATGGAGTTTACAAATTTGAAAATTAAGCTACTTTTTTCAAAATTATGTGCACTGGAAACCTTTGGTAATTAATCCTTATCCTCATTTGTTGCTTTCCAACTATTGCAAACTCATATGACTGTTGGCTACCATTAGAGTGTATGGGCTAAGATTGGAAGGACTGTCAATCCACTTGTCCAAACAGAGTAGCCTCCAGTAAGAAGAAAACAGAGCCTCTAGCAAATAAATGGTAGGAAGAATACAGGGCCTATACGAGCCTGTAGAAAATCAAATAGCCTATGGTAAGAAGAAAACATAGCTTGTAACAAATAGATGGTAAGAAGAAAATAAAGCCTATAGAAAACAGAATAGCCTAAGGTAGGAAGAAAATAAAGTCTATAACAAATAGACGAGAAGAAAAAAATAGAACCTAGAGGAGCCTGTAGAAAATAGGGTAACATATGGAAAGAAGAAAACAATGCTTGTAGCAAATAGACAGTATGAACAAAACAGAGCCTGTATCAAATAGATTTTAGGAGTAGGTACTAAAATAGACATTTTATCTGTTCATGCACTCCTCTTCTTGTCATCCATCAAAAAAGATTATATAACAAATTAAGTTTCAATGAATAGATTTTATTTTGCATTACATGGTTGAAATACTCGTGGGGTCTACGAATTTGAAAATCAAGCTACTTCTTTCAAAATTATGTGCATAGGCAACCTTTGATAATTAATCTTTGCCCTCATTTGTTGCTTTTCAACTATTGGAAACTCATGTGACTGTTGGCTACCATCAGAGTGTATGTATGGGCTAACATTAGGAGGACTATCAATCCACTTGTCCAAATAGAGTAGCCTATGGTAAAAAAAAAAATAGAGACTCTAGCAAATAAATGGTAAGAAGAAAACAGAGCTTGTAGAAGCCTGTAGAAAATAGAGTAACCTATTGTAAGAAGAAAATAGAGCTTGTAGCAAATATAAGGTAAAAAGAAAACAAAGTAGCCTAAGGTAGGAAGAAAACAAAGTCTGTAACAAATAGACGGTAAAAAGAAAACAAAACCTAGAGAAACCAATAGAAAACAAAGCAGCCTACAGAAAGAAGAAAACAAAGCCTATAGCAAATAGACAGTAAGAAGAAAACAGAGTTTCGAGCAAATAAATGGTAAGAAGAAAATACAGCTTATAACAAATAAATTTTAGGAGTAGGTATTAAAATAGACATTTTATCTGTTCATGCACTCTTCTTCCTTTCATCCATCAAAAAAGATTATATGGAAAATTATGCTTTAATGAATAGATTTTGTTTTGCATTACATGGTTGAAATACTCGTGCAATTTATGAATTTGAAAATGAAGCTACTTGTTTCAAAATTATGTGCACAGGTAACCTTTGGTAATTAATCCATGCCCTCATTTATTACTTTCTAGTTGTTGGAAACTCAAATGACTGCTGGTTACCATGAGAGTGCATGGGCTAAGATTGGGATTACTATCAATCCAATTGTCCAAACAGAACAGCCTACGATAAGAAGAAAACAAAGCCTGTAGCAAATAGACAGTCAAAAGAAAACAAAGTTTGCAACAAATAAATTTTAGGAGTCTCAACAAGTATTGTTTATTAAGAGATTATAGAAAATAGAGCTGACCTTCACTTCTAGTCGACCGCAAGTGGCTACCCCTAATTTTGAGGTAAATGCTTAATAGTCAAAGTCTTATTAGTTAGTATATTTAAGTATTTAAATTATATTATATCTGTAATCTATTTATTAGTTATATTTTGTTATCTATATATTATGAGAATGAAATAATAATAAGAGAAAAGTAATGGCAATAAATAATAATAGAATAGTAATAGAATATAATATACTATTACTATATATAATAATTAATATAATTATAATACTATACATAATAATTACTATATATATATATATATATATATATATATAATAGTATATTATATTCTATTACTATATAGAATGCTATATATAATATTAATTATATAATATATAAATAAAATTTATAAATAGAATTCTAGAAATTTTAATCCATCATTTAGTTAACTATGTAATTCCCAGAATTTTTTCAATATTCTTTTTTATCATTTATCAACAAGAAAACAAAAAAGAAAAAAAAGAAAAAATTCAAATTGAAAAGCATCCATTGTCTAATAAATAGGACATAGGTTTTATAAACCTTGGTATAGGTTTAAATCCTATTGGATGCAATATGTTTTCATTCCATTTTAATATTTATTCCAATTTTATTCTATATTTCTTATTCCATATTATAATTCATATTATATATTAAAATCCATATTCTAATTAATTATTAGAATAATTATTATAATATATATTATATATTTTAATTTAATTTAGTATACAAATTTAGTATATTATATATTAGTATATTATATATATATATATATTAGTTCATTTTTTGTTTTATAGTTGTTTTTTTTTCTATAGTTGTTTTATGTTTTATATTTATAATTTGATTTAAGTATTATATTTATTATAATCAAGATTAAAGATTAAGAGTGATCAATTTCACATGCTGTATTCTTAATGGTAACTCCAATTTTATTCTGTGTCATTTTTCTATTATGGTTCATAAAAGCAGTAGTAGAAGATGAATTTTTAGCACATCCTGAATGTAAAGGCAAATGTGGAGACGTTGTCATTCCCTTCCCTTTTGGAGTTAGACCCAACTTTTCCTTGAACGATAACTTTGTGGTAGATTGTAATGACACCTTTAAGACTCCCAAACCTTTCTTGACAAGTATGGAAATGGAATTGCTCAACGTTTTAATTAGAGGTTTGGTTCAAGTTAATAATTCAGTCCTTTTTTACAATTGCAACAACAACAAAAGCTTTGATGGAACAATTGACATGTCAGACAACCCTTTCTTCTATTCAAGTGTATATAACAAGTTCACAGTTACAGGTTGCAACAATTATGTTGTGCTTCTAATGAATCACCGCCCTGTTGGTGGGTGTCTTTCCTTTTGTAACGGAACCTAAAAAAGTGATGGTTGTGATGGCCTGAGATGCTGTCAAGCCATCATTCCTCCTTACATCAAATCTTCCTCCTCATTTGTTGCTTTTCAACTATTGGAAACTTATGTGATTGTTGGCTACCATTAGAGTGTATGGGCTAAGATTGTGAGAACTATCAATCCACTTGTCCAAATAGAGCCACCTTCGGTAAGAAGAAAATAGAGCCTTTAGCAAATAGACGTTAAGAAGGAAACATAGCCTCTAGCAAATAAATGGCAAGAAGAAAACAAAGCTTGTAGGAGCTTATAGAAAACAAAGCATCCTATGGTAAGAAGAAAATAAAGACTGTAGCAAATAGACGGTAAGAAAAAAACAAAGCTTGTAGGAGCCTATAGAAAACAAAGTAGACTAAGGTAGGAAGAAAACAAAGTCTGTAGCAAATAGATGCTATGAAGAAAATAGAACCTGGAGGATCTTGTAGAAATTATTGTAGCCTACGAAAAGAAGGAAACAAAACTTATAGGAGCATGTAGAAAAAAAAGTAGCCTATGGTAAGAAGAAAACAGAGCCTGTAGCAAATAGACAATAAGAAGAAAATAGAGCCTATACAAAACAGAACTGCCTAAGGTAGGAATAAAACATACCCTATAACAAATAGATGGTAGGAAGAAAACATAACTTGGAGGAGCCTGTAGAAAAAAGAGTAGCCTATGGAAAGAATAAATAGAGCTTATAGCAAATAGATGGTAAGAAGAAAACAGAGCTTGTAACAAATGGATTTTAGGAGTAGGTACTAAAATAGACATTTTACTTGTTCATGCACTCCTTTTCGTTTCATCCATCAGAAAAGATTATATGACAAATTAAGCTTCAATGAATAGATTCTATTTTGTATTACATGGTGGAAATACTCATGGCGTTTACGAATTTAAAAATCAACTTACTTCTTTCAAAATTATGTGCATAGGTAGCCTTTGGTAATTATTCCTCATCCTCATTTGTTCCTTTTCAACTCTTGGAAACTTATGTGACTGCTGGCTACCATCAGAGTGTGTGGCCTATGATTGGGAGGACTGTCAATCCACTTATCTAAACAGAGCAACCTACGGTTAGAAGAAAAAAAGCCTCTAACAAATAGATGTTAAGAAGTAAAAAGAGCCTCTAACAAATAGATGTTAAGAAGTAAAAAGAGCCTTTAACAAATAGAAGGGAAGAAGAAAATAGAGTCTATAAAAAACAAAGCAGCCTATGGTAAGAAGAAAATAGAGCCTGTAGCAAATTGACGATAAAAAGAAAGTAGAACCCATAGGAGCTTGTTGAAAATAGTGCAACCTAAGGTAGGAAGAAAATAAAGTCTGTAGCAAAAAGATGGTAAGAAGAAAATAAAACTTGGAGGAGTCCACAAGCAACCTTTGGTAATTAATCATCATTCTCATTTGTTACTTTCCAACTATTGGAAACTCATGTGATTGTTGGCTAACATCAGAGTGTATGGCCTGAGATTGGGAGAATTGTCAATCCATTTAGACTAACAGTGCAGCCTATTGGTAAGAAGAAAACAGAACCTCTAGCAAATAAACGGTGAGAAGAAAACAATGCCTCTAACAAATATAAGACAAGAAGAAAAAAGAGTATGTAAAAGCCTACAGAAAACAAAGCAGCCTATGGTAGGAAGAAAACAGAGCCTATTGAAGCCTGTAAAAAATAGAGCAACCTAAGGGAGGAAGAAAACAAAGCCTATAGCAAATAGACGGTACAAAGAAAATAGTACTTAGAGGAGCCTGTAGAAAATAATGCAGCCTATGGAAAGAAGAAAACAAAGCTTATAACAAATAGACAGTAAGAAGTAAATAAAACCTGTAGCAAATAGATTTTAGAAGTAGGTACTAAAATAGATATTTTATTTGTTCGTGCACTCCTCTTCCTTTCATCCATCAAAAAAGATTATACAGAAAATTAAGCTACAGTGAATAGATTCAGTTTTGCATTACATCATTGAAATACCCATGAAGTTTACGAATTTGAAAAGCAAGCTATTTCTTTCAAAATTATGTGCACAGGTAACCTTTGGTAATTAATCCTTGTCCTCATTTGTTGCTTTCCAACTATTGGAAACACTTGTGACTGTTGGCTACCATCAGAATGTATGGCCTGAGATTGGGAGGATTGTTAATCCACTTGGCCAAATAAAGTAGCCTATGGTAAGAAGAAAACAAAGCCTTTAGCAAATAAACGGTAAGAAGAAAACAGTGCCTCTAGCAAATAGATGACAAGAAGAAAAGAGAGACTGTAAGAGCTTATAAAAAATAGAGCAACCTAAGGTAAGAAGAAAACAAAGCCTATAGCAAATTGATGGTAGGAAGAAAATAGAGCTTGTAAGAGCCTATAGAAAACAAAGGAACCTAAGGTAAGAAGAAAATGGAGCTTCTAGCAAATAAACGGTAAGAAGAAAACAGAGCATGTAGCAAATAGATTTTAGGAGTAGGTACTAAAATAGATATTTTATTTGTTCGAGCACTCCTCTTTCTTTAATCCATCAAGAAAGATTATACGAAAAATTAAACTACAATGAATAGATTTTGTTTTGCATTACATGGCTGAAACACCTGTGGAGTTTACGAATTTGAAAATCAAGCTACTTCTTCCAAAATTATATGCACAGGCAAACTTCAATAATTAATCTTCATCCTCATTTGTTGCTTTCCAATTGTTGGAAACTTATGTGATTGTTGGTTACCATCATAATGTATGGCCAAGGATTGGGAGGACCATCAATCCACTTGTCCAAACAAAGCTACCTATGATAAGTAAAAAATAAAGCTTCTAGCAAATAGACGGTAAGAAGAAAACAGTGCCTCTCAAAAATAGACGCCAAGAAGAAAAGAGAGCCTGTAAGAGCCAATGGAAAACAGAGCCTAGAGCAAATAGACGGTAAGAAGAAAATAGAACCTATAGCAAGTAAACAGTAAAAAGAAAACAGAGCCTATAGCAAATAGATAATAAGAAGAAAATAGAACCTGAAGGAGCATGTAAAAAATAGAGCGGCTTAAAGAAAGAAGAAAATAGAGCTAATAGCAAATAGATCATAAGAAGAAAACAGAACTTGTAGCAAATAGATTTTATAAGTAGATACTAAAATAGACATTTTATTTGTATGTGTACTCCTCTTTCTTTCATCCATCAAAAAAGATTTTATGGCAAATTAAGCTTCAATCAATGAATTCTATTTTGCATTACATGGATGAAATACCCCTAGAATATACAAATTTGAAAATCAAGCTACTTCTTTCAAAATTATGAGCACAGGCAACCTTTAATAATTAATCTTTGTCCTCATTTGTTGGTTTCCAACTATTGGAAACTTATGTCACTACTAGCTTCCATCAGAGTGTAAAGGCTAAGATTGGGAGGATTGTCAATCCACTTGTCCAAACAAAGCAGTGTGCAGTAAGAAGAAACAGAGCCTCTAGCAAATAGACGATAAGAAGAAAACAAAACCTCTAGCAAATAAATGGTAAGAAGAAAACAGAGCAGCCTATGGTAAGAAGAAAACAAAGCCTATAAAAGCCTGTAGAAAATAGAGCCTGTAGAAAATAGATGGTAATAAGAAAACAAAACTTGGAGGAGCCTATAGAAAACATAGCAGCTATGGAAAGAAGAATACAGAGCTTGTAGCAAATGGACAGAAAGAAGAAAATAGAGTCTATAGCACATAGATTTTAGGAGTAGGTACCAAATTAGATATTTTATCTATTCGTGCACTTCTCTTCCTTTCATTCATAAAAAATGATTATACGATAAAATAAGTTTCAATGAATAAATTTTGTTTTGCATTACATGGTTGAAAAACCCATAGAGTACACAAATTTGAAAATCAAGCTACTTCTTTCAAAATTATGTGCATAGGCAACCTTTGATAATTAATCCTTATCCTCATTTGTTGCTTTCCAATAGTTGGAAACTCAAGTGATTGCTAGCTACCATCAAAATGTATGGCCTAAGATTGGGAGGACAGTTAATCCACTTGTCCAAACAGAACAACCTACAGTTAGAAGAAAATGGAGTTTTTAGCAAATAAACGAAAAGAAGAAAATAGAGCCTCTAGGAAATAAACGGTAAGAAGAAAACAGAGCCTGTTGAAAACAAGGTAGCCTATGGTAAGAAGAAAATAGTGCTTGTAGCAAATAGATGGTAAGAAGAAAACAAAGCCTGTAGGAGCCTATAAAAAATAAAGCAGCCTAAGGTAGGAAAAAAATAAAACCTGTAGCAAATAGTTGGTAAGAATAAAATAGAACCTAGAGGAGCCTATAGAAAATAGAGCAGTGTAAGGAAAGAAGAAACAAAGTCTATAGCAAATAAAACAGTAAGAAGAAAACAGAGGTTGTAGCAAATAGACGGTAAGAAGAAAATAGAGCCTGTAGCAAATATATGGTAAGAAGAAAAAAGAGCCTGTAGCAAATAGACGGTAAGAACAAAACAGAGCCTGTAGCAAATAGATTTTAGGAGTAGGTACTAAAATAAACATTTTATCTTTTTGTGCACTCCTTTTCCTTTCATCCATCAAAAAAGATTATATGGCAAATTAAGCTTCAATGAATAGATTTTATTTTGCATTATTCTACAGAAAATAGAGTAAGCTAAGGTAGGAAGAAAACAATGCTTGTAGAGAATAAACAATAAGAAGAAAATAGACCTTGGAGGAGCCTCTAGCAAATAGATGGTGAGAAGAAAACAAATCTTATAGCAAATAGATTTTAGGAGTAGGTACTAAAATAGACATTTTATCTGTTCGTGCACTCCTCTTCCTTTCATCCATAAAAAAAGATTATACAGTAAATTAAGTTTCAATGAATAGATTATGTTTTGCATTACATGGCTGAAATACCCGTGGAGTTTACGAATTTGAAAATTAACCTACTTCTTTCAAAATTATGTGCATAGGTAACCTTTGGTAATTACTAATTGTCATCATTTGTTGCTTTCTAATTATTGGAAACTCATGTGAATGTTGGCTACCATTAGAGTAGGGGCTATGATTGGGAGGATATCAATCCACTTGTCCATACAAAGCAACCTCCGATAAGAAGAAAACAAAGCCTTTAGCAAATAGATGATAAGAAGAAAATAGAGCCTTTAGCAAATAAATAGTAAGAAGAAAATAGAGCTTGTAGAAACAAAGTAGCCTAAGGTAGGAAAAAAACATAGCCTATAGCAAGTAGATGGTAAGAAGAAAACAAAACCTGGAGGAGTTGGTAGAAAACAGATCAGCCTACAAAAAGAAGAAAACAGAACCTGTAGCAAATAGATTTTAGGAGTAGGTACAAAAATATAAATGTTATATGTTCGTACACATGGAGTTTACAAATTTGAAAATCAAGCTACTTCTTTCAAAATTATGTGCACTAGCAACCTTTGGTAATTAATCCTTGTCCTCATTTGTTGCATTCCAACTGTTGGAAACTCATGTGACTGTTGGCTACCATCAGAGTGTATAGGCTATGGGATAAGATTGGGAGGACTATCAATCCACATGCCTAAATAGAGCAGCCTTGGTTAAGAAGAAAACAAAGACTTTAGTTTAGCAAATAGACGGTAAGAAGAAAACAAAACCTCTAGCAAATAAACAATAAGAAGAAAATAGAGCCTATGAGAGCTTGTAGAAAACATAATAGCCTACAGTAAGAAGAAAATATAGCCTGTAGGAAATGGACGGTATGAAGAAAACAGAGCCTGTAGGAGCCTTTAGAAATAGAGCAACCTAAGGTAGGAAAAAAAATAGAGCCTGTAGCAAATAAATGGTAAGAAGAAAACAGAACTTGGAGGAGTTGGTAGAAAATAAAGCAGCTCACAAAAAGAAGAAAACAGAACCTGTAGCAAATAGATGGTAAAAAGAAAACAAGACCTGTAGCAAATAGATTTTAGGAGTAGCTACTAGAATAGACATTTTATCTGTTTGTGCACTCCTCTTCCTTTCATCCACCAAAAAGATTATATGACAAATTAAGATTCAATGAATAGATTCTACTTTGCATTACATGGTTGAAATACCCATCCTCATTTGTTGCATTCCAACTGTTAGAAACTCGTGTGATTACTGGCTACCATCAAAGTGTGTGGGTTAAGATTGGGAGGACTATCAATCCACTTGTCCAAACATAGTAGCCTTTGGTAAGAAGACAACAGAGCCTTCAACAAATAGACAATAAGAAGAAAACAAAGCCTTTAGCAAATAAATGGTAGGAAGAAAACAAAACCTGTAGGAGCTTGTAGAAAATAGAGTAACCTATGGTAAGAAGACAACAATGCTTGCAGCAAATAAACGGTAAGAAGAAAATAGAGCCTGTAGGAGCCTATAGAAAATAAAACAGCCTAAGATAGGAAGAAAAAAGAGCTTGTAGCAAATAAATGGTAAGAAGAAAACAAAACTTGGAGGAGCTTTTAGAAAACATAGCAGCCTATGAAAATAAGAAAATAAAGCCTATAGCAAATATACGGTAAGAAAAAAACATAGCCTATAACAAATAGATTTTAGGAGTAGCTACTAAAATAGATATTTTATCTGTTTGTGGACTCATCTTCCTTTCATCCATCAAAAAGGATTATATGGAAAATTAAGTTTCAATGAATAAATTTTGTTTTGCATTACATGATTAAAATACCCATGGAGTTTATGAATTTGAAAATCAACCTACTTTTTTCAAAATTATGTGCACTAGTAACCTTTGGTAATTAATCCTTGTCCTCATTTGTTGCATTCTACCTGTTGGAAACTTGTGTGACTATTGGCTTCCATCAAAGTGTATGGGCTAAGATTGGGAGGACTGTTAGTCCACTTGTCCAAATATAGCAGCCTCTAGTAAGAAGAAAATAGGGTCTCTAGCAAATAGGCAATAAAAAGAAAATAGAGCCTTTAGCAAATAAATGATAAGAAGAAAACAAAGCCTATAAGAGACTATAAAAAATAGAGCAGCCTATGGTAAGAAGAAAATAGAGCTTGTAGCAAATAGACGGTAAGAAGAAAATAGTGCATGTAGCAAATAGATTTTAGGAGTAGGTACTAAAATAGACATTTCATCCTTTAAAAAAGATTATACGACAAATTAAACTTTAATGAATAGATTATGTTTTGCATTACATGGTTGAAATACTTGTAGAGTTTACAAATTTGAAAATCAAGCTACTTCTTTCAAAATTATGTGCACATGTAATGTCTAGTAATTAATTCTCATCCTCATTTGTCGCTTTCCAACTGTTGACAACTCATGTGACTGCTGGCTACCATTACAGTGTATGGGCTAAAATTGGGAGGACTGTCAATCCACTTGTCCAAACAAAGCAGCCTTTGGTAAGAAGAAAACAGGGCCTTTAACAAATAGACAGTAAGAAGAAAACAAAGACTCTAGCAAATAAATGGTAAGAAAAAACAAAGCCTGTAGCAAATAGACAGTAAGAAGAAAACAGAGCCTATAGAAATATAGTAGTCTAAGGTAGGAGAAAAACAAAGCTTGAAGCAAATAGACGCTAAGAAGAAAATAGAACCTAGAGGAGCTTATAAAAAATAGAGTAGCCTACAGAAAGAAAAAAACAGTACCTGTAACAAATAGATTTTAGGAGTAGGTACTAAAATAGACATTTTATCTTTTCGTGCACTCCTCTTCCTTTCATCCATGAAGAAAGATTATATGGCAAATTAAGTTTCAATGAATAGATTATATTTTGCATTACATGGTTGAAATACTTGCAGAGTTTACAAATTTGAAAATCAAGTTACCTCTTTCAAAATTATGTGCATTGGCAACCTTTGGTAATTGATCCTCGTCCTCATTTATTGCTTTCCCACTGTTGCAAACTCAGGTGATTGCTAGTTACCATCAGAATGTATGGGCTAAGATTGGGAGGATTGTCAATCCACTTGTCCAAACAGAGCAACCTTCAGTAAGAAGAAAACATAGCATCTAGCAAATAGATGATAAAAAGAAAATAGAACCTCTAGCAAATAAACGGTAAGCAAAAAATAGAGCTTGTAGGAGCTTGTAGAAAATAGAGCAGCCTATGATAAGAAGAAAATTAGAGCCTGTAGCAAATAGACAGTAAGAAAAAGCAAAGCCTGTAGAAAACAGAGCAGCCTAAGGTAGGAAGAAAATAAAGCATGTAGCAAATAGACGATGAGAAAAAAATAGAACCTAAAGGAGCCTGTAGAAGATAGGGTAGCATATGGAAAGAAGAAAATAATGCTTATAGCAAATTGACAGTAAGAAGAAAACAGAGCTTGTAGCAAATAGATTTTAAGAGTAGGTACTAAAATAGACATTTATCTCTTCATGCACTCCTCTTCCTTTCATCCATCAAAAAAGATTATACGACAAATTAAGTTTCAATGAATAGATTCTATTTTGCATTACATGGTTGAAATACCTGTGGGATTTACAAATTTGAAAATCAAGTTACTTCTTTCAAAATTATGTGCACAAGCAACTTTTGGTAATTAATCCTCATCTTTATTTGCTGCTTTCCAATTTTTTTGAAACTTATGTGACTGCTGGCTGTCATCAGAGTGTATGGGCTAAGATTGGGAGGACTATCAATCCACTTGTCCAAATAGAGCAGTTTGTAGTAAAAACAAAACAGAGCCTTTAGCAAATAGATGGTGAGAAGAAGATAGAGCCTGTAGAAAATAGAGACCTATTGTAAGAAGAAAACAAAGCCTATAGCAAATAAATGGTAAGAAGAAAACATAGTAGCCTATGGTAGGAAAAAAGCGAAGGCTGTAGCAAATAAAGGATAAGAAGAAAACAGAACTTGGAGGAGATAGTACAAAACAGAGCAACCTATGGAAAGAAGAAAACAGAGCCTTTAACAAATGGATCGTAAGAAGAAATCAAAGCCTTTAGCAAATGGACGGTAAGAAGAAAACAAAACTTATAGGAAATAGATTTTAGGAGTAGGTATTAAAATGGACATTTTATTTGTTCGTGCACTTCTCTTCCTTTCATCCATAAAAAAAGATTATATGAAAAATTATGCTTTGATAAATAGATTTTGTTTTGCATTATATAGTTGAAATACACGTGGAGTTTATGAATTTGAAAATCAAACTACTTATTTCAAAATTATGTGCATAAGCAACTTTTGGTAATTAATCCTCGTCCTTATTTATTGCTTTCCGGTTGTTGGAAACTCAAGTGACTATTGGTTACCATCAAAATGTATGGGTTAAGATTGGGATTACTGTCAATCTACTTGTCCAAACAGAACAGCCTACAGTAAAAAGAAAACAAAACCTGTAGTAAATAGATGGTAAAAAGAAACAGAACTCATAACAAATAAATTTCAAGAGTCTCAACAAGTATTGTTTATTAAGAGCCTATAGAAAATAGAGCTGATCTTCACTTTTATTCAACCATAAGTGGCTACCCCTAATTTTGAGGTAAATGCTTAATAATCAAAGTCTTATTAGTTAGTATATTTAAGTATTTAAATTATACTATATCTGTAATCTACTTATTAGCTATATTTTGTTATTTATATATTACGAGAATGAAATAATAATAAGAGAAAAGTAATAGTAATAAATAATAATAGAATATATATAATAATTAATATAATTATAATACTATACATAATAATTACTATATATATATATATATAATAGTATATATAATTCTATTACTTTATAAAATACTATATATAATATATAAACAAAATTTATAAATAGAATTCTAGAAAGTTTAATCCATCATTTAGTTAAATATGCAATTCCCAAAATTTTTTCAATATTCTTTTTTATCATTTATTAACAAGAAAACAAAAAAAAAAAGAAAAAATTTGAATTGAAATGCATCCATTATCTAATGGATATGACATAGATCTTCTAAACCTTGGTATAGGCTCAAATCCTATTGGACGCAATATGTTTTCATTCCATATTAATATTTATTCCATTTTATTCTAATTTTATGCTATATTTCTTATTTCATATTATAATTCATATTATATATTATAATCCATATTCTAATTAATTATTAGAATAATTATTATAATATATATTATATATTTTAAATTAATTTAGTATACAAATTTATTATATTATATATTAGTATACTATATATATATATTATTTTTATATATTTTTTAATTCATTTTTTGTTTTATAGTTGTTTTTTTTTCTATAGTTGTTTTATGTTTTGTATTTATAATTTGATTTAAGTATTATACTTATTATAATCAAGAATAAAAATTAAGAGTAATCAATTTTGCAGGTTGTATTCTTAATGGCAACTCTAATTTTATTTTGTATCATTTTGCTACTATGGTTCACAAAAGTAGTAGTAGAAGATTAATTTTTAGCACATCTTGGATGTAAAGGCAAATGTGGAGACGTAGTCATTCCCTTCCCTTTTGGAGTTGGACCTAACTCTTCCTTGAATGACAACTTTGTGGTAGATTGTAATGACACCTTTAGGCCTCCCAAACCTTTCTTGACAAGCATAGAAATGGAATTGTTCGGCGTTTCAATTGGAGGTTTCATTCAAGTTAATAATTCAGTCTTTTTTTATAGCTGCAACAACAACAAAAGCTTTGAGGAACAATTGACATGTCAAACAACCCTTTCTTCTATTCAAGTGTATATAACAGGTTCACAGTTACAAGTTGCAACAATTATGTTGTGCTTCTAATGAATCACCACCCTGTTGGTGGGTGTCTTTCCTTTTGTAGCGCAACCCAAAGAAGTGATGGTTGTTATGGCTTGAGATGCTGTCAAGCCACCATTCCTCCTCACATCAAGTCTTTTGAAGTAGGGATGACCGGTGTTGTAAAAGAAGTATTGTAGTGACAAGAAGACTGCCTTCATGGTTAACCAAGACTGGTTTGCTTCTAGGCAACTATCTCTTAACCTATTGATGCAGCGGGAATATGTTCCTACAGCCTTTGAATGGGGAGCATTCCAGGGATATTGTCGACTAGCTAAAACTTCAGCTCTTTTTTGCAGCAGCAATGGTTCTTGTTGGACACAGTTATTGCAAAGGCATCTGCACTGATCGTTCCTCTAATTATTCCAAATCCTTTCACGAGATCCTCGGTAGATGTGCAAATATTATAACTTTAACTTAAATATAGAATATAATGCCACAAATATGATGTTGACTTGTAAATTTTTTTATAAAAATTTTGAAACCTTTTTTCTTTTGTTGTGAATTTTCGAAATCCAATTAGTACTTGGGGACTCCTTTATAATTTATACGCATAATGGTTACCAAAGATCCCTGAAATAACATTATTGACCTACCTTTCTTGAGTGTAGAAATCAAGTAGGTTGATAGTTTTGTACTTTAGTGACTAGGCCTTTTCAAAATTGGTATCGTATTGATTCGAACATGGACTTTAGCATATGCCACCATCAAATTATTGTAGGGTACCATGGTGATAGTCAAAGGAGGCTAGAGGGTGTTACAATTGTTGGGCTGCTAGTTGGCTTATAAATTTGTGTATAGAGTCAACAAACAAAAGTGGATAGAGGGATAGGTAAGGTAAAATAGTATAATGAAGAATTATTTGAGAAAATAACTAAAAAAAATAAATAATAGAAATTTTTAATTCGCAAAACGATGTCATTACTACTAAATTTATGTTAGTCATGTATTTAATTTCATAATACAAATTAAACATATATTATTTAATTTTATAAATAAATAAAATTAAATTTTAAAAAATATTTTATTAAACTCTTATTTTTTTTTATATATTGTTATCTAATGTTATACTTGTGAATATTGTAGATAACTCGCCTAAACAAGTCTTTGTGTCCAACATTATGCCTCGCACCATAAAGAAAATAAGGGTAATTTTTATTAAAATTGGTCAAAAATATAATACTTATGACAATTTAAATGACATTACTTGAGCTTATTGCATATTTGTCTTTTTTCCTATAGGAGCTTGTCCCACAACAATTTAAGTGGTTCCAGTCCTAGGTCCATATCAAAGCTAAACCAACTTAAATTTCTAAAATTGGAAGTGAACATACTTACTGGGGAGGTGCCATAGGAGCTGGTAAAATTGGAGAACCTTCTCACTATAAATATGTCGTATAACATGATTACAGGGAAACTGCTTGTTGGAGGCACATTTTCAAGATTGGATTACGGTGATTTGCAGGAGAATTTGGGAATTTGCTCACCTTCGTTGAATGGACCATGTAAAATGAATGTTCCAAAGCCACTAGTTCTAGACCCATTTGCCTATGGGAGACAAATACCAGCTGTCCTGGTGTTGATCTTCCCTCCAGCGGCATTAGCCGTCCCAATGGCCTTGGTTTTATCCTTCTTAATTTGATGATTTTTCTGTTGCCGCTTCTTTTATTTCTTCTCTTCGCCTTTCTCTATGATTTTTCAATTCCTTTTTTTTTTCCTTGTCAATTCGTTTCTACTGTTATTACTATTTACTGCATTGTACTTGTTTTGGTAGTTTTGTGTAGATTAAGTTTTAGTTGCTCTAATTCCATAGTTCCTTCTTTTGTAGGCTTTATTATGTGAGGATTGGAATTGGAATCCTTCCAATTACTACTATATACAGGTGAATACAAGAAGTGACATTATGTGGGTCAATTGCATCCGGTGCAAAGAATGCCCTAGAACAAGCTCCCTTGGTGTAAGCCAAACTCTTTTTTTTTTTTTTTTTGGTGCCCTTCTTTTGTTTTGATTTTCATTATCCGTGTAGGATCAAAGCTTTTGTCTGAATAGTGGATTGTTCGTAATAGATGGATCATACACTATATAATGTAAATAAGTCAGATACTGGGAGTTTGGTTCCTTGTGATGGTGAGTTTTGCTATGAGGTGAATGGAGGTTCTTTATCAGGCTCCACAGCCAATAAATCATGCCCATATCTAGAGATATACGGAGATGGGAGTTTGACTGCAGGTTATTTTGTGAAGGATGTTGTGCAATATGATAGTGTCAGGAAACCTCAAAACAACATCAACTAATGTAAGTATTATATTTGGGTAAGTTGGTTAATGCTGTTTAACACATGGCTTGTAAAATAGTGTATATCTTTTCAGAAATCTGAAAAAAATAAGATTGTATGAAGCTTTTGTGTCCCAAAATTCTTGATTTTGGTTAATGGCGTTCTAGCCTCCTTTCAATCTTCCTTTGGCTCATTTCACATGCAATATGCTCTGGAGAAAAGGTCTTGGTGCACTGGTTCCTGGTCCAGTTTTAATGAGGTTTTTTGGGAGAATGCCTATGTTTGATGATTTGAATTGTGTTGATCATGTGAACTCATTTTCTTTACACATTTTGATGATGCAATATGCTGATATTGTAGACATGTTCCAACGAGTCTTGAAATAGTTAACTAGGATATGCAAATTATTGTCTTGTTTCTTTACCTATTCATTCATATTTTCATATTTTTGGATGTAGTTTTATTCATAAGGTGGTTTTCTTTCGGTTTTATCATAGTTGTGGTGCTAGACAATCTGGAAATCTAGGTACATCCAACAAAGAAGCACCTGATGGGATACTTGGTTTTGGAAAATCAAACTCGTCAATGATTTCACAGTTGGCTTCGAATCGGAATGTGAAAAAGATATATTTGCACACTGCTTAGATAGCACAAATGGAGGTGGTATCTTTGCTATTGGGCATGTTGTGCAACCAAAAGTTAACATGATACTTTTGATATTAAATGAGTAAATTATCTAATCATAGCATATTTTTCTCACCTATGGTTTGTTGGCAATGCATTTTATTTTTTCACTTTTTAGAAGTTGTTGCCTTTGCAATGGCTTCTTTTTGTTTTTTTTTTATATCACGCTTGGTTATTTGTACACAATTTTTATTTTTTTCTTCTATCTTGAATTTTGGAAAAAAGTTGCTACATTTGCGGGAAAGGGATGAAATGGCTTGTCTAAAGCATGACATGGAAGTGTTCTCATATTAATGGATCAAATTTCCTAGAAACTTTGACTTGTGTCCTTCTGGTTTATATTCAATTACATTCTTAACTGTTCAAGTGAACTAAGGCTCCTCATAGTTTGTTTGTTTATCATAGTTTGATTGTTTTAATAAAAGGAAAAATTGTGGCTACTCTCTAGGACAAACATTAGTTTTCTGACAGCAAACTAGGAAGAGAAACTAATTGAAATTATATGGATGAGAATTTAGGTGACTAAGAAGTGGTAAAATGGGGGAATAGGGTGAAGGAGGTGTACATCTTCCTGGACAGATCTTTGGAAGATCTTTGCCCTTAATTATGGTGCTGGAAATTTTAGAATTAGGAACACAACTTTAATAATTGTCTGCACTTACTGTGTAAGAAAATCCTCGGAACTAATCCTTCATTGATTAATGCCGCTGAATTTAATACGGCATTTAATGACGTCTTGGCAGACCATTAGAACTGATTATGAATGAGGATCTTCCTTTTGGCTTGTGAAAAGCTTAGTAATTGGAATTCTATCGGTAATTTATATGTTCAGTATACCCTTTAGAATCTTTTAGTGATTTTATTATTAGGGACAAAGAGCTAGTGAATGAATTTACCTCAAGTGATTTGTCTATTTCTCTTAATAGTTTTATTATTAGGAATAGGAGACAGTGAATGAATTGACCTCAGAGTTATTTGTCTGTTTTCTTCTGCTTCTATTTCTTGGCTATTCCCCCTTTCTTGTTTCTCTCCCATTTCCTGCCCTGCCTAACTTTCTCTTTACTTTTCCACCTAGCTGTTTTTATTTATTTATTTTTTTTATGTTGATTGTGCAGTCTTAATGGTCAACTTAAAAATTATGACAAATTTCCTGTGAACCATTAGACATTAGGACACAACAAATTGTTACACATGGGTTTCTTCTGTCCATTGTCTGTGATTTTATTTTATTTGCTTACACTCTGTTTTTCCATTATGCATATAATGGTTATTCCTAATTTCCCATGCCAAAAGATTTGTCTTAATATTCCTAATTGGCAGAGGGACCTTGTATGAACCTAAAGAAGATACTCTGTCGCCTTCTCTGTACATATCCTGGGATAGGCACCCTATAGCTGCTCGTGTCCTGACGAGTACTCAAATTCTGAGAGAGAGAAAACGTGCTACTACCCTATTAGGGACTCACCATATGTCTGGGAACCCGATAAAAAATCTCAGACTAAAGTTATTATCATCATAGGTATGTAATATCTATTTGGTTTGTAATATTAGCTAGAAGTTAGTCATATATTTGTTTAGGGATTTAGACCTCTTGAAGACTCAAAATTGCGGCAGGCTAATCACTTGGCAGTGGTAGTTTATTGCAGTCACTATAATTAACGTGATAATTTTTTAATTTTTCTGAATTAAAAATGATATCAAAAGTTTTTATGGAATTAAACTTATCTTCCTATTTGATAGCTGTGCAAGTTGCAGCTCTGGTCTTGGATTACTTTTACTAGTTATTGTTGCATGGGGTTGTACAAGACAATTAAAAGAAGAAAGACAGTTAGACTCAGGGAAAAATATTTTAAAAGAAATGGTGGTTTGCTATTGCAATGACAATTGTCTTTAAGAGATAATAATGTTGAACCAACAAAACTATTTAGTTCCAAGGAGCTAGAGAACCAGACACCATTACAATGTGAGTTGAATCCTTGGGCAGGGAGGCCAAGGAACGGTCTATTAAGGAATGTTTGGCCAATGGAAAGATTATGTTAATCAAGAAGTCCAAGATAGTCAACAAAGATGAAGGAAAACTCGAACAGTTTATCAACAAAGTTGTAATTCTAACACAAAGCAACCACAAAAACACGGTTAAGTTACTTGGATGTTGTTTGGAGACAGAAGTACCTCTATTTGTTTACAAGTTCATCCCAAATTGAACTCTCTTTCAACACATACATGAACAAAATGATCAGGAAATTTCAATTACGTGGGAAATGCGCTTGCAGATTGTAATTAAAGTGGTAGGTATTGTCTCATATTTGTATTTAGCAACATCCATACCCATTTATCTTTGAGACATCGAGTCCTCAAACATACTACTAGATGAGAAATATAAAGCAATTGCCTTTGAGATGCCAAAGTCTGAAACTCTTGCTTTGTATTTATCATCCAGCAGTATGTTTATGAATTTGATGTCTCGATGATAAATGAAAATGGATGCTGCTGAATGCAAATACAAGACAGCATCTGCAACTTCAGTTGCATTCCACAAGCGCATTTCCCACGTAATTGGAAATTCGTGATTATTTTGTCCATATATGTGTTGAAAGAGAGTTCCATTTAGGATGAACTTGTAAACTAATAGAGATACTTTAGTCTCCAAACAACATCCTAGTAATTTTACCACATTTATGTGGTTGATTTGTGTTAGAATTGCAACATCATTGATGAACTATTTGAGCTTGCCTTCATCTTCATTAACTATCTTGGACTTCTTGATTGCCACAATCTTTCCATTTGTCAACATTCCTTTGTAAAACATTCTTTAGCCTCCCTAACCAAGGATTCCGCTCATGTTGTAGTGGTTTGTGACCTTCTCTAGCTCTTTGGAATCAAATAGTTTTGTTTTCTCAATGTTATTATCTCCTAAAGACAATCGTTGTTACAATAGTAGACCACCATTTCTTTTGAAATATTTTTCCCTGAGTCTAACGGCCTTTCTTCTTTTAATTGTCTCATATAACTCCCATGCAACAATAACTAGCAAAAGTAATCCAAGACTAGAGCTACAACCTGCATAGCCATTAAATCCAAAGATAAGTTTAATTCCATGAGTTTCCAATAAAATAGACATTTTATCTGTTCATGCACTCATCTTCCTTTCATCCATAAAAAATGATTATATGGCAAATTAAGTTTCAAGGAATAGATTATGTTTTGCATTATGTGGTTGAAATACCCATGAAGTTTACATATGTGAAAATCAAGCTACTTCTTTCAAAATTATGTGTACAGGCAACCTTTGGTAATTAATCCTCGTCCTCTTTTGTTGCTTTCCAACTGTTGGAAACTCATATGGCTACTAGCTACCATCAAAGTGTACTACCTAAGATTGGGAGGACTGTTAATCCACTTGTCCAAACAGAGCAGCCTCTAGCAAATAAAAGGTAAGAAGAAACAAAGCCTCTAGCAAATAAACAATAAGAAGAAAATAGAACCTGTAGCAAATAGACAATAAGAAGAAATAGAGACTATAAGAGCCTGTAGAAAACCAAGTAGCCTAAGGTAGGAAGAAAACAGAGCCTGTAACAAATAGACAGTAAGAAGTAAAACAGAACCTAGAAGAGCTTATAGAAAATAGAGCAGTATATAGTAAGAAAAAATAGAGCTTGTAGGAGCCTATAGAAAACAGGGAAGCCTAATGTAGGAAGAAAACAAAGCCTATAGTAAATAAACTATAAGAAGAAAATAGAACCTGGAGGAGCTTGTAGAAAATAGAGCAGCATATGAAAAGAAGAAAATAGTGCCTATAGGAAATAGATGGTAAGAAGAAAACAGAGTTTGGAGCAAATAGATTTTATGAGTAGGTACTAAAATAGACATTTTATCTATTCGTGCACTCCTCTTCCTTTCATCCATCAAAGAACATTATACTGCAAATTCAGCTTCAAGGAATAGATTCTATTTTACATTACATGGTTCAAATACCCATGCAGTTTACGCATGTGAAAATCAAGCTACTTCTTTCAAAATTATTTGCACAGGAAACCTTTGGTAATTAATCCTTGTCCTCATTTGTTGCTTTCCAACTATTAGAAACTCATGTGACTACTGGCCACCATCAGAGTGTATGGCCTAAAATTAGGAGGATTGCCAATCCACTTGTCCAAACAGAGCAGCCTACGGTTAGAAGATAATAGAGCCTTTAGCAAAGAAATGGTAAGAAGAAACTATAGAGTCTAGCAAATAGATGGCAAGAAGAAAACATAGCCTGTAGGAGCTTGTAGAAAATAGAGCAGCCTATGGTAAGAAGAAATCAAAGCCTATAGCAAATTGACAATAAAAGAAAATAGAACTTAGAGGAGCTTGTAGAAAATAGAGCAACCAACAGAAAGAAGAAAATAGAGCCTGTAGCAAATAGATTTTAGGAGTAGGTACTAAAATAGACATTTTATTTGTTCGTGCACTCCTCTTCCTTTCATCCATCAAAAAAGATTATATGGCAAATTAAGTTTCAATAAATAGATTCTGTTGTGCATTACATGGTTGAAATACCCGTGGATTTTATGAATTTAAAAATCAAGTTACTTCTTTCAAAATTATATGCATAGGCAACCTTTGGTAATTAATCCTCATCATCATTTGTTGCTTTCTAACTCTTGGAAACTCATGAGACTACTAGCTACTATCAAAGTGTATGACCTAAGATTGGGAGGACTATCAATCCACTTGTGCAAATAGAGTAGCCTATGGTAAAAAGAAAATAGAGCCTATAACAAATAGAAGGTAATAAGAAAACAGAGACTTATGCAAATAAACAATAAGAAGAAAATAGAGCCTATAGCAAATAGACGGTAGGAAGAAACAAAGCCTGTAGGAGCCTATATAAAATAGAGTAGCCTAAGATAGGAAGAAAACAAAGCCTGTAGCAAATAAATGGTAAGAAAAAAATAGAACCTGGAGGAGCTTGTAGAAAAGAGAGCAGCATATGAAAAGGAGAAAACAGAGCCTATAGAAAATAGATGGTAAGAAGAAAACAGAGTCTAGAGCAAATTGATTTTAGGAATAGGTACTAAAATACATATTTTATCTATTTGTGCACTCCTCTTCCTTTCATCCATCAAAAAAGATTATACAACAAGTTAAGCTTCAAGGAATAGACTCTGTTTTGCATTACATGGTTAAAATACCCATGGAGTTTACCTATGTGAAAATCAAGCTACTTTTTTCAAAATTATGTGCACAGGTAACCATTGGTAATGAATCATTGTCCTTATTTGTTGCTTTCCAACTGTTGGAAACTTATGTGACTGCTAGCCAGCATCAAAGTGTATGGCCTAAGATTAGGAGGACTATCAATCCACTTGTCCAAACATAGTAACCTATGGTAAAAAGAAAACATAGCCTTTAGCAACTAGACGGTAAGAAGAAAACATAGCTTGTAGAAAATAAAGCAGCCTATGGTAAGAAGAAAATAGAGCTTATAGCAAATAGATGGTAAAAGGAAAATAGAACTTAAAAGAGCCTGTGGAAAATAGAGCAACCCAAATAGATTTTAGGAGTAGGTACTAAAATAGACATTTTATATGTTCGCACACTCCTCTTCCTTTTATCCATCAAAAGAGATTATACAGCAAATTAAGCTTCAATGAATAAATTATGTTGTGCATTACATGGTTGAAATACTCATGGAATTTACGAATTTGAAAATCGGGCTACTTCTTTCAAAATTATATGCTTAAACAACCTGTGGTAATTAATCCTCATCCTTATTTGTTGCTTTCCAATTGTTGGAAACTCATATGATTGCTGGCTACCATAAAAGTGTATGGGCGATGATTGGGAGGACTGTCAATCTAGTTGTCCAAACAGAACAACCTATGGTAAGAAGAAAACAGAGCTTCTAGCAAATAGATGGTAAGAAGAAAACAGAGCCTCTAGCAAATAGACGACAAGAAGAAAACAGAGCCTGTAGGAGCCTTTAGAAAATAGAGCAACCTATGCTAAGAAGAAAATAGAGCTAATAGAAAATAGATGGTAAGAAAAATACAGAACCTGTAGGAGCCTGTAAAAAATAGTGCAATCTATGGAAGGAGGAAAACAGACACCTCTTCTTTTCATCCATCAAAAGAGATTATACAACAAATTAAGATTCAATGAATAGATTATGTTGTGCATTACATGGTTGAAATACCTGTGGAGTTTACGAATTTGAAAATCAAGCTACTTCTTTTAAAATTATGTGCGTAAACAACCTTTGGTAATTAATCCTCATCCTTATTTGTTGCTTTCCAACTGCTGGAAACTCATATGACTGCTGACTACCATCAGAGTGGATTGGCTATGATTGGGAGGACTGTCAATCCACTTGTTCGATTAGAGCAGCCTACGGTAAGATGAAAACAAAGCCTCTAGAACATAGACGGTAAGAAGAAAACAGAGCATCCTATGGTAAGAAGAAAAAAGAGCCTGTAGCAAATAGATGGTAAGAAGAAAATAGAACCTAAAGGAGCTTGTAGAAAATAGGGCAGCATATGGAAAGAAGTAATGAGAGCCCAAAACAAATAGATGGTAAGAAGAAAACAAAACCCAGAGGAGCCTTTAGATAACAGGGCAGCATATGGAAAGAAGAAAACAGAGCTTGCAGGAAATAGACAGTAAGAAGAAAACAAAGTCTAGAGCAAATAGATTTTAGGAGTAGGTACTAAAATACACATTTTATCTATTCGTGCACTCCTCTTCTTTTCATCCATCAAAAAAGATTATACGGCAAATTGAGCTTCAAGGAATAGATTTTGTTTTGCATTACATGGTTGAAATACCCATGGAGTATACGAATTTGAAAATCAACCTACTTCTTTCAATATAATGTGCACAAGCAACCTTTGGTAATTAATCCTCATCCTCATTTATTGCTTTCCAACTATTGGAAACTCATGTGATTGCTGGCTACCATCAATCCACTTGTCTAAACAAAGCAGTGTACAGTAAGAAGAAAATAGAGCCTCTAGCAAATAGACGGTAAGAAGAAATCAAAGCCTCTAGCAAATAAATGGTAAAAAGAAAACAGAGCCTCTAGAAAATAGACAATAAGAAGAAAACAAAGCCTTTAGCAAATAAATGGTAAGAAGAAAACAAAGCCTGTAGGAGCCTTTAGAAAATAAAGTAGCCTATAGTAAGAAGAAAACAAAACCTATGGCAAATAAACTGTATGAAGAAAACAGAGCTTGTAAGAGACCGTAGAAAACAGAGCAGCCTAAGGTGGGAAGAAAACAGAGCTTGTAGCAAATAGACGGTGAGAAGAAAATAAAACCTAAAGGAGCCTATAGAAAAAAGAGTAGCATACAGAAAGAAGAAAACAAAACCTATAGCAAATAGATGGTAAGGAGAAAATAGAACCTGCAGCAAATAGATTTTAGGAGTAGGTACTGAAATAGATATTTTATCTGTTTGTACACTCCTCTTCCTTTCGTCAATAAAAAGAGACTGTATGGCAAATTAAGCTTCAATGAATAGATTCTATTTTGCATTACATGGTTGAAATACCCATGGAGTTTACAAATTTGAAAATGAAGCAACTTCTTTCAAAATTATGTGCACAAGCAACCTTTGATAATTAATCCTTGTCCTCATTTGTTGCTTTCCAACTATCTAAAACTCATGTGATTGTTGGCTACCATTAGAGTGTATGGGCTAAGATCGAGAGGATGGTTAATCCACATGTCCAAATAGAGTATCCTATTGTAAAAAGAAAATAGAGCCTCCAGCAAATAAATGGTAAGAAGGGAATAAAACCTCTAGCAAATAAATGACAAGAAGAAAACAAAGCTCGTAGAAAGTAGAGCAGCCTATGGTAAAATGAAAACAAAGCCTATAGCAAATAGATGATAAGAAGAAAACAGAGCTTGCAGGAGCCTATAGAAAACAGAGCAGCCTAAGGTGGGAAAAAAACAAAACCTATAGGAAATAGACGGTGAGAAGAAAAGAAAACATGAAGAAGCCTGTAGAAAATAGAGTAGCATACAGAAAGAAGAAAACAAAGCTTGTAACTAATAGACGGTAAGAAGAAAACAAAGCCTGTAGCAAATAGACGATATGAAAAAATAGAACTTAGAGGAGCTTGTAGAAAATAGAGCAGTCTACGGAAAGAATAAAACAAAGCCTTTAAAAAATAGATATTAGGAGTAGGTACTAAAATAGACATTTCATCTGTTCGTGCACTCATCTTCCTTTCATCCATAAAAAGAGATTATACGGCAAATTAAGTTTCAATGAATAGATTATGTTTTGCATTACATGGTGGAAATAGCTGTAAAGTTTACAAATTTGAAGATCAAGCTACTTCTTTCAAAATTGTATCCTCAAGCAACCTTTGGTAATTAATCCTCATCCTCTTTTGTTGCTTTCCAACCATTGGAAACTCATGTAACTACTAGCTACCGTCAAAGTGTATGGGCTAAGATTGGCAGGACTGTGCATGCAATTGTCTAAACAGAGTAGCCTACGATAAAAAGAAAATAGAGCCTTCAGCAAATAGATGGTAACAAAAAAAAAGGTGCCTTTAGCAAATAGATAGCAAGAAGAAAATAGAGCTTGTTGGATCCTATAGAAAATAGAGCAACCTATGGTAAGAATAAAACAAAGCTTATAGCAAATAAACAGTAAGAAAAAAAAAAAAGGAGCCTGTAGGAGCTTGTAGAAAATGTAGCAACCTAATGTAGGAAGAAAACATAATCTGTAGCAAATAGACGATAAGAAAAAATAGAATCTAGAAGAGCTTATAAAAAATAGAGCAGCCTATGAAAAGAAGAAAATAAAGCTTGTAGCAAATAGATTTTAGGAGTACGTACTAAAATAGACATTTTATCTATTCGTGCACTCATCTTCCTTTCATCCATAAAAAGAGATTATATGGCAAATTAAGTTTCGATGAATAGATTATGTTTTGCATTACATGGTGGAAATATTGGTGGAGTTTATGAATTTGAAAATCAAGCTACTTCTTTCAAAATTGTATGCTTAAGCAACTTGTGGTAATTAATCTTCATCCTCTTTTGTTTCTTTCCAACTATTGGAAACTTATATGACTGCTAGCTACCATCAAAGTGTATGGGCTAAGATTGGCAGGACTGTGCATCCACTTGTCCAAACAAAACAGCTTACGGTAAGAAGAAAACAGAGCCTTTAGCAAATAGACGGTAACAAAAAAAATGTGTCTCTAGCAAATAGATAGTAAGAAGAAAATAGAGCTTGTTGGATCCTATAGAAAATAGAGCAACCTATGGTAAGAATAAAATAGAGCTTGTAGCAAATAAACAATAAGAAGAAAATAGAGCTTGTTGGATCCTATAGAAAACAGAGCAACCTATGGTAAGAATAAAATAGAGCTTGTAGCAAATAAACAGTAAGAAAAAAAAATAGAGCCTGTAGAAAATGTAGCAACCTAATGTAGGAAGAAAACATAGCTTGTAGCAAATAGACAATAAGAAAAAAAAAAAACCTAGAGGAGCCTATAAAAATAGAGTAGCCTACAAAAAAAGAAAATAAAGCATGTAGCAAATAGATTTTAGGGATTAGACAAAAATCTTAGTAATATTAAAATGAAAATACCTTCTTTCCAAGGGAAAGCTGACCTTGATGTCTATTTGGATTGGGAACAAAGGGTAGAATTAATATATAAGTGCCATAACTTCTTTGAGGAGAAGAAAGTGAAGTTAGTTGTGGCAGAGTTCACTGATTATGCTATCGTATGGTGGGACCAGCAAGTTACCACCAGGAGAAGAAATTTTGAGAGAACCATAGAAATTTGGAATGAGTTGAAGACTATGATGAGAAGGAGATTTGTTCCCAGCTCTTATTATAGGGATTTGTATAACAAGTTATAGAACCTTACACAAGGTTCCAAGAGTGTGGAAGAGTACCATAAGGAGATGGAAATTGCTATGGTTAGGGCAAATGTAATGGAGGATAGGGAGGCAACCATGGCTAGGTTCCTCCAAGGGTTGAATAGAAGCATAACTGATGTGGTAAAATTGCAACACTATGTAGAGCTTGAAGACATAGTACACATTGCCATGAAAGTTGAGAGGCAACTTAAGGGAAGGAGCACTTCTAGATATAATTAGAACTTAGGTTCATCTTTTTGGAAGTCGAACTAGGGGAAGAAGGAAGAGAAGATGACTTCTAAGCTTAAAACCAATTCACATAGACCCAAGACTAATAGGGGCAGCCTGGAAAGGGGCAAATTTGAAGAAAAACTTGAGGGCACCCAAGGAAAAACTAGAGACATCAAATGCTTTAGATGTCTGGTAGGGGTCACATGGCTTCACAATGTCCTAACTAGAGAACCATATACCTTAAGGAGAATGGTGACTATTTGTCTGGCAGTGATGCTAGTGATGAAGACCAAATGCTGCCACCAGAGGATGCTAGTGATGTTGATGAAGGGATAGAGTATCTAGAGCATGGTGGAAGGCTTTTAGTAGCAAGGAGAGCCCTTAGTGTGCAGGTTAAGGAAGAGGATGAGTGTATGACCTATTTTCTCTGGTTCTTTAAGAACTAATTATGAACTTTTATACTTAAGTGTGTTAGTTTAATAGACTTATCTTCTTCAACATTGTTGTTGTTAGGAGTGGCATTTGAATCTTATAGTTATGGTTCTTGGTTGTTTATAATCACTGGGTCAGAACTCCAAATCCCTTAACCTTTGTTAGAATGATCCTATACCAACATTGGTATTGGGTTCTATTTACAAATAATCAGAGTTCATATCATTTGGTATCAAAGGGAAAATATTTTCCATACTCGATGTTTAGTTCAAGATCAACTCTGTTGCTTAATCATCGATGGATGTAGTTGCACTAATGTAGCAAGTACAGAGTTGGTGGAAAAATTGAACTTGCCTACAACCAAACATCTTAGACCATATAATTTGCAATGGTTGAATGATAGTGGAGTGGTGAAAGTGACTAAACAAGTTGTGGTTCCATTTTCCATTGGCAGATATAAGGACAAGTTGTTTTGTGATGTTGTACCTATGCAAGCCAAACATTTGTTATTGGGCCGTCCTTGGCAATTTGATAGAAAAGATTTGCATGATGGTTACAAGAACCACTATTCTTTCACCATGGATGGAAAATCATTTACACTTGTTCCATTGACTCTAAAACAAGTGTATGAAGACCAAGTGAGACTTTATGAAAGTGAGCAAAAGAGGAGGAGCAAAAAGAAAGATAGAGTCGAGAGAAAAGAAAGTGAAGGAGAGAAAAAGAAGGTAAACACATTTGAGAGTGCTAAGTATAAGGGTGGTCAGGTTCACAAGAGTGAAGATGAAAGAAAACAAGTGAGTATGTTTGCAAAAGGAGCAGATGTTAAGGTTGCCTTTCAAGCGAGGCAACAAATAATCTTGATCCTTTACAAGGATTCTTATTTCTCCCAATAAGCCAGCGTATAGAAGTAATCCTGAGGAGACAAAGGAGCTTTAGAGGCAAGTTGATGAGTTGATGAAGTTGGGACATGCAAGGGAGAGCATGAGTCCACGTGCAGTACTAGTGTTGCTTGTACCAAAGAAAGATGGATCTTAGAGATGTGTGTTGATTATAGAGCTATCAACAAAATAATAGTTAAGTATCAACATCCTATACTCAGGCTTGATGATATGCTAGATGAATTACATGGTACGTGTTACTTCTCTAAAATTTACCTTAAGAGTGGGTATCATCAAATTAGGTTGAGGGAAGGCGATGAATGAAAAACTGCATTCAAGACCAAGCATGGTTTGTATGAATGGTTAGTTATGCCCTTTGGTTTGACTAATGCACCTAGTACTTTTATGAGATTAATGAATCATGTTTTGAGACCTTTTTTAGGAAAGTTTGTTATGGCTTATTTTGATGACATATTAGTATACAGTAGGAATTTAGAAGAGCATGTTGAACATTTGTATTGCGTGATTGATGTTTTGAGGAAAGAGAAATTGTATGTCAATGTGAAGAAATGTGATTTTTGCAAGGATCATGTTATCTTGGGTTATATTGTGTTTGCTCATGGCATAGAGGTTGATAAAGAGAAGATTAAGGCAATTCAAGAATGGCCTACACCTAAGAGTGTGAGTGATGTGAGGAGTTTCCATGGTTTGGTTAGATTTTATAAGAGGTTCATTAAGGATTTTAGTACCATAGTTGCACCATTGAGTGAGGTGATTAAAAAGAGTGTGGGTTTCAAGTGGAGTAAGGAACAACAAGATGCCTTTGATTTGCTTAAGTGTAAGTTGTGTAATGCACCACTTCTTACTTTGCCTGATTTTTCTAAGATCTTTGAAATTGAATGTGATGCATTAGGCATTGTGATTGGGGGAGTTCTCATGCAAAAGAAACAACCTATTGCATTCTTTAGTGAGAAGTTGAGTGGGGCAACATTGAATTATCCAACTTATGATAAAGAAATGTATGCACTTGTTAGGACTTTAGAAATGTGGCAGCATTACCTTTGGCCCAAGGAGTTTGTAATTCATACTGATCATGAGTCTTTAAAATACTTGAAGGGGCAAGGTAAGTTGAATAGGAGACATGCGAAATAGGTTGAATTTATTGAAATTTTTCCTTATGTTATTCAATACAAATTAGGTAAGGAAAACATTGTTGCTGACGCATTGTCATGTAGGTACACATTGATTAGCTCTTTGAGCGTTAAGTTGCTGGGGTTTGAGCATATAATTGATTTGAATGCTAATAATGTTGACTTTAGTAACGTATATGCTGCATGTGAGAAAGCTGCCTTTGGTAAGTTCTATAGAAATAAGGGGTATTTGTTTAGAGTAAATAAGCCTTGTATCCCTCAAGGGTCTATGAGAGCATTACTTGTGAGAGAAGCTCATGGGGGTGGTTTAATGGGACACTGTGGCATTCAAAAGACTTTTGATGTTTTAAATGAACATTTCTTTTGGCCACATATGAAAAGGGATGTTGAAAGAGTCTGTGCCAAGTGTATTACCTATAGACAAGCTAAGTCTAGGGTTTTGCCCTATGGTAAGTATATGCCTTTAGAAATTCCTTGTGAACCTTGGACCAATATTTCTATAGATTTTATTCTTGGGTTACCTAGGTCTAAGAAGGGCCAAGATTGTATTCTTGTTGTAGTTGATAGGTTTTCAAAGATGGCGCATTTCATTGCTTGCACCAAAACGGATGATGCCACACACGTTGCAGACTTATTTTTTAAAGAGATTGTTCGCTTACATGGAGTGCCGAAAAGTATTGTGTCAGGCCGTGATGCAAAATTTTTGAGCCATTTTTGGAAAACATTGTAGGGTAAGCTTGGAACAAAGTTGTTGTTTTCTACAACTTGCCATCCACAAACCAATGGACAGATCGAGGTAGTAAATCGAACTCTTGGTACATTGTTGCATGCTATTATTGGTAATAACTCTATAACTTAGGAAGAATGTTTGCCTTTTGTGGAGTTTGCTTATAATTGTGTTGTTCATAATGCCACAGGTTATTCTCCTTTTGAGCTTGTTTATGGTTTTAATCCATTATCTCCTTTGGATTTAGTGCCATTGCCTATACAGGACAAGGTTAGTTTAGATGGGAAAAAGAAGGCTGAAGTGGTTAGGCAACTTCATGAGAAAGCTAGGCTTAACATTGAGAGAAAAACTAAACAATATAAAACACAAGCCAACAAAGGTCGTAGGCATATCACTTTTGAACTTGGTGATTGGGTTTGGATACATTTGCAGAAGGATAGATTTCTTATGCAAAGGAAATCAAAGTTGCAACCAAGGGGAGATGGTCCTTTGCAAGTGGTGGCAAGAGTCAACGATAATGTGTATAAACTTGACTTGCCATGTGAGTATAATGTGAGTGCAACATTTAATGTTTCTAACTTTTCTCCTTTTCTCTTTAATGATATAGGTGCTGATTTGAGGACAAATCATTTTGAGGAGAGTGGGAATGATGGAAGCCATATTGTACTAACTCAAATCAACAAGGGAGTTGATGCTTTGCAAAATCTTGGAGGACCAATGACAAGGGCAAGGTTAAAGAAAATAAAGGAAGCTCTCAACAACTTGTTGTGCAACATTTACTATCAGGAAGTTGCTAGGTACAAGTTAAGGATGATAGAGGTTTCACCAGAGCTTGCGAATGTGTCATCTATGGAGGAATTTGAGAACCATGACCTTGAAAAGGAAGTTGGATTTGGGAGCCCATGTTTAGGCATTTAAATGGGTTATTTTCATGGGTTTTTATTATTATTTAGTGGGTTGGACGAATTTCCTTAATAAGCTCATCTTATTAGTTAAGGTTATTGGGGGATAGCATATAAAAAAGGTGGCTGGATGGGAGGACAGCAGATTGGACAAATTTCCTTAATAAGCCCATCTTATTAGCTAGGCTTTTTGGGTGTTAGAATATAAAAAGGGTGGCTGGAGGGGAGGACGGTAGATTGGACAAATTTCCTTAATAAGCCCGTCTTATTAGCTAGGCTTTTTGGGGGTTAGCATATAAAAAGGGTGGCTGGAGGGGATGACGGCAAATGATGAATGTATAAGCTGTTTTCTCTGGTTCTTTGAGAACTAATTCTGAACTTTCATACTTGAGTGTGTTGGTTCAATAGACATATCTTCTTCAACGTTGTTGTTGTTAGGAGTGACGTCTGAATCTTATAATTCTAGATCTTGGTTGTTTATAATCATTGGGTCAAAACTCCAAATCCCTTAACCTTTATTAGAACGATCTTATACCAACATTGGTGTTGGGTTCTGTTTACAAATAATTAGAGTTCATATTAGTAGGTGCCCCAAAATTGTATTTTGTAAAGTTTTTGCAAGACTTAACTGTTAATAATTTTGATGTTATTATTAAATAAGTATACGAATATTTTATAATTTTATTAATTTAATAAAATGTCACATATTAACATATACAAATAATATAAATATAAGGTTATACTCATAATTCATGTATACTAATTATGTATTAAATTGAAAAATTCAAATTCTAATATAATAAAAAAGTATATAATTCTACATAAATATTTAAATTATATTAAATTAAATTCAATTAGTTAAACTTTTATTCAAATTCTTATTTCTAATTTACTATAAATTTGAATTGATTTTAACATTTTCTTTTAATTTTAATTTGACATAATCTTTAAATTTTAATAAATTATTTAAGTCATTATTAATAGTATTAATAAAATTAATGAGAGTTTTTTTGACAATTTTTTCCACTAACTTTAATTGACTTTTAAATAATAAGATCTAAAATTTCACTTTTCATTATATTTTATAATATGTAATATCTTTAAAATATTATTATATAATTATTCAATTTTCTCAATTTTCATTTTACATAAAAAAGTTGAATTGAATTATTTTTATTTCTTAATTTAACAAGTTTCTAATTCTTAATTTCCTTTAACTCTTAACTTCATAAATCCTAATATATGAACTTTATAAGTTTTACTACTCAGTATGAACTTTATAAATTATTTGATTCATATATACTAGTTATGTATTACATTGAAAAATTACATTTAACACGTGAAAAATAGATGACAAGAAGAAAACAGATCCTCTAGCAAATAAACGGTAAGAAGAAAATAGAGCTTGTAGAAAATATAGTAGAATATGGCAAGAAGAAAACAAAGTTTATAGCAAATAAACGGTAAGAAGATAACAGAGCTTATAGGATCCTATAAAAAATATAGTAGCGGAAGGTAGGAAGAAAACAAAACCTGTAACAAATAAACGATAATAAGAAAACAGAACATGAAAGAGCTTGTAGCAATAAAACAGCCTTTAGAAAGAAGAAAATAGAGCTTGTAGCAAATAGACGATAAGAATAAAATAAAACTTATAGCAAATAAATTTTAGGAGTAGGTACTAAAATAGACATTTTATCTCTACTTGCACTCCTCTTCCTTTTATCCATAAAAAAAGATTATATGACAAATTAAGTTTCAATGAATAAATTTTGTTTTGCATTACATGATTAAAATACCTGTGGAGTTTACAAATTTGAATCAAGCTACTTAAAATTGCACTCCTTTACTTTTTTCAAAATTATGTGCACATGCAACTTTTGGTAATTAATCCTCATCCTCATTTGTTGCTTTCCAACTATTGGAAACTCATGTGACTGTTGGCTAACATCAAAGTGTATGGCTTGAGATTGGGAGGATTGTCAATTCACTTGGACAAATAGAGCAGCCTACAATAAGAAGAAAATAAAGCCTCTAGTAAATACATGGTAAGAAGAAAATAATGCCTCAAGCAAATAGATGATAAGAAGAAAATAGAGCAACCTATGGTAAGAAGAAAACAGAGCTTGTAGCACATAGATGGTAGGAAGAAAACAGAGCAACTTGAGGTAGGAAGAAAATAGAGCAACCTGAGGTAGGAAGAAAACAGAGCCTGTAGCAAATAGACGGTAAGAAGAAAATGGAGCCTATAACAAATAAATTTTAGGAGTAGGTACTAAAATAGACATTTTATTTGTTTGGGCACTCCATTTCTTTTCATCCATAAAAAAAGATTATATGGCAAATTAAGCTACAATGAATAGATTTTGTTTTGCATTACATGGTTGAAATACTCATAGAGTTTATGAATTAGAAAATCAAGTTACTTTTTTCAAAATTATGTGTACAAGCAACTTTTAAGAATTAATTTTCCTCCTTATTTGTTGTTTTCCAACTATTAGAAATTCATGTGACTGTTGGCTACCATCATAGTGTATAGGCTAAGATTGGGAGGACTATCAATCCACTTGTCCAAACAGAGTAGCCTTCAGTAAGAAGAAAACAAAGCCTCTAGCAAATAGAAGGTAAAAAGAAAACAAAGCCTCTAGCAAATAAATGGTAAGAAGAAAACAAAGCTTGTAGGAGCTTATAAAAAATAAAGCATCCTATGGTAAGAAGAACACAGTGCTTGTAGCAAATAGATAATAAGAAGAAACCAAAACTTGTAGCAAATAGACAGTAATAAGAAAACAAAGCCTGTAAAAGCCTATAAAAAACAAAGCAGCCAACGGTAGGAAGAAAACATAGCTTGTGGCAAATAGATGATAAGAAGAAAACATAACTTGGAGGAGTCTATAAAAATTAGTGTAGCCTACGGAAAAAAGAAAACAGAGCCTATAACAAATAGATGGTAAGAAGAAAACAAAACCTCTAACAAATTGATTTTAAGAGTAAGTACTAAAATAGACATTTTATTTGTTCGTGCACTCCTCTTCCTTTCATCCATCAAAAAATATTATACGGAAAATTAAGTTTCAAAGAATAGATTTTGTTTTGCATTACATGATTGAAATACCAGTGGAGTTTGCAAATGTGAAAATCAAGCTATTTCTCTCAAAATTATGTGCACAGGCAACTTTGGTAATTAATCCTTGTCCTCATTTGTTGTTTTCCAACTGTTGGAAACTCATGTGATTGCTGGCTACCATTAGAGTGTATGGCCTATAGTTGGGAGGACTGTCAATCCACTTGTCCACATAGAGTAGCCTACGGAATAAAGCCTTTAACAATAGATGGTAAGAAAAAAATAAAACCTCTAACAAATAGAAGGCAAGTAGAAAATAGAGTGTAACAAATAGAAGGCAAGTAGAAAATAGAGTGTAACAAATAGAAGGCAAGTAGAAAATAGAGCGTGTAGGAGCCTATAGAAAATAGATCAGCCTATGGTAAGAAGAAAACAAAGCCTGTAGCAAATTGACAATAAGAAGAAAACAGAACTTGTAAGAGCTTGTAGAAAATAGAGCAGTCTATGGTAGGAAGAAAAGAGAGACTATAGCAAAAAGATGGTAAGAAGAAAATAGAACCTAGAGGAGCTTGTAGAAAATATAGCAGCCTACGAAAAGAAGAAAACAGAGCCTATAGTAAATAGATTTTGGGAGTAGGTACTAAAATACACATTTTATCTGTTCGTGCACTACTCTTTCTTTCATCCATCAAAAAGGATTATATGACAAATTAAGCTTCAATGCATAGATTCTATTTTGCATTACTTGGTTGAAATACCAGTGGAGTTTACAAATTTGAAAATCAAGCTATTTCTTTGAAAATTATGTGCATAAGTAGCCACTTTGGTAATTAATTCTCGTCCTCATTTGTTGCATTTCAACTATTGGAAACTCATGTGACTGCTGGCTACCATTAGAGTGTATGGGAAAAGATTAAAAGGACTGTCAATCAACTTATTCAAACAGAGCCTCTTCTAGTAAGAAGGAAATAGAGCCTCTAACAAATAGACAGGAAGAAAAAAATAGAACCTATAGCAAATAAACAATAAGAAGAAAACAAAGCCTGTAGGAGCCTGTAGAAAACAAAGCAACCAATGGTAGGAAGAAAATAGAGCCTATGGCAAATAGACAATAAGAAGAAAACATTATTAAGCCTCTAGCAAGAAGAAAATAGAGCCGAGTTTCTCAAGTATCACTCGATGGCCTCAGCTTATCTAGGAAAATTGATAAAGGGCTTCAAAAGTTACAAGGTTTGAAAACCTTATCACTTGCTCATAACAATTTTAGTGGAACTATCAGTTTTAAGCTTGGTCTTATGAGCAGTCTTGAAAGGCTTAAACTCAATCACAATAGTCTTTTAGGTCCCATTCCATCTTCGCTTGGTTCCACAAGATTTCTTGATCTTTCCAAAACTCCTTCTCAGGACAAGTTTCTAATGATCTCTTCTAAAACTGTATGTCCCTTCGTTACCTTTCTTTAGTTGACAATTTTCTTCAAAGGCCATTACCGAATGTAGCTGCCTACTCTTCTTTGAACACTCTCAAGCTCTCCAACAACAAAATTTCAAGTGTCCCAGATTTTTCAACTGGAATTTGGTTACTTAAACGTCTTTGAACTTTACATCTTTCACATAATGCATTTTCCAGGTCCGTGCCAAAAGGGTATCTGCCATCCGCAACTTGAAAGATCTCTGGTTATAGGGCAACAAATTTTTGGGACCACTACCAATGGATATTGGATTATGCAGATACAACAAGAAATTGACAGGTAACTTTGGTAATCTAAGCAACCTGGAATACTTGGACTTGTCGAGCAATGGATTTACTGGAAGCCTACCATCATCAATTGGTGATGTGACTTCACTAAAGTACATGAGCTTGTCCAACAAGAAGCTCACAAGTAGCATTCCAGCAACAATAGTTAACTGTGCCACAATATCAGTTATTCGAATTAGAGGTAACAGCCTTCATGGCAACATATTAGAGGGCATTTTTATCTTGGGCTGGAGGAAGTAAATTTTTCACAAAAAAAATTGACGGGTTCCATTCCAACTGATTCAAGTAAATTCTTTGGATCGGTTCACACATTGGACCTTTCAAACAACTATCTCGCAGGACATATTCCTATGAAAATGGGTCTATACTCAAGTTTGGGATACTTGAATTTTTTGCAGAACAACCTTACCTCAAAAATACTGCTAGAGCTTGGCTACTTTTAGAACCTAAAGGTTTTGGATCTTCAGAGTAGTGGACCGGTTGGTCTAATACCTGCAGATATATGCGAGTCTCATGGCATGAGAATTCTTTAGTTGCATGGTAATTCCTTGACCGGGCCACTTTTGGAGGAGATTGGAAATTCCTTAACTCTCTACTTGTTGTATGGCCTTTGCTAATTTTGCTTCTATTAGTCATCTATATCTTTTCTCTTTGGTTAAATTACATTACATTAGTAGCCTAGCCTATTAAGACATGAGGAACATGATATATTATTATTAAGTAAATTCAAAATCGATAGCATATGAGTAATTGACCTACCTCTCTTGAGTGTAGAAATCAAGTAGGTTGATAGCTTTGTACTTCAGTGACTAAGCCTTTTCAAAATTGGGTCATTTGGTATCGTATCAAATTGAAGGTGGACTTTAGCTTTTTCCACCATCAAATTATTGTAAGGTACCATAGTGATGGTCAAGGAGGCTAAAGGGTATTACAATTGTTAGGCCACTAGTTGGCCTATAAAATTGTGTATAGAGTTAACAGATAAAAGTGGATAGAGAGGTAAGTTAGGTAAAATAGTATAATGAAGAATTATTTGAGAAAATAACTAAAAAAATAAATAATAGAAATTTTTAATTCTCAAAACGATGTCATTACTACCGAATTTTTGTTAGTCATGTATTCAATTTCATAATATAAATTAAACATATTTATTTAATTTTATAAATAAATAAAATTAAAATTTAAAAAGTATTTTATTAAAGTCTTATTATTTTTTATGTATTGTTATCTAATGTTGTGCTTGTGAATATTGTAGATAACTAGCCTAAACAAGTCTTTGTGTCCAACAATATGTCTTGCACCATAAAGAAAATAAGGGTAACTTTTATTAGAATTAGTAAAAAATATAATCATTATGACAATCCAAATGACATTTGTGATTGGACTCCTGCTAGCAATCATCAGTGGGCAAGCCTATGTTGAGGCTCAAGATGGTTTAATAGTTTACGAGTGGATGAGAAAGCAAGTATAATTTAGCACCAAAGTCACTAACTAAGATAAGTTAGCTACTAATACAATTCATTACTAACTTACCTCGTGAGTCCAAAGCAGCTTTTTGCAAGTTTACATAGGAAAGAATGAAAAATCTTGTTAGATAAATCAAACCAGAACTAATAATGTAACTCTAGTCCATAAATTAGTGATCTATTTAGCACCTATGTTCATAGCCAAGCTAACTTTTACATTCCTAAAATCATATGTAAACCATTATAACTTATTTGGATTCTACTCCTATGTTTGTTTGCAGAATGGGTCTACAACTTTGCAAGTTTTATCATTGATTCTGCAAATAAATCCTTACAAAGGATAAGGAATGTAGTTGTGTTGGATGATGACACTTATATTGATGCGGAAAACCCCAAAAAGACGTGGCTTAGGGACTCAACACACACAAGGAATCAAGGAACAACCAGGAAAGCTAAATTAGAGTTTAATAGTAGAAACCCTAGACCCAATATTCAAAGGAACACGAACCTAGGGTATTCAAGAAGGATATGGACGCCACACTCTAGAAAAGAAAGGAATTGGGAGTGATAAGTCGACTTGAACGCCACAAGAAGAAGGGACCATCTCCTCTAGGTTGTAGCTTTGAATGCCTCTGAGCTGGGAATCGTTCCTTGCGCATATGCACCCAAACCCAATCACCAGGTTCAAACACCACTTTCTTTCGTCCTTTGTTGACATGGGATGCGTATTGCTCAGTTCGTTTTTCAATATGTTGCCGCACCTTCTCATGCAATTTTTTTATCATGTCAGCTTTGCATTCACCATCAATGTTGGCATACTCATTGATAGGTATAGGTACCAAATTTAGAGGAGTCAATGGATTAAACCATATGCAAACTCGACATATGGTAAACAATCTTCCCATGTTTTCAAATTTGTTCAAATAATAGCACACAAAAGAGTAGAAAGAGTTTGATTAACCACCTCAATTTGCCCATTAGTTTGTGGATGACAAGTAGTTGAAAACAATAGCTTAGTACCTAACTTACCCCACAAAGTCTTCTAGAAGTAGCTTAAGAACTTTGTATCCCAGTCTAAAACAATGCTTCATGGCATGCCATGCAAACGTACTACTTCTCTAAAGAATAAGTCAGCCACATTGTTTACATCATCAGTTTTATGGCTTGGGATGAAGTGTGCCATCTTTGAAAATCTATCAACAACAACAAATACAAAATCCCTACCCCTTTTTGTTTGTGGAAATCCTAGTACAAAGTCCATGGATAAATCAACCTAGGGATGGTTAGGTATGGGTAAAGGGGTATACAAGCCATAGGGTAAAACTCTAGATTTAGCCTGTTTGCATGTTATGCATTTCTCACATATCCTCTCAACATTTCGTTTCATGAGTGGCCAAAATAAGTGTTCATTTAGGACATCTAGGGTTTTCCTAACTCTGAAATGACCCATTAGACCACCCTTATGAGCTTCTCTTACAACCAACTCCCTTAAAAAACTCATAGGCATGCATAAACGATTTTCCCTAAATAAGAAACCCTTATGCCTATAAAACTTCTCAAAGGCTAACTTCTCACATGCTCCATACACATTAACAAAGTCCAGATCATTCACATATAAATCTTTAATATGTTCAAATCCTAATAAGTTTGCAGTAAGTGTAGAGATAAGGGCATACCTACGAGATAATGCATCAGCTACCACATTATCCTTACCTTGTTTATATTTGATGTTGTAGGGAAAGGTCTCAATGAATTCAATCCACTTGGCATGTCTTTTGTTCAACTTTTCTTACCCCTTCAAGTGCTTCAACGATTCATGGTCAGTATGGATGACAAACTCCTTGGGCCAAAGGTAATGTTGCCATGTCTCTAAGGCCCGTACCAATGCATACATCTCTTTATCATAAGTAGGATAATTAAGGCTTGCTCCACTTAGCTTTTCATTGAAGTAAGCAATTGGGCACCTTTCCTGCATCAAAATAGCTCTGATGCCAATACCTAAAGTATCACACTCAATCTCGAAAGCTTTTGCAAAGTTAGGTAAAGCAAGTAGGGGTGTAGAACTTAATTTTTCCTTGATGCAATTAAAAGCCTTGTCTTGGTCACTACCCTACCTAAAACTCGTGTTCTTTTTGATAAGCTCAGTGAGTGGTGCAGCAATGGTGCTAAAGTCCCTAACAAAGCATCTATAGAAACTAGCTAGACCATGAAAGCTACGCACATCACTAATTGACTTAGGTGTAGGCCAATCACAAATTGCCTTAACTTTTTCCTTGTCAACCCCAACACCTTTAGAACTTACAACATAGCCAAGAAATGTGATCTGATTAGTACAAAAGGAACATTTCTTTAAGTTAGCATACAATTTCTCAGAATGTAAAACACTTACAATAGAATATAAATGATTAAGATGCTCTTCTAAGGTTTTACTATAGACCAAAATATCATCAAAATACACAACCACAAATTTACCAATGAATGGACGCAAAACATGATTCATTAGTCACATAAAAGTTCTTGGTGCATTAGTGAGACCAAATGGCATAACAAGCCATTCATACAAACCGTACTTAGTTTTGAAAGCTGTTTTCCACTCATCTCCCTCTCTCATCCTAATCTAATGATATCCACTTTTCAAATCAATCTTAGAAAAGACACAAGAACCATGCAATTCATCCAACATGTCATCTAATCTAGGTATGGGGTGACGATACTTTACAGTGATTTTGTTGATTATTTGACAATCAACACACATCCTCCAAGTCCTATCTTTCTTGGGTACAAGTAGGACAGGAACAGCACATGGACTTATGCTTTTCCTCACATATCCTTTGGAAATAAGCTCCTCAACCTGCCTTTGAAGCTCCTTTGTCTCCTCAGGATTACTCTTATATGCTGGCCGATTAGGGATGGATGCACCTGGGATGAAATCAATTTGATGCTCAATTCCTTTATTAGGTGGCAATCCACTTGGAACATCATCAGGGAATACATCCTCAAATTCCTACAATAGAGCAACAACAACACTAGGCAAAGATGGGTCAAACTTGTTAGCATTAAAATAAGCCTCCTTGTACATAAGTACAATCATAGGTTGTTTGGCATAGAATGCTCTTTTGACTTCACTTTCTTTTGTATAGAAACTTTCTCTTGTGTCATCACGTTTTCTCCTCTCTTTTCTCTGTTATCAATCTTTCTTTTCTATTCACTCTCATTTTTAATCCTTAATTGATCCTCATAAGCTTGTTGAGGTGATAATGGCACAAGAGTGACGGGTTTTTCATTCATTACAAAGGAATATCGATTCTTGAAGCCATCATGCATAACTCACCTGTCAAATTGTCATGGTCTTCCTAATAGAATATGGCCCACATGCATAGGTACAACATCACATAAAACTTCATCACGGTACCTTCCGATAGAAAATGATATGAGCACTTGCTTATTTACTTTGACTTCACCACTCTCATTCAACCATTGAAGCTTATATGGCCTAGGATGCTTCTTAGTAGGTAAATCCAGCTTCTCAACCATAGTTGTGCTAGCAACATTAGTGCAACTCCCACCATTAATAATCATACTACATACCTTATCTTTGATGAGACACCTCGTTTGAAAGATGTTATCTTGTTGCACCTCATTTTCTTCCTTTACTTGCACATTCAATGCTCACCTTGTAACAAGAGCTACTCTATTAATCGGATACTCCTCCCCATCACTTTCAACCTCTGATGATGGCATAGAATCATCATCTGATTCACTTTCAGTTTCAACATCACCATTACTTCTCAAGATCATTGCACACTTATTTGGACATTGAGATGCAATGTGACCCTTGCCCAAACACTTAAAACATTTAACATCTCTATTTCTACTTGGTTGAGGGTCAAAATTACTTGCCTCCTTGCTAAAACCCACATTCTTGTACTTGGATAGCTCAACTTTAGACTTGTAATTGGCCTTCTCATCCCTTTTACTCCAATTTGGCTTTCAAGATGAGGTAGATCCTGAGTTCTGCCCAAATCGTGTGGAACCCTTTTGTTTGAGTTGCCTTTCAACTTTTATGGCCATGTGCACCATGTCTTCTAATTCCACATAGTATTGCAATTCAACCACGTTTGCTATGTCCTTATTTAGCCCTTGTAGAAATCGAGCCATGGTTGCTTCTCTATCTTCTACATTCGCCCTAATCATGGTAATCTCCATCTCCTTGTGATAGTCCTCCACACTTTTGATGTCCTGAGTAAGCCCTTGCAGTCTTTGGTACAGCTCCCAGTAATAGTGATTAGGGACAAATCTCCTCCTCATGATAGCCTTCATCTCCTCTCATGTATCAATAGGCTGCTCACGATTCCTTCTTCTAGTCAAAACAAGTTGATCCCACTAAATAATAGCATAATCAGTGAATTCAATTACAGCAAGCTTTACCTTTTTCTCCTCGGAATAGTTGTGGCAGTCAAAAACCAATTCAACCTTCTTCTCCCATTCTAGGTATGCATAAGGATCATTCTTACCTTGGAATGGAGGAATTGTCATTTTAATACTGCCCAAATTATGGTCATAGGTGCCTTGCCTCCCAAATTCTCTTTGATCCCTTCTATTGTTAGTAGTTCTGACCATAGTAGTTTGATCGTCAAATTCATCATCTTCTACATCATCTTCATGGTCATAGGCACGTCTCTACTTCCTTCTTGCTTTAGGAGCCTCATATTCCCCATGCCTCCTTTGCAACTCTACTATAGTATTAGATTGCTCCTCTATCCTTTCCCTTATATCATCAAATCTGGTATTCATATGCTCAAATTGTTGTTGCATAGTTTTGATCATGAATGACACATCACCAGCTCCCTCTTGAGTTATACCTTTGTCTTTGGATGTCATAGTATTACTTCTACATAAAATAATAAAATACCTTACAAAGCACTCCCTCACGTGTTTCACTCAAAAGAAGGTGTCACACTCCCTCGTGTTTACACTCTTTATGGCTTTTTCTTTATATGAACTTTCACTCTTGCCTTTTACCACTCGAACTTCTCCTTTCAGCTTTATAAAGAACTAAACAAAGTAAATCAAGAGTATTGATTTTGAACATAATAAGATAAATGGCATAAAATTAAACAAATTGGAGAACAAGGAAAAAAAATGAAAAAAGGATATCAAAGCAAACGAATTTAATGAACTAAAATCACAAAAATTAGGATAGGGGTAGTTAAATTTAGAGGACAAACTTGGGTAACAAGACAAGAAAATGGATGGAAGAATTGGAATTAAGTAAGAAAACTTTGATATTATTGTGGCCAATATGACCAAACTGTTAACTTTATCAATAACTTGAATTTGATGTTTTCTTTCTTTTCTTCTTTTTTTTTCTCATTTTTTTTCATTGATCCTTCTTTTTGTTTTTTTGTTTTTTTTTCCTCTTTCTTTTACTCAACACAAAACAACAGTAGAACACTTAGATACAGCAATTCAAATTGAAATTAGCATGTTGAGAAGGATTGCAAACAAATAGATTGGTGCATTTGAATTGTAATGCACATAATAGACGAATTGAATAGATAAAAATAAATCACAAGGTAGAAAATTGAAGAGTGAGTGGATTCAACCTGATTTAGAGTCAGGCTCTAATACCAACTGATGCGGAAAACCCCAAAAAGATGTGGCTTAGGGACCCAATACACATAAGGAATAAAGGAACAACCAGGAAAGCTAAATCAAAGTTTAATAACAGAAACCCTAGACCCAATATTCAAAGGAACATGAACCCAGGGTATTCAAGAAGGATATGGACGCCACACTCCAGAAAAGAAAGGAATTGGGAGTGATAAGTCGACTTAAATGCCACAAGAAGAAGAACCTCTTGATAAGTTCTTTAGTTCTCAAAAGAACTAAGGGAGAAAAACCCTTGCTTTCTATTTCACTCAAAGTTGTTTGATTTCCAGAGCTTATAAGGGGTGCTTATTTATAGGCTTAGATAGCCATCCTAAAGAGGCAAAATTCCTATTTAGGAGAAATCCCTCTTTTGGAGGAATTTCGGACTAATTCCAGCACATACAATGAACTCCTATTTAGGAGTGATGCTATTACTTAGTTTGACCTATTGAGTATTCCAATTATATTAACTAGGCCTAGACTCTCTTTAAAACTTGAATTCGCACCATTTGAAGCTTGGTTGGTCTGAATGTCCTGAATCAGCCCATTAGTGCTTCTTTAATCTTTTTGGCTCTAGCTCATGTTATTGGGCCTTTTGGAATGTGCAATGGACCTCTTGCATCCATTGAAGCTCTAGCTCATGTAATTGGCCCTTTTGGAATGTGCAATGAACCTCTTGCATCTATTGAAGGTCTAGCTTGTGTTATTGGGTCTTCTGGAATGTGCAATGGACTTCTTGCATCTATTGAAGCCTTCCACCCATCATCTCCACGGTTCTCATCATTCCCCCCCTCCTCAAAAGGATTCACCCTCAAATCATCACCTACATCAAAAGGGGAAAGGTCAGAAACGTTAAATGTTGCACTCACATTATACTCACCAGGAAGGTCCAACTTATAAGCATTGTCATTAATTCATGCTACAACCTAGAGGAGTGCTACAACTTGGAAGGGACCATCTCTTCTAGGTTGTAGCTTTGAACGCCTCTGAGCTGGAAATCATTCCTTGCGCATATGCACCCAAACCCAATCACCAGGTTCAAATACCACCTTCTTTCGTCTCTTGTTGACATGGGATGTGTATTGTTCATGCTAGAATTAGCATCTTTCTTGCATAAGTAAATGTAGCACATAAGAAAATTAGGAGGCTCAATTTTGAGCACCTGAAGTTGTATGCTGTGATAATTTTTCAAGTGCAGAAAGATTTCCCATCAGGATGTCAACTTTGACTTATCCCTTTGTTTATGTTCTCATTCAATGTAGTAGCACATTTTCCCTCTATTACATGTGAGGCATGGGATGAATCAGTGTTTCCTTGCCTTTATATGTCACTTAAATTTGTTTTTATGCTTCTGCTAACCCATGAATTGTGGGTGTATTTTACTAGGAAATAGAAATTGTTCATTTCACTGGCTCGTGTCTTCCAATTTCACTCTAGACATATGCATAATCTTTGGAATAGCTTGCTACCGCTAAATGATATATTTGTTGGGAGCGGGGTTGGGGGGTGTTATATAGATATGAATATGGTATTTTTACTTTGTCCTGTTAAAAAATTTTCTTTTAAACATTGAAACAACCAAGCTAGAATTGAGTGAAATAGTTCAATAGGAGAAACATGGTTCAAAGATGGTCTTTTTGGATGGCAACCCCCCCTAAGAGACCTTGAATGCCCATTGTTCATCTTATTCAGTCACTGGGTGGAGAAGTACAGCTTAATTCACAAATAAAGAAGATCGAGTTAAGCAATGAGGGAGCAGTGAGCAATTGTTTGCTAAACAGTGGAAACAGTGGAGACATGATTGAAGAAGATGCTTATGTATTTGCCACTCCAGGTATTGGTTTATCAAGGTATTGGTTTCGGTATTCTGTTAACTTAATGCATTTTTCACATTTATCGCGACTTATTAACAACCCTTTATTTTTGAAGTAATTACCTCATGAACATTGCAACGTCCTCATCTCCTCCTCACTCCTCTCTAGTTTCTTTCTTTTATTTTCCTTCACTTGAAGGCATCGATAGTTCTTCAAAATCATTTTGAAACAACAATAATCCTCACCGTTCCAGAACAAGATGTTTTAACAGGCACTAAGTAATGGAAGAATTTTAGATACTCTTAAATTAAAACCTCCTAATAATATTTGTCAAATAAAATCCAATCCTCAAGAATTTTTAAATGGTAAATTGCACAAAATTTTGCTGCCTATTCAAGTTGTTTTAGGTCAGAGAAGAATTTGATTCTCATGTCTTCTTCTTCTTCTTCTTTTCTTTTCGTTAGTGTGACAAAACTTTTCTCTCCCTTCTTTCTATTTCTTACTAGGAATTGTTCGATCTCACTAAATTTTCCTTTTTGATTTTTAAATTTGTTTGTAACATATAAGGTAAGTGCTATAATTGTTTATGTTTTTTTTTAATCTTTGTGTGAGTTTAGTTCATCACCTTCATCCACCATCATTTCCCATTTATTGTTTTTCTCCAATTCTTGAATGTTTGATTTGTGTTAGAGTCTGATCTTAAAGGCAGTTTACTTGGTGAATCATATTTCATGGGTTGCAAAAGTCGGTTGTGTCCTAAGCAAAATGTTCAGTCTATAATATCTGGGATACTTTGATATCACCGATCACCTTTGCTTGATAGTTTGCAATAAAATGCATGTTTCTTTTCCCTTCACATAAAATACAAGAGCTTATTTTATTCTTTTGGTTGACATGATGTCTGGAAAAAGTTAATTACTTGTTACTGCTTGATTGATCGGCCATTCCTTAGATCTTCACGTGCAGTACTTCTAGCATAGGTGCTACTTTCTGAATCTAGGGCTTTTACCTGTTGGCCATTCCTAAGGGGAATGCAGCAGTATCGACCTAAAGGACTTCAACTGTCACCTTCTCTGTATGTATATTGGGGGGACAGCAGACCTTATAACTGCCTGTGTCCATACGGGTACTTTAGTTTTGACAATGACAATACATGCGTCCAATTATCTCTTGAACAACTCAGTAAAAAATCTCTAGGCAAAAGTTGCATCATTAGTATGCAATATTTATTTAGTTTGTAATATTAGCTGCAAGTAAGTCTTAAATTTGTTCAAGAATTTAGACCTCTTGAAATTTCAAAATTGTGGTATGCGAATTACTCAATAGTTTTAATTTATTACAGTCACCACAATTAATGTGATCATTTCTTAATCTCTTTGAATTAGAAATGATATAAAAAAAATTTCATAGAATTGAACTTATCTTTCAATTTGATAGTTGTGTAGGCTGCTGCTTTGGTCTTGGATTATTTTTACTAGTGATTGGGGCATGGGGGTTGTATAAGACAATTAAAATAAGAAAGACCGTTAAATTCAAGGAAAAATATTTCAAAAGAAATGGTGGTCTATTATTGCAACAATAATTGTCTTCAAGAGATAATAATGTTGAGCAAATGAAACTATTTAGTTTCAAGGAGGTAGAGAAGGCCACAAAACCATAACAACGTGAGCCAAATCTTTGGTTAAGGAGGCCAAGAAATGGTCTATAAAGGAATGTTGAGATGAAAAGATTGTGGCAATCAAGAAGTTCAAGATAGTCAACGAAAATGAAGGCAAACTCGAACAGTTCATCAATGAAGTTGTAATTCTAACACAAATCAATCATATAAATGTGGTAAAGTTATTGGGATGTTGTTTGGAGACAAAAGTACCACTACTAGTCTGTGAATTCATCTTTCAACACATACATGGTCAAAATGACTAACAATCTCTAATTACGTGAGAAATACACTTGCAGACATAAAGTCCATAAATATACAACTAGATGATAAATATAGAGCAAAAGTTTCAGACTTTGGCACTTCAAAGTCAATTACAATTCATCAAACACATGTAACTACTCGAGTCCAAGGGACTATAGGATACTTAGACCCAGAGTACTTCCAGTCAAGTCAATTTATAGAGAAGAGTGATGTTTACAGCTTTGGAGTTGTGCTTATTGAGCTCTTGATTGGACAGAAGTCAATCTCCTTAATGCATTCTATTGGAGAAAGAAGTTTAGTGACATATTTCTTTCTTCCAATGCAAGACAACCGTTTGTTTGATATACTTGATGCTCCAGTCCTCTAGTAGGGTTGGAAAGAGGAAATCACAACAATTGCAAAATTGGCAAAAAGATGCTTGCACTTGAATGGGAAGAAGAGGCCTACAATGAAAGCAGTGGTTATGGAGTTGGAGTCGATTAAAGCATCGTCAGAGGTAGCTTCTTCAGCCATTCAACAGAATTTTGCCCCCGACGAGGTAGATTATGCTAAAACGGGCACCACTAGACCTTGGGATACTACACCCTCTTCATCTAGGTCACATTTGAACCACATTGCCATATATATGGAAATTGATACACAACCTCTACTCTCTAACTAGCAACTTAATTATGGTCAGATAATAGGTAAGTTTCCAACTAACTGACCAAACTTGGTTTGGTTAAATACAAGCAAGAAGGTCTCCACTTTAATGCATGAACTATGTAGTGATAGGTTTTTGTTATGATTTGTATGTTGACATTGTCAAAAGTAGTTTTATTTTATGCAGCCAAATCTTTTCCACATTTGCTAAAACAAACCAAAAAAAAAAAAAGAAAATTGTATTACGACACTTTTTTGAGGGCCACCTCTCAAAATGATGTTGCGGGTTTATGATTTGGGAAATAATTTCTTCACACGAATCATCCCTCGCGCATGGGCTCAAAAATTAAAGGTTCGCTCATTCTTTTGGAACTATCTTCATAGTTTCTAATGGGTTATAATGACCCAAATCTTTGATATTGGAAAAAAAATGAAATGTTTAAATGTAACAGCATAATTTAGCCTAAATTAGATAATGTTGAAGAAAAAGAAAAAAAAAGGTAATAAGAAAGGTTTTATAGAAAAAAATTATAATAATTATATTTTCATGTAATAATGGGAAATAATATATAAAAATTAATTAAAATAGAGGATTTTATACTAGTTGACAAAGAAAATAATTTAAAATAAATATATAATCATGCAAATCAAAATAATATCTCTAATATAACGTAGCATTGATAGGTTATAAAAGGGAACACAAGGCAGATTGTGATCTTGAGTATACTTATTAAATAGCATCTCAATTAAAAAGGTTACTTCCTCGTGTGTCAATAATGATAGCAAGTATATACCTTGTAATATGTAGCAGCCTTATTGATCCTTTCAATACCACAAACCATATCTATTGCCTGGCTTAAGCAAGATATTGCCTCTGCATGCAAAGAACATCAAGAATTGAGGCAATACAAATAGAAATGCCAAAAAACCATATATATTGCCCCTATGCATAAAATTTCGGCAAATATAAATAGCACACTAAAATGCTAAAAGGCAAATTTATCTGAAAGATTCGATCTTGGTCTAGCCTAACAGGTATATAGAAATATAGACAATCTCTAGGTAACTTTCATAGTTTATCCAACCCATAGTTGTACTCAATTTTGTAACTTTCATAAGGACAACATGAAGAATATAATAAGCAAAATTCAGGGGAAATTGTAATGCATAGGGTATGGAGAATGCACGAAGCTAATATGGTGATGAAGATGCCATAACAGAATTTATACAAAGCAAATTTTGAATTGGAAATTTTGAAATGCTGTGATAAAGAAGACTAGGAGTGATTTATAAGATGTCAAACTACATGGTTTTAAACATAAGTGCACACCATTTATGGAAGTTTTCTTATAACAGTGAGTAGCATCAACATGAGCTTAGGTAGCTTCATGTTTGCTGTCTAGCTACAAACATCAAATGCATCACATGGGCATACAAAAAATGTAATAAAGTTGAAAGCAAAATCAAACTTAATGCTTAATTCAAAATATAGAAAAACTCTTACCTTCAAAGGACAGTTTGCCAACTTAATGTAAGCTATTAAAGATTGCAATGAGTATTATGCAAACCAATGCGATTGTTAAAGAGAAAATGTTTAGATTTTATCAATTAAGTTGTTGTCATAATCTCTCATTCAAATAGTAAAGGTGCATTCATAATATTTCACTCATTTTATAAGTTAATTTGTGCAGTTATGATCATGGTCCCTAATTCAAAATTTTCCTAAGTACATTTGATGTGGCATGGCCTGAAGGCTTAATGCCTTATTTCACAAAAACAACACCATAATTTACATTACATACCCATCTCTAGACAAGAGTTGCCGATTTGACGATGGAAATGCTCAAGAATGCCACATAAGCCAAAGGCAACAAATCTTGAACGGCAATGCATATAGAAAGATGAATGATGCTTTCATGCTTTCTCTTAGTTTTGCATTTCAATGTATGCCTATTCTTATAGAAAATTGTAAATGGATATAGAGTTATTCTGCTTGCTTTTGAAGTACCGAGTGTCCGAAGAATTAGGTTCAGACTTTAAAATACCATGCCAAAGAAATGTACGAAATTGTGGTCTCTACATCACATTACCCATAAGTAGCTAGCTTCAAAAGAGAGTGTGAATCACACGGAGATAAACAGATGCAATGAAAGAGATGGCTCTACATAGAGCTATATCTGTTGCCCTTTCACAGAATCTATTGAGCCAATCTGTGACCATCATTTCATACTTCAAATTTAGTTTTGGTTTGATTTAATTAGATCCAATTTGATTATTTCTCAAAAGTTAAAAATATTTTATAATTTTTCACCTAGGCGGGCTCTTGGAAAAATCAAAGCAAATGTTTAATGGATTAAGGTTAGGCCCAAATATCCCATGGACAAAGCTTGGTGAAACTAGGACCCAATGCACATCTCAATGCCATTCACACCACGGTAAACTGAAGACAGTCACAATCATCAAAATGAACAATAATAAGTACCTAACCTATGATGTTTGCATTTACACCATAAAAATCTCCTTTTTCTAAGTGAACTGAAAAAGGGAAAAAAAAAAGAAAAAGAAGAAGAAATAAAAGAGAATCAACAAAGTGATGGCTGAATAATGAACCGAAATTTGCAGAGAACTTGGAAGTATAAATTTGCCCATTATAAGCTAAAGAAGGAGTTTTCAATAACCAGACTAGTAAACATATTGCAAATTCCATTTTCTCTGCGAATCTTTTCTCCGCCCAATATCTTACAAATTTTGTTAGGAACAAAGGTTCTAAATTGATTACGCAAACTTAGGGTACAGGTACCCCAAAATTGTATTTTATAAAACTTTTGCAAGACTTGGTTGTTAAGATTGCAATAACATTGGTATTATTTTGAATGCGTAATAATTTTGATGTTATTATTAAATAAGTATATAAATATTTTATAATTTTATTAATTTAATAAAATTTCACGTATTAATATATACAAATAATATAAATATATGGTTATACTCATAATTCACATATAGTAGCTACGTATTAAATTCAAAAATTCAAATTCTTCTATAGTAAAAAAATATTTAATTCTACCTAAATATCAAAATTATAGTAAATTAAATTCAATTAGTCAAATTTTTATACAAATATTTAATTCTAAATTATGATGAATTTGAGTTGATTTTAACATTTTTTTTAATTTTTATTCAATCTCACAAACATTCATAGTATACATTTTAATTTTATATAATTTTCAAATTTTAATAAATTACTTTTTAAATCAGTAATAACAATATTAATAAGAATATTAAGAGTTTTTTTTTTTGACAATTTTGTCCACTAACTTTAATTGACTTTTACCTGACTTCATAAATCCTAATATATGAACTTTATAAGTTTTACTCCTCAATATGAACTTTATAAATTATTTGACTCACATATACTAGTTACGTATTAAATTGAAAAATTACATTTAACGCATGAAAAATAAAACATGAAGGCATCGATTTTAGAAGAGAAGCCAAAAAAAGCCAACTAGTAGGGAAGTGGTAGCACAAAAACACAAAGACATCAATTTTAAAAGGCAAGCCAAAAAGAGTTGGCCTTCACTTCTAGTAGGGAAGTGGTAAAAAGGAATTTCAAAAAGGCAAAAACATAGAGAATTGCTATAGGTTTTTTTTCAGGTAAGAAGAAAACATAACCTATAACAAATAGATGGTAAGGAAAAAACAAAGCCTGTAGCAAATAGATTTCATAAGAGTCTCGACAAGATAGAGCAGCTTGTGGTAAGAAGAAAATAGAGCTAGTAGGAGCTTGTAGAAAATAGAGCAGCCTATGGTATGAAGAAAACAGAGCCTGTATCAAATAGATTTTTAGAGTAGGAACTAAAATAGACATTTTATCTGTTTGTGCACTCTTCTTCCTTTCATCCATAAAAAAAAAATTATACGACAAATTAAGTTTCAATAAATAGATTCTGTTTTGCATTATATGGTTGAAATACCCATGGAGTTTACGAATGTGAAACTCAAGCTACTTCTTTCAAAATTATGTGTACAGGCAACCTTTGGTAATTAATCTTCGTCCTCATTTATTGCTTTTCAACTGTTGAAAACTCATGTGACTGTTGGGTACCATCAAAGTGTAAGGGCTAAGATTAGAAGGACAGTCAATCCACTTGTCTAAATAAAGCAACAAAGCCTCTAGCAAATAGATGGTAAGAAGAAAACAGAGCCTCTAGCAAATATACAGTAAGAAGAAAATAAAGCCTATAGAAAACAGAGCAACAAATGGTAAGAAGAAAACAAAGCTGTAGCAAATAGACAGTATGAAGAAAACAGAACCTGTAAGAGTTGTAGAAAATAAAGCAGCATACAAAAAGAAGAAAACAGAGCTGTAACAAATAGACGATAAGAAGAAAATAAAGTTTAAAGCAAATAGATTTTAGGAGTAGGTACTAAAATAGACATTTTATTTGTTCACGCACTCCTCCTTTCATCCATAAAAAAAGATTATATGGCAAATTAAGCCTTAATGAATAGATTTTGTTTTACATTACATGGTTAAATTACCCATGGACTTTACAAATGTGAAAATGAAGCTACTTCTTTCAAAATTATGTGCACAAGCAACCTTTGATAATCAATCCTCATTCTCATTTGTTACTCTTTAATTGTTGCAAACTCATGTGACTACTGGCTACCATCAGAGTGTATGGGTTAAGATTAGGAGGACTATCAATCCTCTAGTCAAAATAAAGCAGGCTCCAATAAGAAAAAAACAAAGCCTCTAGCAAATAGACAGTAAAAAAAAAAGAAAACAAAGGCTTTAGTAAATAAACGGTAAGAAGAAAACATACCCTATAAGAGGCTATAAAAAACAGTGTAGCCTATGGCAAGAAGAAAATAGAGCCTGTAGCAAATAGACGGTAAAAAGAAAATAGAGCTTGTAAAACATGTAGAAAACAAAGCAGCCTAAGGTAGGAAGAAAACAGAACCTATAGCAAATAGACAATAAGAAGAAAATAGAACTTGGAGGAGCCTGTAGAAAATAAAGCAACATATGAAAGAAGAAAATCGAGCATGCAGTAAATAGATAGAAGAAAACAGAGCTTGTAGCAAATAAATTTTTGGAGTAGGTATTAAAATAAACATTTTATATGTTCGTGCACTCCTCTTCCTTTCATCCATAAAAAAAGATTATATGGGAAATTAAGCTTCAATGAATAGATTGTGTTATGCATTACATGGTTGAAATACCCATGGAGTTTACGAATTTGAAAATCAAGCTACTTCTTTCAAAATTATATGCATAGGCAACCTTTGGTAATTAATCCTCGTATTCATTTGTTGCTTTCCAACTATTGGAAACTCATGTGATTGTTGGCTACAATCAGAGTGTATTGCCTAAGATTAGGAGGACTATCAATCCATTTGTCCAAATAGAGCAACCTACAGTAAGAAGAAAATAAAGCCTGTAACAAATAGACGATAAGAAGAAAACAAAGCTTCTAGCAAATAAATGGTAAGAAGAAAACAAAGCCTATAAGATCCTATAGAAAATAGAGCAGCCTATGGTAAGAAGAAAACAAAATTTGTAACAAATAGACAGTTAGAAGAAAATAGATCTTGTAGCAAATAGATGGTAAGGAGAAAACAAAGTCTGTAGAAAATAGACCAACCTAAGGTAGGAAGAAAATAAAGCCTGTAGCAAATAGACAGTAAGAAGAAAATAAAACTTAGAGAAGCCTATAGAAAACAAAACATACTAAGGAAAGAAGAAAATAGAGGTCGTAGCAAATAGACAGTAAGAAGAAAATAGAGCATGTAGCAAACAAATTTTAGGAGTAGGTACCAAAATAAACATTTTATCTATTTGTCCTCTCCTATTCCTTTCATCCATAAAAAAACGTTATATGACAAACTAAGCTTTAATGCATAGATTTTGTTTTGTATTACATGGTTGAAATACCCATGGACTTTACAAATGTGAAAATCAAACTACTTCTTTCAAAATTATGTGCATAAGTAACCTTTGGCAATTAATACTCATCCTCATTTGTTGCTTTCAAATTGTTGAAAACTCATATGACTACAGGGTACCATCAGAGTGTATGGGCTAAGATTGGGAGGACTATCAATCCACTTGTCCAAACAGAGCAACCTACGATAAGAAGAAAACTTAGCCTTTAGCAAATATATAGTAAGAAGAAAACAAAGCCTCTAGCAAATAAATGGTAAGAAGAAAATAGAGCCTATAGAAAATAAAGCAGCCTATGGTAAGAAGAAAACAAAATTTGTAGCAAATAGATAGTAAGAAAAAAAACAGAGCTTATAGGAGCCTGTAGAAAACAGAGCACCCTAAGGTAGGAAGAAAATAGAGGTTGTAGCAAATAGATGGTAAGAAAAAAAATAAAACTTGAAGGAGCCTGTAAAAAATAAAGCAGCATATGGAAAAAAGAAGCCTATAGCAAATAGACAGTAAAAAGAAAACAAAGCTTGTACAAATAAATTTTAGGAGTTGGTACTAAAATAAACATTTTATCTGTTCCTACACTCCTCTTTCTTTCATCCATAAAAAAAGATTATATGGCAAATTAAGGTTCAATGAATAGATTTTATTTTACATTACATAGTTAAAATACCCATGGAGTTTATGAATGTGAAAATCAAGCTATTTCTTTCAAAATTATGAGCTCATGCAACTTTTGGTAATTAATCCTTATCCTTATTTGTTGCTTTCCAACTGTTGAAATCTCATGTGACTATTGGGTACCATTAGAGTGTATGGTCTAAGATTAGGAGGATTGTCCATCCACTTGTTCAAATAGAGCAACCTAAGATAAGAAGAAAACAAAGCCTCTAGCAAATAAATAGTAAAAAGAAAATAGAGCAGCCTATGGTAAGAAGAAAATAAAACCTATAGCAAATAGACAATGAGAAGAAAACAAAACCTGTGACAAATAGATTTTAAGAGTAGATACTAAAATAGACATTTTATTTGTTTATGTACTCCTCTTCCTTTCATCCATCAAAAAAGATTATATGGAAAATTAAGTTTCAATGAATAGATTTTGTTTTGTATTTACATGGTTGAAATACCCATGGATTTTATGAATGCAAAAATGAAGCTACTTTTTTCAAAATTGTGTGCATAAGCAACATTTGGGAATTAATCCTTGTCCTCATTTATTGGTTTTTAATTGTTGAAAACTCATGTGATTGCTAGCTACCATCAGAGTGTATAGGCTAAGATTGGGAGGACTGTCAGTCCACTTGTCCAAACAAGTATCCTTCAGTAAGAAGAACACAGAGCCTCTTGCAAAAAGATGGTAAGAAGAGAACAAAGCTTCTAGTGAATAAATGATAAGAAGAAAACAGAACTTATAGCAAATAGACGGTATGAAGAAAACAAAGCTTGTAGCAAATAGACGATATGAAGAAAATAGAGCATGTAGAAAATAGAGCAGCCTAAGGTAGGAAGAGAGCATAGCTTGTAGCAAATAGACTGTAAAGAAAATAGAACCTAAAGGAGCTTGCAGATAATAAAGCAATATACGGAAAGAAGAAAACAAAGCCTGTAGCTAATGTAAAAAGAAAACAAAGCCTGTAGCTAATGTAAGAGGAAAACTGAGCCTGTAGCAAATAGATTTTATGAAGAAAACATAACATGTCAGAGCTTGTAGAAAATAGTGCAACCTAAGGTAGGAAAAAAATAGAGCTTGTAGCAAATAGACAGTAAGAAGAAAACAAAACTTGGAGGAGCCTGTACAAAATAGGGCAGCCTATAAAAAAAAGAAAATAAAGCCTCTAGCAAATAGGTTTTAGGAATAGGTACTAAAATAGACATTTTATCTATTTGTGCACTTCTTTTCTTTTCATCCATCAAAAAGAATATACAGCAAATTAAACTTCAATAAATAGATTTAGTTTTGCATTACATGGTTGAAATATACATGGAGTTTACAAATTTTAAAATGAAGCTATTTCTTTTAAAATTATATGCACATGCAACCTTTGGTAATTAATTCTCATCCTCATTTGTTGCTTTCCAACTAATGGAAACTCATATGACTGCTGGCTACCATTAGAGTGTATGGGCTACGATTATGAGGATTGTCAATCCACTTGTCCAAATAAAGCAACCTCTAGTAAGAAGAAAATAGAGCCTCTAACAAATAAACAATAAGAAGAAAATAGAGCCTCTAGCAAATAGACGATAAGAAGAAAACAAAGCCTTTAGTAAATAGAAGACAAGAAGAAAACAAAGCCTATAAGAGCTTTTAGAAAACAGAGCAACCTATGCTGAGAAGAAAATAGAGCCTATAGCAAATAGACGGTAAGAAAAAAACAAAACCTGGAGGAGCCTATAGAAAACAGAGCAACTTATGAAAGAAATGAAATAGAGCCTATGGAAAATAGATTTTAAGAGTAGGTACTAAAATAGACATTTTATCTCTTCGTGCATTCATCTTCCTTTCATCCATCAAAAGAGATTATATGGCAAATTAAGCTTCAATGAATAGATTCTGTTGTGCATTAAATGGTTGAAATACCCATGGAGTTTACAAATTTGAAAATCAAGCTACTTCTTTCAAAATTATGTGCATAAGCAACCTTTGGTAATTAATCCTCGTCCTCATTTATTGTTTTCCAACTGTTGGAAACTTATGTGACTGCTGCCTACCATTAGAGTGTATGGGCTAAGATTGGGAGGACTATCAATCCACTTATCCAAACAGAGTAGCCTACAATAAGAAGAAAAGAGAGTCTCTAGCAAATAGACAGTAAGAAGAAAATAGAGCAGCGTATGGTAAGAAGAAAAAAAAGCCTGTAGCAAATTAACGGTAAGAAGAAAATATAATATATAAGAGCTTGTAGAAAACAAAGTAGCCTATGGTAGGAAGAAAATAAAGCCTGTAGCAAATAGATAGTAAGAAGAAAACAAAACTTGGAGGAGCCTGTAGAAAACAGAGCAAACTAAGGAAAGAAGAAAATAGAGCCTATAGAAAATAGACGGTAAGAAGAAAATAGAACTTGGAGGAGCTTGTAGAAAATAGAGCAGTATACAAAAAGAAGAAAATAGAGCCTGTAGGAAATAGATGATAAGAGGAAAACAAAGTCTAGAGCAAATAGATTTTAAGAGTAGATATTAAAATACACATTTTATTTGTTCATGCACTCCTCTTCCATTCATCAATCAAAAAGATTAAATGACAAATTAAGCTTTAAGGAAAAGATTTTGTTTTGCATTACATAGTTGAAATACTCATGGAATTTACATATATGAAAATCAAGCTATTTCTTTCAAAATTATATGCACAGGCAAGTTTTGGTAATTAATCCTCATCCTCATTTGTTGCTTTCCAACTGTTGGAAACTCATGTGACTGCTGCCTACCATCAGAGTGTATGGACTAAGATTAGGAGGATTGTCAATCCACTTGTCCAAACAAAGCAACCTACAGTAGGAAGAAAATAGAGTCTCTAGCAAATAGATGGTAATAAAAAAACAGAACCTTTAGCAAATAGATGACAAGAATAAAATAGAGCCTGTTATGGATTACATGGTTGAAATACCCATGGAGTTTATGAATTTGAAAATCTTGCTATTTCTTTCAAAATTATGTGCGCAAGCAACCTTTGGTAATTAAGGCTCGTCCTCATTTATTGCTTTTCTAACTGTTGGAAACTTATGTAACTATTGGCTATCACCAGAGTGTATAGGCTAAGATTGGGAGGACTATGAATCCACTTGTGCAAATAGAGCAGCCTACGATAATATGAAACAAAGTCTCTAGCAAATAGACGATAAGAAGAAACAGAGCCTATAAAAAACTAGGCAGCCAAAGGTAGGAAGAAAACAGAGTCTATAGGAAATAGACGGTAAGAAGAAAACAAAGTCTAGAGCAAATAGATTTTAGGAGTAGGTATTAAAATAAACATTTTATCTATTCGTGCTCCCCTATTCCTTTCATCCATCAAAAAAGATTATATGGCAAATTAAGCTTCAAGGAATAGATTCTATTTTACATTACATGGTTGAAATAACCATAAAGTTTACGTATGTGAAAATCAAGCTACTTTTTTCAAAATTATGTGCACAAGCAACCTTTAGTAATTAATGCTCATCCTCATTTGTTGCTTTCCAACTGTTGGAAACTCATGTGACTACTAGCTACCATCAAAATGTATGGCCTAAGATTAAGAGGACTTTTAATCCACTTGTCCAAACAAAGCAGCCTACGATAGGAAGAAAATAGAACCTCTTGCAAATAGACTAGTAAGAAGAAAACATAGCCTATAGCAAATAGATGATAAGAAGAAAACAAAACTTATAGCAAATAGACGGTAAGAAAAAAATAGAACTTGGAGAAGCCTTTACAAAATAGAGCAGCCTACAGAAGGAGTATAATAGAGCCTGTAGCAAATAAATTTAAATTTTAGGAGTAGGTACCAAAATAGACATTTTATCTGTTTGTGCACTCCCCTTCCTTTCATCCATCAAAAAAGATTATATGGCAAATTAAACTTCAATGAATAGACTATATTTTGCATTGCATCATTGAAATACCCGTGGAGTTTACAAATTTGAAAATCAAGCTACTTCTTTCAAAATTATATGCACAGGCAACCTTTGGTAATTAATCCTCGTCCTTATTTGTTACTTTCTAACTTGTGGATTCTATTATGAATGCTGGCTACCATCATAGTGTATGGGATAAGATTGGGAGGACTATTAATCCACTTGTCCAAACAGAGTAGCCTCCAGTAAGAAGAAAATAGAGACTCTAGCAAAATAAATGGTAAGAAGAAATTAAGCGTCTAACAAATAAACGGTAAGAAAAAAAGAAAGCTTATAGGAGCTTGTAGAAAATAAATAGTAAGAAGAAAACAAAGCCTATAGCAAATAGATAGTAAGAAGAAGACAGAACTTGGAGAAGCCTGTATAAAACATAACAACCTACAGAAAGAAGAAATAGAGCTTATAGCAAATAGATGGTAAGAAGCAAACAAAGCCTGTTGCAAATAGATTTTAAGAGTAGGTACTAAAGTAGACATTTTATCTATTCGTGCACTCCTTTTCCTTTCATCCATAAAAAAAGACTATACGAAAAATTAAGTTTCAATGAATAAATTCTATTTTGCATTACATGGTTGAAATACCAATAGAGTATACGAATTTGAAAATTAAGCTACTTCCTTCACAATTATGTGCACACGCAACTTTTGGTAATTAATCCTCATCTACATTTGTAGCTTTCCAACTGTTGGAAACTCATGTTATTGCTAGCTACTATTAAAGTGCATTGGCTAAGATTAGGAGGACTGTCAATCCACTTATCCAAACAAAGCAGCCTCTGGTAAGAAGAAAATAAAGCCTCTAGCTAATAGACTGTGAGAAGAAAACAGAGCCTCCAACAAATAAAGGGTAAGAAGAAAGCAGAGATTGTAAGGGCATGTAGAAAGCAGAGTAGCCTATGGTAAGAAGAAAATAGAGTCTATAGCAAATAGACAGTAAGAAGAAAACAGAGCCTGTAGGAGCTTATAGAAAACAAAACAGCCTGCGGTAGTAAGAAAACAATGTCTGTAGCAAATAAATGGTAAGAAAAAAATAGAACATGAAGGAGCCTATAGAAAATAGGGCAACCTATAGAAAGAAGAAAATAGAGCCTGTAGCAAATAGACAGTAACAAGAAAACAGAGCTTATAGCAAATAGATTTTAGGAGTAGGTTCTTAAATAAACATTTTATCTGTTTGTTCACTCCTCTTCCTTTCATCCATCAAAAAAGATTATATGAAAAATTAAACTTTAATGAATAGATTTTGTTTTGTATTACATGGTTGAAATACTCGTAGAGTTTACGAATTTGAAAATTAAGCTACTTCCTTCAAAATTATGTGCAGAGGTAACCTTTGGTAATTAAACCTCGTCCTCATTTGTTGCTTTCCACCTATTAAAAACTCATGTGACTATTAGCTACCATCAAAGTGTGTGGCCTAAGATTAGGAGGATTACCAATCCATTTGTCCAAATAGAGTAGCCTATGGTAAGAAAAAATAAAACCTCTAGCAAATAAATGATAAGAAGAAAACATAACCTTTGGCAAATAAACGGTAAGAAGAAAACAGAGCCTCTAGCAAATAAACAATAAGAAGAAAATAGAGCCTGTTGGATCTTGTAGAAAACAAAGAAGCCTATGGTAAGATGAAAATAGAACCTGTAGCCAATAGCCACTAAGAAGAAAATAGAGCATGTAGGAACCTATATAAAACAGAGCAGCTTAAGGTAGGAAAAAAATAAAGCCTGTGGCAAATAGATTTTAAGAGTAGGTACTAAAATAGATATTTTATCTATTTGTACATTCCTCTTCCTTTCATCCATCAAAAAAATTACACAGTAGATTAAGCATTAATGAATAGATTTTGTTTACCTTTACATGGTTGAAAACTCATGTGACTGCTGACTACCATTAGAGTGTATGGGCTAAGATTTGGAGGACTACTAATCCACTTGTCCAAATAGAGCGGCCACCAATAAGAAGAAAACAAAGCCTATAGAAAACAGAGCAACCTATGATAAGAAGAAAACAAAACTTGTAGCAAATAGTCGTTAAGAAGAAAACAGAGCATGTAAGAACTTGTAGAAAATATAGTAGCCTAAGGTAGGAAAAAAATAAAGCCTGTTTTAAGTAGATGGTAAGAAGAAAATAGAACCAAGAGGAGCATATGGAAAATAAAATAGCCTACAGAAAGAAGAAAACAAAGGTTGTAGCAAATAGACGGTAAGAAGAAAATAGAGCCTGTAGCAAATAGATTTTAAGAGTAGGTACTAGAATAGACATTTTATTTGTTCGTGCACTCCTCTTCCTTTCATCCATCAAAAAAAATTATACGGCAAATTGAGCTTCAATGAATAAATTTTGTTTTGCATTAGATGGTTGAAATACCCATGGAGTTTACGAATTTGAAAATCAAGCTACTTCTTTCAAAATTATGTTCTTAGGCAACCTTCAGTAATTATTCCTCATCCTTATTTATTGCTTTCCAACTATTGGATTCTTAAGTGACTGCTGGTTACCATCAAAGTGTATGGGCTAATATTGGGAGGACTATTAATCCACTTGTCTAAACAGAGTAGCCTCTGGTAAGAAGAAAACAGAGCCTCTAGCAAATAGACTGTAAGAAGAAAATAGAGTCTCTAGCAAATAAATGGTAAGGAGAAAACAAAGTCAGTAGAAAATAGAACAGCTTATGGTAAGAAGAAAAATGAGCCTATAACAAATAGTCTCTAAGAAGAAAATAGAGCATGTAGGAACTTGTAGAAAACATATCAGGCTAAGGTAGGAAAAAAACAGAGCATGTAGCAAATTGATGGTAAGAAGAAAATAGAACCTAAAGGAGCATGTAGAAAATTGAGCAGCATACTAAAAGAAGAAAATAGAGGTTGTAGCAAATAGATGGTAAGAAAAAAACAGAGCCTGTGACAAATAGATTTTTAGAGTAGGTGCTAGAATAGATATTTTACCTATTCGTGCACTTCTCTCCCTTTATCTGTTCGAGCACTTCTCTCCCTTTCTTCCATAAAAAAAATTATACGATAAATTAAGTTTTAGTGAATAGATTTTATTTTGCATTACATGGTTGAAATACATGTGGAGTTTACAAATTTGAAAATCAAACTACTAATTTCAAATTATGTGCACAGGCAACTTTTGGTAATTAATTCCCGTCCTCATTTGTTACTGTCCAACTGTTGGAAACCCATGTGACTGTTGGCTACCATCAAAGTGTAGGGGCTAAGATTAGGAGGACTATGGATCCACTTGTCCAACATAGCAGCCTTCGGTAAGAAGAAAAGAGAGCTTCTAGCAAATAGACAATAGGAAGAATACAAAGACTGTAAAAGCTTGTAGAAAACAAAGTAGCCTACAAAAAAAAGAAAATAAAGCCTATAGCAGATAGATTTTAGGAGTAGGTACTAAAATAGTGATTTTATCTATTTGTGCACACCCTTTCATTTCATCAATCAAAAAAAATTATATGAAAAATTAAGTTTCAATGAATAGATTCTATTTTTCATTCAATGGTAGAAATACTTGTGGAGTTTACAAATTTGAAAATCAAGCTATTACTTTCAAAATTATGTGCATATGTAACCTTTGTTAATTAATCCTCATCCTCATATGTTGCTTTTCAACTATTGAAAACTCATATGGTTGTTGTCTACTGTTAGAGTGTAGGGGCTAAGAATGGGAGGACTGTGAATCCACTTTTCTAAATATAGCAGCCTCCAATAAAAAGAAAATAGAGCCTCTAGCAAATAGACAATAAGAAGAATACAGAGATTGTAGGAACTTGTAGAAAATAGAGGAGCTTACGAAAGAAAGAAAATAGAGCCTATAACAAATAGATTTTAGGAATAGATACTAAAATAGACATTTTATCTATTTATGCACTCTTATTCCTTTCATCCATAAAAAAGATTATATGGAAAATTAAGGTTCAATGATAGATTTTGTTTTGCATTACATGGTTGAAATACCCATGGAGTTTATGAATTTGTAAATCAAGCTACTGCTTTTAAAATTATGTGCACATGCAACCATTGGTAATTAAACCTCATTCTAACTATTGGAAACTCATGTCATTGCTAGCTACCATTAGAATGTATGGGCTAAGATAGGGAGGACTGTTAATCCACTTGTCCAAACAGAGTAGCCTCTAGTAAGAAGAAAACAGAGCCTCTAGCAATTATATGGTCAGAAGGAAATAAAGCCTCTGGTAAGAAGATAACAGAGCCTATAGAAAATTAAGTAGCCTATGGTAAGGAGAAAACAGAGCTTGTAGCAAATAAATAGTAAGAACAAAATCGAGCCTATAGGAGCTTGCAGAAAATAAAGGAAACTAAGGTAGGAAGAAAACAAAGCCTGTAGCCAATAGACAATAAGAGAAAAATAGAACATAAAGGAGCTTGTAGAAAATAAAGCAGCCTATAGAAAGAAGAAAATAAAACTTGTAGCAAATAGACAACAAGAAGAAAATAGAGCCTGTAGCAAATAGATTTTAGGAGTAGGTACTAAAATAGACATTTTATTTATTCATGCACTCCTCTTCCTTTCATCCATAAAAAGTGATTCTATGGAAAATTGAGCCTTAATGAAGAGATTCCATTTTGCATTACATGGTTGAAATACCTGTGGAGTTTACAAATTTGAAAATCAAGCTACTTTTTTCAAAATTATATGCACATGCAACCTTTGGTAATTAAACCTCATCCTTATTTGTTGCATTCCAACTATTGGAAACTCATGCGACTATTGGCTACCATCAGAGTGTATGGGCTAAGATCCGGAGGACTATCAATCCACTTGTCCAAATAGAGCAGCCTCCAATATGAAGAAAACAAAGCTTCTAGCCAATAAACGATAAAAGAAAATAGACCCTCTAGCAAACAAATGGTAAGAAGAAAAACAGAGCAGCTTATTGTAAGAGGAAAACAAAGCTTGTAGCAAATAGATAGTAAGAAGAAAACAGAGCTTGTAAAAGGCATAGCAGCCTAAGGTAGGAAAAAAATATAGCCTTTAACAAATAGATCATAAGAAGAAAACAGAACTTGATGGAACTTGTAGAAAATAGAGTAGCCTACAGAAAAAAGAAAACAGAGCCTGTAGCACATAGACGGTAAGAAGAAAACAAAGCCTGCAACAAATAAATTTTAGGAGTAGGTACAAAAATAGACATTTTATTCATTTGTGCACTCCTCTTCCATTCATCCATAAAAAAAAATTATACGGCAAATTGAGGCTCAATGAATAGATTTTGTTTTGCATTACATGATTGAAATACCTGTGGAGTTTAGGAATTTGAAAATCAAGCTACTTCTTTCAAAATAATGTGCACAGGTAAGCTTTGGTAATTAATCCTCATCCTTAATTGTTGCTTTCTAACTATTGGAAACTCATGTGATTGCTGGCTACCATTAGAGTTTATGGCCTATGATTGGGACGACTGTCAATCCACTTGTCTAAACAGAGCAGCTTATGATAAGAAGAACACAGAGCCTCTAACAAATAGATGATAAGAAGAAAATAGAACCTGAAGAAACCTATAGAAAATAGAGCAGCTTATGAAAAGAAGAAAACAAATGTTGTAACAAATAAACGATAAGAAGAAAACAATGCCTATAGCAAATAAATTATAAAAGTAGGTACTAAAATAGACATTTTATTTGTTCATGCACTCCTCTTCCTTCATCCATCAAAAAAGATTATATGACAAATTAAGTTTCAATGAATAGATTTTGTTTTACTTTACATTGTTGAAATACCCGTGGAGTTTAGGAATTTGAAAATCAAGCTACTTCTTTCAAAATTATATGCACATACAACCTTTGGTAATTAATCCTCATCCTTGATTATTGCTTTCTAACTGTTAGAAACTCATATGACTGCTGGCTACCATCAAATTGTATGGGCTAAGATTCGGTGGACTGTTGATCCACTTAACCAAATAGAGCAGCCTTTGGTAAGAAGAAAATAGAACCTCTAGCAAATAGATGGTACGAAGAAAATAAAGCCTCTAGCAAATAAACGGTAAGAAGGAAATAGAGCCTGTAGGGGCTTGTAGAAAACAAAGCAGTGTATGGTAAAAAGAAAATAGAACTTGTAAAGGCATGTAGACAACAAAGCAACCTATGGTAGGAAGAAAACCCAGCTTGTAGCAAATAAACAGTAAAAAGAAAACAAAACCTATAGCAAATAGATTTCAGGATTAAGTTCTAAAATAGTCATATTATCCGTTTCTGCACTCCTCTTCCCTTCATCCATAAAAAAATATTATACGACAAATTAAGGTTCAGTGAATAGATTTTGTTTTGCATTACATGGTTGAAATACCCTTGGAGTTTAAGAATTTGAAAATCAAGCTACTTCTTTCAAAATTATGTGCACAGGAAACCTTTGGTAATTAATCCTCATCCTCAATTGTTGCTTTCTAACTGTTGGAAACTCATGTGACTGCTAGCTACCATTAGATTGTATGGGCTAAGATTGGGAGGACTATTAATCCACTTGTCCAAGCAGAGCAACCTCTAGTAAGAAGAAAACAGAACCTCTAGCAAATAGACGAATCAAAGAAAATAGAGCCTTTAGCAAATAAATGGTAAGAAGGAAATAAAGCCTGCAAGGGCTTGTAGAAAATGGAGCAGTCTATGGTAACAAGAAAACAAAGCTTGTAGCAAATAGACAATAAGAAGAAAATAGAGCCTTTAAGACCTTGTAGACAATAGAGTAACCTACGGGAGGAAGAAAACCCTACCTGTAGTGAATAGACAGTAAGAAGAAAATAAGACTTGTAGCAAATAGATTTTAGGATTTGGTTTTAAAATAGTCATTTTATTTGTTTCTACACTCCTCTTTCTTTCATCCACCAACAAAGATTATACGACAAATTAAGGTTCAATTAATAGATTTTGTTTTGCATTACATGGTTAAAATACTCATGGAGTTTAGGAATTTGAAAATCAAGGTACTTCTTTCAAAATTATGTGCACATGCAACCTTTGGTAACTAATCCTCATCCTCGATTGTTGCTTTCTAACTGTTGGAAACTCATGTGACTATTGGCTACCATCAGAGTTTATGGCCTAAGATTGGGAGGACTATCAATCCACTTGTCCAAACAGAGTAACCTATGATAAATAGAAAACAGAGCCTCTAACAAATAGATGATAAGAAGAAAATAGAACCTGAAGGAGCCTATAGAAAATAGAGTAGCTTATAGAAAGAAGAAAACAAATGTTGTAGCAAATAGACATTAAGAAGAAAATAGTGCCTATAGCAAATAGATTTTATAAGTAGGTACTAAAATAGACATTTTATTTGTTTGTGCACTCCTCTTCCTTTCATCCATCAAAAAAGATTATAGGGCAAATTAAGCTTCAATGAATAGATTTTGTTTTGCTTTACATGGTTGAAATACCCGTGGAGTTTAGGAATTTGAAAATCAAGTTACTTCTTTCAAAATTATGTGCATATGCAACCTTTGGTAATTAATCCTCATCCTCGATTGTTGCTTTCTAATTGTTTGAAACTCATGTAACTATTGGCTACCATCAGAGTTTATGGCCTAAGATTGGGAGGATTGTCAATCCACTTGTCCAAACAGAGCAACCTACGATAAATATAAAATAGAGCCTCTAACAAATACATGATAAGAAGAAAACAGAACCTGAAAAAGCTTGTAAAAAATAGAACAACTTATAGAAAGAAGAAAACAAATGTTGTAGCAAATAAATGTTAAGAAGAAAATAGTGCCTATAGTAAATAGATTTTATGAGTAGGTACTAAAATAAACATTTTATCTGTTCATGTACTCCTCTTCCTTTCATCCACCAAAAAAAATTATATGGTAAATTAAGCTTCAATGAATAGATTTTGTTTTGCTTTACATGGTTGAAATACCCATGGAGTTTAGGAATTTGAAAATCAAGCTAGTTCTTTCAAAATTATGTGCACATGCAACCTTTAGCAATTAATCCTCATCCTCGATTATTGCTTTCTAACTATTGCAAACTCATATGATTGCAAACTCATATGACTGCTGGCTACCATTAGAGTTTATGGCATATGATTGGGAGGACTGCCAATCCATTTGTCCGAATAGAGTAGCCTATGATAAAAGGAAAATATAACCTAATGGAGCCTATAGAAAATAGAGCAGCTTAGAGAAAGAAGAAAATAAATGTTTAAGCAAATAGATGTTAAGAAGAAAATAATGCCTATAGAAAATAGATTTTAGGAGTAGGTACCAAAATAGACATTTTATCTCTTCATGCACTCCTCTTCCTTTCATCCATCAAAAAAGATTATACAACAAAGTAAGCTTCAATGAATAGATTTTGTTTTGCTTTACATGGTTGAAATACCCATGGAGTTTAGGAATTTGAAAATCAAGCTACTTCTTTCAAAATTATGTGCATATGCAACCTTTAGTAATTAATCCTCATCCTCGATTATTGCTTTCTAACTGTTGGAAACTCATGTGATTGTTGGCTACCATCAGAGTTTATGGCCTAAGATTCGGAGGACTATTAATCTACTTGTTGAAACAGAGCAGCCTACGGTAAGAAGAAAACAAAGCCTTTAGCAAATAAACAATAAGAAGAAAGCAACCAACATTTCTCTCTACATTTTCATTTCTAGCCAGTTCCATTCAGAATTTTGTTCTCATAAATTTCCCTTTTTTTTTTTTCTAATTTCCTTTAAGCGTATGTCATTCCATAAACAACTCTTTTTGTACTAATCTCTCGGCGATTCTTGTTGCTCCCCATCTTATGTTGTAATGTATGATAAGATATGTGATAACAATTAATCATGTAACATTATGGACACTATTAATTCACTCGTATGACAGAAATTCCTTTCTCCAATAATATTTGCCTCCTTATTGTTTATATATAATTTGTGTTTAGAGTTTAAATTGGTAGAATAATTTACTCTTCTAACTTATTGAGCTTAGTGATTATTTTGGTGGGCTTATTTGTTAAATACAATGTTTATAACAAGAAGCTTGAAACTTTTGCTCTGGATTGTCTGACAAATTAAAGCGAGTGTGAGCGATGACATTTACTCCATTAGCCATCAATAATTTTAAGCTTTCAATTCTTTGCCAAATCACAATCATTAGAATGAACAATAATAAGTACTTAACTTATGATGTTTGCATTTACACCATAAAAGTCTCCTTTTTCTAAGTGAATTGAAAAAAGGGGAAAAAGATAACGAGAGAGAGAGAGAGAATCAACAAAGTAATGGCTGAATAATGTGCCGAAGCTTGTAGAGAACTTGGAAGCACAAATTTGCCCATTATAAGATGAAGAGAAAGCTTTCAATAACCAAACCAACAAACATATTGTAAATCTCATTTTCTCTGCAAATCCTTTCTCCACCCAACATCCTACAAATTTTGTTAAGAACAAAGGTTTCAAATTCATTACGCAAACTTAGGGTGCAGGTGTCCCAAAAATTGTATTTTGAAAGCTTTTGCAAGGCTTAGCTGTTAATAATTTTGATGTTATTATTAAATAAGTATATGAATATTTTATAATTTTATTAATTTAATAAAATGTCACATATTAACATATACAAATAATATAAATATAAGGTTTTACTCATAACTTACGTATACTAATTACTTATTAAATTGAAAAATTCAAATTCTAATATAATAAAAAAGTATATTAAATTCAATTAGTTAAACTTTTATTCAAATTCTTATTTCCAATTTACGATGAATTTGAATTAATTTTAACATTTTCTTTTAATTTTAATTTAATCTTACGAGTATTTATAGTAAATATTTTAATTTGCTATAATCTTCAAATTTTAATAAATTATTTTTTAAGTCATTATTAATAGTATTAATAAAATTATTAAGAGTTTTTTTGACAATTTTTTCCACTAACTTTAATTGACTTCTACTTGACTTGTAAAATTTTAAGAACTTTGTAATATATAATTTTAAATAATAAGATCTAACATTTCACTTTTCACTATATTTTATAATATGTAATATCTTTAAAATACTATTAGATATTTATTCAATTTTCATTTTACATAAAAAAAAGTTGAATTGAATTATTTTTATTTCTCAATTTAACAAGTTTCTAATTCTTAATTTTCTTTAACTCTTAACTTCATAAATCCCTTACTTTTAGTAAGGAAGTGGTAAAAAGGAATTTCAAACAAGGCAAAAACATGAAGAATTGATGCAGGTTTCTTTCTGATAAGAAGAAAACAGAGTCTGTAGCAAATAAATGGTAAGAAGAAAATAGAATCTATATCAAATAGATAGTAAGAAGAAAAGAGAGCATGTAGTAAATAGATTTTAGGAGTAGGTACTAAAATAGACATTTTATCTGTTCGTGCACTCCTCTTCCTTTCATTCATAAAAAAAGATTATATGACAAATTAAGTTTTAATGAATAGATTCTGTTTTGCATTATATGGTTGAAATATCCATGGAATTTATGAATTTGAAAATCAAGCTATTTCTTTCAAAATTATGTGCATAGGCAACTTATGGTAATTAATCCTCGTCCTCATTTATTGCTTTCCAACTGTTGGAAACTAATGTAACTGCTAGTTACCATCAAAGTATATGCGCTAAGATTTGGAGGAATGTCAATCCACTTATCCAAATAGAGCAGCCTATGGTAAGAAAAAAACATAGCTTCTAGCTAATAGACGGTAAGAAGAAAACAAAACTTGTAGAAGCCTATAGAAAACAGAGCAACCTATGGTAAGAAGAAAATAGAACTTGTAACAAATAGATAGTGAGAAGAAAATAGAGTCTGTATGAGCCTATAGAAAACAGAGCAGCCTAGGGTAGGAAGAAAATAGAGCCGATAGCAAATAGATGGTAGGAAGAAAACTAAGCCTGGAGGAACTTGTAGAAAATAAAGTAGGCCTATGGAAAGAAAAAAATAAAGCTTGTAGCAAATAGATAGAAAGAAGAAAACAGATCCTCTAGCAAATAGACGGTAAGAAGAAAATAGAGTCTGTAGAAAATAGAACAGCCTATGGTAAGAAAAAAATAGAGCTTGTAGAAAACATAATAGCCTATGGTAAGAAGAAAATAGAGCTTGTAGAAAACATAACAACCTATGGTAAGAAGAAAATAAAGCCTATAGCAAATAGACAGTAAGAAGAAAACAAAGCCTGTAGCAAATCGACGGTAAGAAGATAACAAAGCCTGTAGGAGCTGTAGAAAATAGAGCAGCCTAAGGTAGGAAGAAAACAAAGCTTGTAGCAAATAGACGATAAAAAGAAAACAGAACCTAGAGGAGCCTGTAGAAAATAGAGTAGCTTACGAAAAGAAGAAAACAGAGCCTATAGCAAATAGACGATAAGAAGAAAATAAAACTTATAACAAATAGATTTTAGGAGTAGGTACTAAAATAGACATTTTATCCCTTCATGTACTCCTCTTCTTTTCATCCATAAAAAAAGATTGTATGACAAATTAAGCTTTAATGAATAGATTTCGTTTTACATTACATGGTTGAAATATCTGTGGAGTTTATGAATTTGAAAATCAAGCTACTTCTTTCAAAATTATGTGCACTGGTAACTTTTGGTAATTAATGCTTGTCCTCATTTGTTGCTTTCTAACTGTTGGATTCTCATGTGACTATTGGCTACCATCAGAGTGTATAGGCTAAGATAGTAAGGACTATCAATCCACTTGTTCAAACAGAGTAGCCTCCGATAAGAAGAAAACAAAGTCTGTAGGAGCTTCTAGAAAATAGAGCAGCCTATGGTAAGAAGAAAAAGAGCCTATAGCAAATAAACGGTAAGAATAAAATAACACCCATAAGAGCTTATAAAAACAGAGCAGCCTAAGGTAGGAAGAAAATAAAGCCCATAGCAAATAGATGGTAAGAAGAAAACAAAACTTGGAGGAGCCTGTAGAAAACATAGCAACCTAGGAAAAGAAGAAATAGAGCCTGTAGCAAATAGACGGTAAAAATAAAACAGAGCCTGTAACAAATATATTTTAGGAATAGGTACTAAAATAGACATTTTATCTCTTTGTGCACTCCTTTTCTTTTCATCCATCAAAAAAGATTATACGACAAATTAAGCTTCAATGAATAGATTTTGTTTTGCATTACATGGTTGAAATACTCATGGAGTTCATGAATTTGAAAATCAAGCTACTTTTTTCAAAATTTTGTGCATAGGCAACCTTTGGTAATTAATCCTCATCCTTATTTGTTGCTTTCCAACTATTGGAAACTTATGTGACTGTTGGCTAACATCAGAATGTATGGCCTGAGATTGGGAGGATTGTCAATCCACTTGGACAAAGAGAGTAGCCTATAGTAAGAAGAAAACATAGCCTCTAGCAAATAGATGGTAAGTAGAAAACAATGCCTCAAGCAAATAGACAAGAAGAAGGAAAGAGATCCAGTAAGAGCCTATAGAAAATAGAATAGCTTATGGTAAGAAGAGAATAGAGCTGTAACAAATAGACAGTAGGAAGAAAACAAAGCCTATGGAAAATAAAGCAATCTAAGGTAGGAAGAAAACAAAGCTTGTAGCAAATAAATGGTAAGAAGAAAATAGTACATATAGGAGCTTGTAGAAAACAGTGCAGCCTACAGAAAGAAGAAAACAGAGCCTATAGCAAATAAACGGTAAAAAGTAAATAGAGCTTATAGCAAATAGATTTTAGGAGTAGGTACTACAATAGACATTTTATTTGTTTGTGCACTTCTCTTCCTTTCATCCAACATAAAAGATTACATAGAAAATTAAGCTACAATGAATAAATTCTGTTTTGCATTACATCGTTGAAATACCCATGGAGTTTACGAATTTGAAAATCAAGCTACTTCTTTAAAAATTATGTGCACATGCAACCTTTGGTAATTAATCCTCATCTTCATTTGTTGCTTTCCAACTATTGGAAACTCTTGGGACTGTTGGCTACCATTAGAGTGTATGGCCTGAGATTGGGAGTATTGTCAATCCACTTGGCTAAATAGAGTAGCCTATGCTAAGAAAAAAACAGAGCCTCTAGCAAATAGATAGTAAGAAGAAAACTAAACCTAGAGGAGCTTGTAGAAAACATAGTAGGCCTATGGAAAGAAAAAGATAGAGCTTGTAGCAAATAGATGGAAAAAAGAAAATAGAGTAGCCTAAGGTAGGAAGAAAATAGAGCCTGTAGCAAATAGACGGTAAGAAGAAAACAGAACTTGGAGAAACCTGTAGAAAACAGGGCAGCTTACGGAAAGAAGAAAACAGAGCCTATAGCAAATAGATGGTAAGAAGAAAACAGAGCCTATAGCAAATAAATTTTGGGAATAGGTACTAAAATAGACATTTTATTTGTTTGTGCACTCCTTTTCCCTTTATCCATAAAAAAGATTATATAGCAAATTAAGTTTCAATGAATAGATTCTATTTTGCATTACATGATTGAAATACTCATCCTCATATGCACTAGAAACCTTTGGTATTTAATCCTTGTCCTCATTTGTTGCTTTTCAAATGTTGCAAACTCATGTGACTACTAGGTATCATTAGAGTGTGTGGGTTAAGATTGGGAAGACTATTAATCCCCTTGTCCAAATAGAGCTACCTATGGTAAGTAGAAAATAGAGCCTCCTGCAAATATACTGTAAGAAGAAAACAGTGCCTCTCAAAAATAAATGGCAAGAAGAAAAGAGAGATTGTAGAAAATACAGCCTGTAGCAAATAGATGGTAAAAAAAAAAAACAGAGCCTATAGCAAATAAACAGTAAGAAAAAATAGAACCTATAGCAAATAGACTAGAATAAGAAATAGAGCCTGTAGAAAATAGAGCAGCCTAAGGTAGGAAGAAAACAAAGCCTGTAGCAAATAGACAGTAAGAAGAAAACAAAACCTAGAGGAGCCTATAAAAAATAGGGTAGCCTATGGAAAGAAGAAAACAAAGCTTGTAGTAAATAGACAATAAGAAGGAAATAGAGCCGGTAGCAAATATATTTTGGGAGTAGGTACTAAAATAGACATTTTATTGGTTCGTACACTCATCTTCCTTTCATCCATCAAAAAATATTATACAACAAATTAAACTTCAATGAATATATTCTATTTTGCATTACATGATTGAAATACCTGTCCTCATATGCACTGGAAACCTTTGATAATTAATCCTTGTCCTCATTTGCTGCTTTTCAATTATTGCAAACTCATGTGACTACTAGGTACCATCAGAGTGTATGGGCTAAGATTAAGAGGACTATCAATCCAGTTGTCCAAACCTCAGAGTGTATGGCTAAAGATTGGGAGGACTGTCAATGCACTTGTCCAAACAGTGTAGTATACGGTAAGAAGAAAATAAAACCTTAAACAAATAAATTGTAAGAAGAAAATAGAACTTGGAGGAGCTTGGACAAAAGAGAGCAACCTATGCAAAGATGAAACTAAGCCTGTAGCAAATAGATTTTAGAAGTAGGTACTAAAAAAGACATTTTATCTGTTCATGCACTCCACTTCCTTTCATCCATCAAAAAAGATTATATAGGAAATTAACCTTTGATGAATAGATTCTATTTTGCATTACATGCTTGAAAAACTCGTGGAGTTTACGAATTAGAAAATTAAGCTACTTCTTTCAAAATTATGTGCATAGTCAACCTTCAACAATTAATCTTCCTCCTCATTTGTTACTTTCCAGTTGTTGGAAACTTAAGTGACTGTTGGCTACCATCATAATGTATAGGCTAAGATTAGGACTATCAATCCACTTGTCCAAATAGAGCCACCTTCGGTAAGAAGAAAACAGAGTTGTTAGCAAATAGGCATTAAGAAGGAAACAGAGCCTTTAGCAAATAAATGGTAAGAAGAAAAAAAAAAGCTTGTAAGAGTTTATGGAAAACAAAGCATCCAATGGAAAGAAGAAAACAAAGCCTGTAGCAAATAGGTAGTAAGAAAAAAATAAAGCCTGTAGAAAATAGAGCAGCCTAAGGTAGGAAGAAAATAGAGCCCGTAGCAAATAAACGATAAGAAGAAAACAAAATCTAGAGGAGCCTATAGAAATTATTGAAGTCTACAGAAAGAAAAAAAAAAAACAAAGCATGCAGCAAATAAACGGTAAGAAGAAAACAAAGCCTCTAGTAAATAGATTTTAAGAGTAGGTACTAAAATAGACATTTTATCTGTTCGTGCACTCCTCTTCCTTTCATCCATCAAAAAATATTATACGGCAAATTAAGCTTTAAAGAATAGATTTTGTTTTGAATTACATGGTTGAAATACTCGTGGAGTTTACGAATGTGAAAATCAAGCTACTTCTCTCAAAATTATGTGCACAGGCAACCTTTGGTAATTAATCCTTGTCCTCATTTGTTGCTTTCCAATTGTTGGAAACTCATGTAACTGCTAGCTACCATTAGAGTATATGGCCTATGATTGGGAGGACCGTTAATACATTTGTCCAAACAGAGCAACCTATGGTAAAAAGAAAATAAAGCCTTTAGCAAATAGAAGGCAAGAAGAAAATAAAATCTCTAACAAATAGAAGGCAAGAAGAAAACAGAGTGTGTAAGAGCCTGTAGAAAATAGAGTAGTTTATGATAAGAAGAAAATAGAACCTGTAGCAAATTGACTATAAGAAGAAAACAGAACCTATATGTACAAATCATATTGAAATTGAGTTATTTTATGTTTCAGATATTTTAAAGTATGAATTTATTAAATTAGGAATTACGTTTGATGACTTATTGAAAAAAGAAAAGAAAAAAGAGAAAAAATGTGAAAACCAAAAAAGAAAAATGATGTTATTAAGGCTAACAGGTTGTATTAGTCCATTCTAAGTGTTAAACTTTTAGTTATTAAAGAGCCAACATTTCTCTCTACATTTTTATTTCTAGCTAGTTCCATTCAGAATTTTGTTCTCATAGATTTCCCTTATTTTTTGCTAATTTCCTCTTGGCATATGCCATTCCTTAAACAACTCACTTTGTACTAATCTCTCGATGATTCTTGTTGCTCCCCATCTTATGTTGTACTGTATGATAAGATATGTGACAACAATTAATCATGAAATGTTATGGATACTATTAATTCACTCATATGAAATAAATTTCTTTCTCCAATAATATCTGCCTCCTTATTGTTTATATATAATCTGTGTTTAGAGTTTAAATTAGTAGAATAATTTACTCTTCTAACTTATGGGGCTTAGGAATTGTTTCAGTGGGCTCATTTGTTAAATACAATGTTTATAACAAGAAGCTTGAAACTCTTGCTCTGGATTGTCTGACAAATTAAAGCAAGTGTGAGCCGTGACATTTACTCCATTAGCCATCAACAATTTTAAGCTTTTAATTCTTTGCTGAATCACAATCATCAGAACGAACAATAATAAGTACCTAACTTATGATGTTTGTATTTACACCATACAAATCTCCTTTTTCTAAGTGAACTAAAAAAGGGAAAAAAAAATGAAAGAGAGAGAATCAACAAAGTAATGGTTGAATAATGAGCCAAAGCTTATAGAGAACTTGGAAGCTTTCAATAAGCAAACCAGCAAACATATTGCAAATCCCATTTTCTCTGCGAATCCTTTCTCCTCCCAACATCCTACAAATTTTGTTAAGAACAAAGGTTCCAAACTAATTACGCAAACTTAGGGTGCAGGTGCCCTAAAATTGTATTTTGTAAAGCTTTTGCAAGACTTGACTTTTAATAATTTTGATGTTATTATTAAATAGGTATATGAATATTTTATAATTTTATTAATTTAATAAAAGGTCACATATTAACATATACAAATAATATAAATATAAAGTTATACTCATAACTCACGTATACTAATTACGTATTAAATTGAAAAATTCAAATACTAATATAATAAAAAAGTATATAATTCTACATAAATATTTAAGTTATATTAAATTAAATTAAATTAGTCAAACTTTTATTAAAATACTTATTTCTAATTTACAATGAATTTGAATTGATTTTAACATTTTCTTTTAATTTTAACTCAATCTCACAGGTATTTATAGTATATATTTTAATTTGATATAATCTTCAAATTTTAATATATTATTTTTTAAGTCATTATTAACAGTGTTAATAAGATTATTATGAGTTTTTTTGACAATTTTTTTACTAACTTTAATTGACTTCTAAATTTTTAAGAAATTTGTAATATATAATTTTAAATAATAAGATCTAAAATTTCACTTTTTACTATATTTTATAATCTGTAATATTTTTAAAATATTGTTGTATAACTATTCAATTTTCTCAATTTTCATTTTACATAAAAAAGTTGAATGGAACTATTTTTATTTCTCAATTTAACAAGTTTCTAATTCTTAATTTCCTTTAACTCTTAACTTTATAAATCCTAATTTATGAACTTTATAAGTTTTACTACCCAAAATGAACTTTATAAATTGTTTGACTCACATATACTAGTCATGTATTAAATTGAAAAATTACATTTAACATAAGGAAAATAAAACACACAGGCATTGATTTTAAAAGGCAAGCCAAAAAGAGTCGACTAGTAAGGAAGTGGTAACCCAAAAACATGAAGGAATCAATTTTACAAGGCAAGCCAAAAGGAGTTTTAGTAGGGAAGAGGTAAAAAGGAATTTCAAACAAGGCAAAAACATGAACAATTGTTGCAAGTTTTTTTTTTTCGGTAAGAAGAAAATAAAGCCTGTAGCAAATAGACAGTAAGAAGAAAACAGAGTTTATAGCAAAAAGATGATAAGAAGAAAACAAAATTTGTAGTAAATAAATTTCTTAAGAGTCTTAACAAGATAAAGCAACCTACGGTAAGAAAAAAACAGAGCTTGTTGCAAATAGATTGTATGAAGAAATAAAGCCTGAAGGAGCCTATAGAAGACAGAGCAGCCTAAGGAAGGAAGAAAATAGAGCTTGTAGTAAATAGACGGTAAGAAGAAAAAAGAACCTAGAAGAGCCTGTAGAAAATAGAGCAACCTACAAAAAGAAGAAAATAGAGTAGCCTACGGAAAGGAGAAAATAAAGTCTGTAGGAAATAAACTATAAGAAGAAAACAAAGCTTGTAGCAAATAGATTTTATAAGTAGATAGTAAAATAGACATTTTATCTATTTGTGCACTCCTCTTCATTTCATCTATCAAAAAAGATTATACGACAAATTAAACTTCAACTAATAGATTTTGTTTTGCAGTACATGGATGAAATACCCCTCGAGTATACACATTTGAAAATCAAGCTACTTCTTTCAAAATTATGTGCACAAGCAACTTTTAGTAATTAATCCTCGTCCTCATTTGTCGCATTCCAATTGTTGAAAACTCATGTGACAGTTGGCTTCCATTAGAGTGCATGGGCTAAGATTGGGAGGATTGTCAATCCACTTGTCCAAACAAAACAATGTCAGATAAGAAGAAAATAGAGCCTCTTGGAAATAAACGGTAAGAAGAAAATAGTGCTTGTAGAAAATAGAGCAATCTATGGTAAGAAGAAAGTAGAGGTTGTAGCAAATAGATGGTAAGAAGAAAATAGAGCCTTTAGGAAATAAATGATAAGAAGAAAATAGTGCCTATAGAAAATAAAGCAGCCAATGGTAAGAAGAAAGTAAAGGTTGTAGCAAATAGACAATAAGAAGAAAATATAGCCTGTAGAAGCCTGTAGAAAATAGAGTAAGCTAAGGTAAGAAGAAAATAATGCCTGTAGAGAATAAACGGTAAGAAGAAAACATAACTTGGAGGAGCTTGTAGAAAACACAAAAGCCTATGGAAAGAAGAAATAAAGCCTCTAACAAATAAACGATGAGAAGAAAACAGAGTCTATAGCAAATAGATTTGAGGAGTAGGTACTAAAATAGACATTTTATCTGTTTGTGCACTCCTCTTCCTTTCATCCATAAAAAAAGATTATACGGCAAATTAAGCTTCAATGAATAGATTATGTTTTGCATTTTATGGCTAAAATACCCATGAAGTTTATGAATTTGAAAATCAACCTATTTCTTTCAAAATTATATACATAGGTAACCTTTGGTAATTATCATTATCCTCATTTGTTGCTTTCCAACTATTGGAAACTCAAGTGACTACTGGTTACCATCATAATGTATGGCCTAAGATTAGGAGGATAATCAATTCACTTCTCCAAACAAAGTAGCCTACGGTAAGAAGAAAACAGAGCTTGCAAAAACTAGAGAAGCCTTCGGTAAAAAGAAAATAAAGCCTATAACAAATAGATGGTAAGAAGAAAATAGAGCACATAAAAGCCTATAGAAAATAGAGTAGCCTAAGGTTAAAAGAAAATCGAGCTTGTAGAAAAGAGATGGTAAAAATAAAACAGAACCTAGAGGAGCTTATAACAGATAGACGATAAGAAGAAAACAGAGTCTGTAGTAAATAGATTTTAGTAGTAGGTATTAAAATAGACATTTTATCTATTTGTGCACTCTTTTTCCTTTCATCCATCAAAAAAGATTATACAGCAAATTAAGCTTCAATGAATAGATTATGTTTTGCATTACATGGCTGAAATACCCATGGAGTTTATGAATTTGAAAATCAACTTACTTCTTTCAAAATTATGTGCATAAGTAACCTTTGGTAATTACTCATTGTCCTTATTTGTTGCTTTGCAACTGTTGGAAACTCATGTGACTACTGGCTACCATTATAATGTATAGGCTAAGATTGGGAGGACTGTCAATCCACTTGTCCAAACAAAGTGACCTTCAGTAAGAAGAAAACAGAGCTAGTATCAAATTGATTGTAAGAAAAAAACAGAGCTTGTATAAACAAAATAGCCTAAGGTAGGAAAAAAATATAACCTGTAGCAAATAGATGCTAAGAAGAAGATAGAACTTAAAGGAGCCTATAGAAAACAAAATAGCCGATGAAAAGAAGAAAACAGAGCTCGTAGCAAACAGATTTTAGGAGTAGGTAAAAAAATAGACATTTTATATGTTTGTGCACTCCTCTTCCTTTCGTCCATAAAAAAAGATTATATGGCAAATTAAACTTTAATTAGTAGATTTTGTTCTGCATTACATGGTTGAAATACACGTGGAGTTTACAAATTTAAAAATTAAGCTACTTCTTTCAAAATTATGTGTGCTGGCAACCTTTGGTAATTAATCCTTGTCCTCATTTGTTGCATTCCAACTGTTGGAAACTTGTGTGACTATTGGCTACCATCAGAGGGTATGGGCTAAGATTGGGAGGACTGTCAATCTACTTGTCCAAACAGAGCAGCCTACAGTAAGAAGAAAACAGAGCCTTTAGCAAATAAACAGTAAGAAGAAAACAAAACTTCTAACAAATAGGTAGTAAAAAGAAAACAAAGCCTCTAGCAAATAGACAGCAAGAAAGAAATAAAGCCTATAGAAAACAGAGCAGCCTATAGAAAACAGAGCAGCCTATATTAAGAGGAAAATAAAGCTTATAGCAAATAGATAGTAAGAAGAAAATAGTGTCTGTAGCAAATAGACGGTAAGAAGAAAATAGTGCTTGTAGCAAATAGATTTTAGGAGTAGGTACTAAAATAGACATTTCATCTGTTTTTGCACTCATCTTCCTTTCATCCACTAAAATGATTATACGAAAAATTAAGATTCAATGAATAGATTATATTTTGCATTACATGGTTGAAATACCTATATAGTTTACGAATTTGAAAATCAAGCTACTTCTTTCAAAATTATTTGCACATGTAATGTTTGGTAATTAATCCTTATCCTTATTTGTTACTTTCCAACTGTTGAAAACTCATGTGACTGTTGGCTACCATTAGAGTGTATAAGCTAAGATTGGGAGGACTGTCAATCCATTTGTCCAAACAAAGTAGCTTTTGGTAAGAAGAAAACAAAGCCTCTAGCAAATAGACGGTAGGAAGAAAATATAGCCTCTAGCAAATAGATAGTAAGAAGAAAACAGAGCCTCTAGCAAATAAACGGTAAGAAGAAAACAAAGTCTATAGAAATAGAACAGCCTAAGGTAGGAAAAAAACAAAGCCTATAGCAAATAAATGCTAAGAAGAAAATAAAACTTAGAAGAGCCTGTAGAAAATAGAGCAGCCTATAGAAAAAAGAAAACAATGCCTGTAACAAATAGATTTTAGGAGTCGGTACTAAAATAGACATTTTATTTTTTCATGCACTCCTCTTCCTTTCATCCATGAAAAAAGATTATATGGCAAATTAAGTTTCAATGAATAGATTCTATTTTGCATTACATGGTTGAAAAACTTATGGAGTTTAAAAATTTGAAAATCAAGTTACTTCTTTCAAAATTATGTGCACTGATAACCTTTGGTAATTAATCCTTGTGCTCATTTGTTGCTTTCCAACTGTTACAAACTCATGTAACTGCTAGTTACCATCATAGTGTATGGGCTAAGATTGGGAGGATTGTCAATCCATTTGTCCAAATAGAGTAGCCTCTGGTATGCAGAAAACATAACCTCTAGCAAATAGACTATAAGAAAAAAATAGAACCTTTAGCAAATAAACAGTAAGCAAAAAACAGAGCTTGTAAGAGCCTATAGAAAATAGAGCAGCCTATGGTAAGAAGAAAATAGAGTCTGTAGCAAATAGATGGTAAGAAGAAAATAGATCTTGTAAAAGCCTATAGAAAACAAAGTAGCTTAAGGTAGGAAGAAAACAAAACCTGTAACAAATAGACATTAAGAAGAAAAAAGAACTTGGAGGAGCCTGTAGAAAACAAAGTAGCCCACGAAAAAAAGGAAACAAAGCTTGTAGTAAATTGATGGTAAGAAAAAAATAGACCCTATAGCAAATAGATTTTTGGAGTAGGTACTAAAATAGACATTTTATCTATTCGTGCACTCCTCTTCCTTTCATCCATCAAAAAACATTATACAGCAAATTAAGTTTCAATGAATAGATTTTGTTTTGCATTACATAGTTGAAATACTTATGGAGTTTACAAATTTGAAATTCAAGTTACTTCTTTCAAAATTATGTGCACTAGCAACCTTTAGTAATTAATCCTCATCCTCATTTGTTGCTTTCCAATTGTTGCAAACTCATGTGACTGCTGGTTACCATCAAAGTGTATAGGCTAAGATTAGGAGGACTGTTAATCCACTTGTCCAAACATAGTTGCGTCTAGTAAGAGAAAAACATAGCCTCTAGCAAATAAACAGTAAGAAGAAAATAGAACCTTTAGCAAATAAACAGTAAGCAAAAAACAAAGCTTGTAGGAGCCTGTAGAAAATAGACCAGCCTATGGTAAGAAGAAAATAGAGCCTGTAGCAAATAGACAGAAAAGAGAAAACAAAGTCTGTAGAAAACAGAGTGACCTAAGGTAGGAAGAAAATAAAGCCTATAGCAAATAGATGATAAGAAAAAATAGAACCTAGAGGAGCTTGTAGAAAATAGGGCAGCATATGGAAAGAAGAAAACAACGACTATAGCAAATAGGCAATAAGAAGAAAACAGAGCCTGTAACAAATAAATTTTAAGAGTAGGTACTAAAATATACATTTTATCTCTTCATGCACTCCTCTTCCTTTCATCCATAAAAAAAGATTATACGACAAATTAAGCATCAATGAATAGATTCTGCTTTGCATTACATGGTTGAAATACCTGTGAGGTTTATGAATTTAAAAATCAAGCTACTTCTTTCAAAATTATGTGCACGAGTATCCTTTAGTAATTAATTCTCATCTTCATTTGTTGCTTTCCAACTGTTGGAAACTCATCTGATTGCTGGCTACCATCAAAGTGCATGGGCTAAGATTGGGAGGACTGTCAATCCATTTGTCCAAATAAAGTAGTCTACGGTAAAAAGAAAATAGAGCCTCTAGCAAAATAGATGGTAAGAAGAAGACAAAACTTGTAAAAGCCTACAGAAAATAGAGCAACCTATTGTAAAAAGAAAATAAAGCCTGTAGCAAATAGATGGTAAGAAGAAAATAGAGTAGCTTTAGGTAGGAAGAAAACAAAGCCTGTAGCAAATAAACAGTAAGAAGAAAATAGAACCTGGAGGAGCTAGTAAAAAGCAGAGCAGCCTATGGAAAAAAGAGAACAAAGTCTATAGCAAATAGACGGTAAGAAGAAAACAAGGCTTGTAGCAAATAGATGGTAAGAAGAAAACAGAGCCTTTAGCAAATAGACGGTAAGAAGAAAACAGAGCCTATAGCAAATAGATTTTAGGAGTAGGTATCCAAATAGACATTTTATCTGTTCGTGCACTCCTCTTCCTTTCATCCATCAAAATAAGATTATATGGAAAATATACTTCAATGAATAGATTCTGTTTTGCATTACATGATTGAAATACCCGTAAAGTTTACGAATTTGAAAATCAAGCTACTTATTTCAAAATTATGTGTACAGGTAACCTTGGATTATAGTGCTCTTAAGCTTGGAGTTTTGAAGGTATATTTACAAGTTTGGATTATAGTGCTTTGAAGAGAAATTTGGGAATTTATTCGTCTCTATTGAGAGGACCAAGTAAAATGAATGTTCTTAATGGCAATAAATCTTCAACCACATTGCATAGAAAGATGAAAGTCTCTCTCATGCTTTCTCTCAGTTTTGCATTTCACTATATGCTTATACTTGTAAAATATATATATATATATATAAACATTTTATTAATGCCTATACTTATAGAAAATTATAAATAGATATATAGAGTTTTGGAAATATAATGTTTACACTTTAAAACACAATGTGTGAATAGTAATAATATTGCTCTTAAAAGGTGAAAATCATTAATCTTCCAATGCAGAAAGTGAAGCACGTGGCAGGAAGCAACGAATGGAAGAGACAAATTCAATCACATCAAAGCAAAGAGAGAGAGACTTGCACGTGAGCTTATAGATAAAAACTTGGGCCATGTTTTGCAGGGAATATGTTAGGAGCCATATGGTCAAAATTGTCGCATTAATTTTCCCTTCGTGCTTATCCCTTCACATTCTATCTTTTCAAGCTCCCCTCTCTACTTGCAAATTTCAAGGACCACAATAACACACAAAAAATAATAAAAAAAAAGAGAGAGAGAGAAAGAGAGAGGGGGTGGGCAAGAAGTGGTGATAAATGGGTTTGGTTCTATTTCTATTATGGTTTCTGATTTCGGTAACTGGTCTTAAAAGTTGCATTGGAAATGATGATGTGCCCATTTTACTCAACGATGATGTTTTAGGCCTTCTTGTTTTCAAGTCAGGTATTATCGACACATCTTCTTATCTCAGCTTTGGAACGAAGACGATGACTCCCTTGTTCATGGAAGTTCATACAGTGCAATTCAGTGACCAACCGAGTTTCTCAAGTCTCACTCGATGGCCTCAGCTTATCTGGGAAAATTGGTAAAGGGCTTCAAAAGTTGCAAGGTTTGAAAACCTTATCACTTTCTCATAACAATTTTAGTGGAACAATCAGTTTTGAGCTTGGTCTTATGAGCAGTCTTGAAAGGATTAAACTCAGTAACAATAGTCTTTCTGGTCCCATTCTATCTTCGCATGGTTCCACAAGATTTCTTGATCTTTCCAACAACTCCTTAGGACAAGTTTCTAATGATCTCTTCTGAAATCGTATGTCCCTTCGTTACCTTTCTTTAGCTGACAATTTGCTTCAAGGGCCATTACAGAATGTAGTTGCCTGCTCTTCTTTGAACACTCTCAAGCTCTCCAACAACAAAATTTCTGGTGTCCCAGATTTTTCAATTGGAATTTGGTTACTTAAACGTCTTCGAACTTTACATCTTTCACACAATGCATTTTCTAGGTCCATGCCAAAAGGGTATCTGCCATCCGCAACTTGAAAGATCTCTGGTTACAGAGCAACAAATTTTTAGGACCACTACCAATGGATATTGGATTATGCAGATACAACAAGAAGTTGACAGGTAACTTTGGCAATTTGAGTAGCCTAAAATACTTGGACTTGTCGAGCAATGGACTTACTGGAAGCCTACCATCATCAATTGGTGATCTGACTTCACTAAAGTACATGAGCTTGTCCAACAAAAAGCTCACAAGTAGCATTCCAGCAACAATAGTTAACTGTGCCACAATATCAGTTATTCGAATTAGAGGTAACAACCTTCATGGCAGGATACCGGAGGGCATTTTTATCTTGGGCTGGAGGAAGTAAATTTTTCACAAAACAAATTGACAGGTTCCATTCCAACCGGTTCAAGTAAATTCTATGGATTGATTCACACATTGGACCTTTCAAACAACTATCTCGTAGGACATATTCCTACGAAAATGGGTCTATACTCAAATTTGGGATACTTGAATTTTTCGTGGAAGAACCTTACCTCAAAAATTCCGCTAGAGGTTGGCTAGTTTCAGAACTAAAGGTTTTGGATCTTCAGAGCTGTGGACTAGTTGGCCTAGTACTTGCGGATATATACGAGTCTCGTAGCTTGAGCGTTCTTCAGTTGCATGGTAATTCCTTGACCAGGCTGCTTCCGGAGGAGATTGGAAATTCCTCAACTCTCTACTTATTGTAAGGCCTTAGCTAATTTTGCTTCTCTTAGTCATTTACATCTTTTCTCTTTGGTTAAATTACATTACATTAGTAGCCTAGCCCATTAAGACGCGAGGAGCATGATATATTATCATTAAGTAAATTCAAAATTGATAATATATGAGTAATTAACCTACCTTTCTTGAGTGTAGAAATCAAGTAGGTTGATAGCTTTGTACTTCAGTGACTAGGCTTTTCAAAATTGGGTCATTTGGTATCACATCAAATCGAATGTGGACTTTAGCTTTTGCCACCATCAAATTATTGTAAGGTACCATATTGATGGTCAAAGGAGGCTGGAGGGTATTAGAGTTGTTGGGCCACTAGTTGGCTTATAAAATTGTGTATAGAGTCAACAGACAAAAGTGGATAGAGGGGTAGGTAAGGTAAAATAGTATAATGAAGAATTATTTGAGAAAATAACTAAAAAAAATTAAATAATAGAATTTTTAATTCCCAAAATGATGTCATTACTACTGAATTTTTGTTAGTCATGTATTTAATTTTATAATATAAATTAAACATATTTTATTTAATTTTATAAATAAATAAAATTAAAATTTAAAAAATATTTTATTAAACGCTTATTATTTTTATGTATTGTTATCTAATGTTGTACTTGTGAATATTGTAGCTAACTAGTCTAAACAAGTCTTTGTGTCCAACATTATGCCTTGCACCATAAAGAAAATAAGGGTAATTTTTATTAGAATTGGTCAAAAATATAATTATTATGATAATCCAAATGACATTGCTTGAACTTATTGCATGTTTGTTTTTTTTTTTTTCCTGTAGGAACTTGTCCCACAACAATTTAAGTGGTTCTAGTCCTAGGTCCATATCAAAGCTAAACCAACTTAAATTTCTAAAATTGGAAGTGAACATTCTTACTGGGAAGGTGCCACAGGAGCTAGGAAAATTGGAGAACCTTCTCACTGTAAATATGTTGTATAACATACTCATAGGCAGACTTCCTGTCGGAGGCACATTTTCAAGTTTGGATTACAGTGCTTTGCAGGGGAATTTGGGAATTTGCTCACCTTCATTGAATGGACCATGTAAAATGAATGTTCTAAAGCCACTAGTTTTGGACCCATTTGCCTATGGGAGACAAATACCGACCGTCCTGATGTTGATCTTTCCTCCAGCAGCACCGGCCGTCCTGATGGCCTTGGGTTTATCCTTCTTAATTCAATGATTTTTCCCAAAATTCTTGATTTTGGTTAATGGCGTTCTAGCCTCCTTTCAAGCTTCCTTTGGCTCATTTCACATGTAATATGCTCTAGAGAAAATGTCTTGGTGCACTAGTTCTTGGTCCAGTTTTAATGAGGTTTTTTAGGAGAATGTCTAGGTTTGATGATTTGAATTGTGTTGATCTTGTGAACTCATTTGCTTTACACATTTTGATGGTACAATATGCTGATATTGTAGACATGTTCCAACCAGTCTTGAAGTAGTTAACTAGGATATGCAAATTATTGTCTTGTTTCTATACCTATTCATTCATATTTTCATATTTTTGTATTTAGTTTTATTCATAAGGTGGTTTTCTTTTGGTTTTATCACAGTTGTGGTGCTAGACAATTTGGAAATCTAGGTACATCCAACAAAGGAGCACTTGGTCTTGGAAAATCAAACTCATCAATGATTTCACAGTTGGCTTCAAATCAGAATGTGAAAAAGGGCCTGTAGCAAATAGACGGTAAGAAGAAACATAATTTGGAGGAGCTTATAGAAAAGAGAGTAGCCTATGGAAAGAAGAAACAGAGCTTATAGCAAATATACGATAAGAAGAAAACAAAGTTTGTAACAAATAGATTCTAGGAGTAGGTACTGAAATAGACATTTTACTTGTTCATGCACACCTTTTCCTTTCATCCATCAGAAAATGACAAATTAAGTTTCAATGAATAGACTTTGTTTTGTATTACATGGTGGAAATACCCATGGAGTTTACAAATTTGAAAATCAACCTACTTCTTTCAAAATTATGTGCACAAACAACCTTTGGTAATTAATCCTCATCCTTATTTGTTCCTTTTCAATTGTTGGAAACTCATGTGACTACTAGTTACCATCAGAGTGTATGGCCTATGATTGGGAGGATTGTCAATCCACTTATCCAAACAAAGCCACCTACAGTAAGAAGAAAATAAAGCCTCTAGCAAATAAATGGTAAGAAGAAAATAGAGCCTTTAACAAATAAAAGGCAAGAAGAAAACAGAGCCTGTAGAAAACAGAGTAGCTTATGGTAAGAAGAAAACAGAGCCTGTAGTAAATTGACAGTAAGAAGAAAACAAAACCTATAGGAGCCTGTAGAAAACAGAGCAGCCTAAGGTAGGAAGAAAGCAGAGCCTGTAGCAAAAAGATGGTAAGAAGAAAATAAAACCTAGAAGAGCCCGTAGAAAATAGAACAGCCTACGAAAAGAAAAAAATAAAACCTGTAGCAAATAAATTTTAGGAGTAAGTTCTAAAATAGACATTTTTTCTGTTTGTGCACTCCTCTTCCTTTCATCCATTAAAAAAAATTGTACAACAAATAAAGTTTTAATGAATAAATTTTGTTTTACATTACATGGTTGAAATACCTACGGAGTTTACGAATTTGAAAAATCAACCTATTTGTTTCAAAATTATGTGCAAAGACAACTTTTGGTAATTAATCCTCGCCCTTATTTGTTCCTTTTCAATTGTTGGAAACTCATGTGACTGCTGACTACCACCAAAGTGCACAACCTATAATTGGGAGGATTGTTAGTCCACTTATCCAAACAAAGCCACCTACGGTAAGAAGAAAATAAAGCTTCTAGCAAATAAACGGTAAGAAGAAAATAAAGCCTCTAACAAATAAAAAGCAAGAAGAAAAGAAAGCCTCTAACAAATAAAAGGCAAGAAGAAAACAGAGCTTGTAGAAAATAGAGTAGCCTATGGTAAGAAGAAAATAAAGCCTGTAGCAGATTGACGGTAAGAAGAAAGCAAAACCTGTAGGAGCTTGTAAAAAACAAAACAACCTAAGGTAGGAAGAAAACAAAGCCTGTAGCAAAAATATGGTATGAAGAAAACAAAACCTGAAAGAGCCTGTAGAAAACAGAGTAGCCTACAAAAAGAAGAAAATAAAGCCTATAGCAAATAGATTTTAGGAGTAGGTTATAAAATAGACATGTTATCTATTCGTGCACTCCTCTTCCTTTCATCCATAAAAAAAGATTGTATGGAAAATTATACTTCAATGAATAGATTCTATTTTACATTACATAGTTGAAATACTCATGGAGTTTATGAATTTGAAAATCAAGCTGCTTCTTTCAAAAGTATATGCACCGACAGCCTTTGTTAATTAATCCTCCTCCTCATTTGTTCCTTTTCAATTTTTGGAAACTCATGTGATTGCTAGCTACCATTAGAGTGTATGGCCTATGATTGGGAGGACTGTTAACCAACTTATCCAAACAAAGCCACCTACGGTAAAAAGAAAATAAAGCCTCTAGCAAATAAACGGTAAGAAGAAAATAGAGCTTTTAACAAATAAAAGGCAAGAAGAAAATAGAGCATGTAGAAAACAGAGCAGCCTATGGTAAGAAAAAAACAGAGCCTGTAGCAAATTGACAGTAAGAAGAAAACAAAACCTATAGGAGCTTGTAGAAAATAGAGTAGCCTAAGGTAGAAAGAAAGTAGAGCCTGCAGCAAAAAGATGGTAAGAAGAAAATATAACCTGGAGGAGGCCGTAGAAAATAGAGTAGCTTATGAAAAGAAGAAAATAGAGCAGCTTATGAAAAGAAGGAAATAGAGCCTAAGGCAAATAGATTTTAGGAGTAGGTACTAAAATAGACATTTTAATTGTTCGTACACTCCTCTTTCTTTCATCCATAAAAAAAAATTATACGATAAATTAACCTTCAATGAATAAATTATGTTTTGCATTACATGGTTGAAACACTCATGAAGTTTATGAATTTGAAAACCAAGCTATTTCTTTCAAAATTATATGCACAGACAGCCTTTGGTAATTAATCTTCATCCTCATTTATTGCTTTCCAGCTGTTGGAAACTCATGTGACTGCTGGCTATCATCAGAGTGTATGGTCTATTATTGGGAGGATCAACAAAGTAATGGTTGAATAATGAGTCAAACTTTGTAGAGAACTTAGAAGCACAAATTTGCCCATTATAAGTTGAATAGGAAGCTTTCAATAACTAAACCAGGAGACATATTGCAAATCCCATTTTCTCTGTGAATCCTTTATTCGCCCAACATCCTACAAATTTTGTTAGGAATAAAGGTTCCAAACTAATTACGCAAACTTAGGGTGTAAGTGCCCCAAAATTGTATTTTGTAAAGCTTTTGCAAGACTTAACTGTTAATAATTTTGATGTTATTATTAAATAGGTATATGAATATTTTATAATTTTATTAATTTAATAAAATGTCTTACAACTCACGTATACTAATTACGTATTAAATTGAAAAATTCAAATTCTAATATAATAAAAAAGTATATAATTCTACATAAATATTTAAATTAAATTCAATTAGTCAAACTTTGATTCAAATACTTATTTCTAATTTACGATGAATTTGAATTGATTTTAACATTTTCTTTTAATTTTAATTCAATCTCACTAGTATTTATAGTATATATTTTAATTTGATATAATCTTCAAATTTTAATAAATTATCTTTTAAGTCATTATTAATAGTGTTAATAAGATTATTTAGAGTTTTTTTGATAATTTTTTCCACTAACTTTAATTGACTTCTACTTGACTTTTAAATTTTTAAGAACTTTGTAATATATAATTTTAAATAATAAGATCTAAAATTTCACCTTTTACTATATTTTATAATATGTAATATCTTTAAAATACTATTATATAACTATTCAATTTTCTCAATTTTCATTTTACATAAAAAAGTTGAATGGAACTATTTTTATTTCTCAATTTAACAAGTTTCTAATTCTTAATTTCCTTTAACTCTTATTTTCATAAATCCTAATATATGAACTTTATAAGTTTTACTACTTAATATGAACTTTATAAATTATTTGACTTATATATACTAGTTACATATGAAATTGAAAAATTACATTTAACACAAGGAAAATAAAACATAGAGGCATCAATTTTACAAGGCAAGCCAAAAGGAGTTAGCCTTCAATTTTAGTAGGGAAGGGGTAAAAAGGAATTTCAAACAAGGCAAAAACATAGAGAATTGTTGTAGGTTTTTTTTAGTAAGAAGAAAATAAAGCCTGTAACAAATAGAGGGTAAGAAGAAAGTAAAGTTTGTAGCAAATAAATTTCATGAGAGTCTCAAGAAGATAGAGCAGCCTGCGGTAGGAAGAAAACAAAGCGTGTAGCAAATAGATGGTATAAAGAAACAGAGCATGAATGAGCCTGTAGAAATAAAGCAGCCTAAGGAAGGAAGAAAATAGAGCCTATAGCAAATAGACGGTAAGAAGAAAATAGAACTTAAAAGAGCCTGTAGAAAATATAGTAGCCTATAGAAAGAAGAAAATAGAGCCTGTAGCAAATAGAAATTATAAGTAGATACTAAAATAGATATTTTATCTGTTTGTGCACTCCTCTTCCTTTCATCCATAAAAAAAGATTATATGGCAAATTAAGTTTCAATCAATAGATTATGTTTTGCATTACATAGATGAAATACCCTTAAAGTATACGAATTTGAAAATCAAGCTACTTCTTTCAAAATTATGTGCACAAGCAACCTTTGGTAATTAATCTTCATCCTCATTTGTTCCTTTCCAACTATTGGAAACTCATATGATTGCTGGCTACCATTAGAGTGTATGGGCTAAGATTGGGAGGACTATCAATCCACTTGTCCAAATAAAGCGGTGTCCAGTAGGAAGAAATCAGAACCTCTCACAAATAGACGGTGAAAAGAAAACAAAACCTTTAACAAATAAATAGTAAGAAGAAAACATAACAGCCTATGGTAAGAAGAAAACAGAGTCTGTAGCAAATAGACAATAAGAGGAAAATAGAGCTTATAAGAACCTGTAGAAAATAAAGCTTGTTGTAAATAAATAGTAATAAGAAAACAAAACTTAAAAGAGCTTATAGAAAACATAGTAGCCTACGAAAAGAAGAAAATAAAACTTGTAGTAAATAAAAGGTAAGAAGAAAATGGAGCCTACAGTAAATAGATTTTAGGAGTAGGTACTAAAATAGACATTTTATCTATTGGTGCACTCCTCTTCCTTTCATTCATCAAAAAAGAATTATACAGCAAAATAAGTTTCAATGAATAAATTATGTTTTGCATTACATTATTGAAAAACCCATGGAGTACATGAATTTCAAAATCAAGCTACTTCTTTCAAAAATATGTGCACAAACAACCTTTGGTAATTAATCCTCATCCTCATTTGTTGCTTTCCAATAGTTGGAAACTCAAATGATTGTTGGCTACCATCAAAGTATATGGCCTAAGATGAAGAGGACAGTCAATCCACTTGTCCAAACAGAGTAGCCTACAATCAGAAAAAAATAGAGTCTCTATCAAATAAACAATAAGAAGAAAATAGAGCCTCTAGGAAATAAATGGTAAGAAGAAAATAGAGCCTGTTGAAAACAGAGTAGCCTATGGTAAGAAGAAAACAATACTTATAGTAAATAGATGGTAAGAAGAAAATAAAGCCTGTAGGAGCCTATAAAAACAGAGTAGCCTAAGGTAGGAAAAAAACAGAGCTTGTAGCAAATAGTCGGTTAAAAATAAAACAAAACCTAGAAAAGCCTATAAAAAATAGAGCAGTGTAGGGAAAAAAGAAACAAAGCCTGTAGCAAATAGACAGTAAGAAGAAAACAGAGCCTGTAGCAAAAAGACGACAAGGAAAAAACAGAGCTTATAGCAAATAGATTTTAGGAGTAGGTACTAAAATAGACATTTTATCTCTTCGTGCACTCCTTTTCCTTTCATCAATCAAAAAAGATTATACGGCATATTATGCTTCAATGAATAGATTATGTTTTGCATTACATTGTTAAAATACCTATGGAGTTTATGAATTTGAAAATCAACCTACTTCTTTCAAAATTATGTGAACAGGCAACCTTTGGTTATTAATCCTTGTCCTTATTTGTTGCATTCCAACTATTGGAAACTTATATGATAGTTGGCTACCATTAGAATGCATGGGCTAAGATTGGGAGGATTGCTAATCCACTTGTCCAAACAAAGCAACGTCAGGTAAGAAGAAAATAGAGCCTCTAGGAAATAAACGGTAAGAAGAAAACAGTGCCTGTAAGAGCTTATAGAAAATAGAGCAACCTATGGAAAGAAGAAAGCAGAGCCTGTAGCAAATAGACCTTAAGAAGAAAAGAGAGCCTGTAGAAGCATGTAGAAAATAGAGCAAGCTAAGGTAGGAGGACAATAACGCCTATAGAGAATAGGCGATAATAAGAAAAAAAACTTGAAAAAGTCTATAGAAAACATAGCAGCCTATGGAAAGAAGAAATAGAGCATCTAGAAAATAGACGATACGAAGAAAATAAAGCCTACAGCAAATACATTTTAGGAGTAGGTACTAAAATAGACTTTTTATCTGTTCGTGCACTCCTCTTCCTTTGGCAAATAGATAATAAGAAGAAAATATAGCCTCTATCAAATTAATGATAAGAAGAAAACAGAGCCTGCAGTAAATGGATGGTAAGAAGAAAGTAGAGCTTATGGAAACAAAGTAGCCTAAGGTAGGAAAAAAACATAGCTTGTACCAAATAGATGCTAAAAAGAAAGTAGAACCTAGAGGAGCCTATAGAAAATAGAGCAGCTTACGAAAAGAAGAAAACATAGCCGGTAGCAAATAGATTTTAAAAGTAGGTACAAAAATAAACATTTAATATGTTTGTGCACTCCTCTTCTTTTTGTCCATAAAAAATGATTATATGGAAAATTAAACTTCAATGAATAGATTTTGTTCTACATTACATGGTTGAAATACATGTGGAGTTTACAAATTTGAAAATCAAGCTACTTCTTTCAAAATTATGTGCATTGGCAACCTTTGGTAATTAATCCTTATCCTCATTTGTTGCATTCCAATTGTTGGAAACTCATGTCATTGTTGGCTACCATTATAGTGTATGGGCTAAGATTGGGAAGACTATCAGTCCACATGTCCAAACAAAGTAGCCTTCGGTAAGAAAAAAATAGAGACTTTAGCAAATAGACGATAAGAAGAAAATAAAGTCTTTAGCAAATAAATAGTAAAAAGAAAATAGAGCCTGTAGAAAATATAGTAGCCTATGGTAGGAAGAAAACAGAGCCTGTAGGACATGGACGATATGAAGAAAATAGAGCCTGTAGGAGCCTGTAGAAACAGAATAGCCTAAGGTAGGAAAAAAACAGAGCCTATAGCAAATAGACGGTAAAAAGAAAATAGGACTTATAGCAAATAAATTTTAGGAATAGGTACTAAAATAGACATTTTATCTATTCGTGCACTCCTCTTCTTTTCATTCACCAAAAAAGATTATACAGGAAATTAAGTTACAATAAATAGATTTTATTTTGCATTACACGGTTGAAATACCCATGGTGTTTACGAATTTGAAAATGAAGTTGTTTCTTTCAAAATTATGTGTATTGGCAACATTTGGTAATTAATCCTCATCCTCATTTGTTCCATTCCAATTATTGGAAACTCGTGCGATTGCTGGCTACCATCAAGGTGTATGGGTTAAGACTATGAGGATTATCAATCCATTTGTCCAAACAGAGTAGCCTTCAGTAAGAAGAAAACAAAGCCTCTGTCAAATAAATAGTAGGAAGAAAATAGAGCCTGTAGAAAGCAGAGTAGCCTATGGTAAGAAGACAACAATGTCTGTAGCAAATAGACAGTAAGAAGAAAACAGAGCCTATAGGAGCCTATAGAAAATAAAGCAGCCTAAGGTAGGAAGAAAAGAGAACCTATAGCAAATAGATGGTAAGAAGAAAACAAGACTTAGAGGAGCCTATAGAAAACATAACAGCCTACGGACATAAAAAAATAAAACTTATAGTAAATAGACGATAAGAAAAAAACAGAACCTATAGCAAATAGATTTTAGAAGTAGATACTAAAATATATATTTTATCTGTTTGTGCACTCTTCTTCCTGTCATCCATCAAGAAGGATTACAAGGAAAATTAAGCGTCAATGAATAAATTTTGTTTTGCATTACATGATTGAAATACCCGTGGAGTTTACAAATTTGAAAATCAACCTACTTCTTTCAAAATTATGTGCACTGGCAACCTTTGCTAATTAATCCTCATCCTCATTTGTTGCATTCCAACTGTTGGAAACTCGTGTGATTGCCAGCTACCATTAGAGTGTATGGGCTAAAGATTGGGAGGACTATCAATCCACTTGTCCAAACATAGCAGCCTCCGATAAGAAGAAAATAGAGTCTCTACCAAATAGGTAGTAAGAATAAAACAGAGCCTCTAGCAAATAAATGGTAAGAAGAAAACAGAGCCTATAAGAGCCTGTAGAAAATAGAGCAGCCGATGGTAAGAGGAAAATAGAGTCTATAACAAATAGACGATAAGAAGAAAACAGTGCCTATAGCAAATAGATTTTAGGAGTAGGTACTAAAATAGACATTTCATCTATTCATGCACTCCTCTTCCTTTCATCCACTATTAAAGATTATACAGAAAATTAAACTTCAATAAATAGATTATGTTTTGCATTACATGATTGAAATACCCATGGATTTTATAAATTTGAAAATCAAGCTACTTATTTCAAAATTATGTGCACAGGCAACCTTTGGTAATTAATCCTTGTCCTTATTTATTACTTTCTAGTTGTTGGAAACTTATGTGATTGCTAGTTACCATCAAAGTGTATGGGTTTCAAAATTATTCCAATTGTCCAAATAGAGCAGCCTACAGTAAGAAGAAAACAAGGCCTATAACAAATAGACAGTAAAAGGAAAATAGAGCTGACCTTCACTTCTAGTCGACCGTAAGTGGCTACCCCTAATTTTAAGGTAAATGCTTAATAGTCAAAGTCTTATTAGTTAGTATATTTAAGTATTTAAATTATACTATATCCATAATCTATTTATTAGTTATATTTTGTTATCTATATGTTACAAGAATGAAATAATAATAAGAGAAAAATAATGGTAATAAATAATAATAGAATAGTAATAGAATATCATATACTATTACTATATATAATAATTAATATAATTATAATACTATACATAATAATTACTATATATATATATAATTCTATTACTATATGGACTACTATATATAATATTAATTATATAATATATAAATAAAATTTATAAATAGAATTCTAGAAAGTTTAATCCATCATTTAGTTAAATATGCAATTCCCCAAATTTTTTCAATATTCTTTTTTATCATTTATCAATAAGAAAACAACAAAAAAAGAAAAAATTCGAATTGAAAAGCATCCATTGTCTAATGGATAGGACATAGGTCTTCTAAACCTTGGTATAGGTTCAAATTCTATTGGACACAATATGTTTTCATTCCATATAAATATTTATTCCATTTTATTCTATATTTCTTATTTCATATTATAATTTATATTATATATTATAATCCATATTCTAATTAATTATTAGAATAATTATTATAATATATATTATATATTTTAATTTAATTTAGTATATTTTATATATATATTATTTTTTTATATTTTTTAATTCATTTTTTGTTTTATAGTTGTTTTTTTTTCTATAGTTGTTTTATGTTTTATAATTATAATTTGATTTAAGTATTATACTTATTATAATCAATATTAAAGATTAAGAGTGATCAATTTCGTAGGTTGTATTCTTAATGGCAACTCCAATTTTATTTTGTCATTTTGCTACTATGATTCACAAAAGCAGTAGTAGAAGATGAATTTTTAACACATCTTGGATGCAAAAGCAAATGTGGAGACATTGTCATTCCCTTCCCTTTTGGAGTTGGACCCAACTCTTCCTTGAATGACAACTTTGTGGTAGATTGTAATGACACCTTTAGGCCTCCCAAACCTTTCTTGACAAGCATAGAAATGGAATTGCTTGGTGTTTCAATTGGAGGTTTGGTTCAAGTTAATAATTCAGTCTTTTCTTACAACTACAACAACAACAAAAGCTTTGATGGAACAATTGACATGTCAGACAACCCTTTCTTCTATTCAAGTGTATATAACAGGTTTATAGTTACAGTTTGAAACAATTATGTTGTGCTTTTGACGAATCACCACCCTGTTGGTGGGTGTCTTTCCTTTCGTAGTGAAACCTAAAGAAGTGATGGTTGTTATGGCTTGAGATGTTGTCAAGCCACCATTCCTCCTCACATCAAGTCTTTTGAAGTAGGGATGATCGGTGTTGTAAAAGATGATTCTAAGTATTGTAGTGACAACAAGACTGCCTTCATGGTTAACCAAGACTAATTTACTTCTAGGCAACTATCTCTTGACCTATTAATGTAGCAGGAATATGTTCCTACAGTCCTTCAATAGGGAGCATTCCAGGGATATTGTCAACTAGCTAAAACTTCAGCTCTTTTTTGTAGCAACAATGGCTCTTGTTGGACACAATTATCACAAAGGAGTCTATGTGTTTGCACTGATAGTTCCTCTAATAATTCGAAATCTTTTCACGAGGTCCTCGGCAAATGTGTAGATATTATAGCTTTAACTTAAATATAGAATATGACGCCACAAATATGATGTTGACTTATAAATTTTTTTATAAAAATGTTGAAACCTTTTTTCTTTTGTTGTGAATTTTTGAAATCCAATTAGTACTTAGGGACTCTTTTATAATTTATACATATAATGGTTACCAAAGATTCCTAAAATAACATTATTTGTCTTAACATTCCTAATTGGTAGGGGGCCGCTGTCTGAACTCAAACTCACATTGTCACCTTCTCTGTATGTATACTGGGGATCAAGGATCCTATAACTGCTCGTGTCCTAATGGGTACTTACATCATGACAACAAGAATACATGTTACTCACCATTTCTTCAGGAACTCGGTAAACAATCTCGGGTTAAAGTTATCATCATAGATATGCAATATCTATTTGATTTATAGAATTAGTTGGAAGTCAGTTGTAAAATTGTTCAAGGATTTGGACATTTTGAAAGCTCAAATTTGTGGTAGGCTAATCACTTTGACTGGTTGTAGTTTATTGCAGTCATTATAATAACACAATCATTTCTTAATCTTTCTGAATTAGAAATGATATCAAAAGTTTTTAATAGAATTAAACTTGTCTTCTAATTTGATGGTTATAGAGGCTGCAACTCTAGTATTTGATTACTTTTACTACTTATTAATGCATGAGCATTGTACAAAACAATTCAAAGAAGAAAGGCCATTAAACTCAAACAAAAATATTTCAAAGGAAATAGTGGTTTGCTATTGCAACAATGATTGTCTTCAAGAGAAAATAACATTAAGCAAATGAAACCATTTGGTTTCAAGGAACTAGAGAAGGCCATAGACAACTATAATGTGAGCTGAATCCTTAAAAATATCTTAACTAGAAGGCAATATCTATTTGCTTTCAGTAATCATATCCTTTCTTTTGGAACCACATCAATATCTCGATGCATTCCAACTATCGGAAACTCATATGATTGTTGGCTAACATCAGAATGTATGGCCTGAGATTGAGAGGATTGTCAATCCACTTGGACTAATATTGCAGCCTATGGTAAGAAGAAAACAAAGTCTCTAGCAAATAAATGGTGACAAGAAAACAATGCCTCTAGCAAATAGACAACAAGAAGAAAAGAGAGCACGTAAGAGCCTACAAAAAACAAAGCAGCCTATGGTAGGAAGAAGGCAGAGCCTGTTGGAGCCTATAAAAAATAGAGCAACCTAAGGGAGGAAGAAAACAAAGCCTATAGCAAATAGACGATACGAAGAAAACAATACCTAGAGGAGCCTATAGAAAACAATGCAGTCTACGGAAAGAAGAAAACAGAGCCTATAGCAAATATATGGTAAGAAGTAAATGAAGTCTGTAGCAAATAGATTTTAGGACTAGGTACTAAAATAGACATTTTATCTATTGTGCACTAATCTCCCTTTCATCCATAAAAAAAGATTATACGGAAAATTAAGCTACAATGAATAGATTTTGTTTTGCATTACATGGTTGAAATACCTGTGGAGTTTATGAATTTGAAAATCAAGCTACTTCTTCCAAAATTATATGCATAGGCAAGCTTCAGTAATTAATCCTTGTCCTCATTTGTTACTTTCTAATTGTTGGAAACATATGTGATTGTTGGCTACCATCAAAATGTATGGCCTAGGATTGGGAGGACTATCAATCCACTTGTCCAAACAGAGCTACCTACGATAAGTAAAAAACAAAGCCTCTAGCAAATATACGGTAAGAAGAAAATAGTGCCTTTTGAAAATAGACGACAAGAAGAAACGAGAGCCTGTATAAAACAGAGCTTATAAGAGCCAGTAGAAAATAGAGCTTGTAGCAAATAGATAGTAAAAAGAAAATAAAGCCTGTAGCAAATAAACAGTAAGAAGAAAACAAAGCTTGTAGCAAATAGACGGGAGAAGAAATAGAGCCTGTATAAAATAGAGCAACCTAAGGAAGGAAGAAAACAGAGCCTGCAGCAAATATATGGTAAGAAGAAAATAGAACCTAGAGGAGCATGTATAAAACAGAGCCAATAGCAAATAGATCGTAACAGAGTTTGTAGCAAATAGATTTTATAAGTAGATACTAAAATAGACATTTTATCTGTTGTGCACTCCTCTTCCTTTCATCCATAAAAAAAGATTATATGGCAAATTAAACTTCAATCAATGGATTTTGTTTTGCATTACATGGATGAAATACCCCTAGAGTATACGAATTTGACAAAGCTACTTCTTCCAAAATTATGAGCACAGGCAACCTTTGGTAATTAATCTTCACCCTCATTTATTGCTTTCTAACTATTAGAAACTCATGTCACTACTGGCTACCATTAGAGTGTATAGGCTAAGATTAGGAGGACTATCAATCCACTTGTCCAAACAAAGCAATGTGCAGTAAGAAGAAAACAGAGCCTTTAGCAAATAGACAGTAAGAAGAAAACAAAACCTCTAGCAAATAAATGGTAAGAAGAAAACAAAGCTTATAAGAGCCTGTAAAAAATAGAGCCTATAGAAAATAAACGGTAATAAAAAAACAAAACTTAGAAGAGCCTATAGAAAACATAGTAGTATATGAAAAGAAAAATACAGAGCCTATAGCACATAGTTAAAAAGAAGAAAACAAAGCCTATAGCACATAGATTTTAGGAGTAGGTACTAAAATAGTCATTTTATCTATTCATGCACTCCTCTTCCTTTCATCCATAAAAAATGATTATACGACAAAATAAGTTTCAATGAATAAATTTTGTTTTACATTACATGGTTGAAAAACCCATGGAGTACATAAATTTGAAAATCAAGCTACTTCTTTCAAAATTATGTGCATAGACAATCTTTGGTAATTAATCCTTATCCTCATTTGTTGCTTTCCAATAATTGGAAACTTAAGTGATTGCTAACTACCATCAAAGTGTATGGCCTAAGATTGGGAGGACAGTTAATCCACTTGTCCAAATAGAGTAGCCTACAGTTAGAAGAAAATAGAGCCTCTAGCAAATAAACGAAAAGAAGAAAACAGAGCCTTTAGGAAATAAATGGTAAGAAGAAAACAAAGCCTGTTGAAAACAGAGTAGCCTATGGTAAGAAGAAAATAGTGCTTGTAGCAAATAGACGGTAACAAGAAAACAAAGCCTATAGGAGCCTATAGAAAGTAGAGTAGCCTAAGGTAGGAAAAATAGAGCTTGTAGCAAATAGTTGGTAAGAATAAAATAGAACATGGAGGAGCCTATAGAAAATAGAGCAGTGTAAGAAAAGAAGAAACAAAGCCTGTAGCAAATAAATAGTAAGAAGAAAACAGAGCTTGTAGCAAATAGACAGTAAGAAGAAAATAGAGCCTGTAGCAAATAGATGGTAAGAAGGAAAAAGAGCCTATAGCAAATAGACGGTAAGAAGAAAATAGAGCATGTAGCAAATAGACGATAAGAAGAAAACAGAGCCTATAGCAAATAGACAGTAAGGAGAAAATATAGCCTCTAGCAAATAAATTTTAGGAGTAGGTACTAAAATAGACATTTTATCTTTTTGTGCACTCCTTTTCCTTTCATCTATCAAAAAAGATTATACGGAAAATTAAGTTTCAATGAATAGATTATGTTTTGCATTACATGGTTGAAATACCCGTGGAGTTTACGAATTTGAAAATCAACCTACTTCTTTCAAAATTATGTGCACAAGCAACCTTTGGTAATTAATCCTTGTCCTCATTTGTTGCATTCCAACTATTGGAAACTCATGTGACAGTTGGCTACCATTAGAGTGCATGGGCTAAGATTAGGAGGATTGTCAATCCACTTGTCCAAACAAAGAAACGTCAAGTAAGAAGAAAATAGAGCCTCTAGGAAATAAACGGTAAGAAGAAAACAGAGCCTATAGCAAATAGACAATAAGAAGAAAAAAAATCCTATAGAAAATAAAGTAAGCTAAGGTAGGAAGAAAACAATACCTGTAGAGAATAAATGATAAGAAGAAAATAGAACTTGGAGGAGCCTTTACCAAATAGACGGTGAGAAAAAAACAGAGCCTGTAGCAAATAGATTTTAGGAGTAAGTACTAAAATAGACATTTTATCTGTTCGTGCACTCCTTTTCCTTTCATCCATCAAAAAATATTATAAGGCAAATTAAGCTTCAATGAATAGATTATGTTTTGCATTATATGGTTGAAATACCCGTAGAGTTTACGAATTTGAAAATCAATCTACTTCTTTCAAAATTATGTGCATAGGTAACCTTTGGTAATTACTCATTGTCATCATTTGTTGTTTTCTAACTGTTGGAAACTCATGTGAATGTTGGCTACCATTAGAGTGTATGGGCTAAGATTAGGAGGACTATCAATCCACTTGTCCAAACAAAGTAACCTCTGGTAAGAAGAAAACAAAGCCTTTAGCAAATAGACGATAAAAAGAAAATAGAGCCTTTAGCAAATAAAAGGTAAGAACAAAATAGAGCTTATAGGAAATGGACGGTAAGAAGAAAATAGAGCTTATAGAAACAAAGTAGCCTAAGGTAGGAAAAAACATAGCCTCTAGAAAATAGATGGTAAGAAGAAAACAAAACCTACAGGAGTTGGTAGAAAATAGAGCAACCTGCAAAAAGAAGAAAACATAACTTGTAGCAAATAGATTTTAGGAGTAGGTACAAAAATAGAAATTTTATATGTTCATACACGTGGAGTTTACAAATTTGAAAATCAAGCTACTTCTTTCAAAATTATGTGCATTGGCAACCTTTGGTAATTAATCCTCGTCCTCATTTGTTGCATTCCAACTGTTGGAAACTCATGTGACTATTGGCTACCATCAAAGTGTATGGGCTATGGGCTAAGATTGGGAGGACTATTTATCCACATGCCCAAACAGAGCAGCCTTGGGTAAGAAGAAAATAGACACTCTAGCAAATAGACAATAAGAAGAAAACATAGCCTCTAGCAAATAAATAGTAAGAAGAAAATAGAGCCTGTAAGAGCTTGTAGAGAAGAAACAATAGCCTCTAGAGAATAAACAGTAAGAAGAAAATAGAGCCTGTAAGAGCTTATAGAAAACAAAGTAGCCCAAGGTAAGAATAAAATAGAGCCTATAGGAAATGGACGATATGAAGAAAACAAAGCCTATAAGAAATAAACAGTATGAAGAAAACAGAGCCTATAGGAGCTTGTAGAAATAGAGCAACCTAAGGTAGGAAAAAAATAGAGCTTGTAGCAAATAAATGATAAGAAGAAAATAGATCCTGGAGGACTTGGTAGAAAACAAAGCAGTCTACGAAAAAATGAAAATAGAACCTATAGCAAATAGATGGTAAGAAGAAAACAGGGCCTGTAGCAAATAGATTTTAGGAGTAGCTACTAAAATAGACATTTTATCTATTTGTGCACTTTTTTTCCTTTCATCCACCAAAAAAGATGATACAACAAATTAAGATTCAATGAATAGATTTTATTTTGCATTACATGGTTGAAATACCCGTCCTCATTTGTTGCATTCCAATTGTTAGAAACTCATGTGACTACTGGCTACCATCAAAGTGTGTAGGCTAAGATTGGGAGGACTATAAATCCACTTGTCCAAACATAATAGCCTTTGGTAAGAAAAAAATAAAGCCTTTAGCAAATAGACAATAAGAAGAAAACAAAGCTTTTAGCAAATAAATGGTAGAAGAAATAGAATAACCTATGGTAAGAAGACAACAGTGCCTATAGCAAATAGACAATAAGAAGAAAATAGAGCCTATAGGAGCCTATAAAAAATAAAACAACCTAAGGTAGGAATAAAAGAGAGCCTATAGCAAATATATGGTAAGAAGAAAGCAAAACTTAGAGGAGCCTGTAGAAAACATAGCAGCCTATGAAAATAAGAAAACAAAGCCAATAGCAAATGTACGATAAGAAAAAAACAGAGGTTATAGCAAATAGATTTTAGAAGTAGCTACTAAAATAGATATTTTATCTATTTGTGCACTCCTCTTCCTGTCATCCATAAAAAAGGATTATATGGCAAATTAAGCTTTAATGAATAGATTTTATTTTGCATTACATGATTGAAATACCTGTGGAGTTTACGAATTTGAAAATCAACCTATTTCTTTCAAAATTATGTGCACTAGCATCCTTTAGTAATTAATCCTTGTCCTTATTTATTGCATTCTAACTATTGGAAACTCGTGTGACTGTTGGCTACCATCACAGTGTATAGGCTAAGATTGGGAGGACTATTACTCCACTTGTCCAAACATAGCAACCTCTGGTAAGAAGAAAATAGGGTCTCTAGCAAATAGGCAATAAAAAGAAAACAGAGCTTTTAGCAAATAAATGGTAAGAAGAAAACAGAGCCTATAAGAGACTATAGAAAACAGAATAGCCTATGGTAAGAAGAAAATAGAGTCTATAGCAAATAAACGGTAAGAAGAAAATAGTACAAGTAGTAAATAGATTTTAGGAGTATGTATTAAAATAAACATTTCATCTATTTGTGCACTCTTCTTCCTTTCATCCTTTAAAAAAAATTATACGACAAATTAAACTTCAATGAATAGATTATGTTTTGCATTACATGGTTGAAATACCTGTAGAGTTTACGAATTTGAAAATCAAGCTACTTCTTTCAAAATTATGTGCATATGCAATGTCTAGTAATTAATCCTCATCCTCATTTGTTACTTTCCAACTATTGAAAATTCATGTGACTGCTGGCTACCATTATAGTGTATGGGCTAAAATTGGGAGGACTGTCAATCCATTTGTTTGAACAAAGCAGCCTTTGGTAAAAAGAAAACAGAGCCTTTAACAAATAAACAGTAAGAAGAAAACAAAGCCTCTAGCAAATAAATAGTAAGAAGAAAATAAAGCCTATAGCAAATAGATAATAAGAAGAAAATAGAGCCTATAGAAATAGAGCAGCCTAAGGTAGGAAAAAAAAACAAAACCTGTAGTAAATAGATGCTAAGAAGAAAATAGAACCTAGAGGAGCCTGTAAAAAACAAAGTAGCCTATGGAAAGAAAAAATAGTGCCTGTAACAAATAGATTTTAGGAGTAGGTACTAAAATAGACGTTTTATCTTTTCGTGCACTCCTCTTCCTTTCATCCATGAAGAAAGATTATATGGCAAATTAAGTTTCAATGAATAGATTATGTTTTGCATTACATGGTTAAAATACCTGCTGAGTTTACAAATTTGAAAATCAAGTTAAGGTCTTGGTGCACTAGTTCTTGGTCCAGTTTTAATGAGGATTTTTGGTAGAATGTCTATGTTTGATGATTTGAATTGTGTTGATCTTGTGAACTCATTTTCTTTACACATTTTGATGATGCAATATGCTGATATTTTAGACATGTTCCAACTAGTCTTGAAATAGTTAACTAGGATATGCAAATTATTGTCTTGTTTCTTTACGTATTCATTCATATTTTCATATTTTTGTATTTAGTTTTATTCAAAAGGTGGTTTCCTTTTGGTTTTATCATAGTTGTGGTGCTAGACAATTTGGAAATCTTGGTACATCCAACGAAGAAGCACTTGATGGGATACTTGGTTTTGGAAAATCAAACTCGTCAATGATTTTATAGTTGGCTTCAAATCGGAATGTGAAAAAGATATTTGCACACTGCTTAGATAGCACAAATGAAGGTGGTATCTTTGCTATTGGGCATGTTGTGCAACCAAAAGTTAACATGATACCTTTGATATCAAATGAGTAAGTTATCTAATCACAACATATTTTTCTCACCTATGGTTTGTTGGCAGTGCATTTTTTTTTTTTCACTTTTTAGAAGTTGTTGCCTTTGCAATGGCTTCTTCTTCTTCTTTTTTTTTTTTTATATCACTCTTGGCTATTTGTGCACAATTTTTATTTTTTTCCTCTATCTTGAATTTTGGAAAAAATTTGCTACATTTGAGGGAAAGGGATGAAATGGCTTGTCTAAAGCATGACATGGAAGTGTTCTCATATTATTGGATCAAATTTCCTAGAAACTTTGACTTGTGTCCTTCTCGTTTATATTCAATTACATTCTTAACTGTTCAAGTGAACTAAGGTTCCTTATAGTTTGTTTGTTTATTTATCATAGTTTGATTGTTTTACTAAAAGGAAAAATTGTGGCTACTCTCTAGGACAAACATTAGTTTTCTAATGCAAGCTAGGAAGAGAAACTGATTGAAATTATGTGGATGAGAATTTAGGTGACTAAGAAGTGGTAAAATGGGGGAATAGGGTGAAGGAGGTGTACATCTTCCTGGACAGATCTTTGGAAGATCTTTGCCATTAATTATGGTGCTGGAAATTTTAGAATTAGGAACACAACTTTAATAATTGTCTGCACTTACTGTGTAAGAAAATCCTCGGAACTAATCCTTCATTGATTAATGCCGCTGAATTTAATACGGCATTTAATGACGTCTTGGCAGACCATTAGAACTGATTATGAATAAGGACTTTCCTTTTGGCCTGTGAAAAGCTTAGTAATTGGAATTCTATTGGTAATTTATATGTTCAGTATACCCTTTAAAATCTTTTAGTGATTTTATTATTAAGGATAAGAGCTAGTGAATGAATTTACCTCAAGTGATTTGTCCATTTCTCTTAATAGTTTTATTATTAGGAACAGGAGACAGTGAATGAATTGACCCTGAGTTATTTGTCTGTTTTCTTCTGCTTCTATTTCTTGGCTATTCCCCCTTTCTTGTTTCTATCCCATTTCCTGCCCTGCCTAACTTTCTCTTTACTTTTCCACCTACCTGTTTTTATTTATTTATTTTTTATGTTGATTGTGCAGTCTTAATGGTCAACTTAAAAATTATGACAAATTTCTCGTGAACCATTCGACATTAGGACACAACAAATTGTTACACATGGGTTTCTTCAGTCTATTATCTGTGATTTTATTTTATTTGCTTACACTCTATTTTTCCATTATGCATATAATGGTTATTCCTAATTTCCCATGCCAAAAGATTTGCCTTAATATTCCTAATTGGCAAAGGGCCGTTGTATGAACCTAAAGAAGATACTCTGCCGCCTTCTCTGTACATATCCTGGGATAGGGACCCTATAGCTGTTCATGTCCTGACGGGTACTCAAATTCTGACAGTGAGAAAATGTGCTACTACCCTATCAGGGACTCACCATATGTCTAGGAACCCGATAAAAAATCTCAAACTAAAGTTATTATCATCATAGGTATGTAATATCTATTTGGTTTGTAACATTAGCTGGAAGTTAGTCATATATTTGTTTAGGGATTTAGACCTCTTGAAGACTCAAAATTGTAGCAAGCTAATCACTCGGTAGTTATAATTTATTGCAGTCACTATAATTAACGTGATGATTTTTTAATTTTTCTGAAACCCAGGTCAGCTTTCTCCAAAGATATGCAATAAACTTGAAGTGTGTATTTTCATTTTCTATTCGCAAATTGGAGGAATACCTGCCATGCTTGTGACATTAAATTGAGATGGGTCCTGCCATGTTTGTTGAAGCAAATCCGTAGTTTCAGTTTGTGTTGTAACTGCAGAACAAGGTCAGATTAGCAGAATAATTATTGAGAAGTTAAACAGAACAAATTACAGTGCATAAGCAAGGAGACATGAAGAAAGTGAGAAGATGCACTTGAAATTCTAAATGTAACATGGCTTGCAATAAAGAGACAGGCAGCAATATGCTAGAAAAAAACAAAGGGAAGAAAAGTATAATTGAAGTTCAATTTCACACAGTGTAGATTTCACCAGGCATGTGCATTATGAAGCCATCAACAATTGTTAGTCAAGTGAAGGCATAGCTAATCAAATAGGCTTAAGTCAAAGGTCTCAAAGAGAAATTGCATTCTTCAATTACCATTTCTATAAATATGCAAACTCACAAAAAAATCTAAGAGGATGAAATCAAACCCCTCACAAGTATCATTGGGTCTGACCTATAGTTGTACTCAATTTTGTAACTTTCATAAGAACAACATGAAAAATATAATAAGATGTTAAAGCAACATGGGTTTAAACATAAGTGCGCACCATTTGTGGAAGTTTTCTTATAACAATACGCAACATCAACATGAGCTTGGGCAGCTTCATGTATGCTGTCTAGCTACAAACATCAAATGCATCACATGGGCATAGAAAAAATGTAATAAAGTTGAAAGCAAAATCAAACTTAATGCTTAATTCAAAATATAGAAAAACTCTTACCTTCAAATGACAGTTTGCCAACTTGATGTAAGTTGTTGAAGATTGCAATGAGTATTGTGCAAACCAATGCAATTGTTAAAGAGAAAATGTTTAGATTGTATCAATTAAGTTGTTGTCATAATCTCTTGTTCAAATAATAAAGGTGCATTCATAATATTTCACTCTTTTTATAAGTTAATTTGTGCAGTTATGATCATGGTCCCAAATTCAGAATTTTTCCAAGTACATTTGATGTGGCATGGCCTGGAGCCTTAACACCTTATTTCATAAAAACAACACCATAATTTACATTACATACCCATCTCTAGACAGGAGTTGCCAATCTAACGGCGGAAATGCTCAAGAATGCCACATAAGCCAAAGGCAACAAATCTTGAATGACAATGCATATAGAAAGATGAATGACACTTTCATGCTTTCTCTTAGTTTTGTGTTTCAATGTATGCCCATTCTTATAGAAAATTGTAAATGGATATAGATTTATTCTGCTTGCTTTTGAAGTATCGAGTGTTCGAAGAATAAGGTTCAAACTTTAAAATACCATGGCAAAGAAATGTATGAAATTGTGGTCTCCACGTCACATCCAGGTGGGCTCTTGGAAAAATCAAAGAAAATGTTTAATGGATTAAGGTCAAGCTAAATATGCCACAAAAAAAGCTCAGTGAAACTAGGACCCAATGCATATCTCAATGCCATTCATACCATGGTAAACTAAAGACGGTCGCAATCATCAAAACAAACAATAATAAGTACCTAACCTATGATGTTTGCATTTACACCAAAAAAATATCCTTTTTCTAAGTGAATTGAAAAAGTGAAAAAAAACAAGAGAATCAACAAAGTAATGGATGAATAAAGAGTCGAAACTTGCAAAGAACTTGAAAGCACAAATTTGCCCATTATAAGTTAAAGAGGAAGCTTTCAATAACCAGACCAGCAAACATATTGCAAATCTCATTTCTCTATGAATCCTTTGTCTGCCCAACATCTTACAAATTTTGTTAAGAACAAAGGTTCCAAACTGATTATGCAAACTTAAGGTGCAGGTGCTCCAAAATTGTATTTTGTAAAGTTTTTGCAAGACTTGGTTGTTAAGATTGCAATAACATTGATATTATTTTTAATGTGTAGTAATTTTGATGTTATTATTAAATAAGTATATAAATATTTTATAATTTTATTAATTTAATAAAATGCCACGTATTAATATATACAAATAATATAAATATAAAGTTATACTCATAATTCACATATACTAGCTATGTATTAAATTGAAAATTTCAAATTCTTCTATAATAAAAAATATCTAATTCTACCTAAATATCAAAATTATATTAAATTAAATTCAATTAGTCAAACTTTTATTTAAATATTTAATTCTAAATTACAATGAATTTGAGTTGATTTTAATATTTTTTTTAATTTTTATTCAATCTCACAAGCAATCACAAAATATATTTTAATTTGATATAATTTTAAAAATTTAATAAATTATTTTTTAAATCAGTAATAACAATATTAATAAGAATATTAAGAGTTTTTTGTTTTAGACAATTTTGTCCTCTAACTTTAATCGACTTTTACTTGACTTTATAAATCCTAATATATGAACTTTATAAGTTTTACTACTCAATATGAACTTTATAAATTATTTGACTCACATATACTAGTTATGTATTAAATTGAAAAATTACATTTAAAAAGTGAAAAATAAAATATGGAGGCATCGATTTTAGAAGAGAAGCCAAAAAGAGCCGACTAGTAGGGAAGTGGTAACACAAAAACATGAAGACATCAATTTTAGAAGGCAAGCCAAAAGAGTTGGCCTTTACTTCTAGTAGGGAAGTGGTAAAAAGGAATTTCAAAAATGGCAAAAACACAGAGAATTACTGCAGGTTTTTTTCCAGTAAAAAGAAAATAGAGCATGTAGCAAATAGATGGTAAGAAAAAAACAGAGCTTATAACAAATAGATTTTAGAAGAGTCTCAACAAGATAGAGCAGCCTATGGTAAGAAGAAAATAGAGCTTGTAGCAAATAGATGGTAAGAAGAAAACAGAGCCGGCAGGAATCTATAGAAAATAAAGTAGCCTATGGTAAGAAGAAAACAGAGCCTGTAACAAATAGATTTTTGGAGTAAGTACTAAAATAGACATTTTATCTGCTCGTGCACTCAGAGTGTGGCTGCTGGCTACCATCATAATGTATTGCCTAAGTTTGGGAGGACTATCAGTCCACTTGTCTAAACAAAGTAGCTTATGGTAAGAAGAAAATAGAGCTTCTAGCAAATAAAAGGTAAAAGAAAACAGAGCCTCTAACAAATAAAAGGTAAAAGAAAATAGAGCCTCTAGCAAATAAACAATAAGAATAAAACAGAGCCTATAGCAAATAGACGGTAAGAAGAAACAGAGATTGTAGGAGCCTATAGAAAACTGAGTAGCCTAAGGTAAAAAGAAAACAGAGCTTGTAACAAATAGATGGTAAGAAGAAAACAGAACTTGGAGGACCTTGTAGAAAATAGAGCAACACACGGTAAGAAGAAATAGAGTTTGAAGGAGTCTGTAAAAAACAGAGCAGCTTAATGTAGGAAGAAAACAGAGCTTGTAGTAAATAAACTATAAGAAAAAAATAGAACCTGGAAGAGCTTGTAGAAAACAGAGCAACATACAAAAAGAAGAAAACAGAGCTTGTAAGAAATAGATGGTAAGAAGAAAATAGAGTATGGAGTAAATAGATTTTAAGAGTAGGTACTGAAATAGACATTTTATCTATTCATGCACTCCTCTTCCTTTCATCCATCAAAGAACATTATACGACAAATTAAGCTTCAAGAAATAGATTCTGTTTTGCATTACATGGTTGAAATACCAATGAAGTTTACATATGTGAAAATCAAGCTACTTTTTTCAAAATTATGTGCGTAGGAAACCTTTGGCAATTAATCCTTGTCCTTATTTGTTGCTTTCCAACCATTGGAAACTTGTGTGACTGCTAGCTACCATTAGAATGTATGGCTTAAGATTGGGAGGATTGTCAATCCATTTGTCCAAACAGAGCAGCCTACAGTTAGAAGAAAATAGAGCCTCTAACAAATAAATGGTAAGAAGAAAATATAGCCTTTAGCAAATTAACGACAAGAAGAAAACATAGCCTGTAGGAGCCTATAGAAAACAGGGCAACCTATGGTAAGAAGAAATCAAAGCCTATAGCAAATAAATGGTAAAAAGAAAACAAAACTTAGAGGAGCTTGTAGAAAATAAAGCAGTCAATGGAAAGAAAAAAATAGAGCTTATAACAAATAGATTTTAGGAGTAGGTACTAAAATAGGCATTTTATTTGTTTGTGCACTCCTCTTCCTTTCATCCATCAAAAGATATTATATCACAAATTAAGCTTCAATGAATAGATTATGTTGTGCATTACATGGTTGAAATACCCGTGAATTTTACAAATTTGAAAATCAAGCTACTTCTTTTAAAATTATGTGCATAGATAACCTTTGGTAATTAATCCTCATCGTCATTTGTTACTTTCCAACTCTTGGAAACTCATAAGACTACTAGCTCTCATCAGAGTGTATGACCTAAGATTGGGAGGACTATCAATCCACTTGTGCAAACAGAGTAGCCTATGATGAAAAGAAAACAGAGCCTATAGGAAATAGACGTTAAGAAGAAAATAGAGTCTGGAGCAAATAGATTTTAGGAGTAGGTACTCAAATACACATTTGATCTATTCTTGCATTCCTCTTCCTTTCATCCCTAAAAAAAAATTATACGACAAGTTAAGCTTTAAGGAATAGATTCTGTTTTGCATTACATGGTTGAAATACTGATAGAGTTTACATATATGAAAATCAAGCTACTTCTTTCGAAATTATGTGCACAAGTAACCATTGGTAATGAATTCTTGTCCTTATTTATTGCTTTCCAACTATTGGAAACTTATGTGACTACTGGCTAACATCAAAGTGTATGGCCTAAGATTGGGAGGACTATCAATTCACTTGTCTAAACAAAGCAGCCTACGGTAAGAAGAAAATAGAGCCTCTAGCAAATAGATAGTAAGAAGAAAATAGAGCTTGTAGGAGCCTGTAGAAAACAGAGCAACCTATGGTAAGAAGAAAATAGAGCCTATAGCAAATATACGATAAGAAGAAAATATAACTTAAAATAGCCTCTCGAAAATAGAGCAACCTATGGAAAGAAGAGCCTGTAGCAAATAGATTTTAGGAGTAGGTACAAAAATAGACATTTTATATATTTGTGCACTCCTCTTCCTTTCATCCATCAAAAGAGGTTATACGGCAAATTAAGCTTCAATGAATAGATTATATTGTGCATTAGATGGTTGAAATACTCATGGAGTTTACGAATTTGAAAATCAGGCTACTTCTTTCAAAATTATTTGCTCAAGCAACCTTTGGTAATTAATCCTTATCCTTATTTGTTGCTTTCCACTACTGGCTACCATTAGAGTGTCTAGGTGAAGATTGGGAGGACTATCAATCCACTTGTCCAAACAAAGCAGCCTATGGTAAGAAGAAAATAGAGCCTCTAGCAAATAAAAGGAGAGAAAAAATAGAGTCCCTAGCAAATAAATGGTAAGAAGAAAACAAAACTTGTAGCAAATTGATGGTAAGAAAACATAGAGCCTGTAGGAGCCTTTAGAAAACAAAACAGCCTAAGGTAGGAAGAGAACAAAGTCTGTAGCAAATAGATGGTAAGAAAAAAACAAAACTTAGAGGAGCTTATAGAAAACAGAGCAGCCTACAAAAAGAATAGAACAAAGCCTTTAACAAATAGATATTAGGAGTAAGTACTAAAATAGTCATTTTATTTGTTCATGCACTCATCTTCCTTTCATCTGTAAAAAAGGATTATACGACAAATTAAGTTCCAATGAATATATTATGTTTTACATTACATGATAGAAATACCCATAGAGTTTATGAATTTGAAAATCAAGCTACTTCTTTCAAAATTATATGCTCAAGCAATCTTTGGTAATTAATCTTCGTCCTCATTTGTTGCTTTCTGACTATTGGGAACTCACGTGACTGCTAGCTACCATCAAAGTTTATGGGCAAAGATTGATAGGATTGTTTATCCACTTGTCCAAACAGAGCAGCTTATAGTAAGAAGAAAATAAAGCCTTTAGCAAATAGTCGGTAACAAAAAAAATGTGCCTCTAGCAAATAGACAACAAGAAGAAAATAGAGCTTGTTGGATCCTGTAGGAAACAAAGCAACTTATGGTAAGAATAAAATAGAGTTTGTAGCAAATATATAGTAAGAAAAAAAATAGAGCCTGTAAGAGCCTGTAGAAAACATAACAACCTAATGTAAAACATAACCTATAGCAAATAGACGGTAAGAAAAAAATAGAACCTAAAGGAGTCTATAAAAAATAGAGTAGCCTACGAAAAGAAAAAAATAGAGCCTGTAGCAAATAGATTTTAGGAGCAGGTACTAAAATAGATATTTTATCTGTTTGTGTACTCCTCTTCCTTTCATCCATCAAAAAAGATTATACGGTAAATTAAGCTTCAATGAATAGATTTTTTTTTTTCATTACATGGTTGAAACATCCATAGAGTTTACGAATGTGAAAATCAAGCTACTTCTTTCAAAATTATGTGCACAGGCAACCTTTGGTAATTAATCCTTGTCCTCATTTGTTGTTTTCCAACTGTTGGAAACTCATGTGACTGTTGGCTACCCTCAGAGGGTATGGGCTAATATTGGGAGGATTGTCAATCTACTTGTCCAAAGAGAGCAGCCTATAATAAAAAGAAAATAGAGCCTCTAGCAAATAAACGGTAAGAAGAAAATAAAGCCTCTAGCAAATAGACGATAAGAAGAAAACAGAGCCTATAGAAAATAGAGCAGCCTATGGTAAAAAGAAGATTGAGCCTGTAGCAAATAGATGGTAAGAAAAAAAATAGAACTTGTAGGAGCCTAAAGAAAATAGTGTTGCCCAAGGTAGGAAGAAAATAGAGCTATAGTAAATAGACTGTAAAAAGAAAACAAAACTTAGAAGGGCCTGTAGAAAACAATGTAACCTACAAAAATAAAAGAACAGAGGCTGTAGCAAATAGACGATAAGAAGAAAATAGAGCCTATAGAAAATAGAGCAGCCTATGGTAAAAAGAAGATTGAGCCTGTAGCAAATAGACGATAAGAAGAAAATAGAGCCTATAGAAAATAAAGGAGCTTATGGTAAAAAGAAGATTGAGCCTATAACAAATAGATGGTAAGAAAAAAACAAAACTTATAGGAGCCTAAAGAAAATAGTGTTGCCTAAGGTAGGAAGAAAATAGAGCTATAGTAAATAGACTGTAAAAAGAAAACAAAACTTAGAAGAGCCTGTAGAAAACAATGTAACCTACGAAAAGAAAAGAACAGAGGCTATAGCAAATAGATGGTAAGAAGAAAACAAAGCTTGTAACAAATAGATTTTTGGAGTAGGTACTAAAATAGGCATTTTATCTGTTAATGCAATCCTTTTCCTTTCATCCATCCAAAAAGTTTATATAAAAAATTATGTTTCAACAAGTAGATTATGTTTTGTATTACATGGCTAAAATATCCATGGAGTTTACGAAAGTGAAAATCAAGTTGGTTCTTTCAAAATTATGTGCACAAGTAACCTTTGGTTTTGAATCCTCATCCTCATTGGTTGTTTTCCAACTGTTGGAAAATCATATAAGTCTTTGTTGCCATCAGAGTGTATGGCCTAAGTTTGGGAGGACTGTCAATTCACTTGTCCAAACAGAGTAGCCTATGGTAAGAAGAAAACAGAGCCACTAGCAAATAGAATGTAATAAGAAAACAGAGCCTCTAGCAAATAGAAGGTAAGAAGAAAATAGAGCCTATAGCAAATAAATAGTAAGAAGAAAACAAAGCCTATAGCAAATAGATGGTAAGAAGAAACAGAGCCTGTAGGAGCCTTTAAAAAATAGAGCAGCCTAAGGTATGAAGAAAATAGTGCCTATAGCAAATAGATAGTAAGAAAAAAAACAAAACCTAGAGGAGCCTGCAGAAAACAGAGCAGCTTACATAAAGAAGAATATAGAGCCTGCAACAAATAGATTTTAGGATTAGGTATCAAAATAGACATTTTATCTATTTGTGCACTCATCTTCCTTTCATCCATCAAAAGGATTATATAGCAAATTAAGCTACTTTAATGAATAGATTCTGTATTGCATTACATGGTTGAAATACCCGTGGAGTTTACGAATTTGAAAATGAAGCTACTTCTATTAAAATTATGTGCACAAGCAATGTTTGGTAATTAATCCTCGTCCTCATTTATTGCTTTCCAATTGTTGGAAACTCATGTGATTGCTGGCAACCATTAGAGTGTATGGGCTACAATTGGGAGGACTATCAATCTACTTGTCCAAACAAAGCAGCCTCTGGTAAGAAGAAAACAGTGTCTTTAGCAAATAGACAATAAGAAGAAAACAGAGCATCTAGCAAATAAACAGAAAGAAGAAAACATGACCTGTAGAAAATAAAGTAGCCTATGGTAAGAAGAAAACAAAGCCTATAGCAAATAGATGGTGAGAAGAAAACATAGCCTATAGGAGCCTGTAGAAAATAGTGCAGCATAAGGTAGGAAAAAAATAGAGCTTATAGTAAATAGTCGGTAAGAAGAAAACAAAACTTGGAGGAGCCTATAGAAAATATAGTAGCCTACGAAAACAAGAAAATAGAGCCTATAGCAAATAGATGGTAAGAAGAAAATAGAGCCTGTAGCAAATAGATTTTTGGAGTAGGTACTAAAATAGGCATTTTATCTGTTCATGTAATTCTCTTCCTTTTATCCATCAAAAAAGATTATACAGAAAATTAAGTTTCAACAAAAAGATTATGTTTTGCATTACATGGCTGAAATACCCATAGAGTTTACGAAAGTGAAAATCAAGCTAGTTCTTTTGAAATTATGTGCATAAACAACCTTTGGTTTTGAATCCTTATCCTCATTTGTTACTTTCCAAGTGTTGGAAACTCATATGACTATTTGCTACCATTAGAGTGTAGGGGCTAAGATTAGGAGGATAGTCAATCCACTTGTCCAAACAATGCAGCCTATGGTAAGAAGAAAACAAGGTCTTTAGAAAATAAAAAGTAAGAAGAAAATAGAAGCTCTAGTAAATAAACGGCAAGAAGAAAATAGAGTTTATAACAAATAGATGGTAAGAAAAAACAAAGCTTGTAGGAGCCTTTAGAAAATAGAGTAGCCTAAGGTAGGAAGAAAACAAAGCCTATAGCAAATAGACAATAAGAAAAAATAGAACCTAGAGAAGCCTATAGAAAACAGAACAGCCTACGGAAAGAATAAAATAGAACTTTTAATAAATAGATTTTAAGAGTGAGTACTAAAATAGACATTTTATCTGTTCGTGCACTTGTCTTCCTTTCATCCATTAAAAAAGATTATATGGCAAATTGAGCTTCAATGAATAAATTATGTTTTGCATTACATGGTGGAAATACCCGTGGAGTTACGAATTTGAAAATCAAGCTACTTCTTTCAAAATTATGTGCACAAGCAACTTTTAGTAATTAATCCTCATCCTCATTTGTTACTTTCCAACTATTGAAAACTCATGTGACTGCTGGCTACCATCAAAGTGTATGGGCTAACACTGGCAGGATTGTCTATCCACATGTCCAAATAGAGCAGCCTACGATAAGAAGAAAACAAAGCCTTTAGCAAATAGACAGTAACAAGAAAAATGTGCCACTAGCAAATAGATGGAAAAAAGAAAATAGAGCTTGTTGGATCCTGTAGAAAATAGAGCAACCTATGGTAAGAATAAAATAGAACTTGTAGCAAATAGACGGTAAGAAAAAAAAAACAGAGCCTGTAGGAGCCTGTAGAAAACGTATTAGCCTAATGTATGAAGAAAACATAGCATGCAACAAATAGCCGATAAGAAAAAAACAGAACCTAGAGGAATCTATAAAAAATAGAGCAACCTATGAAAAGAAGAAAATAAAGCTTGTAGCAAATAAATTTTAGAAGTAGGTATTAAAATAGACATTTTATCTATTTGTGCACTCCTCTTCCTTTCATCTATTAAAAAAGATTATACGACAAATTAAGTTTCTAAGAATAAATTCTATTTTGCATTACATGGTTGAAATACCCGTAGAGTTTACGAATTTGAAAATCAAGCTACTTCTTTCAAAATTATGTTCATAGGCAATCTTTAGTAATTATTCCTCATCCTCATTTGTTACTTTCTAGCTATTGGATTCTTATGTGACTGCTGGCTACCATCAAAATGTATAGGCTAAGATTAGGAGGACTGTCAATCCACTTATCCAAACAGAGTAGCCTCTGATAAGAAGAAAATAAAGCCTCTAGCAATTATACGGTAAGAAGGAAATAGAGTCTCTAGCAAATAAATGGTAAGAAGAAAACAGAGCCTATAGAAAACTGAGCAGCCTACGGTAAAAAGAAAACAAAGCGTGTAGCAAATAGACAGTAAGAAGAAAACCGAGCCTGTAAGAGCTTCCAGAAAATAGAGCAAACTAAGGTAGGAAGAAAACAGAGCCTGTAGCCAATAGACGGTAAGAAAAAAATAGAACATGAAGGAGCTTGTAGAAAAAAGAGCAGTCTATGGAAAGAAGAAAATAGAGTCTGTAGCAAATAGATGGTAAGAAGAAAATAGAGCCTGTAACAAATAGATTTTAGGAGTATGTACTAAAATAGACATTTTATCTATTTATGCACTCCTCTTCCTTTCATCCATCAAAAAAGATTATATGACAAATTAAACTTCAATGAATAGATTTTGTTTTGCTTTACATGGTTGAAATACCCATGGAGTTTAGGAATTTGAAAATCAAGCTACTTTTTTCAAAATTATATGCACATGCAACCTTTGTTATTTAATCCTCATCCTTGATTATTGCTTTCTAACTGTTGGAAACTCATGTGACTACTGGCTACATCAGAATTTTTGGCTTAAGATTGGGAGGACTATCAATCCACTTGTCAAAATAGAGCAACTTATGGTAAGAAGAAAATAGAGCCTCTAGCAAATAGATGATAAAAAGAAAACAGAACCTAAAGAAGCCTAAAGAAAATAGAGCAGCCTATGGAAAGAAGAAAACAAATGTTGTAGCAAATAGATGTTAAGAAGAAAACAGTGCCTATAGCAAATAAATTTTAGAAGTAGGTACTAAAATAGATATTTTATCTGTTCATGCACTGCTTTTATTTTCATCTATCAAAAAAGATTATACGGCAAATTAAGTTTCAATGAATAGATTTTGTTTTGTATTCCATGGTTGAAATACTTGTGGAGTTTAGGAACTTATTTCAAAATTATGTGCACAAGCAACCTTTAGTAATTAATCCTCGTCCCCATTTGTTACATTCCAACTATTAAAAACTCATATAACTATTGGCTAACATCAAAGTGTATGGCCTGAGATTGGGAGGATTGTCAATCCACTTGGACAAATAAAGCAGCCTACGGTAAGAAGAAAATAAAGCCTCTAGCAAATAGATGGTAAAAAGAAAATAGTGCCTTAAGTAAATAGACAACAAGAAAAGATAGCCTATAAGAGCTTGTAAAAAATAGAGTAGCCTATGGTAAGAAGAAAATAAAACTTGTAGCAAATAGACGATAGGAAGAATATAGAGTCTATAGAAAACAGAGAAACCTGAGATAGGAAAAAAATAAAGCCTGTTAGAGGATGTAGAAAACATAGCAACCTGAGGTAGAAAGAAAACAGAACTTGTAGCAAATAGACTGTAAGAAGAGAACATTACCTAAAGGAGTCTATAGAAAACAATGCAACCTACGGAAAGAAGATAATAGAGCCTATAGCAAGAAGATGGTAATAAGTAAATAAAGCCTATAGCAAATAGATTTTAGGAGTAGGTACTAAAATAGACATTTTATGTGTTCATGCACTCCTCTTCCTTTCATCCATCAAAAAAGATTATATGGAAAATTAAGCAATAATGAATAGATTCTGTTTTGCATTACATGGTTGAAATACCCATAGAATTTATGAATTTGAAAATGAAACTACTTCTTTCAAAATTATGTGCATAAGCAACCTTTGGTAATTAATCCTCATCCTTATTTATTGCTTTCCAACTATTGGAAACACTTATGACTATTGGCTACCATTAGAGTGTATGGCTTGAGATTGAGAGGATTGTCAATCCACTTGGTCGAATAGAGTAGCTTACGGTAGGAAAAAAATAAAGCCTCCAGCAAATAAATGGTAAGAAGAAAACAATGCCTCAAGCAAATAGATGGCAAGAAGAAAAGAAAGCCTATAAGAGCTTATAGAAAATAGAGCAGCCTATGGTAAGAAGAAAACAAAGCCTATAGCAAATAGACGGTAGAAAGAAAATAGAGTTTGTAGAAAACAAAGCAATCTAAGGTAGGAAGAAAATAGAGCTTATAGCAAATAGACGATAAAAAGAAAACAGAACCTAGAGGAGCCTATAGAACACAGTACAACTTACAGAAAGAAGGAAACAGAGTCTGTAGCAAATACATAGTAAGAAGAAAACTGAGCTTGTAGCAAATGGATTTTAGGAGTAGGTAGTAAAATAGACATTTTATTTGTTTGGGCACTCCTCTTCCTTTCATCCATCAAGAAAGATTATACAAAAAATTGAGCTACAATGAATAGATTCTGTTTTGCATTACATGGCTAAAATACCTGTGGAGTTTATGAATATGAAAATCAAGCTACTTCTCCCAAAATTATATGCACAGACAACCTTTGGTAATTAATCCTCGTCCTCATTTGTTGCATTCTAATTGTTGGAAACTTTTATGACTATTGGCTATCATTATAATGTATGGCTTAGGATTGGGAGGACTACCAATCCACTTGTCCAAATAGAGCTGCCTACGATAAGCAGAAAACAGTGCCTTTCAAAAATAGACAGCAAGAAGAAAAGAGAGCTTGTAGAAAATAAAGCCCGTAGCAAATAAACGATAAGAAGAAAACAAAACCTGTAGCAAATAAATAGTAAGAAGAAAACAAAACTTATAACAAATAGACGAGAAGAAGAAATAGAGCCTGTAGGAGCTTGTAGAAAACATAGTAGTTTAAGGTAGGAAGAAAATAGAGCCTGTAGCAAATGGACGGTAAGAAGAAAACAGAGCCTATAGCAAATAGATTTTGAAGTAGGTACTAAAATAGACATTTTATTTGTTCATGCACTACTCTTCCTTTTATCCATCAAAAAAGATTATATAACAAATTAAGTTTCAATGAATAGATTCTATTTTACATTACAAGATTGAAATACCTGTCATCATATGCACTGGAAACCTTTGGTAATTAATCTTTGTCCTCATTTGTTGCTTTTCAAATGTTGCAAACTCATATGATTGTTGGGTACCATCAGAGTGTATGGGTTAAGATTGGAAGGACTATCAATCCACTTGTCGAAGTAGAGCTGTCAACGGTAAGAAGAAAATAGAGCTTCTAGCAGATAAACAATAAGAAGAAAATAGAGCCTCTAGTAAATAGATGGTAAGAAGAAAATAAAACCTATGGAAAATAGACCGTAAGAAGAAAATAGAGCCTATAGCAAATAGATGGTAAGAAGAAAACAGAGCTTCTAGAAAATAGACGATAAGAAGAAAAGAGAACCTATAGAAAAATGATTTTAGGAGTAGGTACTAAAATAGACATTTTATCTATTCGTGCAGTCCTTTTCCTTTCATCCGTAAAAAAAGATTATATGACAAATTAAACTTCAATAAATAGATTCTGTTTTGCATTACATGGTTGAAATACCCATGGAGTTTACGAATTTGAATATCAAGCTACTTCTTTCAAAATTATGTGCATAAGTAACCTTTGGTAATTAATCCTCATCCTCATTTGTTACTTTCCAACTATTGGAAACAAATGTGACTACTGGCAACCCTCAGAGTGTATGGCTGAAGATTGGGAGGACTATCAATGCACTTGTCCAAACAGAGTAGCCTACAATAAGCAGAAAATAAAGCGTCAAGCAAATAAATAGTAAGAAGAAAATAGAATCTGGAGGAGCCTGTACAAAAGAGAGCATCCTACACAAAGAAGAAACTAAAGCCTATAGCAAATAGATTTTAGAAGTAAGTACTAAAATAGACATTCTATTTATTTGTGCACTCCACTTCCTTTCATCCATAAAAAAGGATTATACAGGAAATTAAGCTTTAATGAATAGATTCTGTTTTGCATTACATGGTTGAAAAACTCATGGTGTTTACGAATTAGAAAATCAAGCTACTTCTTTCAAAATTATATGCATAGGCAACCTTTAACAATTAATCTTCCTCTTCATTTGTTGCTTTCCAACTATTGGAAACTCATGTGATTGTTGGCTACCATCAGAGTGTATGGGCTAAGATTGGGAGGACTATCAATCCACTTGTCCAAATAAAGCCACCTCTGGTAAGAAGAAACAGAGCCTCTAACAAATAGACGTTAAGAAGGAAATAGAGCCTCTAGCAAATAAATGGTAAGAAGAAAACAAAGCTTGTAGGAGCTTATAGAAAATAGAGCATCTTATGGTAAGAAGAAAATAGAGCCTATAGCAAATAGATGGTAAGAAGAAAACAAAGCCTGTAGGTGCCTATAGAAAACAAAGCAGACTAAGGTAGGAAGAAAACAAAACTTATAGCAAATAGACGATATGAAGAAAACAGAACCTGGAGGAGCCTGTAGAAATTATTGTAGCCTATGAAAAGAAGGAAACAAAGCCTATAGGAGCATGTACAAAAAAGAGTAGCCTATGGTAAGAAGAAAATAGAGCTTGTAGCAAATAGACGATAAGAAGAAAATAGAGCCTATACAAAATAAAGCAGCCTAAGGTAGGAAGAAAACATAACTTGGAAGAGCCTATAAAAAAGAGAGTAGCCTATAGAAAGAAGAAAACAAAGTCTATAACAAATAGGTGGTAAGAAGAAAATAGAGCCTGTAGCAAATAGATTTTAGGAGTTGGTACTAAAATAGACATTTTATCTGTTCATGCACTCTTTTTCCTTTCATCCATCAAAAAAGATTGTACAGCAAATTAACCTTTAATGAATAGATTATGTTTTGCATTACATGGTTGAAATACCCGTGGAGTTTACGAATTTAAAAAATCAACCTATTTGTTTCAAAATTATGTGCACAGGCAATCTTTGGTAATTAATCCTCGTCCTCATTTGTTCCTTTTCAATTGTTGGAAACTCATATGATTGCTGGCTACCATCAGAGTGTATGGCCTATGATTAGGAGGACTGTCAATCCAGTTATCTAAACAAAGTAACCTACGGTTGGAAGAAAATAAAGCCTCTAGCAAATAAACGGTAATAAGTAAACAAAGCCTCTAACAAATATAAGGGAAGAATAAAATAGAGCCTGTAGAAAACAGAGCAGCCTATGGTAAGAAGAAAACAAAGCCTGTAGCAAATTGACGATGAGAAGAAAACATAACCCGGAGGAGCTTATTGAAAACAGTGCAACCTAAGGTAGGAAGAAAATAGAGCTTGTAGCAAAAAGATGGTAAGAAGACAATAAAACTTGGAGGAGTCCATAGAAAACAGAGCAACCTACGAAAAGAAGAAAATAGAGCCTGTAGCAAATAGATTTTAGGAGTAGGTGCTAAAATAGACATTTTATCTGTTTGTCCACTCCTCTTCCTTTCATCCATCAAAAAAGATTGTACGACAAATTAAGCTTCAATGAATAGATTTTGTTTTGCATTACATGGTTGAAATACACATGGAGTTTATGAATTTGAAAATCAAGCTACTTCTTTTAAAATTATGTGCACAAGCAACCTTTGGTAATTAATCCTTGTTCTCATTTGTTGCTTTCCAACTATTGGAAACTCATGTGACTGTTGGCTACCATCAGAGTGTATGGGCTAAGATTGAGAGGATTATCAATCCACTTGTCCAAATAGAGCAGCCTCTGGTAAGAAGAAAATAGAGCCTCTAGCAAATAGACGATAAGAAGAAAATAGAGCCTCTAGCAAATAGACGATAAGAAGAAAATAGAGCCTCTAGCAAATAGACGATAAGAAGAAAATAGAGCCTCTAGCAAATAGATGATAAGAAGAAAATAGAGCCTCTAACAAATAAGCAATAAGAAGAAAACAAAGTTTGTAGAAGCATGTAGAAAACAGAGTACCCTATAGTAAGAAGAAAACAAAGCCTATAGCAACTAAACGGTAAGAAGAAAATAAAACTTGTATAGAATAGAGCAGCCTAAGGTCGGAAGAAAATAAAGCCTGTAGCAAATAAACAATAAGAAGAAAACAACTTGGAGGAGCTTATAGAAAAGAGAGTAGCTTATGGAAAGAAGAAATAGAGTCTATAGCAAATATACAATAAGAAGAAAATAGAGCCTGTGACAAATAGATTCTAAAAGTAGGTACTGAAATAGACATTTTACTTGTTCATGCACACCTTTTCCTTTCATCCATAAAAAAAAATTATACGACAAATTAAGTTTCAATGAATAGATTTTGTTTTGTATTACATGGTGGAAATATCCGTAGAGTTTATGAATTTGAAAATCAACCTACTTTTTTTAAAATTAAGTGTACAGACCACCTTTGGTAATTAATCATTGTCCTCATTTGTTCCTTTTCAATTGTTGGAAACTCATGTGACTGCTGGCTACCATCAGAGTGTACGGCCTATGATTGGGAGGATTATCAATCCACTTATCCAAACAAAGCTACCTACGGTAAGAAGAAAATAAAGCCTCTAGCAAATAAACAGTAAGAAAAAAAATAGAGCCTTTAACAAATAAAAGGCAAGAAGAAAACAGAGTCTATAGAAAATAGAGCAGCCTATGGTAAGAAGAAAACAAAGTCTGTAGCAAATTGATGGTAAGAAGAAAACAAAACTTGTAAGAGCTTGTAGAAAATAGAGCAGCCTAAGGTAAGACGAAAACAAAGCCTGTAGCAAAAAGATGGTAAGAAGAAAATAGAACTTAGAGGAGGCTGTAGAAAATAGAGTAGCTTAGGAAAAGAAGAAAATATAGTAGCCTACGAAAAGAAGAAATAGAGTTTAGGGCAAATAGATTTTAGGAGTAGGTACTTAAATAGGCATTTTATCTGTTTGTGTACTCCTTTTCCTTTCATCCATCAAAAAAAAATTATACGATAAATTAAGCTTCAATGAATAAATTATGTTTTGTATTATATAGTTGAAACACCCGTGGAGTTTATGAATTTGAAAATCAAGCTAATCCTTGTCCTCATTTATTGCTTTCCAGCTGTTGGAAACTCATGTGATTGCTGGCTATCATCAGAATATATGGTCTATGATTGGGAGGATTAACAAAGTAATGGTTGAATAATGAGTTGAACTTTGCAGAGAACTAGGAAGCACAAATTTGCCCATTATAAGCTGAATAGGAAGCTTTCAATAACTGAATCAATAGACATATTGCAAATCCCATTTTCTCTGTGAATCCTTTCTTCGCCCAACATCCTACAAATTTTGTTAGGAATAAAGGTTTCAAACTAATTACACAAACTTAGGGTGTAAATGCCCCAAAATTGTATTTTGTAAAGCTTTTGCAAGACTTGACTGTTAATAATTTTGATGTTATTATTAAATAGGTATATGAATATTTTATAATTTTATTAATTTAATAAAATGTCACATTTTAACATATACAAATAATATAAATATAAGGTTATACTTATAACTCACGTATACTAATTACGTATTAAATTGAAAAATTCAAATTCTAATATAATAAAAAAGTATATAATTCTACATAAATATTTAAATTAAATTCAATTAGTCAAACTTTGATTCAAATACTTATTTCTAATTTACAATGAATTTGAATTGATTTTAACATTTTCTTTTAATTTTAATTCAATCTCACTAGTATTTATAATATATATTTTAATTTGATATAATCTTCAAATTTTAATAAATTATGTTTTAAGTCATTATTAATAATGTTAATAAGATTATTTAGAGTTTTTTTGACAATTTTTTCCACTAACTTTAATTGACTTATACTTGACTTTTAAATTTTTAAGAACTTTGTAATATATAATTTTAAATAATAAGATCTAAAATTTCACTTTTTACTATATTTTATAATATGTAATATCTTTAAAATACTGTTATATAACTATTCAATTTTCATTTTACATAAAAAAGTTGAATGGAACTAGTTTTATTTCTCAATTTAACAAGTTTTTAATTCTTAATTTCCTTTAACTCTCAATTTCATAAATCCTAATATATGAACTTTATAAGTTTTACTACTCAATATGAACTTTATAAATTATTTGACTCCAATATACTAGCTACGTATGAAATTGAAAAATTACATTTAACACAAGGAAAATAAAACACAGAGGCATCGATTTTAAAAGGCAAGCCAAAAGAGTCAACTAGTAAGGAAATGGTAACCCAAAAACACGAAGGCATCAATTTTACAAGGTAAGACAAAAGGAGTTAGCCTTCAATTTTAGTAGGGAAGGGGTAAAAAGGAATTTCAAACAAGGCAAAAACACAGAGAATTGTTGTAGTTTTTTTTTTAAGTAAGAAGAAAATAAAGTCTGTAACAAATAGAGGGTAAGAAGAAAACAGAACTTGTAGCAAAAAGTTAGTAAGAAGAAAGCAAAGTTTGTAGCAAATAGATTTCATAAGAGTCTCAACAAGACAGAGCAGTGTACGGTAAGAAGAAAACAAAGCGTGTAGCAAATAGATGGTATGAAGAAACAGAGCCTGAACAAGCCTGTAGAAATAAAGCAGCTTAAGGAAGGAAGAAAATAGAGCTTGTAGCAAATAGGCAGTAAGAAGAAAACAAAACCTAAAGGAGCCTGTAGAAAATAAAGTAGCCTACACAAAGAAGAAAATAAAGCCTGTAGCAAATAGAAATTATAAGTAGATACTAAAATAGATATTTTATCTGTTTGTGCACTCCTCTTCCTTTCATCCATCAAAAAAGATTATACGGCAAATTAAGTTTCAATCAATAGATTCTATTTTGCATTACATAGATGAAATACCCCTGGAGTATATGAATTTGAAAATCAAGCTACTTCTTTCAAAATTATGTGCATAGGCAACCTTTGGTAATTAATCCTTGTCCTCATTTGTTCCTTTCCAACTATTGGAAACTCATGTGATTGCTGGCTACCATTAGAGTGTATGGGCTAAAATTGGGAGGACTATCAATCCACTTATCCAAATAAGGCAATGTCAAGTAGGAAGAAATTAGAGCCTCTCATAAATAGATAGTAAAATGAAAACAAAACCTCTAACAAATAAATAGTAAGAAGAAAACATAACAGCCTATGGTAAGAAGAAAATAGAGGCTATAGCAAATAGACGATAAGAGGAAAATAGAGCCTATAAGAACCTGTAGAAAATAAAACTTGTAGTAAATAAACAGTAATAAGAAAATAGAACTTGGAGAAGCCTGTAGAAAACATAGTAGCCTACGGAAAGAAGAAAATAGAACTTATAGCAAATAGACGGTAAAAAGAAAATAGAGCAGTGTAAGGAAAAAAGAAACAGAACCTGTAGCAAATAGACAGTAAGAAGAAAACAGAGCCTATAGCAAAAAGACGGTAAGAAGAAAACAAAGCTTATAGTGAAAACCAACCTACTTCTTTCAAAATTATGTGCACAGATTGGGAGGATTCCAACAATCCTTGTCCTTATTTGTTGCATTCCAACAATTGGAAACTTATATGATAGTTGGCTACCATTAGAGTGCATGGGCTAAGATTGGGAGGATTGTCAATTCACTTGTCCAAACAAAGCAATGTCAGGTAAGAAGAAAATAGAGCCTCTAGGAAATAAATGGTAAGAAGAAAATAGTGCCTGTATGAGCTTGTAGAAAATAGAGCAACCTATGGAAAGAAGAAAGCAGAGCCTATAGCAAATAGACCTTAAGAAGAAAAGAGAGCTTGTAGGAGCATGTAGAAAATAGAGCAAGCTAAGGTAGGAGGACAATAATGCCTATAGAGAATAGACGATAAGAAGAAAATGAAACTTAAAAGAGTCTGTAGAAAACATAGTAGCCTACGGAAAGAAGAAATAGAGTCTTTAGCAAATAGACAATATAAAGAAAATAGAGCCTGCAACAAATACATTTTAGAAGTAGGTACTAAAATAGACATTTTATCTGTTTGTGCACTCCTTTTCCTTTCATCCATCGAAAAAGATTATACGACAAATTAAACTTTAATGAATAGATTATATTTTGCATTACATGGCTGAAATACCTATGGAGTTTACAAATTTGAAAATTAACCTACTTCTTTCAAAATTATATGCATAGGTAACCTTTGGTAATTACTCATTGTCCTCATTTGTTGCTTTCCAACTATTGGAAACTCATGTGACTATTGGCAACCATCATAGTGTATGGACTAAGATTGGGAGGACAGTTAATCCACTTATCCAAACACAACAGCCTACGGTAAGAAGAAAATAAAACCTCTGGCAAATACATAGTAAGAAGAAAACAAAGCCTGTAGAAAATAGAGTAGCCTATGGTAAAAAGAAAATAAAGCTTGTAGCAAATAGACGGTAAGAAGAAAATAAAACCTGTAGAAAATAGAGCAGCTTAAGGTAGAAATAAAATCGTGCTTGTAGAAAATAGAGGGTAAGAATAAAATATAACCTGGAGGAACTTGTAACAAATAGACAGTAAGAAGAAAAGAGAGCATGTAGCAAATAGATTTTAGTAATAGGTACTAAAATAGACATTTTATCTATTTGTGAACTCCTCTTCCTTTCATCCATCAAAAAATATTATAAGACAAATTAAGTTTCAATGAATAGATTATATTTTGCATTACATGGCTGAAATACCTGTGGAGTTTACAAATTTGAAAATCAACCTACTTCTTTCAAAATTAAGTGCACAGGTAACTTTTGTTAATTACTTATTGTCCTCATTTATTGCTTTCCAACTGTTAGAAACTCTTGTGACTACTAGCTTCCATTAGAGTGTATCGGCTAAGATTGGGAGGACTATCAATCTACTTGTCCAAACAAAGTAACCTTCGGTAACAAGAAAACAGAGCAGCCTACAAAAAGAAGAAAATAGAACATGTAGCAAATAGATTTTAAAAGTAGGTACAAAAATAGACATTTAATATGTTCATGCATTCCTCTTCTTTTCATCCATTAAAAAAGATTATATGGAAAATTAAGTTTCAATGAATAGATTTTGTTCTACATTACATGGTTGAAGTACATGTGGAGTTTACAAATTTGAAAATCAAGCTACTTCTTTCAAAATTATGTGCACTGGCTACCTTTGGTAATTAATCCTTGCCTCATTTGTTACATTCCAATTGTTGGAAACTCATGTTATTGTTGGCTACCATTAGAGTGTATAGGTTAAGATTGGGAGGACTATCAGTCCACATGTCCAAATAAAGTAGCCTCTGGTAAGAAGAAAACAGAGTCTTTAGCAAATAAATGGTAAAAAGAAAATAGAGTTTGTAAAAAATAGAGTAGCATATGGTAGGAAGAAAACAGAGCCTGTAGGACATGGATGGTATGAAGAAAATAAAGCTTGTAGGAGCTTATAGAAACAGAGCAGCTTAAGGTAGGAAAAAAATAGAGCCTATAGCAAATATACAGTAAGAAGAAAACAGGGCCTGTAGCAAATAGATTTTAGGAGTAAGTACTAAAATAGACATTTTATCTATTTGTGCACTCCTCTTCCTTTCATCCACCAAAAAAGATTATACAGAAAATTAAGTTACAATGAATAGATTTTATTTTGCATTACATGGTTGAAATACCCGTGGTGTTTATGAATTTGAAAATCAAGTTGTTTCTTTCAAAATTATGTGTATTGGCAACATTTGGTAATTAATCCTTATCCTTATTTGTTTCATTCCAACTATTAGAAACTTGTGTGACTGCTGGCTACCATCAAAGTGTATGGGTTAAGATTGTGAGGATTATCAATCCACTTGTCCAAACAGAGGAGCCTTCGATAAGAAGAAAACAAAGCCTCTAGCAAATAAACGGTAGGAAGAAAACAGAGCCTGTAGAAAATATAGTAGCCTATGGTAAGAAGACAATAGTGCTTGTAGCAAATAAACGGTAAGAAGAAAATAGAGCCTCTAGCAAATAAATGGTAAGAAGAAAACAAAGCTTGTAAGAGCCTGTAGAAAATAGAGTAGTTGATGGTAAGAGGAAAATAGAGCCTGTAGCAAATAAACGATAAAAAGAAAACAGTACCTATAGCAAATAGATTTTAGGAGTATGTACTAAAATAGACATTTCATCTATTCGTGCACTCCTCTTCCTTTCATCCACTATTAAAGATTATATGGCAAATTAAGCTTCAATGAATAGATTATGTTTTGCATTACATGGTTAAAATACCCATGGAGTTTATAAATTTGAAAATCAAGCTACTTATTTCAAAATTATGTGCACAGACAACCTTTGGTAATTAATCCTCGTCCTCATTTATTGCTTTCTAGTTGTTGGAAACTCATGTGATTACTGGTTACCATCAGAGTGTATGGGTTTCAAAATTATTCCAATTGTCCAAATAGAACAGCCTACAGTAAGAAGAAAACAAAGCCTACAGCAAATAGACGGTAAAAGGAAAACAAAACTTATAGCAAATAAAATTTCGAAGTCTCGGCAAGTATTGTTTATTAAGAGCCTATAGAAAATAGAGCTGACCTTCACTTCTAGTCAACCGCAAGTGGCTACCCTTAATTTTGAGGTAAATGCTTAATAGTCAAAGTCTTATTAGTTAGTATATTTAAGTATTTAAATTATACTATATCTATAATCTATTTATTAGCTAGATTTTGTTATCTATATGTTACAAGAATGAAATAATAATAAGAGAAAAGTAATGGTAATAAATAATAATAGAATAGTAATAGAATATCATATACTATTATTATTTATAATAATTAATATAATTATAATACTATACATAATAATTACTATATATATATAGTAGTATATATAATTCTATTACTATATAGACTACTATATATAATATTAATTATATAATATATAAATAAAATTTATAAATAGAATTCTAGAAAGTTTAATCCATCATTTAGTTAAATATGCAATTCCCCAAATTTTTTCAATATTCTTTTTTATCATTTATCAACAAGAAAACAAAAAGAAAAAATTCGAATTGAAAAGCATCCATTGTCTAATGGATAGGACATAGGTCTTATAAACCTTGGTATAGGTTCAAATCCTATTGGACACAATATGTTTTCATTCCATATTAATATTTATTCCATTTTATTCTATATTTCTTATTCCATATTATAATTCATATTATATATTATAATCCATATTCTAATTAATTATTAGAATAATTATTATAATATATATTATATATTTTAATTTAATTTAGTATACAAATTTAGTATATTATATATATAAATATTATTTTATATTTTTTAATTCATTTTTTGTTTTATAATTGTTTTTTTTTCTATAGTTGTTTTATGTTTTATATTTATAATTTGACTTAAGTATTATACTTATTATAATCAAGATTAAAGATTAAGAGTGATTAATTTCACAAGTTGTATTCTTAATGGCAACTCCAATTTTATTTTGTGTCATTTTGCTACTATGGTTCACAAAAGCAGTAGCAGAAGATGAATTTTTGGCACATCCTGGATGTAAAGGCAAATATGGAGACGTTATCATTCCCTTCCCTTTTGGAGTTAGACCCAACTCTTCCTTGAACAACAACTTTGTGGTAGATTGTAATGACACCTTTAGGCCTCCCAAACCTTTCTTGACAAGCATAGAAATGGAATTGCTTGGCGTTTCAATTGGAGGTTTGGTTCAAGTTAATAATTCAGTCTTTTCTTACAACTGCAACAACAACAAAAGCTTTAATGGAACAATTGACATGTCAGACAACCCTTTCTTCTATTCAAGTGTATATAACAGGTTTATAGTTACAGGTTGCAACAATTATGTTGTGCTTTTGACGATTCACCACCCTGTTGGTGGGTGTCTTTTGTTTCGTAGTGGAACCGAAAGAAGTGATGGTTGTTATGGCCTAAGATGCTGTCGAGCCACCATTCCTCCTTACATCAAGTCTTTTGAAGTAGGGATGATTGGTGTTGTAAAAGATGATTCTAACTATTGCAATGACAACAAGACTGCCTTCATGGTTAACCAAGACTGGTTTACTTCTAGGAAACTATCTCTTCACCTATTGATGTAGCGGGAATATGTTCCTGTAGTCCTTGAATGGGGAGCATTCTAGGGATATTGTCAACTAGTTAAAACTTCAGCTCTTTTATGTAGTAGCAATGGCTCTTGTTGGACATAGTTACCACAAAGGAATTTATATGTTTGCACTGATGGTTCCTTTAATAATTCCAAATCCTTTCACAAGGTCCTCAGCAGATGTGTAGATATTATAGCTTTAACTTAAATATAGAATATGATGCCACAAATATGATGTTGACTTGTAAATTTTTTTATAAAAATGTTGAAACCTTTTTTCTTTTGTTGTGAATTTTTGAAATCCAATTAGTACTTAGGAACTCTTTTATAATTTATACATATAATGGTTACCAAAGATCCCTGGAATAACATTATTTGTCTTAACATTCCTAATTGGTAGAGGCCACTATATGAACTTGAACTCACATTGTCACCTTCTCTGTATGTATACTGGGGATCAAGGATCCTATAACTGCTCGTGTCCTGATGGGTACTTGCATCATGACAACAAGAATAAATGTTACCCACCATTTCTTCGGGAACTCGGTAAAAAATCTCGAGCTAAAGTTATCATCATAAGTATGCAATATCTATTTGGTTGGTAGAATTAGTTGGAAGTCAGTTGTAAATTTGTTCAAGGATTTGGACATTTTGAAAGCTCAAAGTTGTGGTAGGCTAATCACTTCGACTGATTGTAGTTTATTGCAGTCATTATAATAACACGATCATTTCTTAATCTTTCTGAATTAGAAATGATATCCAAAGTTTTTCATAGAATTAAACTTGTCTTCTGATTTGATGGTTGTACAGGCTGCAACTCTAGTATTTTATTACTTTTACTAGTTATTAGTGCATGAGCATTGTACAAAACAATTCAGAGAAGAAAGGCCATTAAACTCAAACAAAAATATTTCAAAGGAAATAGTGGTTTGCTATTGCAACAATGATTGTCTTCAAGAGAAAATAACATTGAGCAAATGAAACTATTTGGTTCTAAGGAACTAAAGAAGGCCACAGACAACTATAACGTGAGCTGAATCCTTAAAAATATCTCAACTAGAAGGCGACAACTATTTGGTTTCAGTAATCATATCCTCTCTTATGGAACCACATCAATATCTCGATGCGTTCCAACTATCGGAAACTCATGTGACTGTTGGCTAACATCAAAGTGTATGGCTTGAGATTGGGAGGATTGTCAATCTACTTGGACTAACAGAGTAGCGTAAGGGAAGAAGAAAGTAGAGTCTCTAGCAAATAGATGGTGAGAAGAAAACAATGCCTCTAGCAAATAGACAATAAGAAGAAAAGAGAGCATGTAAGAGCCTACAGAAAACAAAGCAGCCTATGGTAGGAAGAAAACATAGCCTGTTGGAGCCTGTAAAAAATAGAGCAACTTAAGGGAGGAAGAAAAGAAAGCCTATAGCAAATAGACGATATGAAGAAAATAGTACCTAGAGGAGCCTGTAGAAAACAATGCAGCTTACGAAAAGAAGAAAACAGAGCCTATAGCAAATATACGATAAGAAGTAAATAAAGTCTATAGCAAATAGATTTTAGGAGTAGGTACAAAAATAGACATTTTATCTATTCGTGCACTCCTCTTCCTTTCATCCATAAAAAATGATTATATGGCAAAATAAGTTTCAATGAATAAATTTTGTTTTGCATTATATGGTTGAAAAACCCATAGAGTACACAAATTTGAAAATCAAGCTACTTCTTTCAAAATTATGGGCATAGGCAACCTTTGGTAATTAATCCTTATCCTCATTTGTTGCTTTCCAATAGTTGGAAACTCAAGTGATTACTAGCTACCATCAAAGTGTATGACCTAAGATTGGGAGGACAGTTAATTCACTTGTCCAAATAGAGCAGCCTATAGTTAAAAGAAAATAGAGCCTTTAGCAAATAAACGAAAAGAAGAAAACAAAGCCTCTAGGAAATAAACGGTAAGAAGAAAATAAAGCCTGTTGAAAATAGAGTAGCCTATGGCATGAAGAAAATAGTGCTTGTAGCAAATAGACGGTAAAAAGAAAACAAAGCCTATGGGAGCCTATAGAAAATAAAACAGCCTAAGGTAGGAAAAAAATAGAGCCTGTAGCAAATAGTCGGTAAGAGTAAAGCAGAACATGGAGGAGCCTATAGAAAATAGAGCAGTGTAAGGAAAAAAGAAACAAAGCCTGTAGCAAATAAACGGTAAGAAGAAAACAAAGCTTGTAGCAAATAGACGGTAAGAAGAAAATAGAGTCTGTAGCAAATAGACGATAAGAAGAAAATAGAGCCTGTAGCAAATAAACAGTAAGAAGAAAATAGAGCCTATAGCAAATAGATGGTAAGAAGAAAATAGAGCCTGTAGAAATAGATGGTAAGAAGAAAATAGAGCCTGTAGCAAATAGATGGTAAGGAGAAAACAGACCTTGTAGCAAATAGATTTTAGGAGTAGGTACTAAAATAGACATTTTATCTTTTTGTGCACTCCTTTTCCTTTCATCCATCAAAAAAGATTATACGGCAAATTAAGTTTCAATGAATAGATTATGTTTTGCATTACATGGTTGAAATACCCGTGGAGTTTACAAATTTGAAAATCAACCTACTTCTTTCAAAATTATGTGCACAAGCAACCTTTGGTAATTAATTCTTGTCCTCATTTGTTGCATTCCAACTATTGGAAACTCATGTAATAGTTGGCTACCATTAGAGTGCATGGGCTAAGATTAGAAGGATTGTCAATCCACTTGTCCAAACAAAGCAATGCCAGATAAGAAGAAAATAGAGCCTCTAGGAAATAAATGGTAAGAAGAAAACAGAGCCTGTAGCAAACAGACGGTAAGAAGAAAACAGAGACCGTAGAAAATAAAGTAAGCTAAGGTAGGAAGAAAACAACGCCTGTAGAGAATAGATGATAAGAAGAAAACAGAATTTGGAGGAACCTCTACCAAAAAGACGGTGAGAAGAAAATAGAGCTTGTAACAAATAAATTTTAGGAGTAGGTACTAAAATAGACATTTTATCTGTTCTTGCACTCCTCTTCCTTTCATCCATCAAAAAAGATTATACGGCAAATTAAGCTTCAATGAATAGATTATGTTTTGCATTACATGGTTGAAATACCCGTGGAGTTTACAAATTTGAAAATCAACCTACTTCTTTCAAAATTATGTGCATAAGTAACATTTGGTAATTACTCATTATCATCATTTGTTGTTTTCTAACTATTGGAAACTCATATGAATGTTGGCTACCATTAGAGTGTATGGGCTAAGATTGGGAGGACTATGAATCCACTTGTCCAAACAAAGCAACCTCAGGTAAGAAGAAAACAAAGCCTTTAGCAAATAGACAATAAGAAGAAAATAAAACCTTTAGCAAATAAACGGTAAGAAGAAAATAGAGCTTGTAGCAAATGGACGGTAAGAAGAAAACAGAGCTTGTAGAAACAAAGTAGCCTAAGGTAGGAAAAAACATAACCTGTAGCAAATAGATGGTAAGAAGAAAACAAAACTTGGAAGAGTTGGTAGAAAATAGAGCAGCCTATAAAAAGAAGAAAACAAAACATGTAGCAAATAGATTTTAGGAGTAGGTACAAAAATAGAAATTTTATATGATTGTACACGTGGAGTTTACAAATTTGAAAATCAAGCTACTTCTTTCAAAATTATGTGCACTGGCAACTTTTGATAATTAATCCTTGTCCTCATTTGTTGCATTCCAACTATTGGAAACTCATGTGACTGTTGGCTACCATCAAAATGTATGGGCTATGGGCTAAGATTGGGAGGACTATTAATCCATATGCGCAAACAAAGCAGCTTTAGGTAAGAAGAAAACAGAGACTCTAGCAAATAGACGGTAAGAAAACATAACCTCTAGAAAATAAACAGTAAAAAGAAAATAAAGCTTGTAGGAAATGGACGGTATGAAGAAAACAAAGCCTGTAAGAAATAGACAGTAAGAAGAAAACAGAGCTTGTAGGAGCCTATAGAAATAGAGCAACCTAAGGTAGGAAAAAAATAAAGTCTATAGCAAATAGATGGTAAGAAGAAAATAGATCCTGGAGGAGTTGGTAGAAAACGAAGTAGCCTACGGAAAGAAGAAAACAGAACCTGTAGCAAATAGACGGTAAGAAGAAAACAGGGTTTGTAGCAAATAGATTTTAGGAGTAGCTACTCAAATAAACATTTTATTTGTTCGTGCACTCCTCTTCTTTTCATCCACCTAAAAAGATTAAACAACAAATTAAGATTTAATGAATAAATTCTATTTTGCATTACATGGTTGAAATACCCATCCTCATTTGTTGCATTCCAATTGTTAAAAACTCATGTGACTACTGGCTACCATCAAAGTGTGTGGGCTAAGATTAGGAGGACTATAAATCCACTTGTCCAAACATAATAGCCTTTGGTAAGAAAAAAATAGAGCCTTTAGCAAATAGACAATAAGAAGAAAACAAAGCCTCTAGCAAATAAATGGTAGGAATAAAACAAAACTTATAGGAGCCTGTAGAAAATTAAGTAGCCTATGGTAAGAAGATAATAGTGCTTGTAGCAAATAGACAATAAGAAGAAAATAGAGCTTGTAGGAGCATATAAAACAGCCTAAGGTAGGAAGAAAAGAGAGCCTGTAGCAAATAAATGGTAAAAAGAAAACAAAACTTGGAGGAGCCTGTAGAAAATATAGCAACCTACGAAAATAAGAAAACAAAACCTATAGCAAATATACGGTAAGAAAAAAACAGAGCATATAGCAAATAGATTTTAGGAATAGTTACTAACATAGATATTTTATCTGTTTGTGCACTCCTTTTCTCGTCATCCATCAAATGAAAAATTAAACTTCAATGAATAGATTTTGTTTTGCATTACATGATTGAAATACCCGTGGAGTTTACGAATTTGAAAATCAACCTACTTCTTTTAAAATTATGTGCATTAGCATCCTTTGGTAATTAATCCTTGTCCTTATTTATTGCATTCTAACTGTTGGCTACCATTAGAGTGTATGGGCTAAGATTGGGAGGACTATTAGTCCACTTGTCCAAACATAACAGCCTCTAGTAAGAAGAAAATAGGGTCTCTAGCAAATAGGCAGTAAATAGAAAACATAGCTTTTAGCAAATAAATGGTACGAAGAAAACAGAGTCTATAAGAAACTATAGAAAACAAATTAGCCTATGATAAGAAGAAAATAAAACCTATAGCAAATAAACGGTAAGAAGAAAACAGTGCAAGTAGCAAATAGATTTTAGGAGTAGGTACTAAAATAGACATTTCATCTGTTCGTGCACTTCTCTTCCTTTCATCCTTTAAAAAAGATTATACAACAAATTAAGTTTCAATGAATAGATTATGTTTTGCATTACATGGTTGAAATACCTATAGAGTTTTGGAATTTGAAAATCAAGTTACTTCTTTCAAAATTATGTGCATATGCAATGTCTGGTAATTAATCCTCATCCTCATTTGTTGCTTTCCAACTGTTGAAAACTCATGTGACTACTGGCTACCATTATAGTGTATGGGCTAAAATTGGGAGGACTGTCAATCCACTTGTTTGAACAAAGCAACCTTTGGTAAGAAGAAAACAGAGCCTTTAACAAATAAATAGTAAGAAGAAAACAGAGCTTCTAGCAAATAAACAGTAAGAAGAAAATAAAATCTATAGCAAATAGACAATAAAAAGAAAACAGAACTTATAGAAATAGAGTAGCCTAAGGTAGGAAAAAAACAAAGCCTGTAACAAATAGACGCTAAGAAGAAAATAGAACCTAGAGGAGCATGTAGAAAATAGAGTAGCCTACAAAAAGAAAAAAACAGTGCCTATAACAAATAGATTTTAGGAGTAGGTACTAAAATAGACATTTTATCTTTTCGTGTACTCCTCTTCCTTTCATCCATGAAGAAAGATTATATGGCAAATTAAGTTTCAATGAATAGATTTTATTTTACATTATATGGTTGAAATACCTACTGAGTTTACAAATTTGAAAATCAAGGTCTTGATGCACTAGTTCCTGGTCTAATTTTAATGAGGTCTTTTGGCAGAATGTCTATGTTTGATGATTTGAATTGTGTTGATCTTGTGAACTCATCTTCTTTACACATTTTGATGATGCAATATGCTGATATTGTAGACATGTTCCAACCAGTCTTGAAATAGTTAACTAGGATATGCAAATTATTGTCTTGTTTCTTTACCTATTCATTTATATTTTCATATTTTTGTATTTAGTTTTATTCAAAAGGTGGTTTCCTTTTGGTTTTATCATAGTTGTGGTGCTAGACAATTTGGAAATCTAGGTACATCCAACGAAGAAGCACTTGATGGGATACTTGGTTTTGGAAAATCAAACTCATCAATGATTTCACAATTGGCTTCAAATTGGAATGTGAAAAAGATATTTGCACACTGCTTAGATAGCACAAATGGAGGTGGTATCTTTGCTATTGGGCATGTTGTGCAACCAAAAGTTAACATGACACCTTTGATGTCAAATGAGTAAGTTATCTAATGATAGCATATTTTTCTCACCTATGGTTTGTTGGCAGTGCATTTTTTTTTTCACTTTTTAGAAGTTGTTGCCTTTGCAATGGCTTCTTTTTTTTTTTTTTTATATCACACTTGGTTATTTGTGCACAATTTTTATTTTTTTTCCTTCTATCTTGAATTTTGGACAAAATTTGCTACATTTGAGGGAAAGGGATGAAATGGCTTGTCAAAAGCATGATATGGAAGTGTTCTCATATTATTGGATCAAATTTCCTAGAAACTTTGACTTGTGTCATTCTCGTTTAATTCAATTACATTCTTAACTGTTCAAGTGAACTAAGGCTCTTTATAGTTTGTTTGTTTGTTTATCATAGTTTGATTGTTTTAATAAAAGGAAAAATTGTGGCTACTCTCTAGGACAAACATTAGTTTTCTAATGCAAACTAGGAAGAGAAACTGATTGAAATTATATGGATGAGAATTTAGGTGACTAAGAAGTGGTAAAATGGGGGAATAGAGTGAAGGAGGTGTACATCTTCCTAGACAAATCTTTGGAAGATCTTTGCCATTAATTATAGTGTCGGAAATTTTAGAATTAGGAGCACAACTTTAATAATTGTCTGCGCTTACTGTGTAAGAAAATCCTCGGATCCTTAATTGATTAATGCCGCTGAATTTTATACGGCATTTAATGACGTCTTGGCAGACCATTAGAATTGATTATGAATGAGGACCTTCCTTTTGGTTTGTGAAAAGTTTAGTAATTGGAATTCTATCGGTAATTTATATGTTCAGTATACCCTTTAGAATCTTTTAGTGATTTTATTATTAGGGACAAGAGCTAGTGAATGAATTTACCTTAAGTGATTTGTCCGTTTCTCTTAATAGTTTTATTATTAGGAACAGGAGACAATGAATGAATTGACCCCGAGTTATTTGTCTGTTTTCTTCTGCTTCTATTTCTTGGCTATTCCCCCTTTCTTGTTTCTCTCCCATTTCTTGCTCTGCCTAACTTTCTCTTTACTTTTCCACCTAGCTGTTTTTATTTATTTATTTTTTATGTTGATTGTGCAGTATTAATGGTCAACTTAAAAATTATGACAAATTTCCCGTGAACCATTGGACATTAGGACACAACAAATTGTTACACATGGGTTTCTTGGGTCTATTATCTGTGATTTTATTTTATTTGCTTACACTTTGTTTTTCCATTATGCATATAATGGTTATTCCTAATTTCCCATGCCAAAAGATTTGCCTTAATATTCCTAATTGGCAAAGGGTCGTTGTATGAGCCTAAAGAAGATACTCTGCCGCCTTCTCTGTACATATCCTGGGATAGGGACCCTATAACTGCTCGTGTCCTGACGGGTACTCAAATTCTGACAGTGAGAAAACATGTTACTACCCTATCAGGGACTCACCATATGTCTGGGAACCTGATAAAAAATCTTAGAATAAAGTTATTATCATCATAAGTATATAATATCTATTTGATTTGTAACATTAGCTGGAAGTTAGTCATATATTTATTTAGGGATTTAGACCTCTTGAAGACTCAAAATTGCAGCAGGCTAATCACTCGGTAGTTATAGTTTATTGCAGTTACTATAATTAATATGATAATTTTTTAATTTTTCTAAATTAAAAATAATATCAAAAGTTTTTTATAAAATTAAACTTATCTTTCGATTTGATAATTGTGCAGGTTATGGCTCTAATCTTATATTACTTTTACTAGTTATTGTTGCATGGGGTTGTACAAGACAATTAAAAGAAGAAAAACCATTAGACTCAGGGAAAAAGATTTTAAAAGAAATGGTGGTTTGCTATTGCAACAACAATTGTCTTTAAGAGATAATAATATTGAACAAACAAAACTCTTTAGTTCCAAGGAGCTAGAGAACCAGAGACCATTACAACGTGAGTCAAATCCTTGGGCAAGGAGGCCAAGGAACAATCTATAAAGGAATGTTTGGCTGATGGAAAGATTGTGTTAATCAAGAAGTCTAAGATAGTCAACAAAGATGAAGGAAAACTCGAACAGTTTATCAACAAAGTTGTAATTCTAACACAAATCAACCACAAAAATGTGGTTAAGTTACTTGGATGTTATTTGGAGGTAGAAGTACCTCTATTTGTTTACAAGTTCATCCCAAATGGAGCTCTTTTTCAACACATACATGAATAAAATGATCAAGAATTTTCAACTATGTGGGAAATGCGCTTGTGGATTGCAACTGAAGTGATAGATGTTGTCTCGTATTTGCATTTAGCAATATTCATACCCATTTATCATTAAGACATTGAGTCCTCAAACATACTACTAGATGAGAAATATAGAGCAATTGACTTTGAGATGCCAAAGTCTGAAACTTTTACTCTGTATTTATCATCCAACAGTATGTTTGTGAATTTGATGTCTCGATGATAAATGAGAATAGATGCTGCTAAATGCAAATATGAGACAGCATCAGCAACTTTAGTTGCAATCCACAAGCGCGTTTCCCACGTAATTGGAAATTCATGATTATTTTGTCCGTATATATGTTGAAAAATAGTTTCATTTGGGATAAACTCGTAAACTAATAGAGGTACTTCAGTCTCCAAACAACATCCAAGTAATTTTACTACATTTATGTGGTTGATTTGTGTTAGAATTGCAACATCATTAATGAACTGTTAGTAAAAGTAATCCAAGACTAGAGTTGCAACCTGCATAGCCATCAAATCCAAAGATAAGTCTAATTCTGTAAAAAAATTTTGATATCATTTTTAACTTAGAAAGATTAAAAAATGATCATTTTAGTTGTAGTGATTGCAATAAATTATAACTATTGAGTAATTCACTTACTACAATTTTGAACTTTAAAGATATCCAAATCCTTGAACAAATTTACGATTAACTTTAGTTAATACTATAAACTAAATAGATATTATGTACGACTTCAGCCCAAGATTTTTTACTGAGTTCCCTAAAAAATAGTGGGTAGCATGTATTCTTGCTGTCATAATACAGGTACCCGTCAAGACACGAGCAGTTATAGGATCCCTTGTCCCCAGTATACATACAAAGAAGGCAACAGTCTGAGTTCTCTTGGTTCATATGGCGGCCCTCTGTAATTTGGAATGTCAACACAAACAATATTATTTCGAAGATCTTTTGGCATGGGAAATCATAACTAACCATTATATGCATAAATTATAACAAAGTTTTCAATTGAATTTTGAAAATTTGAAACAAAAGTAAAAATGTTTCAACATTTTCAAAAAGAAAAATTCAGTTTATGGAGTCGACATCCTATTTGTAGTGTCATATTCTATGTTTAAGTTAAAATTGTAATACCTGCACATCTGCTGAGGATCTCGTGGAAGGAATTGGGATAATCAGAGGAACCATCGGTGCAAACACATAGATGACATAGTGATAACTGTGTCCAACAAGAGCCATTGCTGCTGCAAAAGAGAGCTGAAGTTTTAGCTGGTTGACAATATCCTGTAATGCTCCTCACTCGAGGACTGCAGGAACATATACCTGCTGCATCAGCAGGTGAAGAGATAGTTGACTAAAAGCAAATAAGTCTTGGTCAACTATGAAGGCAGTTTTATTGTCACTGTAATTATCAAAACCAGCTTCTATAATACCGGTCATCCCCGCTTCAGAAGAGTTGATGTGAAGAGGAATGGTGGTCTGGCAGCACTTCAGGCCATAGTAACCATCACCTCTTTGGGTATTGCTGCAAAAGGAAAGACATCCACCAACCAGGCGGTGATCCGTCAGTCTTTAGCTATGGTTATCCCAATTGTTCACAGCAAAATCATGCACTAGTGTTTACTAGTAGTGAATCTATGGGCCATCGTATAACAAGAACGAGGACTAACATCAGCCCTTTGCAGGTTTTTTTTTTTTTCTTAATTTCCTAATTTGTGTGGTGTCTTCTCCTACCATCCTATTGCTACTCTCATTTGGTTTTCAAAAGGAAAATCTGTTAGTTGCGAATGATTCAGGTAGTCTGTGTAGACTATCCAAGGCCGGACCTTGATAACACTGTGAATTTCTTGGAAGCTGCCTATTTGTCATCAACATTTCGAACTTCTCCATGTCCAGCTAAACCTTTGAAAGTCGTGATTGCTGGCGCAGGTAATGAAATTCTTATCTTTCTCCCCCTTAATCTCCAAATTTTTTTCGTCAGCTTTCACAGATTCAATCTTGTGTTGCTCAATCATAACCTTAGTCTTATCCATGGGTTCACAAATTTTCATTAATCCTATGTTAAACCACATTCACAATTATGGATAGATTATCTTGTCCACTGACCGTGGATTTCCTCCAATAGAAGATGAGTTAATTTTCTTGGGTATTTTTGTTGGTTTTCATTTTTTCCAAATTATTGCAGGTTTGGCAGGTTTTTCAGCTGCAAAATATTTGGCAGATGCAGATCATTGGCCAGTAGTCCTAGAAGCCAGAGATGTTCTAGGTGGAATCTCTTCCTGCCCTTTACCTTGACTCATATTCATGAGTTGGCAAAAAAAAATTAATAATCCTTCTCGGATGATCTTCTGAAAAGTTTTTGCCTTTTGATCCTCCAACAAATGGTCAGGGAGGCCAATTTTCATGATTTTTAATATGCTGAATATCATATTCCTGGTGGTTACCAATCTGGGCTGTTGGTTACCTTGACCATCATGTGCTGTAGACTGTCGACCATGATTTCATATACAATTCACTCCATTTGAGAGCAGTGTGCAAACGGCCCATATATTTTAGATTTTGAAATAGCCAAATGCTATGGCTGCTTGTTGTACTAGTTAATACATAGACAGTCTTTTGTGCAGCAAGCAAAAGTCTTCAGGCATGATCTGTCCACTGGATATTGTATCTTGAGGCTTAGAACTACCATTCCTCTGGGTATTTAGAGCTATAAATAATCATTACCTGTGTGGTCCTCTGAGTTCTAAACTCCTAGGGGAAGAGGGAAAGGAAGGAGAACAATGTGTGCTTATCTTCTGGTAATGCCATTCTTCAATTTTGGTTCCTTTAGATGCTGTAGGATCAATTGAACCTTTAAACCTAATTTCTTTAATGTTTAGGTTCTTACGATTTTACTTTTTGGTCAATATGGAAAAGCCAGAAGATTTTAGCACCCTTTTTGCCTCACACAGGTGGCTGCATGGAAAGACAATGATGAAGACTGGTATGAGACAGGCTTGCATATATGCTGTAAGTTCTAATCCCTTGGATGGTGGAACTTTTGTCCACGAGAGTTTATATAAAATGTCTCATCAGTTCTGCTTCATTTTCACTTCTTAATGATACTTTATTTTTTTCATTGCCATTCCCATCCTGTAATATGACATTAGATAGTCTGTGCAACATTTTACAGCTTTACCCTGTTTTTTTGGCCTCTGCATCCATCTGCTGCTTTCTCCACATGGTTTGCATAAGCTTTAACTGTAGATGTCTGAATCTTTGCTCTTTGTTTATTAGTTGGGGCCTATCCAAATGAGCAGAACCTGTTTGGAGAACTTGGTATCAACGATAGGTTGCAGTGGAAGGAGCACTCTATGATATTTGCAATGCCAAACAAGCCAGGAGTTCAGCCGGTTTGATTTCCCTGAAGTTCTCCCTGCACCATTAAACGGTAAGCAATCCATCTCCACAAATTAGCTGCCATGATACATTTGAAAATTGAACCGTAAAGACTTGAAAGGCAAGCAAAATCACTAGTGGAAGAAATATCATCATTTCATCATCAGTTGGGTGGGTGTGTGTGTATTGTGAAATGGTTTTGCCCTTGGCATCCAATAGAATATATTGGATATGTTGTCTAAGTCAAGCTAAATAAAATTCTTGACACACTAGAGCTCTCCATATATATGTGAGGATAATATGAAATGTTTTCAATATTTATGAATAGTGCCATCTTGAAGTATTACAAGATGGGCTTAATGCTGAAATTTCCTTATTGAACTACTTTTACTCCTCCTTTGCATCAATTTTTGCTGATGCATAATGCTGTGAATATGTCTGACAGGGATATTGGCCATTTTAAAGAACAATGAAACGCTAACCTGGCCAGAAAAAGTGAAAGTTGCAATTGAACCCCCGCTAGCAATCATCAGTGGGCAGGTCTATGTTGACGCTCAAGATGGTTTAACAGTTTAGGAGTGGATGAAAAAGCAGGTGTAATTTTGCTGCAAAATCATTAACTGAGATAAGTTAGCTGCTCATACAATTCACTACTAACTTACCTTATGAGTCCAAAGTGGCTTTTTGCAAGTTTACATAGGAAAGAATGAAAAATCTCATTAGATAGACCAAACCAGAACTGATAATGTAACTTCAGTTCATAAAGTAGCAATCTATTTAGTACCTATATTCATAGCCAAGCTAACTTTTACATTCTTAAAATTAGATGTAAACCATTATTACTTATTTGGATTCTACTCCTATATTGTTTGTAAAATGGGTATACAACTTTGAAAGTTTTATCTTTGATTCTGCAAATAAATCCTTACAAAGGATAAGGAATGTAGTGGTGTTGGATGATGACACTTGTATGACTTGTGCTATTGCTAGAGAGAAATGTGTTGATGACTTGAACAATCATTGAACTCCACTTTGCCACCCCTTCTCCCCTATCCAAAAAAAAAACAAAAAAGACAAATAAAAAATTATTTCCTCTTTAGATGGTAGTCCGTAGAAAATTAAGTAATTGTCACAGAATTTTATTAGTTTCTACTAAGAATTTTGATTCTCATTCTTCACACCTGATCAGGTAATATATCAGTTTATCACTTCAGTTTTAGAATTGAGAATTGTCAGTATCCTTGGTCTTATTGACAACCTATTATTTTTGAAGTAATTACCTCGTGAACATTTTGCAAGGTCCTCATCTCCTCCTCTCTCCTCTCCAATTTCTTTCTTCCATTTTCCTTCACTCTAAGGCATCAACAGTTCTTCAGAAGATTTCAAAACAACAATAATCCTCACTTTTCCAAAACAAGATGCTTTAATAGGTGCTAAGTAATGGAACAATTTTAGATACTCTCAAATTAAAACATAATAGTAAAGTAAATGTAAAATAATATTTGTCAAATAAAATCTAATTTTTAAGAATTTTTATATGGTAAATTGCACAAAATTTTGCTGCATATTCAAGTTGTATTAGGTCAAGAGATGAATTTGATTCTCATGTCTTCTTCTTTTTCTTTTCTTTTTTGACAGTGTGACAAAACTTCTCTCTCCTTTCTTTGTATTTCTTACTAGAAATTATTCAATCTCACTAAATTTTCCTTTTTGATTTTTAAATTTGCAGAAGTCCCCTTCTTAACTTGTATGCTGATATGTCTATAACGCGTAAGGTAACTGTTATAACTTTTTTTTTTTTTTTTCCCTTTGTGTGTGCTTACAATTTATGTTCACTTAGTTTAACACCTTCATCCACAGTCATTTCCTATCTATAATTTTTCTCTCAAATATTTGATTATTTGATTTGTGTCAGACTCTGATCTTAAAGGCAGTTTACTTGGTGAATCATATTTCATGGGTTGCAAATTTCGGTTGTGTCCTAAGCAAAATGTTCAGTCCATAATATCTGGGATACTTTGACAGCACCGATCAGCTTTTGCTTAATATTTTGCAACAAAATGTATGTTTATTTCCCTTCACAAAAAATACAACAGCATATTTTATTCCTTTGGTTGACATGATGTCTGGAAAAAGTTAATTACTTGTTACTGCTTGTTTGATTGGCCATTCCTTAGATCTTCACTTGCAGTACTTCTAGTATAGGTGCTACTTTTTGAATCTAGGGCTTTTACCTGTTGGTTGATGATGAATATAGGCACAAGTGTAATTTCATTGTTAAATGCTGGAGTATTACAATCCAAATCAGTCTATCCTGGAATTAGTATGTGCGCCTACAGAAGAATGGATTTCATGCACTGACTTGGAAATTATTGATGCTACAATGGGGGAACATGCAAAGCTCCTTCCTGATGAAATATCTGCTGACCAAAGCAAGGCAAAAATTGTTAAGTACCATGTAATTAAAACTCCAAGGTTAGATTACAAACTCTTTAAGCGCCATGTAGTTAAAACGCCAAGGTTAGATTACAAACTGGTCCACTGACTTATTCTGAGCATAGCTGTGTAATTCCCGAACATTACTCAAAAGCTTTTAGAGAGTGGATTGTGGAAAATGCTGCCCCCTCATGTGGAAATTATAATACTCTTAGTAGACTAACTAAGATACTTCCCCCCTTGACCAATCCTAAAAATGCTTAATCTTTTATAACATGATGTTTTGTTACTGTTTCTCAGTTAGATGAAAATTAAAGGAAAAAAAAGAAGATACAAGAGGAAGAGAGGGGGTGTAAAGGATACCAATATCAATTTTTGTTTCCTTCTGACACCTTCTTGATGAATATTCAGGTCTGTTTACAAGACTATCCCAAATTGTGAACCCTGCCGTCCTCTGCAAAGGTCTCCTATGCAGGGATTTTATTTAGCTGGCAATTACACGAAACAAAAATATTTGGCTTCAATGGAAGGTGCTGTTCTATCAGTGAAGCTATGTGCTCAGGCAATTGCACAGGTACTTATTTTCTGCATTAGAGTATTGGTCCCTCAAAAATGTTCAATTTCAAGCTGTATTTCCTTTTGGGATGCTCTACATTGGAAAAATTCAAAGCTGTAAGCATTGCGTGTTTGATGACTCAAGCATGTGAAGAACAACAAAGAGAAAAGAAAAAATGAAAATGAAAACAAGAAGTGTCTGATTCTGGTGCGGTAACAATTAGATACTCACCATAAATACAATAAAATGACAAAGAAATGAGGAGAATTGTGCCTCATATCCGTAATGTGACAACTGATGCAGGATTATGAGCTGCTTACTGCTCAGGAGCAAAGACGGTTGGCTGAGGCAACCGTTAGTTAATTTGATCAGATGGGAGGCTTTTTCTCAGACCTTACTCAAGATCGTCCAGATCTGTTGGGGATTTGTAGGTCTAAAAAGTTGCCCAAAATGGCGAAAATATATCTCAATTTGTAAATTTCGGTGAAAAAGCTTTTGGACTCTTTGTATAGCGTGTACTCAGTTTGACATACATTCTCTCACAATTTTTGACAAAGGGCATAATATCATATTTTCGGGATATAGTCAATTTTTTGTTAAATAATTTTTTTGAAACCTTAAAATAACAGTCATGTTGATAGATTGAATCCACTTAAAATTTTGTTTTGAGATACCAAAGAAGCGAGAACCACTAGGTATAACTTAGCAGTAATCCTTCAATTCGTTAATGGAAAATGCAGGTCCAATTTGAATTCCAGTGGTGTTTTATGGATAGATTATCTTGTCCACTGATCTTGGATTGCATTCAATAGAAAATGAGTTAATTTTCTTGGTTAATTTTGGTGGTTTTTTATTAAAAACTTTCCAAATTATTGCAGGTTTGGCAAGTTTATCAACTGCAAAGTATTTGGCAGATGCAGGTCATCGGCCAGTAGTCCTAGAAGCAAGAGATGTTCTAGGAGGAACAGTCTTTTCCTGCTCTTTACTTTGACTATTATTCATCAGTTGGCAAAAAATAATTAATAATCCTTCTGGGATGATCTTCTGAAAAGTTTTTGCCTTTTGATCTTCAAACAAATGGTCAGGGAGGCCAATTTTCATGATTTTTAACATGCTGAATATCATATTCCTGGTGGTTACCGATCTGGACTGTTTGGTTACCTTGACCATCATGTCCTGTAGACTGTCAACCATGATTTCATATACAATTCACTCCATTGGAGAGCAGTGTGCAAATGGCCCATAGATTTTGGATTTTGAAATAGCAGAATACTATGGCTGCTTGCTGCCCTAGTTAATACATAGACAGTCTTCTGTGTAGCAAGCAAAAGTTTTGAAGCATGATCTGTCCACGGGATATTGTATCTTGAGGCTTAGAACTACCTTGCTTCTGGGTATTTAGAGCTAAAAAAAATCATTACCTGTGTGGTCCTCTGAGTTCTAAACTCCTAGAGGAAGAGGAAAAGGAAAGAGAACAATGCGTGTTTATCTTCTGGCAATGCCATTCTTCAATTTTGGTCTTAGTATGGAAAAGAAAAAGGAAAAACCTTTAATCCAAAATTTATTAAGAGTCAAACCCAATCCCCATTGATGGTTCCTTTGGATGCTGTAGGATCAATTGAGCCTTTAAACCTAATTTCTTTAATGTTTAGGTTCATAGGATTTTACTTTTGGTCAATATGGAAAAGCCAGAAGATTTTAGTACCCCTTTTGGCCTCACACAGGTGGCTGCATGGAAAGACAACGATGAAGATTGGTATGAGACTGTCATGCATATATTCTGTAAGTTCTAATCCCTTGGATGGTGGAACTTTTGATCACGAGAGCTTATATAAAATGTCTCATCAGTTCTGCTTCATTTTCACTTCTTAATCTTATTTCATTTTTTCATTGCCATTCCCATCCAGCCATATGACCTTAGATAGGTTGCAGTGGAAGGAGCACTCTATGATATTTGCAATGCCAAACAAGCCAGGAGAGTTCAGCCTGTTTGATTTCCCTGAAGTTCTTCCTGCACCATTAAATGGTAAGCAATCCATTTCCACAAATTAGCTGCCAAGATACATTGCAAAATTGAACCATCAGGACTTGAAAGGCAAGCAAAATCACTAGTGGAAGAAATATCATCATTTCATCATCAATTGGGTGGGTGTGTGTATTGTGAAATGGTTTTGCTCTTGGCATCCAATAGAATATATTGGATATGTTGTCTAAGTCGAGCTAAATAAAATTCTTGACGCACTAGAGTTCCCCATATATTTGTGAGGATGATAAGAAATGTTTTCAATATATATGAATATTGCCATGGTTAAGTATTACAAGATGGGCTTAATGCTGAAATTTCCTTATTGAACTACTTTTACTCGTCCTTCGCATCAATTTTTGTGGATGCATAATGCTATGAATATGTCTGACAGAGATATTGGCCATTTTAAACAACAATGAAAAAGCTAACTTGGCCAGAAAAAGTGAAATTTGCGATTGGACTCCTGCTAGCAATCATCGATGGGTAGGCCTATGTTGACACTCAAGATGGTTTAACAGTTCAGGAGTGGATGAGAAAGCAGGTATAATTTAGCGCCAAAGTCACTAACTGAGATAAGTTAGCTGCTCATACAATTCACTTCTAACTTACCTTATTAGTCCAAAGCAGCTCTTTGCAAGTTTACATAGGAAAGAATGAAAAATCTCATTAAATAGATCAAACCAGAATTGATAATGTAACTCCAGTCCATAAATTGGCGATCTATTTAGCACCTATATTCATAGCCAAGCTAACTTTTACATTCTTAAAATCAGATGTAAACCATTATAACTTATTTGGATTCTACTCCTATGTTTGTTTGGAGAATGGGTTTACAACTTTGCAAGTTTTATCATTGATTTTGCAAATAAATCCTTACAAAGGATAAGGAATTTAGTGGTGTTGGATGATGACACTTGTATGACTTAAGTTGTGCTACTGCTAGAGAGAAATGTGTTGATGACTTGAACAATCTTTGAACTCCCCTTTGCCACCCCTTCTCCCCTGTGAAAAAAAAAAACAAAGAAAATTATTTTCTGTTTAGATGGTAGTTAGTAGAAAACTAAGCTACTACCACAAAATTTTATTAGTTTCTGCTAAGAAAATTTTCCTCATTCTTGACACTTGATCAAGTAATATATTAGTTAATCACTTTAATTATGGAATTGAGAATTGTCAGTATCCTTGGTCTTATTGACTTTGACATTGTGCCGATAGTTAGTTGGCGTAATATTTCATGATAAATGACTAAAAACATTTTTCTCCCTTTTCTTTATTAGGGTGTATCAGATTGAGCGACTACTAATGTCTTCATTAGAATGTCAAAGGCACTCAATTTCATTAACCCTTATGATGTGGAAAACCCAAAAAAGACGTGACTTAGAAACCTAATACACACAAGGAATCAAAGAACAACCAGAAAAACCAAATCAGAATTTAATAACACTAACCCTAGACCCAACATTCAAAAGAATACGAACTTAGAGTATTTAAGAAGGATATGGACACCATACTTCAAAAAAGAAATAAATTGGGAGTGATAAGTCGATTGGAACGTCACAAGAAAAAATACATCTTGATAAGTTTGTCAGTTCTCAAAAGAACCGAGGGAGAAATATCCTTATTTTCTATTTCACTCAAAGTTATCTAATCTTATTGTTTGATCTTACAAGGGGTACCTATTTATAAGTTAAAATAGCAATTTTAAAGAGGCATAAATTTTTATTTAGGACAATTCCTTATTTAGAAGGAATTCCTATCTAGGGACAAATTTTTACACAAAAAATAAACTCCTAAATTGAAATGACTACTATTACTTAGTCATAATTCTTTAAGTACTCCAATGATATTAATAAGACTTGGATTCTCTTTCAAGTTTGACTTTGCACCAGTTGAAACTTGGTTGGCCTGAATATCCTTAATCAGCCCATTTAGTTCTTCTTTCATCTTTTTGGCTTTAGCCCATGTTATTGGGCCTTTTGGAATGTATAATGGACCTCTTGCATCTATTAAAACTCTAGCTCATGTTATTAGACCTCCTGAAATGTGCAATGGATATCTTGCATCCATTGAAACCTTTTGTCCATCATCTCTACGGTTCTTATTACCTTATGAACTCTCAATTTAGTACATATTGATAGTTTTGAACTAGTTTCTTCAGGTTACTCACTGATCCATCCTGCTTTTGCATGTTGATTTTATGAGAAAACCACATGTAGTCTAATAAGATGGGCAAGAGAATATCATTTATGATCTTTTGGTGGAATTATTGTTCATGCTAGAATTAGCATCTTTCTTGCATAAGTAAATATAGCACATAAGAAAATTAGGAGGCTCAATTTTGAGCACCTGAAGTTGTATGCTGTGATAATTTTTCAAGTGCAGAAAGATTTGCCATCAGGATGTCAACTTTGACTTATCCCTTTGTTTACGTTCTCGTTTGATGTAGTAGCACATTTTCCCTCTATTACATGTGAGACATAGGATGAATCAGTGTTTCCTTGCCTTTATACGCCACTTAAATCTGTTTCTGTGCCTCTGCTAACCCATGAATTGTGGGTGTATTTTACTAGGAAATAGAAATTGTTCATTTCACTGGCTCTTGTGTTCCAATTTCACTCTAGACATATGCATAATCTCCAGAATAGCTTTCTACCGCTTAATGATATATTTGTTGGGAACGGGGTTGGGGGGTGTTATATAGATCTGGATATGGTATAAAATTTTCTTTTTAATATTGAAACAACCAAGCTAGAATTGAGTGAAATAGTTCAATAGGAGAAACATGGTTCAAAGATGACCTTTTTGGATGGCAACTCCCCTGAGAGACTCTAAATGCCAATTGTTCATCTTATTCAGTCACTGAGTAGAGAAGTATAACTTAATTCACGAATAAAGAAGATCGAGTTAAGCAATGAAGGAGCAGTGACCAGTTTTTTGCTAAATAGTGGAGAAATGATTGAAGAAGATGCTTATGTATTTGCCATTCCAGGTTCACCAAAATGTTTTTTGTGTGTTGTCTAAATTGCACTACTTTTGTTTCCCAAATTTTTTTTTTACTGTCGATCTATTTGCTCTAATCAGTTGATATCTTGAAGCTTCTTTTGCCTAATGACTGGAGATAGATTCCTTACTTTAAGGAATTGGAGAAATTAGTTGGAGTTCCTGTTATCAATGTTCACATCTGGTAAGTAAGGCATTCTGTCATCAACAATCAGTAACGGAAATCATGCCATGCTCTTACACATAACAATATTACATTGGAATATTTGGAATTCAACAAAAGACTTTAGAATTAAGAGATTGCATTCATCATAATGGTTTTGATAACGTAGGAATATTCTTTCTTAGCTCTACATTATATCTCAAGTCATCAATCATATTTTCTTATTTTCAATGCAAATCAAGCCATGCATTTAGTTTAGGTCAAGTCAATAGTGTCTCTATGTATATATGAGACTGTTTTCTAGAATTCAAATTTTCCGTCAGTGAAATACTTGCATAAAGCTATCTTTGTTGTAGGTTTGACCGAAACTAAAGAATACACATGATCACCTACTCTTTAACGGGTACTGCCATATTTCACATCACCTTTTGTGTTTATCAAGATATTGGTTTCGGTATTCTGTTAACTTAACGCATTTTTCACATTTATCACCACTTATTAACAACCCGTTATTTTTGAAGTAATTACTTTATGAACATTTTGCAATGTCCTCATCTCCTCTATAGTTTCTTTCTTTTATTTTCCTTCACTGCAAGGCATCGATAGTTCTTCAAAACATTTTGAAACAACAATAATCCTCACCGTTCCATAACAAGATGCTTTAGCGGGCACTAAGTAATGGAACAATTTTAGATACTTTCAAATTTAAACCTTTTAATAATATTTGTCAAATAAAATCTAATTCTTAAGAATTTTTAAATGATAAATTACACAAAATTTTGGTGCTTATTCAAGTTGTTTTAGGTTAGACAAGAATTTGATTCTCATGTTTTCTTCTTCTTCTTTTCTTTTCGTCAGTGTGACAAAACTTTTCTCTCCCTTCTTTCTATTTCTTACTAGAAATTGTCCGATCTCACTAAATTTTCCTTTTTGATTTTTAAATTTGTTTGTAACATATAAGGTAACTGCTATAACTATTTCTTTTTTTTTTTTTTTTATCTTTGTGTGAGCTTACAATTTATGTTCACTTAGTTCATCACCTTCATCCACCATCATTTCCCATCTATTGTTTTTCTCCAATTCTTGAATGTTTAATTTGTGTCAGAGTTTGATTTTAAAGGCAGTTTATTTGGTGAATCATATTTCATGAGTTGTAAAAGTTGATTGTGTCCTAAGCAAAATGTTCAGTCTATAATATCTAGGATACTTTGACATCACCGATCAGCTTTTGCTTGATATTTTGCAACAAAATGCATGTTTCTTTTCCCTTCACATAAAATACAGGAGCATATTTTATTCCTTTGGTTGACATGATGTTTGGAAAAAGTTAATTACTTGTTACTGCTTGATTGATCAACCATTCCTTAGATCTTCATGTGCAGTACTTCTAATATAGGTGCTACTTTTAAAATCTAGGGCTTTTACTTGTTGGCCATTCCTAAGGGGAATGCAGCAGTAGTGACCTAAAGGACTTCAACTGTCGCCTTCTTTGTATGTATATTGTGGGGACAATGGACCTTATAACTGCCCATGTCCATACGAGTACTTTAGTTTTGACAATGACAATAGATGCATACAATTATCTGTTATACAACTTAGTAAAAAATCTCAGATTAAAGTTGCATCATTAGTATGCAATATTTATTTGGTTTGTAATATTAGTTGGAAGTCGGTCTTAAATTTGTTCAAGAATTTGGACCTCTTGAAATTTCAAAATTGTGGTATGCGAATTACTCAATAGTTTTAATTTATTACAATCACCACAATTAATGTAATCATTTCTTAATCTCTTTGAATTAGAAATGATATGAAAAATTTTTCATGGAATTGAACTTATCTTTCAATTTGATAGTTGTGCAAGTTGTTGCTTTGGTCTTGGATTATTTTTACTAGTTATTGGTGCATGGGGTTGTATAAGACAATTAAAATAAGAAAGACCATTAAATTCAAGGAAAAATATTTCAAAAGAAATGGTGGTCTATTATTGCAATAGTAATTGTCTTCAAGAGATAATAATGTTGAGCAAATGAAACTATTTAGTTTAAAGGAGGTAGAGAAGGCCACAAACCATTACAACATGAGCCGAATCCTTGGTCAGGGAGGCCAAGGAATGGTTTATAAAGGAATGTTGAGATGAAAAGATTGTGGCAATCAAGAAGTTCAAGATAGTCAACAAAAATGAACGCAAACTCGAATAGTTCATCAATGAAATTGTAATTTTAACACAAATCAATTACAAAAATGTGATAAAGTTATTGGGATGTTGTTTGGAGATTGAAGTACCTCTACTAGTCTACGAGTTCATCTTTCAATGCATACATGGTCAAAATGATTGGCAATCTCTAATTACATGAGAAATACACTTGTGGACATAAAGTCTATAAATATACCACTGAATGATAAATATAAAGCAAAAGTTTCAGACTTTAGCACTTCAAAGTCAATTACAATTCATCAAACACACGTAACTACTTGAGTCCAAGGGACTATAAGATACTTAGACTCAAAGTACTTCCAATTAAGCTAATTTATAGAGAAGAGTGATGTTTACAACTTTGGAGTTGTGCTTATTGAGCTCTTGATTGGACAAAAGCCAATCTCCTTAATGCATTCTATTTAAGAAAGAAGTTTAGTGACATATTTCTTTCTTTTAATGCAAGACAACCGCTTGTTTGATATACTTGATGCTTCAATCCTTTAGTAGGGTCAGAAAGAGGAAATCACAACAGTTGCAAAGTTAGCAAAAAGATGCTTGTACTTAAATGGGAAGAAAAGGCTTACAATGAAAGCAGTGTTTATGGAGTTGGAACCGATTAGAGCATCGTCAGAGGTAGCTTCTTCAGCCATTCAACAGAATTTTGTCCCCGATGAGGTAGATTATGCTGAAGTGTGCACCACTAAACTTTAGGATACTGCACTCTCTTCATCTAGGTCACATTTGAACCACATTGCCATATATATGGAAATTGATACACAACCTCTACTCTCTAACTAGCACCTTAATTATGGTAAGATAATAGGTAAGTTTCCAACTAACTAACTAGACTTGGTTTGGTTAGATACAAACAAGAAGGGCTCCATTTTAATGCATGAACTATGTAGCGATAAGTTCTCGTTGTGATTTGTATGTTGACATTGTCAAAAAGTAGCTTTATTTTATGCAGCCAAATCTTTTCCACATTTGATATAACAAACCAAAAAAAAAAAAAAGGAAAATTGTATTACAACACTTTTTTGAGGACCACCTCTCAAAATAATGTTGTGCACTTATGATTTGGGAAATAATCATCCCTTGCTGCGTGGGCTCAAAAATTAAAGGTTCACTCATTCTTTTGGAACTATCTTCATAGTTTCTAATGGGCTTACAATATGACCCAAATCTTTGATGTTGGAAAAAAAGATGAAATGTTTAAATGCAACATCACAATTTAGCCTAAATTAGATAATATTGAAGAAAAAGAATTAAAAAAAAGGTAATAAGAAAGGTTTTATAGAAAAAAATTTATAATAATTATACTTTCATATAATAATGGGAAATAATATATAAAAATTAATTAAAATGGAGGATTTTATACTAGTTGACAAAGAAAATAATTTAAAATAATTATATAATCATGCAAATCAAAATAATATCTCTAACATAATATAGCATCGATAAGTTATAAAAAGGAACGCAAGGTAGATTTTGATCTTGAGTATCCTTCTTAAATAGCATCTCAATTGAAAAGGTTACTTCCTTGTGTGTCAATAATGATAACAAGTATATACTTTGTAATATATAGCAGCCTTATTAATCCTTCCAATATCACAAACCATATCTACTGCCTGGATTAAGCAAGATATTGCCTCTGCATGCAAAGAACATCAAGAATTAAGGCAATACAAATAGAAATGCCAAAAAACCAAATGATACCCTATGCATAAAATTTCGGCAAATATAAATAGTACACTAAAATGCTAAAAGGCAAATTTATTTGAAAGATTCAATCTTGGTCTAGCCTAACAGGTATATAGAAATATAGACAATCTCTAGGTCACTTTCATAGTTTATCCAACCCATAGTTGTACTCAATTTTCTAACTTTCATAAGGACAACATGAAGAATATAATAAGCAAAATTCAAGGAAAATTGTAATGCACAAGGTATGGAGAATGCACGAAACTAGTATGGTGATGAAGATGCCGTGAAAAAATTTATACAAAGCACTTTTTAAATTGGAAATTTTGAAATACTATGATAAAGAAGACTAGGTGTGACTTATAAAATGTCAAAGTACATGGGTTTAAACATAAGTGTGCACCATTTATGGAAGTTTTCTTATAACAGTGCACAACATCAACACGAGCTTGGGCGGCTTCATGTTTGCTGTCTAGCTAAAAACATTAAATGCATCACATAGGCATAGAAAAAATGTAATAAAGTTGAAAGCAAAATCACACTTAATGCTTAATTCAAAATATAGAAAAACTCTTACTTTCAAATGATAGTTTGCCAACTTGATGTAGGCTGTTGAAGGTTGCAATGAGTATTGTGCAAACCAATGCGATTGTTAAAGAGAAAATGTTTAGATTTTATCAATTAAGTTGTTGTCATAATCTCTCATTCAAATAACAAAGGTGTGTTTATAATCTTTCACTCTTTTTATAAGTTAATTTGTGCAATTATGATCATGGTCCCAAATTCAGAATTTTCCTGAGTACATTTGATGTGGCATGGCCTGGAGCCTTAATGCCTTATTTCACAAAAAACAACACCATAATTTACATTACATGCCCATCTCTAGACAGGAGTTTCCGATCCAACAGCAGAAATGCTCAAGAATACCACATAAGCTAAAGGTAGCAAATCTTAAACGACAATGCATATAGAAAGATGAATGACGCTTTCATGCTTTCTCTTAGTTTTGCATTTCAATGTATGCCCATTCTTATAGAAAATTGTAAATGGATATAGATTTATTCTGCTTGCTTTTGAAGTACCGAGTGTCCGAAGAATAAGGTTTAGACTTTAAAATACCATGGCAAAGAAATGTACAAAATTATGGTCTCCACGTCACATTACCCATAAGTAGCTAGCTTCAAAAGAGACCGTGAATCACATGAAGATAAACAAATGTAGTGAAAGAGATGACTCTATGCATAGCCATATCTATCACCCTTTCACAAAATTTGTTGAGTCAATCCATGACCATCACTTCATACTTCAAATTTAGTTTTGGTTCAATTTAATTAGATCCAATTTGATTATTTCTCAAAAGTTAAAAATATTTTATAATTTTTCACCCAGGTGGGCTCTTGGAAAAATCAAAGCAAATGTTTAATGGATTAAAGTCAGGCCAAATATTCCACGAACAAAGCTCAGTGAAACTTGTACCCAATGCACATCTCAATGCCATTCATACCACGGTGAATTGAAGACGATCACAATCATCAAAACGAACAATAATAAGTAACTAACCTATGATGTTTGCATTTACACCATAAAAATCTCCTTTTTCTAAGTGAACTGAGAAGGGGAAAAAAAAGAAAAGGAAGAAAAAAAAAAAGAGAATCAACAAAATAATGGCTGAATAATGAGCCGAAACTTGCAGAGAACTTGGAAGCACAAATTTGCCTATTATAAGCTAAAGAGGAAGCTTTCAATAACATAACCAGCAAACATATTGCAAATCCCATTTTCTCTGCAAATCCTTTCTCCACCCAACATCTTACAAATTTTGTTAGGAACAAAGGTTCCAAACAGATTATGCAAATTTAGGGTGCAGGTGCCCCATAATTGTATTTTGTAAAGTTTTTGCAAGACTTGGTTGTTAAGATTCCAATAACATTGATGTTATTTTTAATGCATAATAATTTTGATGTTATTATTAAATAAGTATATAAATATTTTATAATTTTATTAATTTAATAAAATGTCACGTATTAATATATACAAATAATATAAATATAAGGTTATACTCATAATTCACATATATTAGTTACGTATTAAATTGAAAAATTTAAATTCTTCTATAATAAAAAAATCTAATTCTACCTAAATATCAAAATTATATTAAATTAAATTCAATTAGTCGAACTTTTATTCAAATATTTAATTCTAAATTATGATGAATTTGAGTTGATTTTAACATTTTTTTTTAATTTTTATTCAATCTCACAAGCATTCACAATATATATTTTAATTTGATATAATTTTCAAATTTTAATAAATTATTTTTTAAATCAATAATAACAATATTAAGAGTTTTTTTTTTGACAATTTTGTCCACTAACTTTAATCAACTTCTACCTGAATTCATAAATCCTAATATATGAACTTTATAAGTTTTACTATTCAATATGAACTTTATAAATTATTTGACTCACATATACTAATTACGTATTAAATTGAAAAATTACATTTCACATATGAAAAATAAAAATATGGAGGCATCGATTTTAGAAGAGAAGCCAAAAAGAGCCGACTAGTAAGGAGATGGTAACACAAAAACATGAAGACATCGATTTTAGAAGGCAAGCCAAAAAGAGTTAGCCTTCACTTCTAGTAGGGAAGTGGTAAAAAGGAATTTCAAAAAAGGAAAAACATGGAGAATTGTTGCAGGTTTTTTTCCAGTAAAAAGAAAACAGAACCTGCAGCAAATAGACGGTAAAAAAAAAATAGAGCCTATAACAAATAGATTTTAGAAGAGTTTTGACAAGATAAAGCAGCCTATGGTAAGAAGAAAATAGAGTATGTTACAAATAAATGGTCAGAAGAAAACAGAGCCAATAACAGTCTGTAGAAAATAAAGCAGCCTACGGTAAGAAGAAAATAGAGCCTGTAGCAAATAGATTTTTGGAGTAGGTACTAAAATAGACATTTTATCTGCTCATTCTAATAGAAGCCTTTAGAAAATAGAGCAACCTATGCTAAGAAGAAAACATAGCTTATAACAACTAGATGATAAGAAAAAAACAAAACCTGAAGGAGTTTGCAGAAAACAGAACAACCTATGGAAGGAATAAAATAAAACTTGTAGCAAATAGATTTTAAGAGTATGTACTAAACTAGACATTTTATCTGTTCATGCACTCCTCTTCCTTTCATCCATCAAAAGAGATTATAGGACAAATTAAGTATCAATGAATAGATTCTGTTGTGCATTACATGGTCGTAATACCTGTGGAGTTTACGAATTTGAAAATCAAGCTTCTTTTTCAAAATTATATGCATAGGTAACCTTTGGTAATTAATCCTCATCCTCATTTATTGCTTTCCAACTGTTGGAAACTCATGTGACTGCTAGCTACCATTAGAGTGTATAGGCTAAGATTAGGAGGATTTTCAATTCACTTGTCCAAACAGAGCAACCTACAGTAAGAAGAAAACAGAGCCTTTAACAAATAGATGGTAAGAAGAAAACAGAGCTTTTAGCAAATAGATGGTAAGAAGAAACAAAGCAACGTATGGTAAGAAGAAAAAAGAGTCTGTAACAAATAGACGGTAAGAAGAAAATAGAGCCAGTAGGAGCTTGTTGAAAATAGAGCAGCCTAAGATAGGAAGAAAACAGAGCTTGTCACAAATAGACAACAAGAAGAAAATAAAACCTGGAGGTGCTTGTAGAAAATAGAGCAACATACAAAATTAAGAAAACAAAGCCTATGGCAAATATATGGTAAGAAGAAAATAGAGTTTGCAACAAACAGATTTTTGGAATTGGTACTAAAATAGACATTTTATCTATTCGTTCACTCCTCTTCCTTTGATCAATCAAAAAAGATTATAAGTCAAATTAAGCTGCAATGAATAGATTCTATTGTGTATTACATGGTTGAAATACCCATGGAGTTTATGATTTTGAAAATCATGCTATTTCCTTCAAAATTATATGCACAGGCAACCTTTGGTAATTAATCTTCGTCCCCATTTATTGCTTTTCCAACTATTGGAAGCTTATGTGACTGCTGACTACCATTAGAGTGTATGGGCTAAGATTAGGAGGACTGTCAATCCACTTATCCAAATAGAGCAGCCTATGATAAGATGAAAACAAAGCCTCTAGTAAATAGTCAGTAAGAAGAAATAAAGCCTGTAGAAAACAGAGAAGCCTAAGGTAGGAAAAAACAGAGCTTGTAGCAAGTAGACAGTTAGAAGAAAATAGAACATGAAGGAGTTTATAGAAAACAAAGCAACATATGGAAAGAAGAAAACGGAGCCTATAAGAAATAGGTGGTAAGAAGAAAACAGAGTTTAGAGCAAATAGATTTTAAGAATACATACTAAAATAGACATTTTATCTGTTTGTGCACTCCTCTTCCTTTCATCCATCAAAAAAGATTATACGACAAATTAAGTTTCAAGGAATAGATTTTGTTTTGCATTACATGGTTGAAATACCCATGGAGTTTACATATGTGAAAATTAAGCTACTTTTTTCAAAATTATGTGCATAAGAAACCTTTAGTAATTAATCCTCGTCCTCATTTGTGCTTTCCAACCGTTGGAAACTCATGTGATTGTTGGCTACCATCAAAGTGTATGGCCTAAGATTGGGAGGATTGTAAGTCCACTTGTCTAAACAAAGTAGCCTACAGTTAGAAGAAAATAAAACCTCTAGTAAGTAAATGGTAAGAAGAAAATATAGCCTCTAGTAAATAGACGACAAAAAGAAAATATAACCTGTAGGAGCCTGTAGAAACAGAGCAGCCTATAGTAAGAAGAAATCAAAGCCTATAGCAAATAGATGGTAAGAAGAAATCAAAGCCTATAGAAAATAGATGGTAAGAAGAAAACAAAACTTAGAGTAGCTTATAGAAAATAAAGTAGCCAACAAAAAGAAGAAAATAAAGCCTGCAGCAAATAGATTTTAGGAGTAGGTACTAAAATAGACATTTTATTTGTTCGTGCACTCCTCTTCCTTTTAAAAGAGATTATAAGACAAATTAAGTATCAATGAATAGATTCTGTTGTGCATTACATGGTTGAAATACCTGTGGATTTTACAAATTTGAAAATCAAGTTACTTATTTCAAAATTATGTGCATAGGCAACCTTTGGTAATTAATCCACATCATCATTTGTTGCTTTCCAACTCTTGGAAACTTATGAGACTACTAGCTACCATTAAATTGCATGGCCTAAGATTGGGAGGACTGTCAATCCATTTGTGCAAATAGAGCAGCCTATGGTAAGAAGAAAATAGAGCCTATAGCAAATAGAAGGTAATAAGAAAACAGAGCGTTAAGCAAATAAACAATAAGAAGAAAATAAGGCCTATAGCAAATAGACAGTAAGAAGAAATAGAGCCTATAGAAAACAGAGCAGCCTAAGGTAGGAAGAAAACAAAACTTGTAGCAAACAGACGGTAAGAAGAAAACAAAACCTAGAGGAGCACGTAGAAAAGAGAGTAATATACGAAAAGAAGAAAATAGAGCCTATAGGAAATAGATGGTAAGAAGAAAACAGAACCTGTAGCAAATAGATTTTAGGAGTAGGTTCTAAAATAGACATTTTATCTATTTATGCATTTTATCTTATTCAATGAATAGATTTTGTTTTACATTACATGGTTCAAATACTGGTGGAGTTTAAGAATTTGAAAATCAAGCTACTTCTTTCACAATTATGTGCACAGGCAACCTTTGGTAATTAATCCTCATCCTTGATTTTTGCTTTCTAACTGTTGGAAACTCATGTGATTGTTAGCTACCAATTGACTGTTAGAGTTTATGGCCTAAGATTATAAGGACTATCAATTGACTTGTCCAAATAGAGCAGCCTACGGTAAGAAGAAAATAGAGTCTCGAACCAATAGATGATAAGAAGAAAACACAACTTGGAGGAGCATGTAGAAAATAGAGTAGCCTACGAAAAGAAGAAAACAAATGTTATAGCAAATAGATGTGAAGAAGAAAACAGTGCCTATAGTAAATAGATTTTAGGAATAGGTACTAAAATAGACATTTTATCTGTTTGTGCACTCCTCTTCTTTTCATCCATCAAAAAAGATTATACAACAAATTAAACTTCAATGAATAGATTTTGTTTTCCTTTACATGGTTAAAATACCCATGGAGTTTAGGAATTTGAAAATCAAGCTACTTCTTTCACAATTATGTGCATAGGCAACCATTGGTAATTAATCCTCATCCTCGATTATTGCTTTCTAACTGTTTCTAACTGTTGGAAACTCATGTGACTTTTTGGTACCATTAAAGTTTATGGCCTAAGATTGGGAGGACTGTCAATCCACATGTCCAAACAAAGTAGCCTATGGTAAGAAGAAAACAAAACCTCTAACAAATAGATGATAAGAAGGAAATACAACTTGGAGGAGCCTGTAGAAAGTAGAACAATCTACAAAAAGAAGAAAACAAATGATGTAGCAAATAGACGTGAAGAAGAAAACAGTGCCTATAGCAAATAGATTTTAGTAGTAAGTCCTAAAATAGGCTTTTTATCTATTTGTGCACTACTCTTCCTTTCGTCTATCAAAAAAGATACGACAAATTAAACTTTAATGAATAGATTTTGTTTTGCTTTACATGGTTGAAATACCTATGTAGTTTAGGAATTTGAAAATCAAGTTACTTCTTTCAAAATTATATGCACATGTACCTTTGGTAATTAATCCTCATCCTCAATTGTTGCTTTCTAACTGTTGGAAACTCATATAACTGCTGGCTACCATCAGAGTTTATGGCCTAAGATTGGGAGGATTGTCAATCCACTTGTCCAAATAGAGCAGCCTACGGTAAGAAGAAAGCAAAGACTTTAACAAATAGACGATAAGAAGAAAACATGACTTGGAGGAGCCTGTAGAAAATAGGGTAACCTACGGAAAGAAGAAAACAAATGTTGTAGCAAATAGATGTTAAGGAGAAAGCAATGCCTCTAGCAAATAGTTTTTAGGAGTAGGTACTAAAATGGAGATTTTATTTATTTGTGCACTGCTATTCCTTTCATCCGTCAAAAAAGATTATAGGCAACTTAAGTTTCAGTGAATAAATTCTGTTTTGCATTACATGGTTGAAATGCTCGTGGAGTTTATGAATTTGAAAATTAAGCTACTTCTTTCAAAATTATGTTCATAGGTAACCTTTGGTAATTATTCCTCATCCTCATTTGTTGCTTGCCAGTTGTTGGATTCTTATATGACTGCTGGCTACCATCAGAATGTATGGGCTAAGATTAGGAGGATTGTCAATCCACTTGTCTAAATAGAGCAGCCTCTGATAAGAAGAAAATAAAACCTCTAACAATTATATGGTAAGAAGGAAATAAAACCTTTAGCAAATAAATGATGAGAAGAAAATAGAGCTTGTAGAAAACTGAGCAGCCTATGGTAAGGGGAAAACAGAGCGTGTAGCAAATGGATGGTGAGAAGAAAATTGATCTTGTAAGAGCCTGCAAAAAATAGAGCCTATAGCCAGTAAACGATAAGAAAAAAACAAAACATGGAGGAGCTTGTAGAAAATAGAGTAGTCTACGAAAAGAAGAAAATAGAGCCTGTAGCAAATAGATGGTAAGAAGAAAACAGAGCTTATAGCAAATAGATTTTAGGAGTAGGTACTAAAATAGACATTTTATCTGTTTGTGCACTCCTTTTCCTTTCATCCACCAAAAAAGATTATATGGAAAATTAAGCTTCAATGAAGAGATTTTGTTTTGTATTACATAGTTGAAATACACATGGAGTTTAGGAATTTGACAATCAAGCTACTTTTTTCAAAATTATATGCACATGCAACCTTTGGAAATTAAACCTCGTCCTGATTTGTTGCATTCCAACTACTTGAAACTCATATGACTATTGGTTACCATTAGAGTGTATGGGCTAAGATTCGGAGGACTATTAATTCACTTGTCCAAACAAAGCAGCCTCCGGTAAGAAGAAAACAGAGCTTCTAACAAATAAACAGTAAGAAGAAAAATAGAGCTTGTAAAAAACAGAGCAGCCTATGGTAAGAGGAAAATAGAGCCTGTAGCAAATAGGCGATAAGAAGAAAATAGAGCCTATAAAAGGCAAAGCAACGTAAGGTAGGAAAAAATATCTTCCCCCATATTTGTTACTATAGGCAAAGCAGCCTATAGCAAATAAATGGTAAGAAGAAAACAAAACCTAATAGAGCCTATAGAAAACAAAGTAGCCTACAGAAAGAAGAAAACAGAGCCTATAGCAAATAAATTTTAGGAGTAGGTACAAAAATAAACATTTTATTCATTTATGCACTCATTTTCCTCTCATCCATCAAAAAAGATTATATAGCAAATTAAGATTCAATGAATAAATTTTGTTTTGCATTACGTGATTGAAAAACTCATGAAGTCTATGAATTTGATAATCAAGCTACCGCAAAATTATGCGCACAGACAATCTTTGGTAATTAATCATCGTCCTCATTTATTGCTTTCCAATTGTTGGAAACTCATGTGACTACTGGCTACTATCAGATTGTATGGGCTAAGATTGGGAGGATTGTCAATCCACTTGTCCAAAGAGAGTAGCCCCTAGTAAGAAAAAAATAGAACCTCTAACAAATAGACGATACAAAGAAAATAGAGTCTCTAGCAACTAAATGGTAACAAGGAAACAGAGCCTGTAGAGGCTTGTAGAAAACAGAATAGCTTATGCTAAGAAAAAAAATAGAGTCTGTAGCAAATAGACGGTAAGAAGAAAATAGAACCTGTAAAAGCTTGTAGATAAAAGAGTAGCCTAGAGTAGGAAGAAAATCCAACCTGTAGCAAATAGACGGTAAGAAGAAAACATAACCTATAGCAAATAGATTTTAAAAGTAGGTTCTAAAATAGACATTTTATCTATTTCTACACTCCTCTTTCTTTCATCCATAAAAAAAGATTATATGGCAAATTAAGGTTCAATGAATAGATTTTATTTTGCATTACATGGTTGAAATACTTGTGGAGTTTAAGAATTTGAAAATCAAGCAATTTCTTTCAAAATTATGTGCACAGACAATCTTTGGTAATTAATCCTCATCCTTGATTGTTGCTTTCTAACTGTTGGAAACTCATATGATTGCTGGCTACCATAAAAGTTTATGGCCTAAGATTGGGACAATTCTCAATCCACTTGTCCAAATAAAGCAGCCTATAGTAAGAAGAAAATAAAGCTTCTAACAAATAAACGATAAGAAGAAAACAACCTACAGAAAAAAGAAAACAAAAGTTGTAGCAAACAAACCTAAAGAAGAAAATAGTGTCTATAGCAAATAGATTTTAGGAACAGGTACTAAAATAGACATTTTATCTATTTGTGCACTCCTCTTCCTTCCATCCATCAAAAAAGATTATATGACAAATTAAACTTTAATGAATAGATTTTGTTTAGCTTTACATGGTTGAAATACCGTGGAGTTTAGGAATTTGAAAATAAAGCTACTTCTTTCAAAATTATATGCACATGCAACCTTTGGTAACTAATCCTCAACCTTGATTGTTGCTTTCTAACTATTGGAAACTCATGTGACTGTTGGCTACCATCAGAGTTTATGGCCTAAGATTAGGAGGACTATCAATCCACTTGTCCAAACAGAGCAGCCTATGGTAAGAAGAAAATAGAGCCTCTAGGAAATAGACGATAAGAAGAAAATAGAACCTACGGAAGGAAGAAAACAAATGTTGTAGCAAATAGACGTTAAGAAGAAAATAGTGCCTATAGCAAATAGATTTTAGGAGTAGGTACTAAAATAGATATTTAATTTGTTCGTGTAATGCTCTTCCTTTCATCCATCAAAAAAGATTATATGACAAATTAAGTTTCAAAGAATAGATTTTGTTTTGCATTACATGGTTGAAATACTTGTGGAGTTTAGGAATTTGAAAATCAAGCTACTTCTTTTAAAATTATGTGCACGTGCAACCTTTGGTAATTAATCCTCATCCTCGATTATTGCTTTCTGATTGTTGGAAACTCATGTGATTGCTGGCTACCATCAAAGTTTATGGCCTAAGATTAGGAGGACTATCAATCCACTTGTCCAAACAGAGTAGCCTACGGTAAGGGGAAAATAAAGCCTCTAACAAATAGACAATAAGAGGAAAATAGAACTTAGAGGTGCCTATAGAAAATAGAACAACCTACAAAAAGAGGAAAACAAAGGTTGTAGCAAATAGACGTGAAAAGGAAAATAATACCTATAGCAAATAGATTTTAGGAGTAGGTACTAAAATAGACATTTTATCTGTTTGTGCACTCCTCTTCCTTTCATCCATCAAAAAAGATTATACAACAAATTAAACTTCAATGAATAGATTTTGTTTTGCTTTACATAGTTGAAATACCCGTAGAGTTTAGGAATTTGAAAATCAAGTTACTTCTTTGAAAATTATATGCACATGTAACAGTTGGTAACTAATCCTCATCCTCGATTGTTGCTTTCTAACTGTTGGAAACTCATGTGATTACTGGCTACCATAAGAGTTTATGGCCTAAGATTGGGAGGACTATTAATCCACTTGTCCAAACATAGTAGTGTACGGTAAAAAGAAAACAGAACCTCTAGGAAATAGGCGATAAGAAGAAAAAAAAACCTTAAGGAGCATGTAGAAAATAGAATAGCCTACAGAAAGAAGGAAACAAATGTTGTAGAAAATAGACGTTAAGAAGAAAACAATGCCTATAGCGAATAGATTTTACGAGTAAGTACTAAAATAGACATTTAATTTGTTTGCGCAATGCTCTTCCTTTCATTCATAAAAAAAAGATTATACGACAAATTAAGCTTCAATGAATAGATTTTGTTTTGCATTACATGGTTGAAATGCCTGTGGAGTTTAGGAATTTGAAAATCAAGTTACTTCTTTCAAAATTATGTGCACATGCAACCTTTGGTAATTAATCCTTATCCTCGATTGTTGCCTTCTAATTGTTGGAAACTCATGTGACTGCTGGCGACCATCAAAGTTTATGGCCTAAGATTGGGAGGACTGTCAATCCACTTGTCCAAATAAAGCAGCCTACGATAAGGGGAAAATAGAGCCTCTAACAAATAGATGATAAGAAGAAAACACAAGTTGGAGGAGTCTGTAGAAAATAGAACAACCTACGGAAAGAAGAAAACAAATATTGTAGCAAATAGACATGAAGAAGAAAATAGTGCCTATAGCAAATAGATTTTAGGAGTAGGTATTAAAATAGACATTTTATCTATTTGTGCACTCCTCTTCCTTATCATTGGGAGGACTGTTAATCCATTTGTCCAAATAGAGCAGCTTATGGTAAGAAGAAAATAAAGCCTTTAGCAAATAGATGATAAGAAGAAAATAGATCCTCTAACAAATAGAAGGCAAGAAGAAAACAAAGTGTATAAGAGCCTATAGAAAATAGAGTAGCTTATGGTAAGAAGGAAATAGAGCTTGTAGCAAATTGACGGTAAGAAGAAATAGAAGTTGTAGGAGCCTGTAGAAAATAGAGCAACTTAAGGTAGGAAGAAAAGAGAATTTATAGCAAAAGATGGTAAGAAGAAAACAGAACCTGTAGGAGCCTATTGAAAATAGAGCAGCCTACGAAAAGAAGAAAATAGAACCTGTAGCAAATAGATTTTGGGAATAGGTACTAACATAGACATTTTATCTGTTCGTGCACTCCTCTTCATTTCATCCATCAAAAAAGATTATATGACAAATTGAGCTTCAACTCATAGATTTTGTTTTGCATTACATGGTTGAAATACCCGTGGAGTTTATGAATTTGAAAATCAAGCTACTTCTTTGAAAATTATGTGCATAGACAACCTTTGGTAATTTATCTTCATCCTCTAGCAAATAGACAATAAGAAGAAAACAATGCCTTTAATAAATAAACGGTAAAAAGAAAATAGAGCCTATAGAAAATAGAGTAGACTATGGTAAGAAGAAAACAGAGCCTGTAGCAAATGGATGGTAAGAAGAAAAAAGAGCCTATAGGAGCCTGTACAAAATAGAGTAGTCTAACGTAGGAAGAAAACAGAGCCTATAGCAAATAGATGGTAAGAAGAAAATAGAACTTAGAGGAGCCTGTAGAAAGAGAGTAACCTATGGAAAGAAGAAACAGAGCCTATAAAAATTGATGGTAAGAAGAAAATAGAGCCTGTAGCAAATAGATTTTAGGAGTAGGTATTAAAATATACATTTTATCTATTCGTGCACTCCACTTCCTTTCATCCATCAAAAAATATTTTACGACAAATTAAGTTACAATGAATAGATGGGCTAAGATTGGGAGGACTATCAATCCACTTGTCCAAATAGAGCAGCCTCCAGTAAGAAGAAAATAGAGCCTTTAGCAAATAGACTGTAAGAAAGAAACAGAGCCTCTAGTAGATAAATGGTAAGGAAAAAACAAAGTTTGTAGGAGTTTATAGAAAATATAACATCCTATGGTAAGAAGAACACAAAGCCCTTAGCAAATAGACAGTAAGAAGAAAATAGAGCCTCTAGTAAATAAACAGTAAGAAAAAAACAAAACCTGTAGAAAACAAAATAGCCGACGCTAGGAAGAAAACAAAGCTGGTAGCAAATAGACGATAAGAAGAAAACATCACCTAGATAAGCCTATAAAAATTAGTGTAGCTTATGGAAAGAAGAAAACAAAGCTTGTAGTAAATAGACGGTAAGAACAAAACAAAAGCTTTAGCAAATAGATTTTAAGAGAATGTACTAAAATAGACATTTTATCTGTTCATACACTCCTCTTCCTTTCATCCATCAAAAAATATTATATGGTAAATTATACTTCAAAGAATAGATTCTGTTTTATATGACATGGTGGAAATACCCATGAAGTTTACGAATTTGAAAATCAACCTACTTCTTTCAAAATTATGCACACAGGTAACCTTTGATAATTAATCTTCATCCTCATTTGTTCCTTTCCAACTGTTAGAAACTCATGTGACTGATGGCTACCATCAGAGTGTATGGCCTATGATTGGGTAGACTAATCAATCCACTTATCCAAACATAGTAGCATATAGTAGGAAGAAAATAAAGCCTCTAGCAAATAAATGGTAAGAAGTAAATAGAGCTTGTAACAAATAGAATGTAAGAAGAAAATAGAGCATGTAGAAAACAGAGTAGCCTATGGTAAGAAGAAAATAAAGCCTATAGCAAATTCACAGTAAGAAGAAAACAGACCCTATAGCAAAAAGATGGTAAGAAGAAAATAGAACTTAAAAGAGCTTGTAGAAAACAGAGTAGCCTATGAAGAAGAAAATAGAGCTTATAGCAAATAGATATTAGGTGTAGGTACTAAAATAGACATTTTATTTGTCCGTGCACTGCTTTTCCTTTCATCCATAAAAAAAGATTATACGACAAATTTAGCTTTAATGAATAGATTCTATTTTGCATTACAAGGTGGAAATACCTGTGGAGTTTATGAATTTGAAAATCAATCTACTTTTTTCAAAATTATGTGCACAGACAACCTTTGTTAATTAATCCTTGACCTCATTTGTTCCTTTCAAACTATTGGAAACTTATGTGGCTGCTGGCTATCATTAGAGTGTGTGGCCTATGATTAGGAGGACTATTAATGTACTTATCCAAACAGAGTAGCCTACAGTAGGAAGAAAATAAAGTCTCAAGCAAATAGACGGTAAAAAGTAAATAGAGCCTGTAGAAAATAGAACACAAGAAGAAAATAAAGCCTGTAGAAAATAGAGCAGCCTATAGTAAGAAGAAAACATAACTTGTAGCAAATTAATGGTAAGAAGAAAATAGAACCTGTAAGAGTTTGTAAAAAATAGAGCAACCTAAGGCAGGAAGAAAATAGAGCCTGTAGCAAATAGATTTTAGAAGTACTAAAATTGACATTTTATCTGTTCATGCACTCATCTTCCTTTCATCCATCAAAAAAGATTGTACGAAAAATTAAGCTTTAATGAATAGATTCTATTTTTCATTACATGGTTGAAATACTTGTGGAGTTTACGAATTTAAAAATCAAGCTACTTCTTTTAAAATTACATGCATAGGCAGCCTTCGGTAATTAATCCTTGTCCTCATTTATTACTTTCCAATTGTTAGAAACTCATGTGACTGTTGGCTACCACCAAAGTGTATGGGCTAAGATTGGGAGGATTGTCAATCCATATGTCCAAATAAAGTAGCCTCTGGTCAGAAGAAAATAGTGCCTCTAGCAAATAGACGATAAGAAGAAAATAAAACCTCTAGCAAATAAGTGATAAGAAGAAAACAAAGCCTGTAGGAGCCTGTAAAAAATAGAGTAGCCTATGGTAAGAAGAAAACAGAGCCTATAGCAAATAGACAGTAAAAAGAAAATAAAGTTTGTACAAAACAAAGCAGCCTGAGGTAGGAAGAAAACAAAACTTGTAGCAAATAGATGGTAAGAAGAAAACATAACTTGGAGGAGCATGTAAAAAAGAGGGTAGCCTATAGAAAGAAGGAACAGAGCCTATAGCACATAGACAATAAAAAGAAAATAAAATCTGTAACAAATAAATTTTAGGAGTAGGTACTGAAATAGACATTTTACCTGTTCATGCACTCCTTTTTCTTTCATTCATAAAAAAAGATTATACAGTAAATTAAGTTTCTTTCATTCATAAAAAAAGATTATACAGTAAATTAAGTTTCAATGAATAGATTCTGTTTTTTACTATATGGTAGAAATACCCGTGGAGTATTTCAAAATTATGTGCATAGGCAACCTTTGGTAATTAATCCTCGCCCTCATTTGTTCCTTTCCAACAGTTGGAAACTCAAATGACTATTGGCTACCATTAAAGTGTATGGCCTATAATTGGGAGGACTGTCAATCAACTTATCCAAACAGAGCAGCCTACAGTAGGAGAAAAATAAACCCTCTAGCAAATAGACAGTAAGAAGTAAATAGAGCCTTTAACAAATAGAAGGCAAAAAGAAAATAGAGTCTATAGAAAACAGAGCAACCTATGGTAAGAAGAAAACAGAGCCTGTAGCAAATTGACGATAAGAAGAAAGCTGAACCTATAGGAGCCTGTAAAAAATAGAGTAGCCTAATATAGGAAGAAAACAGAGTCTATAGCAAAAAGATGGTAAGAATAAAACAAAAGCTAGAAAGAGCCAGTAGAAAATAGAATAACTTACGAAAAGAAGAAAATAGAGCTTATAGTAAATAGATTTTAAGAGTAGGTACTAAAATAAACATTTTATCTGTTCGTGCACTCCTCATCCTTCCATCCATCAAAAAAGATTGTATGGAAAATTAAGCTTCAATGAATAGATTTTGTTTTGCATTACATGGTTGAAATACTCATGAAGTTTACAAATTTGAAAATCAAACTACTTCTTTCAAAATTATGTGCATAGGTAGCCTTTGGTAGTTAATCCTCATCCTCATTTGTTGCTTTCCAACTGTTGGAAACTTATGTGATTGTTGGCTACCATCAGAGTGCATGGGCTAAGATTGAGAGGATTGTCAATCCACTTGTTCAAACAGAGCAGCCTTTAGTAAGAAGAAAATAAAGCCTCTAGTAAATAGACAATAAGAAGAAAATAGAGCCTTTAGCAAATAAGCAATAAGAAGAAAACAGAGCCTGTAGGAGCCTGTAGAAAACAAAATAGCCTATGGTAAGAAGAAAACAGAGCCTGTAGCAAATAAACAGTAAGAAGAAAACAAAACCTGTACAAAACAGAGCAGCCTAAGTTAGGAAGAAAATAGAGCCTGTAATAATAAACGGTAAGAAGAAAACATAACTTGGAGGAGTTTGTAGAAAAGAGAGTAGCCTATAGAAAGAAGAAAACAAAGCCTATAGTAAATAGAAGGTAAGAAGAAAACAAAGCCTATAGCCAATAGATTTTAGGAGTTTATACTAAACTAGAAATTTTATCTGTTCATGCACTCTTTTTCCTTTCATCCATCAAAAAAGATTATACGGCAAATTAAGCTTCAATGAATAGATTTTGTTTTACATTACATGGTTGAAATACTTGTGAAGTTTACGAATTTGAAAATCAACTTATTTCTTTCAAAATTATGTGCATAGATAGCCTTTGGTAATTAATCCTCATCCTCATTTATTCCTTTCCAACTGTTGGAAACTCATGTGACTGTTGGCTTCCATCAGAGTGTATGACCTATGATTAGGAGGACTATCAATCCATTTATCCAAACAAAGACACCTACGGTAAGAAAAAAATAAAGCCTATAACAAATAAATGGTAAGTAGAAAATAGAGTCTCTAACAAATAAAAGGCAAGAAGAAAATAGAGGCTATAGGAGCCTGTAGAAAACAAAGCAACCTATGGTAAGAAGAAAACAAAGCCTGTAGCAAATTGATGGTAAGAAGAAAACAAAACCTATAGGAACCTGTAGAAAACAAAGTAACCTAAGGTAGGAAGAAAACAGAGCCTTTAGCAAAAAGATGATAAGAAGAAAACAGAACCTAAAGGAGCCCATAGAAAATAAAGCAGCCTATAAAAAGAATAAAATAGAGTCTATAGCAAATAGATTTTTGGAGTAAGTACTAAAATAGACATTTTATCTGTTCGTGCACTCCTATTCCTTTCATCCATCCAAAAAAGATTATACGACAAGTTAAGGTACAATGAATAAATTCTGTTTTGCATTTCATGGTTGAAATACCTGCAGAGTTTACGAATTTGAAAATCAAGCTATTTCTTTCAAAATTATATGCATAAGCAACTTTTAATAATTAATCCTCGTCCTTATTTATTGCTTTCTAGTTGTTGGAAACTCATGTGACTGCTGGTTACCGTTAAAGTGTATGGGCTAAGATTGGGAGGACTGTCAATCCACTTATGCAACATTATTACCCATTCTTGAGAAACCCAATTTATGCTATTCAGAGATGGTGGTTGAGATAAATAACCAAAGAAAAGAATGGAGAAATGCAATGTTACTTTGTTTTCATTAGCTATTAAATGCTGAGCTTAGTGACTTTAGACTGTAGGGGAGTAAATTCACCGACAACATGAACGCAAGTGAAAAAAAGGCTAGTTGGCATGGGTTATAATATATTAACAATGAAATAATGTTGGATACAATTAGTAGGTTGTATCCTACAATTAGGGATGACAAACACATGGTATAGATAGATCATATTCAAATCGAGTTATTTTATGTTTTAGATATTTTAAAGTACGAATTTATTAAATTAGGATTTACGTTTGATGACTTATTTGAAAAAAAAAAAAGAAGAGAAGAGAAAAAATGTGAAATAAGATAAAAAAAGAAAAATGATGTTATTAAGGCTGGTAGGTTGTATTAGTCCATTCTAAGTCTTAAACTTCTAACTATTGAAAAGCCAACATTTCTCTCTGCATTTTCATTTCTAGCCAGTTCCATTCAGAATTTTGTTCTCATAGATTTCCCTTATTTTTTTTCTAATTTCCTCTGGGCATATACCATTCCTTACACAACTCACTTTGTACTAATCTCTCAACAATTCTTGTCGCTCCTGATCTTATGTCTTACTCTTATAACTTATTGAGCTTAGTAATTGTTTCAGTGGGCTCATTTGTTAAATACAATGTTTATAACAATAAGCTTGAAACTTTTGCTTTGGATTGTCCAACAAATTAAAGCAAGTGTGAGTGATGACATTTACTCCATTAGCCATCAACAATTTTAAGCTTTCAATTCTTTACCGAATCACAATTTTCAGAACAAACAATAATAAGTACCTAACTTATGATGTTTGTATTTACACCATAAAAATCTCCTTTTTCTAAGTGAACTGAAAGAGGGGAAAGAGAGAGAGAGAGAGAGAGAGAGAGAGAGAGAGAGAGAGAGAGTCAATAAAGTAATGGTTAAATAATGAGCCGAAGCTTGCAAAGAACTTGGAAGCACAAATTTGCCCATTATAAGCTGAATAGGAAGCTTTCAATAACCAAACTAGCAGACATATTGCACATCCCATTTTCTCTGTGAATCCTTTCTCTGCCCAATATCCTACAAATTTTGTTAGGAACAAAAGTTCCAAATTGATTACACAAACTTAGGTTGCAAGTGCCATGAAATTGTATTTTGTAAAGTTTTTGCAAGACTTGACTATTAATAATTTTGATGTTATTATTAAATAGGTATATGAATATTTTATAATTTTATTAATATAATAAAATGTCACATATTAACATATACAAATAATATAAATATAAGGTTATACTCATAACTCACGTATACTAATTACGTATTAAATTGAAAAATTCAAATTCTAATTTAATAAAAAAGTATATAATTCTACATAAATATTTAAATTATATTAAATTTAATTCAATTAGTCAGACTTTTATTCAAATACTTATTTCTAATTTAGGATGAATTTGAATTGATTTTAACATTTTCTTTTAATTTTAATTCAATCTCATAGGTATTTATAGTATATATTTTAATTTGATATAATCTTCAAATTTTAATAAATTATTTTTTAAGTCATTATTAACAGTGTTAATAAGATTATTAGGAGTTTTTTTGACAATTTTTTCCACTAACTTTAATTGACTTTTAAATTTTTAAGAACTTTGTAATATATAATTTTAAATAATAAGATCTAAAATTTCTCTTTTTACTATATTTTATAATAGGTAATATTTTTAAAATATTGTTGTATAACTTTTCAATTTTCCCAATTTTCATTTTACATAAAAAAGTTCAATGGAACTATTTTATTTCTTAATTTAACAAGTTTCTAATTCTTAATTTTCTTTAACTCTCAACTTCATAAATCCTAATATATGAACTTTATAAGTTTTACTACTTAATATGAACTTTATAAATTATTTGACTCATATATACTAGTTACATATTAAATTGAAAAACTACATTTATGAAGTTCCCAACTTCACCCTAAGATCTATTAGTTTGTGATACTAAGAGGGGGGATGAATTAGTATCACCACAATTCGCAATTCGCAGGAAAGTGAACAACTTCAATCTCTTCTTAAAAGCGAACTTTTTCTCAGATTCGACTAAGGTAGATCTATTGCTGCTTACTAATCACAATAGTCCCCAAAGTCACCTTTCAGACACCTTGCCTAATAGACAATTCAGATGTTCTTGTTTAGGTCTTCGTTAGGTTATAGGTTGGCTGATACTTTAGTTGTGTTCATAACTCAATTCAAAACACAGAACGTAAAGTAAATTAAGAACACACGAGATTTACGTGGTTCGGTCAACGTGACGTACATCCACGGTAGTAGGGACTCTCCCTTGCCGAGACTATCCACTATACTTGAGAATTCCAGTTACAATGGATGTCTTAATCTTCTGTTCCTTTCACTATTACAATTACTAAGCAAGTACAATACAAAAAGTGTCACTTACTGTGTCTACCCTTTTTCTAGCTTGTCTTGCCTCTGTTGAATTGAAAGGCTGCTCCACTGCCGCTTAGAAGTTCACCGCAACGCTCTCTAACCTCTCTTGAAGAAATCTAGAAATACGTTGAGTTCTTTCCGATGCTTCTCCGAATTCCTTCTCTAGGTTGTTTCACACAACTCCTGCTTTCACCGTCTCATGGTCTCACCTGTCTCCTATTTCACAGTCTTACTGTTTCACGGCTTGTCCTCACACTTTTGGTCTGTCACGCCATTGCACGTTCTGGTCTCACGCCGTTTCCTGACATACACCCACGCTTCTGGTCTGCCGTTTCACGTCTCTTGGCCTGCCTCACGTTACTGGTTTTTCTGGTTCACGTCTTTCGGCCTGCCTCACGCTTCTGGTTTGCTATCTTCTCTTCCGGGTGGTTTCACGAATACCAGGTCTGCTGTCTTTTCTTCTGGATGGTCTGTTTCTTATTTCTCCTCTTGCTGGTTGTGTGTTTCTGGTTTGCTTGCAGGATGTGTTTCTGGTTTCCTTGCAAGAGGCGTTTCTGGTTTACTTGCAGGATGCATTTCTGGTTTGCTTGCAGGAGGCGTTTCTGGTTTGCTTGCAGGAGGCGTTTCTGGTTTGCTTGCAGGATGCGTTTCTGGTTTGCTTGCAGGAGGCGTTTCTGGTTTGCTTGCAGGAGGTCACACGTTCTGGTTTGCTCTCCCGGTGCTGATGTTTCTGGTTTGCTCTCCCGGTGGTGTCGTTTCTGATCTCTTGCCGTTTTACTCTCTCTTCCTTTTGGCCGGTTGTTGTAGGGTTGCTGTTTATTCAATTGCGTTGGCCCTTCACCCTAGTTTTGTCTTCCAAGGCCTTTATATACTCTCTTCCATGAAACCCTAATAGGGCTTACATGGCAGATTTACGTTCTTGCCCTTACGTGGTAAATTTACTTTCTTGCCCTTCCATATGGTTTTACTTTCTTGCCCTTCCATGTGGCTTTACTTTCTTGCACACTTAACCCTAGTTGACAACAATTACAACCCGTACAAGGCTGTGGGAACAACAATCTCCCCCTTTGTAATTGTTGGCAACACTCATAACAAAAGCCATTATGCAACAGTCCTTCATAATCTTCTTAGAGTAATAATCTAGAAGCAGATGGATTACAACTCTCCCTAAATATGCATTCCCCCTTCCTGAACAGCTCCCCCTGCAATGTTGCTTCTCTCCCCCTTTGCCAACCAATTACAAATCTGAAAAACTCGCAAAGTAGAGATGGAGGATTCACCTGATTTTCAGGCTTGAGGAGGCATTCGCACAGACAGACTCATTCTGTGCTTTTCAAACAGCTCTGTGGATAGAGATTTAGTTAGATCTTGTGTATCCTCTTCAACAGATTTAGGTTCAACTTGTGAGAGTAAAGTAGTAGCTCCCATAATTCTTTTTCTTGTTGTAACTCCTGCTGATGGGTCACCTATGATCTGATTTTCTTGATGAGCACTGGTCCATGTTTTCTTTAGTTTTCTTTCTTGCACAGTCTTAGTTGCAAGAGGATCTCTTTCTTCAACAATCACATACAAATTTCCAGCTATTCTCTTCCTGGCTGCAACAGTATTGCCTTCTTTACTCTTTACCTAGCAACTTGGTTTTGTGAATATTACCTTATGGTCTTCATTGCATAGTTTGCTAACAGATGCTAGATTATATCTGAGTCCTTCAACGTGCAGAACATCTTTCAGCTTTCCTCTTCTAATGTTTATTGACCCCTAACCATTGATGTTGAGTGAATCATCATTGCTAAACTTGACTCTGTCTTCTCTTGACTTGTTTAGCTTTGACAATTTACTCTTGTCTCCCGTCATGTGTGAAGTGCATCCACTGTCAAGGATCCACTGCTTATCCTTATAGTCACTTTGAGTGCAATTTCAGCTATATTAGTCACCTCCTTTTTAGCTTTATATTCCTTCTTTTGAACTGGCTTAATGATAGCTTTCTCCTTTTTCTCAACTTTGACTATACTAATTGCTTTCACTGTGCCATTGAGTGCCTTCTCTTGCTCAGGGAGAAGTGTTATGCATCTCTTGGCATTATGGCCATCCTGCCCGCACCTTTCACACTGTTCCAAGTGTCCCAATATAGCAAACTTGTTCTTTGAAACCGCTGGTTTGGGCTTCCACCAACAATCCTTGTCAGTGTGTCCTTGCTTTTTACAGTATGTGCAAGAACTCACGACAGGTGTTCTCCTCTGAATTTTGTATTGTCTCCCCCTGTATGCAGCATCGTATCTTCTCAAGTTGGAGACATATACTGGCCTTCTCCACCAGCAGTTACTTGCCTTATGACCCCAAACTCCACAATAAAGATAATGACCTTGAAACTGCCTTTTCTTGGGTCTAATCACAGCTTGTTTTCTTTTGTTCATTACTTGCTGTGTAGGCAACGTGGCTGGCTTCTTTGCTTGTGTGGCTTTCATTTCAGTCACCTTTTTCTCCTTCTGTTCAGCTGTAGCCCTTTGCTGGCTGACCTTCTTTTCTTCATTTTTGTTTGCCACCCTAGGTTGCTTCTTCAAATCCTCTTTATTCTCAGCTATCTTCTCCTGAGTCACAACCTTCTCTTTCAACTTCTGTGGCATATTCTTATTATCCTTAGGCAATGCAGCCTCAGATTGCTGCACTTTCTCTTCATTCTTCTTTTCTCTAGCAGAACTTGTTTCTCCTATCATTTCAAGCTTCTGCACGTTCTCTTCACTCCTTTTGAGTTGTTGCTGAAGTCTTAGCAACTCTATCTCCATTTCTTCAATTGTTGAAGTCCTTGAGCCAAGCTCCATAGTAAGGTCTTCATATATTTTGATCTGTTCTTCAAATCTTCTCTTCAAGTCAATATGTTCAGCCCTTATTTCATCCTTTTGACTTTCAACTTCCTCAGACTTTGCTTCAACTTGTTTTATGTAGGCCTCCAACCTTCTTATGGTTCTGCCCCTTTTGATTATCTCCTTTGAAGCTGCTTCCAACTCAGCTTCAAGATCTAGTTCTTCTTCATCAACCTCCTCTTCCTCTTCAGAGGTTGAACTACCACCTTGAGTTAATGCCATAAAGGCATGCTCATCTGATGAGTCTACATCTTCCTCTTCATCAGCTTCTTTTGTCTAGCTCATATAACTCTTGAATGAGCCTCTCTTCTTCTTCTGTGGGCTAGCAGTCTTTCTGTTGGACTTCCTTGACTTGAATGATGGTCTTCTCCATTTTGAATTATGCTCATCATCACCATCCTCATCTTCATCATCAAGTTTCACTTTGCACTGAGAAGCAAAGTGTCCAGTCTATCCACAACGATAACATCTCAAGGACAACTGTCCTTTTCCCTTCTTAGACCCCTTTTTGAATTTCCTTGTGAAGTATGCCAACACTTCACCTTCACTTTCTTCCTCATCATCATCATCATTCTCACTGGATGATTCTTCCTCTTCTTTTATCTTCAAGTGTTTCATAGCTTTGAAAGCTGCCTCCTTTGATACCTTTGACATTGAGGAGCTCTCAGTTGACTTTATTCTCATCTCATATGCAATGAGATTGCACTGGAGATCATGCAGAGACATAGAATTGAGATCTCTACTCTCCTCTATGGCTGCCACCTTTGAGGCAAACCTCTCAGGCAGAATTCTTAGAATTTTCTTCACAATAGATGAGTCCTTCTTGTTCTTCCCATGACTTCTAAGATCGTTTACAGCATCAATAACCTTGGTGAAGAACTCTTGGACTGTCTCATTTTTCTGCATTCAAAGAGATTCATATCTCTCCTTGAAAACTTGAAGCTTGGCCTCCTTCATTCTGCAATCACCTTCATAGACTTTCTGCAATCTGTCCCATATCTCCTTGGCAGATTTGCAGTCCATAACTTTAGCATATTCAGCATCTATCAATGCTGAAATGATGACATTTGAGGCCTTCCCATTTATCTCAAACTGTCTTAATTCCTCTAGGGTTGGATCTTTACCTTCTTCTGGAGGCTTAAAACCCTCCTATACAGATTTCACCACGTTCATGCCCATGGTTGCAAATACCACCTGCATTCTCGCTCTCCACATATGGTAGTTGGTTCCGTTGAAGATTGAAACCTTCTTGCTGTAAGTAGTGCTGGTGCTGGTACCGGCATCCATTTCTCAGTATGTTGAACAAGTTAAAACTTCTGGAGCTCTTCAAACTAGTACACCAAGCTATTAAGCTTTATCCTGGTGAACCTGTGCTCTGATACCAATTGAAGTTCCCAACTTCACCCTATGATCTACTAGTTTGTGATACTGAGAGGGGGGTGAATCAGTATCACCACAATTCGCAATTCACAGGAAAGTGAACAACTTTAATCTCTTCTTAAAAGCGAACTCTTTCTCAGATTCGACTAAGGTAGATCTATTGCTACCTACTAATTACAATAGTCCCCAAAGTCACCTTTCAGACACCTTGCCTAATAGACAATTCAGATGTTCTTGTTTAGGTCTTCGTTAGGTTATGGGTTGACTGATACTTTAGTTGTGTTCACAACTCAATTCAAAACACAAAACGTAAAGCAAATTAAGGACACACGAGATTTACGTGATTCGGTCAACGTGACGTACATCCACGGTGGTAGGGACTCTCCCTTACCGAGACTATCCACTATACTTGAGAATTCCAGTTACAATGGATGTCTTAATCTTCTGCTCCTTTCACTATTGCAATTACTAAGTAAGTACAATACAAAAAGTGTCACTTATTGTGTCTACCCTTTTTATAACTTGTCTTGCCTCTGTTAAATTGAAAGGCTGCTCCACTGCCGCTTAGAAGTTCACCGCAACGCTCTCTAACCTCTCTTGAAGAAATTTAGAAATACATTGAGTTCTTTCTGATGCTTCTCCGAATTCCTTCTCTAGGTTGTTTCACACAACTTCTGCTTTCACCGTCTCATGGTCTCACCCGTCTCCTATTTCATGGTCTTACTGTTTCACGGCCTGTTCTCACACTTCTAGTTTGTCACGCCGTTGCACGTTCTAGTCTCACGCCGTCTCCTGACATACACCCACGCTTCTGGTATGCCATTTCACGTCTCTTGGCCTGCCTCACGTTACTGGTTTTTCTGGTTCACGTCTTTCGGCCTGCCTCACGCTTCTGGTCTGCTGTCTTCTCTTCCAGGTGGTCTCACGAATACCAGGTCTACTGTCTTTTCTTCTGGGTGGTCTGTTTCTTATTTCTCCTCTTGCTGGTTGTGCGTTTCTGGTTTGCTTGCAGGATGTGTTTCTGGTTTCCTTGCAGGAGGCGTTTTTGGTTTGCTTGCAGGATGCGTTTCTGGTTTGCTTGCAGGATGCGTTTCTGGCAGGAGGCGTTTCTGGTTTGCTTGCAGGAGGCATTTCTGGTTTGCTTGCAGGAGGTCTCACGTTCTGGTTTGCTCTCCCGGTGCTGACGTTTCTGGTTTGCTCTCCCGGTGGTGTCGTTTCTGATTTTCTGGTTTGCTTGCAGGATGCGTTTCTGGTTTCCTTGCAGGAGGCGTTTCTGGTTTACTTGCAGGAGGCATTTCTGGTTTGCTTGCAGGAGGTCACACATTCTGGTTTGCTCTCCTGGTGCTGACGTTTCTGGTTTGTTCTCCTGGTAGTGTCGTTTCTGATCTCTTGCTGTTCTGCTCTCTCTTCCTTTTGGCCGGTTGTTGTAGGGTTGCTGTTTATTCAATTGTGTTGGCCCTCCACCCTAGTTTTGTCTTCCAAGGCCTTTATATACTCTCTTCCATGAAACCCTAATAGGGTTTACATGGCGGATTTACGTTCTTGCCCTTACGCGGCAGATTTACTTTCTTGCCCTTCCATGTGGCTTTACTTTCTTGCACACTTAACCCTAGTTGACAACAATTACAACCTGTACAAGGCTGTGGGAACAACAATTTAACACAAGGAAAATAAAACACAAAGACATCGATTTAGAAGGCAAGCCAAAAGAGTCGACTTGTAGGGAAGTGGTCACCCAAAAACACGAAGGCATCAATTTTACAAGGCAAGCCAAAAGGAGTTGGAGTTCAATTTTAGTAGGGAAGGGGTAAAAAGGAATTTCAAACAAGGCAAAAACACAGAGAATTGTTGCGTGTTTTTTTTTTTCAGTAAGAAGAAAATAGGGCCTGTAGCAAAAGGATGGTAAGAAGAAAACGAAGTTTGTAGCAAATAGATTTCATAAGAGTCTCAACAAGAGAGAGCAGCCTATAGATTATGTTTTAATCAATAGATTATGTTTTACATTACATGGATGAAATACCCCTAGAGTATATGAATTTGAAAATCAAGCTACTTTTTTCAAAATTATGTGCACAGGCAACCTTTGGTAATTAATCCTCATCTTCATTTGTTGCTTTCTAATTATTGGAAACTCATGTCACTGCTGGCTACCATTAGAGTGTATGGGCTTTTGGAAGAACTGTCAATCCACTTGTCCAAACAAAGTAGTATTCAGTAGGAAGAAAACAGAGCCTCTAGCAAATAGACGATAAGAAAGAAAACAAAACATCTAACAAATAAATGGTAAGAAGAAAATAGAGCAACCTATGGTAAGAAGAAAATAAATCATGTAGCAAATAAATGATAAGAAGAAAACAGAGCTTATAAGAGCCTGTAGAAAACATAGCAACTTACGGAAAGAAGAAAACAGAGCCTGTAGCAAATAAATGGTAAGAAGAAAATAGAGCTTGCAGCAAATAGATTTTAGGAGTAGGTGCTAAAATAGACATCTTATTCGTTCGTGCACTCCTCTTCCTTTCGTTCATAAAAAAAGATTATACGGCAAAATAAGTTTCAATGAATAAATTATATTTTGCATTACATGGTTGAAAAACTCATGGAGTACACAAATTTAAACATCTAGCTACTTCTTTCAAAAATATGTGCACATACAACCTTTGGTAATTAATCCTCATCCTTATTTGTTGCTTTCCAATAGTTGGAAACTTAAGTGATTGTTGGCTACCATTAAAGTGTATGGCCTAAGATTAAGAAGACAGTCAATCCACTTGTCCAAATAGAGTAGCATAGAGTCAGAAAAAAATAAAACCTTTAGAAAGTTTATATATAGTAATATAATATAATATAGTATTACTATATATAAAATTAATATAATTATAATACTATATAAAATACTATAAATAATATTAATTATATAATATATAAATAAAATTTATAAGTAGAATTCTAAAAAGTTTAATCCATCGTTTAGTTAAATATGTAATTCCCAAAATTTTTTCAATATTCTTTTTTATCATTTATTAACAAGAAAACAAAAAAAAAGAAAAAATTCGAATTGAAAAGCATCCATTGTCTAATGGATAGGACATAGGTCTTCTAAACCTTGGTATAAGTTCAAATCTTATTGAACGCAATATGTTTTCATTCCATATTAATATTTATCCCATTTTATTCCAATTTTATTTTATATTTCTTATTTCATATCATAATTCATATTATATATTATAATCCATATTCTAATTAATTATTAGAATATATATTATATATTTTAATTTAATTTAGTATATTATATATTAGTGTATATATATATATATATATATATATATATATTATTTTTTATATTTTTTAATTCATTTTTTGTTTTATAGTTGTTTTTTTTTCTATAGTTGTTTTATGTTTTATATTTATAATTTGATTTAAGTATTATACTTATTATAATCAAGATTAAAGATTAAGAGTGATCAATTTTGCATGTTGTATTCTTAATGGTAACTCCAATTTTATTTTGTGTCATTTTGCTACTATGGTTCACAAAAGCAATAGTAGAAGATGAATTTTTAGCACATCTTGGATGTAAAGGCAAATATGGAGATGTTGTCATTCCTTTCCCTTTTGGAGTTGGACTCAACTATTCCTTGAACAACAACTTTGTGGTAGATTGTAATGACACCTTTAGGCCTCCCAAACCTTTCTTGAAAAGCATAAAAATAGAATTGCTCGGCATTTCAATTAGAGGTCTAGTTCAAGTTAATAATTTAGTCCTTTTTTACAATCGTAACAACAACAAAAACTTTGATGGAACAATTGACATGTTAGACAACCCTTTCTTTTATTCAAGTGTATATAACAGGTTCATAGTTACAGGTTGCAATAATTATGTTGTGCTTCTGACGAATCACCGCCCTGTTAGTGGGTGTCTTTCCTTTTGTAGCGAAACCCAAAGAAGTGATGGTTGTTATGGCTTGAGATGCTATCAAGCCACCATTCCTCCTCACATCAAGTCTTTTGAAGTAGGGATGACCCGTGTTGTAAAAGATGATTCTAACTATTGCAGTGACAACAAGATTGCCTTCATGGTTAACCAAGACTGGTTTGCTTCTAGGCGACTATCTCTTGACCTATTGACGTAGCGAGAATATGTTCCTGCACTCCTTGAATGGGGAGCATTCCAGGGATATTGTCGACTAGCTAAAACTTCAACTCTTTTTTGCAGCAACAATGGCTTTTGTTGGACATGGTTATCATAAAGGCATCTACATGTTTGTAGTGATGGTTCCTCTGATTATTCCAAATCCTTTCACGAGATCCTCGGTTGATATGCAAATATTACAGCTTTAACTTAAATATAGAATATGACGCCACAAATATGATGTTCACTTGTAAATTTTTTTATAAAAATGTTGAAACCTTTTTCCTTTTGTTGTGAATTTTCGAAATCCAATTAGTACTTGGGAACTCTTTTATAATTTATACATATACTGGTTACCAAAGATCCCTGAAATAACATTATTTGTCTTAATATTCCTAATTGGTAGGGGGTTATTGTATGAACTCAAACTCACATTGTCACCTTCTCTGTATGTATATTGGGGATTGAGGATCTTATAACTGCTCATGTCCTGGTGGATACTTGCATCATGACAGCAAGAGTACATGTTACCCACCATTTCTTCGGTAACTCGGTAAAAAATCTCAAGCTAAAGTTATCATCATAGGTATGCAATATCTATTTGGTTTGTAGAATTAGTTAGAAGTCAGTTGTAAATTTGTTCAAGGATTTGGACATTTTGAAAGCACAAATTTGTGGTAGGCTAATCACTTCGATTGGTTGTAGTTTATAGTAGTCATTATAATAACACGATCATTTCTTAATCTTTCTAAATTAGAAATGATATCCAAAGTTTTTCATAAAATTAAACTTATCTTCTGATTTGATGGTTGTACAGGTTGTAACTCTAGTATTTGAATAGTTTTACTAGTTATTAGTGCATAAGCATTGTACAAAACAATTTAAAGAAGAAAGGCTAATAAACTAAAACAAAAATATTTCAAAAAAAATAGTGGTTTGCTATTGCAACAACGATTGTCTTCAAGAGATAATAACGTTGAGCAAATGAAACTATTTGGTTCCAAGGAACTAGAGAAGGCCACAGACAACTATAACATGAGTTGGATCCTTAAAAATATCTCAACTAGAAGGCCACAACTAGTCGGTTTCAGTAATTATATCGTTTGTTTTGGAACCACATCAATATCTCGATGAGTTATGTTGAAGAAAGAAGTTTAGTGACATATTTCTCTCTTTCAATGCAAAAGAGCCACTTGTTTGTATACTTGATTCCTCACGAGTGAATTTGATTTGGAAAAAGATGATCAAGCATGACATCAAATTCAAAAGTTATTTCAAAGTTAAAAAATACTAGTACATAACATGTAAATCATTTGAAGGAAAAAAATTTTCAAATTTAAGTTAAATTAATTAAAATAATAATAAAATAAATTTATAAAATATAAAATTATATATAGACTACACTAATAAAAAAGTAAATATAAAATTTCATGTAAAATTCTTTTTATCAAAAAAAATCAATTGCATTTATTAAAATATTGTCTTAATTATATTATACAAATTTTATTCTTATATTTAAAAATGAGGTCCTAAGATAGTAAATATAAATTTAATAAATTCAAGTAAAATATTTTATATTATATATAAAATTATTATAATATATATATATATATATGTTTTTTTAATTAGACCATATATATATATATATATTGTAAATCTAATTGTACTAGAAGATTTTAGATCAAGTAGATGAATAGTACTGTACCTTAGTAACCAAGTCTTTTCAAAATTGGATCATTTGGTATCATATCAAGGCAGCGTTGAGCTTTTGTGACCTCCAAATTATTATACGGATACCATGATGATGGTGGTGAATAATTGAGGTTGTTGGCCTGCTAGTTGGCTTATAATTGTGTATAGAATCAATAGAAAAAAGTGGGTAGAGAAGGCAAAATAGTATCATAAAGAATTATATGAGAAAATAATTGAAGAAAAATAAATGATAGAGATTTTTGGTGCCTAGAATGATTGCATTACTACTAGGTTTCTATTAGTCATACTAAAATGAGGCCAATGAATGCATTTAACTTGCAATTCAGAATAAGTGTTGTACAAAACAAAGTGAGCACCCAGTTGAAATTAAAAGTGAAGATGCTTACTGGGGTGATACCACAAGAGCTGAAAAAATAGGAGAATATTCTAGTAGTGAATATATCATATAACAAGCTGACAGGTAGGCTTCCTATTAAAGGCATATTTACAAGCTTGGATTATAGTGCTTTGAAGAGAAATTTGGGAATTTATTCATCTATGTTGAAAGGACCAAGTAAAATGAATGTTCCAATGGTAACAAATCTTCAACCACATTGCATAGAAAGATGAAAGTCTTTGTCATGCTTTCCCTTAATCTTGCATTTCACTTTATGCCTATACTTGTAGAAAATTATAAATAGATATATAGAATTTTAGAAACATAAAGTTTACACTTTAAAATATAATGTGTAAATAGTAATAGTATTGCTCTTAAAAGGTGAAAATCATTAATCTTCCATTGCAGAAAGTGAAACACGTGGCAGGAAGCAGCTAATGGAAGAGACAAATTCAGTCACATTAAAGCAAAGAGAGAGAGACTTGTACGTGAGCTTATAGACAGAAACTTGGGCCATGTTTTGCAGGGAATATGTTAGGAGCCATATGGTTGAAATTGTCACGTTAATTTTCCCTTCATGCTTATCCCTTCACATTTTATCTTTTCAAGCTCCCCTCTCTGCTTGCAAATTTCCAAGACCACCATAACACACAAAAATAATAAAAGAAAAGAGAGAGAAAGAGAGAGGGGGTAGGAAAAAAGTGGTGATAAATGGGTGGTTATATTTTTATTATGGTTTCTGATTTTGGTAGTTGGTCTTAAAAGTTGCATTGGAAATGATGATGTGCCCATTCTACTCAATGATGATGTTTTAGGCCTTCTTGTTTTCAAGTCAGGTATTATCGACACATCTTCTCATCTCAAATTTGGAATGAAGAAGATGACTCCCCTTGTTCATGGAAGTTCATACAATGCAATCCAGTGATTGGCCAAGTTTCTCAAGTCTCACTTGATGGTCTCAACTTATCCGGGAAAATTGGTAAAGGGCTTCAAAAGTTGCAAGGTTTGAAAACCTTATCACTTGCTCATAACAATTTTAGTGGAACTATCAGTTTTGAGCTTGATCTTATGAGCAGTCTTGAAAGGCTTAAACTTAGTCACAATAGTCTTTCCGGTCCCATTCCATCTTCGCTTGGTTCCACAAGATTTCTTGATCTTTCCAAAAACTCCTTCTCAGGACAAGTTTCTAATGATCTCTTCTGAAACCGTATATCCCTTCGTTACCTTTCTTTAGCTGACAATTTGCTTCAAGGGCCATTACCAAATGTAGCTGCCTGCTCTTCTTTGAACACTCTCAAGCTCTCCAACAACAAAATTTTTGGTGTCCCAGATTTTTCAACTAGAATTTGGTTACTTAAACATCTTCGAACTTTACATCTTTCACACAATGCATTTTCCAGGTTCGTGCCAAAAGGGTATCTGCCATCCGTAACTTGAAAGATCTCCGATTATAAGGCAACAAATTTTCGAGACCACTACCCGTGGATATTGGATTCTGCGGATACAACAAGAAGTTGACAGGTAACTTTGGCAATTTGAGCAGCCTGGAATACTTAGACTTGTAGAGCAATGAACTTACTGGAAGCCTACCGTCATCAATTGGTGATCTGACTTCACTAAAGTACATGAGCTTGTCCAACAAGAAGCTCATAAGTTGCATTCTAGCAACAATAGTTAATTGTGCCACAATATCAGTTATTCGAATTAGAGGTAATAGCCTTCAAGATAGCATACTAGAGGGCATTTTTATCTTGGACTGGAGGAAGTTAATTTTTCACAAAACAAATTGACGGGTTCCATTCCAACCGGTTCAAGTAAATTCTTTGGATCGATTCACACATCAGACCTTTCAAACAGCTATCTCACAAGACATATTCCTAGGAAAATGGATCTATACTCAAATTTGGGATACTTGAATTTTTTGGGAACAACCTTACCTAAAAAATGCCACTAGAGCTTGGCTACTTTTAGAACCTAAAGGTTTTGGATCTTCAAAGCAGTGGACCGGTTGGCCCAATACCTGCAGATATATGCGAGTCTCATAGCTTGAGCATTCTTTAGTTGCATGGTAATTCCTTGACTGGGCCGCTTTTGGAGGAGATTATAAATTCCTTAACTCTCTACTTGTTGGAAGGCCTTTGCTAATTTTGCTTCTATTAGTCATCTACATCTTTTCTCTTTTGTTAAATTACATTACATTAATAGCCTAGCCCATTAAAACACGAGAAACATGATATATTATCATTAAGTAAATTCAAAATTGATAATATATGAGTAATTGACCTACCTTTCTTGAGTGTAGAAATCAAATAGGTTGATAACTTTGTACTTCAGTGACTAGGCCTTTTCAAAATTGGGTCATTTGGTATTGTATCGAATTGAACATGGACTTTAGCTTTTGTCACCATCAAATTATTGTAGGGTACCATGGTGATGGTCAAAGGAGGCTGACGGGTATTACAGTTGTTGGGTCGCTGGTTGGCTTATAAAATTGTGTATAAAATCAATAAAGAAAAGTGGATAGATGGGTAAGTAAGGTAAAATAGTATAATGAAATATTATTTGAGAAAATAACTAAAAAAAATAAATAATAGAAATTTTTAATTCTCAAAATGATATCATTATTACTAAATTTCTCTTAGTCATGTATTTAATTTTATAATATAAATTAAATATATTTTATTTAATTTTATAAATAAATAAATTAAATTTTAAAAAATATTTTATTAAACTTTTCTTATTTTTTATATATTGTTATCTAATACTGTTCTTGTGAATATTATAGATAATTGGCCTAAACAAGTATTTGTGTCCAACATTATGCCTCACACCGTAAAGAAAATAAGGATAATTTTTATTAGAATTGGTCAAAAATTATAATTATTATGACAATCCAAATGACATTGCTTGAACTTATTGCATGTTTGTTTTTCTTCTTGTAGGAGCTAGTTCCACAACAATTTAAGTGGTTCTAGTCCTAGGTCCATATCAAAGCTAAACCAACTTAAATTTCCAAAATTGGAAGTGAATATGCTTACTTAGGAGGTGCCACAGGAGCTGGGAAAATCGGAGAACCTTCTCGCTGTAAATATGTCGTATAACATGCTCACAGGCAGACTTCCTGTTGGAGCCACATTTTCAAGCTTGGTCTACAGTGCTTTGCAGGGGAATTTGGGAATTTGCTCACCTTTGTTGAATGGACCATGTAAAATGAATGTTCCAAAGCCACTAGTTCTTGACCCATTTGCCTATGGGAGACAAATACCGGTTGTCCTAATGTTGATCTTCCCTTTGGCGACACTGGCTGTCCCGATGGCCTTGGATTTATCCTTCTTAATTCGATGATTTTTCTATTGCCTCTTCTTTTATTTCCTCTCTTCACCTTTCTCTATGATTTTTTAGTTTCTTTTTTTTTTTCCTTGTTGATTTGTTTCTACCATTATTACTATTTATTATGTTGTACTTGTTTTAGTAGTTTTGTGTAGATTAAGTTTTAGTCACTCTAATTCCATGGTTCCTTCCTTTGTAGGCTTTATTACACGAGGATTGGAGATGGAACTCCTTCCAATGACTACTATGTACAGGTGGATACAGGAAGTGACATTATGTGGGTCAATTGCATCCGGTGCAAAGAATGCCCTAGAACAAGCTCCCTTGGTGTAAGCAAACTCTTTCTTTTTTTTTCTTTTGCGCCCTTCTTTTGTTTTGATTTTCATTATCTGTGTAGGATCAAAGCTTTTGTCCAAATAGTGGATTGTTCGTAATAGATAGATCGTACACTATATAATGTAAATAAGTCAGACACTAGGAGTTTGGTTCCTTGTGATGGTGAGTTTTGCTATGAGGTGAATGGAGGTTTTTTGTTAGGCTCCACAACCAATAAATCATGCCCATATCTAGAGATATATGGAGATGGGAGTTTGACTGTGGGTTATTTTGTGAAGGATGTTGTGCAATATGATAGAGTGTCAGGAGACCTCGAAACAACATCAACCAATGGAAGTATTATATTTGGGTAAGTTGGTTAATGCTCTTTAACACATGGCTTGTAAAATAGTGTATATCTTTTCAGAAATCTGAAAAAAATAAGATTGTATGAAGCTTTTGTGGTAGCTGTTGTGTCCCAAAATTCTTGATTTTGGTTAATGGCGTTCTAGCCTCCTTTCAAGCTTCCTTTGGCTCACTTCACATGCAATATGCTCTGGAGAAAAGGTCTTGGTGCGCACTAGTTCCTGGTCCAGTTTTAATGAGGTTTTTTGGCAGAATGTCTATGTTTGATGATTTGAATTGTGTTGATCTTGTGAACTCATTTTCTTTACACATTTTGATGATGCAATATGCTGATATTGTGGACATGTTCCAACCAGTCTTGAAATAGTTAACTAGGATACGCAAATTATTGTTTTGTTTCTTTACCTATTCATTCATATTTTCATATTTTTGTATTTAGTTTTATTCATAAGGTGGTTTTCTTTCGGTTTTATCATAGTTGTGGTGCTAGACAATCTGGAGTGAATTGTATTATGAAATCATGGTCTGACAGTCTACAGCACATGATGGTCAAGGTAACCAACAGCCCAGATTGGTAACCACCAGGAATATGATATTCAGCATATTAAAAATCATGAAAATTGGCCTCCCTGACCATTTGTTGGATGATCAAAATGCAAAGACTTTTCAGAAGATCATCCCAGAAGGATTATTAATTTTTTTTTTGCCAACTCATGAATAAGAGTCAAGGTAAAGGGCAGGAAAAGATTCCACCTAGAACATCTCTTGCTTCTAGGACTACTGGCCGATGATCTGCATCTGCCAAATATTTTGCAGCCGAAAAACCTGCCGAACCTGCAATAATTTGGAAAACATGAAAAACCAACAAAAGTACCCAAGAAAACTAACTCATTTTCTATTGAAGGAAATCCAAGGTCAGTGGACAAGATAATCTATCCATAATTGTGAATGTGGTTTAACACAGGACTAATGAAAATTTGTGAACCCATGGATAAGACTAAGGTTATGATTGAGCAACACAAGATTGAATCTGTGAAAGCTGACAAAAAAAATTTGGCGATTAAGGGGGCGAAAGATAAGAATTTCATTACCTGCGCCAGCAATCACGACTTTCAAAGGTTTAGCTGGACATGGCGAAGTCCGAAATGTTGATGACAAATAGGCAGCTTCCAAGAAATTCACAGTGTTATCAAGGTCCGGCCTTGGATAGTCTACACAGACTACCTGAATCATTCGCAACTAACAGATTTTCCTTTTGAAAACCAAATAAGAGTAGCAATAGGATGCTAGGAGAAGACACCACACAAATTAGGAAATTAAGAAAAAAAAAAAAACCTGCAGAGGGCTGATGTTAGTCCTCGTTCTTGTTTTAGTAGCATTTGCAGAAGGGTTTCTTATACGATGGCCCATAGATTCGCTACTAGTAAACACTAGTGCATGATTTTGTTGTGAACAATTGGGATAACCATAGCTAAAGACTGACGGATCACCGCCTGGTTGGTGGGTGTCTTTCCTTTTGCAACAATACCCAAAGAGGTGATGGTTACTATGGCCTGAAGTGCTGCCAGACCACCATTCCTCCTCACATCAACTCTTTTGATGCGGGGATGACCGGTATTTTAGAAGCTGGTTTTGATAATTGCAGTGACAATAAAACTGCCTTCATAGTTGACCAAGACTGATTTGCTTTTAGGCAACTATCTCTTGACCTGTTGATGCAGCAGGAATATGTTCCTGCAGTCCTCGAGTGAGGAGCATTACAGGATATTGTCAACCAGCTAAAACTTGATCTCTCTTTTGCAGCAGCAATGGCTCTTGTTGGACACAGTTATCACTATGGCATCTATGTGCTTGCATCGATGGTTCCTCTGATTATCTCAATTCCTTCCACGAGATCCTCCGCAGATGTGCAGGTATTACAATTTTAACTTAAACATGGAATATGACACTACAAATAGGATATCGACTTCATATACTGGTAAATTTTTTTTTTTTTTAAATATTGAAACATTTTTGCTTTTGTTTCAAATTTTCAAAATTTAATTGAAAATTTTGTTATGATTTATGCATATAATGGTTAGTTCTGATTTCCCATGCTAAAAAATCTTTGAAATAATATTATTTGTGTTAACATTCCAAATACAAAGGGCCGCTGTATGAACCAAGAGAACTCAGACTGTTGCCTTCTTTGTATGTATATTGGGGACAAGGGATCCTATAACTGCTCGTGTCTTGATGGGTACCTGTATTATGATAGCGAGAATACATGCTACCCACTATTTTTCAGGGAACTCAGTAAAAAATCTTGGGCCTGAAGTCATACATAATATTTATTTAGTTTATAGTATTAGCTAAAGTTAATCATAAATTTGTTCAAGGATTTTGATATCTTGAAAGCTTAAAATTGTGGTAAGTGAATTATTCAACAGTTATAATTTATTATAATTACTACAATTAATATGATTATTTTTTAATCTTTCTAAGTTAAAAATGATATAAAATTTTTTTTATAGAATTAAACTTATCTTTGGACTTGATAGTTATACAGGTTGCAACTCTAGTCTTGGATTACTTTTGCTAGTTATTGTTGCATGGGAGTTGTACAAGACAATTAAAAGAAGAAAGGTTGTTAGACTTAGGGAAAAATATTTCAAAAGAAATGGTGGTATGTTATTGTAACAACGATTGTCTTTAGGAGATAATAACGTTGAGTAAATGAAACTATTTGGTTCCAAAGAACTAGAGAAGGTCATAGACCACTACAACATGAGCCGAATCCTTGGTTAGGGAGGCTAAAGAACGTTTTATAAAGGGATGTTTGGTCAATGGAAAGATTATATTAATCAAGAAGTCCAAGATAGTCAACAAAGATAAAGGAAAACTCGAACAGTTTGTCAACAAAGTTGTAATTCTAACACAAAGCAACCACAAAAATGTGGTTAAGTTACTTGAATGTTGATTAGAGACAGAAGTACCTCTATTTGTTTACAAGTTCATCCTAAATGGAACTCTCTTTCAATACATATATGAACAAAATGATCAAGAATTTTCAATTATATAGAAGATAAGTTTAATTCTATAAAAAACTTTTGATATCATTTTTAATTCAGAAAAATTAAAAAGGGCTCGACTTTAATGCATGAACTATATAGTGATAAGTTCTCATTATGATTTGTATGTTGACATTGTTAAAAGTAGTTTTATTTTGTGCAGCCAAATATTTTCCACATTTGATATAACAAACCAAAAAAAAAGGAAAATTGTATTACGACACTTTTTTTGAAAGCCACCTCTCGAAATGATGTTGCGGGCTTATGATTTGGGAAATAATCATCCCTCGCCGCATGGGCTAAAAAATTAAAAGTTCGCTCATTCTTTTGGAACTATCTTCATAGTTTCTAATGGGCTTACAATATGACCCAAATCTTTGATGTTGGAAAAAAAAAATGAAATGTTTAAATACAACATCATAATTTAGCCTAAATTAGATAATATTGAAGAAAAAGAATTAAAAAAAAGGTAATAAGAGAGGTTTTATAGAAAAAAATTTATAATAATTATATTTTCATATAATAATGGGAAATAATATATAAAAATTAATTAAAATAAAGGATTTTATACTAGTTGACAAAGAAAATAATTTAAAATAATTATATAATCATGCAAATCAAAATAATATCTCTAACATAACGTAGCATCAGTAGGTTATAAAAGGAAATGCAGGGTAGATTGTGATCTTGAGTATCCTTATTATATAGCATCTCAATTGAAAAGGTTACTTCCTCAAGTGTCAATAATGATAGCAAGTATATACCTTGTAATATGTAGCAGCCTTATTAATCCTTCCAATATCACAAACCATATCTACTACCTAGCTTAAGCAAGATATTGCCTCTGTATGCAAAGAACACCAAGAATTGAGGCAATACAAATAAAAATGCCAAAAAACCAAATAATACACTGTGCATAAAATTTCACCAAATATAAATAAACACTAAAATGCTAAAAGGCAAATTTATCTGAAAGATTCAATCTTGGTCTAGCCTAATAGGTATATAGAAGTACAAACAATCTCTAGGTAACTTTCATAGTTTATCCAACCCATAGTTGTACTTAATTTTGTAACTTACATAAGGACAACATGAAGAATATAATAAGCAAAATTCAGGGAAAATTGTAATGCACAAGGTATGGAGAATGCACAAAGCTAGTATGGTGATGAAGATGCCATGACAGAATTTATACAAAGCAATTTTTGAATTGGAAATTTTGAAATACTGTGATAAAGAAGACTAGGCATGATTTATACGATGTCAAAGTACATGGGTTTAAACATAAGTGGACTTTACGAATGTGAAAATAAAACTACTTCTTTTAAAATTATGTGCATAGGTAACTTTTATTTGTTCGCTCACTCCTCTTCCTTTCATCCATCAAAAGAGATTATATGGCAAATTAAACTTCAATGAATAGAGTATGTTGTGCATTACATGGTTGAAATATTCGTGGAGTTTACGAATTTGAAAATCAAGCCACTTCTTTCAAAATTATATGCTCAAGCAACTTTTGGTAATTAATCATCATCCTTTGTTGCTTTCCAATTGTTGGAAACTCATATGACTACTAGCTACCATCAAAGTGTATGGGTGAAGATTGGGAGGATTGTCAATCTACTTGTCCAAATAGAGTAACCTATGGTAAGAAGAAAATAGAGCCTCTAGCAAATAGATGGTAAGAAAAAAATAGAGCCTCTAACAAATAGACAACAAGAAGAAAATAGAGCTTGTAGGAGCCTTTAGAAAATAGAGCAACCCATGCTAAGAAGAAAACAAAGCCAATAGTAAATAGATGGTAAGAAAAAAATACAACCTATATAAGCCTGTAAAAAATAGTGTAGTCTACGGAAGGAGGAACACAAAACTTGTAACAAATAGATTTTAGGAGTAGGTACTAAATTAGACATTTTATTTATTTGTGGACTCCTCTTCCTTTCATCCATCAAAAGAGATTATACAACAAATTAAAATTCAATGAATAGCTTATGTTGTGCAATACATGGTTGAAATACTCATGGAGTTTATAAATTTGAAAATCATGCTACTTTCAAAATTATGTGCATAGACAACCTTTAGTAATTAATCCTCATCCTCATTTGTTACTTTCTAACTGTTGGAAACTAATGTGACTATAGGCTACCATCAGAGTGTATGGGCTAAGATTGGGAGGATTGTCTATTCACTTGTCCAAATAGAGTAGCTTGTGGTAAGAAGCAAATGGAGCCTCTAGCAAATAGACGATAAGAAGAAAACAGAGCAGTGTATGGTAAGAGGAAAAAAGAGCCTGTAGCAAATAGACAGTATGAAGAGAACAAAGCTTGTAGAAGTCTATAGAAAATAGAGCAGCCTAACGTAGGAAGAAAACAAAACCTGTAGCAAATAGGCAGTAAGAAGAAAACAAAACCTGGAGGAGCCTGTAAAAAATAGAGCAGCATACAAAATAAAGAAAACAAAACATGTGGCAAATAAATGGTAAGAAGAAAATAGAGCTTGCGCAAATAGATTTTAGGAGTAAGTACTAAAATAAACATTTTATATGTTTGTACACTCCTCTTCCTTTCATCAATAAAAAAAGATTATATAACAAGTTAAGTTGTAATGAATAGATTTTGTTGTGCATTACATGGTTGAATTACCCGTGGAGTTTATGAATTTGAAAATCATGCTATTTCTTTCAAAATTATGTGTACAGGCAACCTTTGGTAATTAATCCTCGTCCTCATTTATTGCTTTCTAATTGATGGAAACTCATGTGACTACTTACTACCATCAGAGAGTATAGGCTAAGGTTAGGAGGACTGTCAATCCACTTGTCAAACCAGAACAACCTATAGTAAGAAGAAAAAAAAAACCTGTAAGAGCCTATAGAGAACAAAGCAACCAAAGGTAAGAGGAAAATATAGCTTATAGTAAATAAAAGGTAAGAAGAAAACGGAACCTGGAGGAGCCTGTAGAAAACAACGCAACATATGAAAAGAAGAAAATAGAGCTTCTAGCAAATAGACGATAGGAAGAAAACAAAGCCAGCAACAAATAGATTTTAAGAGTATCTACTAAAATTTACATTTTATCTGTTTATACACTCCTCTTTCTTTCATTCATTAAAAAATATTATACAGTAAATTAAGTTTTAATGAATAGATTTTGTTTTCCTTTTCTTGGTTAAAATACCCACGGAGTTTATGAATGTGAAAATCATGTTGCTTCTTTCAAAATCATGTGCACAAACAACCTTTGACATTTAATCCTCATTATCATTTGTTACTTTCCAACTCTTGGAAACTCACAAGATTGCTAGCTACAATCAGAGTGTATGGCATAAGATTAGGAGGACTATTAATCCACTTGTCCAAACAAAGCAGCTTAAGGTAAAAAGAAAATAGAGCCTCTAGCAAATAAAGGGTAAGAATAAAACAGAGCCTCTAGGAAATAAATAGCTAGAAGAAAATAGAGACTGTAGCAAATAGACGATAAGAAGAAAAAGAGCCTATTGGAGCCTGTAGAAAATATAACAGCCTAAGGTTGGAAGAAAATAAAACTTGTAGCAAATTAAAGGTAAGAAGAAAACAGAACCTGAAGGATCTTGTAGAAAAGAGAGCAGTATACAAAAAGAAGAAAACAGAGCCTGTAGGAAATAGACAATAAAAAGAAAATAGAGTTTGGAGCAAATAGATTTTAGGAGTAGGTCCTAAAATATACATTTTATCTGTTTATGCACTCCTTTTCCTTTCATCCTTAAAAAAAGATTAAAGGGAAAATTAAGCTTCAAGGAATAGATTTTGTTTTGCATTACATAGTTGAAATACCCATGGAGTTTACGTATATGAAAATCAAGTTACTTCTTTCAAAATTATGAGCACATGTAACTTTTGGTAATTAATCCTCATCTGCATTTGTTGCTTTTAAACTTGTCCAAATAGAGCAGCCTATGGTAAGAAGAAAACAAAGTCTGTAGGTGCCTATAAAGAACAGAGCAGCCTAATGTAGGAGGAAATAGAGCATATAGCAAATAGATAGTAAAAAGAAAACAGAACCTAGAGGAGCCTGTAGAAAATAGTGCAACATATAGAAAGAAGAAAATAAAGCATGTAGCAAATGGACAATAAGAAAAAAAAAAAAAAGCCTACAACAAATGGATTTTAAGAGTAAGTACTAAAATAGACATTTTATTTGTTTGTGCACTCCTCTTCCTTTCATCCATCGAAAAAGATTATACGGCAAATTAAGTTTTAATGAATAGATTTTGTTTTACTTTACCTAGTTGAAATACCCACGGAGTTTACGAAGGTGAAAATCATACTGCTTCTTTCAAAATCATATGCATATGCAACCTTTGGTATTTAATCCTTGTCCTCATTAGTTGCTTTCCAACTCTTGGAAACTCACGAGACTATTGATTACAATCAGAGTGTATGGCATAAGATTAAGAGGATTGTCAATCCACTTGTTCAAACAGAGCAACCTAAGGTAAGAAGAAAACAGAACGTCTAGCAAATTAAAGGAAAGAAGAAAACAAAACCTCTAGGAAATAAACAGTTAGAAGAAAACAAAGCCTGTAGCAAATAGATGGTAAGAAGAAATAAAGCCTATAGAAAATAGAGCTTATAGCAAATTCACCATAAGAAGAAAACAAAACTTGGAGGAGCTTGTAGAAAAGATAGTAGCATACAAAAAGAAGAAAACAAAGTCTGTAGGAAATAGATAGTAAAAAGAAAACAAAGTTTGGTGCAAATAGATTTTAGGAGTAGGTCTTAAAATACACATTTTATCTATTCGTGCACTCCTCTTCCCTTCATCCGTAAAAAAAGATTAACGAGAAATTAAGTTTCAAGGAATAGATTTTGTTTTGCATTACATGGTTGAAACACTCATGGAGTATATGAATTTGAAAATCAACCTACTTCTTTCAATATAATGTGCACAGCCGACCTTTGGTAATTAATCCTCATCCTCATTTGTTGTTTTCCAACCATTGGAAACTCATGTGACTACTAGCTACCATCAATCCACTTGTCCAAACAAAGCAGTGTACAGTAAGAAGAAAACAGAGCCTCTAGCAAATAGATGATAAGAAGAAAACAAAACTTCTAGCAAATAAACGGTAAGAAGAAAATAGAACTTGTAGGAGCCTTTAGAAAATAGAGTAACCTATAGTAAGAAGAAAACAAAGCCTTTAACAAATAGACAATAAGAAGAAAACAAAGCCTCTAGCAAATAAACGATAAGAAGAAAATAAAGCCTATAAGAGCCTTTAGAAAACAAAGTAGCCTATAGTAAGAAGAAAATAGAGTCTGTGGCAAATATACGGTAAGAAGAAAACAGAATTTGTAGGAGCCTATAGAAAATAGAGTCTGTAGCAAATAGATGGTGAGAAGAAAACAAAACCTAAAGGAGCCTATAGAAAACAAAGTAGCATACAGACAAAAGAAAACAAAGCTTGTAGCAAATAGACGGTAAGGAGAAAATAGAGCCTATAACAAATAGATGGTAAGGAGAAAATAAAGCCTGCAGCAAATAGATTTTAGGAGTAGATACTAAAATAAACATTTTATATGTTCGTACACTCCTCTTCCTTTCATTAATAAAAAAAGATGGTACAAAAAATTAAGTTTCAATAAATAGATTCTATTTTGCATTACATGGTTGAAATTCCCATGGAGTTTACAAATTTGAAAATGAAGCAACTTCTTTCAAAATTATATACACAGGCAACCTTTGGTAATTAATCCTTGTCCTGATTTGTTGCTTTCCAACTATCGGAAACTCATGTGATTGTTGGCTACCATCAAAGTGTATGGGCTAGGATTGGGAGCACTATCAATCCACGTGTCCAAACAGAACAACCTCTAGTAAGAAGAAAACAGAGCCTTTAGCAAATAAATGCTAAAAGAAAATAGAGCCTCTAACAAATAAATGGTAAGAAGAAAACATAGTGTGCAGGAGCCTATATAAAATATAGCAACCTATGGTAAGAAGAAAATAAAACTTGTAGAAAAGATAGCAACCTATGGTAAGAAGAAAGCAGAACTTATAGCAAATAAAAGGTAAGAAGAAAATATAAATTGTAGGAACCAGTAGAAAATAGAGCAACCTAAGATAGGAAGAAAATAGAGGCTGTAACAAATAGACAGTAAGAAGAAAACATATCTTGGAGGAGCCTGTAGAAAATAGAGTTGCCTATGGAAAGAAAAAAATAGAGGCTATAGCAAATAGACTGTAAGAAGAAAATGGAGCCTGGAGCAAATAAATTTTAGAAATAGGTACTAAAATAGACATTTTATCTGTTTGGGCACTCCTCTTCTTTTCATCCATCAAAAAAGATTATACGACAAATTAAACTTCAATAAATAGATTTTGTTTTGCATTACATGGTTGAAACACCCATGGAGTTTACGAATGTGAAAATCAAGCTACTTCTTTTAAAATTATTTGCATAGGCAACATTTGGTAATTAACCCTCATTCACATTTATTGCTTTCCAACTATTGGAAACTCATGTGATTGCTGACAACCATCAGAGTGTATAGGCTAAAATTGGGAGGATTGCCAACCCATTTGTCCAAACAGTGTAGCTTACGGTAAGAAGAAGATAGAGACTCTAGTAAATAGACAATTAGAAGAAAATAGAACCTGTAGAAAACAGAGCAGCTTATGATAAGAAGAAAACAGAGCTTATAGCAAATAAACAGTAAGAAAAAAATAGAGCCTGTAGGAGCCTATAGAAAATAGTGCAACCTAAGGTAGGAAGAAAACAGAGCCTATATCAAATTGACAGTAAGAAGGAAACAAAACTTGGAGGAGCATGTAGAAAACAAAGTAGCCTATGGAAAAAAGAAACTAAAGCATGTAGCAAATAGATTTTAGCAGTAGGAACTAAAGTAGACATTTTATCTATTTATGCGCTCCTCTTCCTTTCATCCATCAAAAGGATTATACAACAAATTAAAATTCAATGAATATATTCTATTTTGCATTACATGGTTGAAATACCCGTGGAGTTTACGAATTTGAAAATGAAGCTACTTCCATCAAAATTATGTCCACAGGCAAACTTTGGTAATTAATCCTCGTGCTCATTTGGTGCTTTCTAACTATTGGAAACTCATGTGACTGCTGGCAACCCATGTGATTGTTGGCAACTTATATGACTGCTGGCAACCATCAAAGTGTATAGGCTACAATTGGGAAGACTGTCAATCAATTTGTCTAAACAGAGCAGCCTCTGGTAAGAAGAAAATAGTGCCTCTAATAAATAAATGATATGAAGAAAATAGAGTTTCTAGCAAATAAACGGTAAGAAGAAAATAGAATATGTAGCAAATAGACGGTAAGAAGAAACAGAGCTTGTAGGAGCTTTTAGAAAACAGAGTAGCCAAAGTTAGGAAGAAAACAGAGCCTATAGCAAATAAACGATAAGAAAAAACATAGCCGATAGGAGCCTGTAGAAAATAGAGCAGCCTAAGGTAGAGAGAAAATAGAGCCTTTAGTTGATAGACAGTAAGAAGAAACAGAAGTTGGAGGAGCCTGTAGAAAACAGAGTAGCCTACGGAAAGAAGAAAACAGAGGTTATAGCAAATAAACGGTAAGAAGAAAATAGAGCCTGCAACAAATAGATTTTTGGAGTAAGTGTTAAAATAGACATTTTATCTATTCATGCAAACCTCTTCCTTTCATCTATCAAAAAAGATTATACAAAAAATTAAATTTCAACAAATAGATTTTGTTTTGCATTACATGGCTGAAAATACCCATGGAGTTTACCAAAGTGAAAATCAAGCTGGTTCTTTCAAAATTATGTGCACAGGCAACCTTTGGTTTTGAATCCTCGTCCTCATTTGTTGCTTTTCAATTGTTGGAAACTCATGTGTCTGTTAGTTACCATCAGAGTGTATGGTCTGAGTTTAGGAGGATTGTCAATCCACCTATCCAAATAGAGCAACCTATGGTAAGAAGAAAACAGAGCCTTTAGTGAATAAAAGTTAAGAAGAAAATAAAGTCTCTAGCAAATAAATGGTAAGAAGAAAATAGAATCTATAGCAAATAGACGGTAAGAAGAAACAGAGCTTGTAGGAGCTTTTAGAAAATAGAGTAGCCAAAGTTAGGAAGAAAACAGAGCCTATAGCAAATAGACAATAAGAAAAAAAACAGAACCTAGAGGAGCCTATAGAAAATAGAGCAGCTTACGAAAAGAATAAAACAAAGCCTTTAGCAAATATATTTTAGCAATAGGTACTAAAATAGACATTTTATCTGTTCGTAAACTCCTCTTCCTTTAATCCATCAAAAAGATTATACAACAAATTAAACTTCAATGAATAGATTCTAATTTGCATTACACGGTTGAAATACCCGTGGAGTTTATAAATTTGAATATGAAGATACTTCTTTCAAAATTATGTGTATAGGCAACCTTTGGTAATTAATCTTCATCCTCATTTGTTGCTTTCCAACTATTGGAAACTCATGTAACTGCTGGCTACTATCAAAAGGTATAGGCTAAGATTGGTAGGACTATCTATCCACTTGTCCAAACAAAGCAGCTTACAGTAAGTAGAAAACAGAGCCTCTAGTAAATAGATGGTAATAAGAAAAATGTACCTAGAGCAAGTAAATGACAAGAAGAAAATATAAGTTGTTGGATCCTATAGAAAACAGAGCAACCTATGGTAAAAATAAAATAGAGCCTGTAGCAAATAAACAATAAGAAAAAAAAAATAGAGCTTATAGAAGCCTGTAGAAAATGTAATAGCCTAATGCAGGAAGAAAACATGACCTGTAGTAAATAGACAATAAGAAAAACAATAGAATCTAGAGAAGCCTGTAAAAAACAAAGTAGCCTACGAAAAGAAGAAAATAGGTGCTTTGATAACCTTTGGTAATTAATCCTCGTCCTCATTTGTTGCTTTCCAACTATTGGAAACTTATGTGACTGCTAGCTACCATCAGAGTGTATGGGCTAAGATTGGGATGATTGTTAATCCACTTGTCCAAAGAGAGCAACTATATTAAGAAGAAAATAGAGCCTTTAGCAAATAGATAGTAAGAAGAAAATAGAGCCTCTAGCAAATAGACGATAAGAAGAAACCAAAGCCTATAGAAAATAGAGCAGCCTATGGTAAGAAGAAAACTGAGCTTGTCGCAAATAAACGATATGAAGAAAGCAGAGCTTGTAGAAAATAATGCAGTCTAAGGTAGGAAGAAAAGAGAGCTTGTAGCAAATAAATGGTAAAAGGAAAACAAAACCTGAAGGAGCCTGTAGAAAACAAGGCAACCTACGAAATGAAGAAAACAAAGCATGTAGCAAATAGACTTTAGGAGTAGGTACTAAAATAGACATTTTATCTGTTTGTGCGCTCCTCTTCCTTTCATCCATCAAAAAGATTATACAACAAATTAAGCTTCAATGAATAGATTCTGATTTGCATTACACGATTGAAATACCGATGGAGTTTATAAATTTGCATATAAAGATACTTCTTTGAAAATTATGTGCATAGGCAACCTTTGCTTTTGAATCCTCGTCCTTATTTGTTGTTTTCCAACTATTGGAAACTCATGTGACTATTTGTTACCATTAGAGTGTATGGCTTAAGTTTGGGAGGACTATCAATCTAGTTGTCCAAACAGAGCAGTCTATGGTAAGAAGAAAATAGAACCTTTAGCAAATAGAAGGTAATAATAAAACAGAACCTGTAGCAAATAGACAGTAAGAAGAAACAAAGCTTGTAAGAGCCTTTAGAAAATAGAGTAGCTTAAGGTATGAAGAAAATAAAGCCTGTAGCAAATAGATGATAAGAAGAAAACAAAACTTGAAGGAGCCTGTAGAAAACAGGGAAGCCTACAGAAAGAAGAAAATAGAGCCTATAGCAAATAGATTTTAGGAGTAGGTACTAAAATAGACATTTTATCTGTTTGTGCACTCCTCTTCCTTTCATCCATCAAAAGGATTATACAAGAAATTAAGCTACTTCAATGAATATATTTTGTTTTGCATTACATGGTTAAAATATCCTTGGAGTTTACGAATTTGAAACTGAAGCTACTTCTATCAAAATTATGTGCACAGGCAATGTTTGGTAATTAATCATCGTCCTTATTTGTTGCTTCCCAATTGTTGGAAATTCATGTGACTGTTGGCAACCATTAAAGTGTATAGGCTACGATTAGAAGGACTGTCAATCCACTTGTCCAAACAGAGCAACCTCCGATAACAAGAAAATAGTGCCTCTAGCAAATAGACGATAAGAAGAAAATAGAGCATTTAGCAAATAAACGGTAAGAAGAAAACATAGCCTATAGAAAATAGAGCAGCCTATGGTAAGAAGAAAACAAATACTGTAACAAATAGACAATAAGAAGAAAACATAGTCTGTAGGAGCTTGTAGAAAATAGAGCAGCCTAAGGTAGAAAGAAAATAGAGTCTGTAGTAAATAGATGGTAAAAAGAAAATAAAACTTGGAGGAGCCTGTAGAAAACAGAGAAACCTATGGTAAGAAGAAAACAAAGCCTCTAGCAAATAGATGACAAGAAGAAAATAGATCCTGTAGGAGCCTGTAAAAAACATAACTTGTAGGAACTTGTAGAAAACAGAGTAGCTTATGGTAAGAAGAAAACAGAGCCTATAGCAAATAGACGATAAGAAGAAAATAAAACCTGTAGTAAATAGATTTTTGGAATAGGTACTAAAATAGGCATTTTATTTGTTGATGTAATCCTCTTCCTTTCATCAATTAAAAAAGATTATACAAAAAATTAAGTTTCAACGAAAAAGTTCTATTCTGCATTGCATGGTTGAAATACCCATAGAGTTTATGAAAATGAAAATCAAGCTGGTTCTTTCAAAATTATGTGCACAAGCAACCTTTGGTGTTGAATCCTCATCCTCATTTGTTACTTTCCAACTATTGGAAACTCATGTGACTATTTGTTACCATCAGAGTGTAGGGGCTAAGATTAGAAGGATAGTCAATTCACTTATCTAAACAGAGCAGCCTATGGTAAGAAAAAAACAGAGCCTCTAGCGAATAAAAGGTAAGAAGTAAATAGAGCCTCTAGCATATAAATGGTAAGAAGAAAATAGAGCTTATAACAAATAGACGGTAAGAAGAAACAAGGCCTATAAGAGCCTTTAGAAAACAAAGTAGCCTAAGGTAGGAAGAAAACAGAGCCTGTAGCAAATAGACGGTAAGAAAAAAATAAAACCTAGAGGAGCTTATAGAAAACAGAGTAGCCTACAAAAAGAATAAAGCAGAGCCTTCAACAAATAGATTTTAGGAGTAGGTACTAAAATAGACATTTTATCTGTTCATGCACTTGTCTTCCTTTCATCCATAAAAAAAGATTATACTGCAAATTAAACTTTAATGAACAAGTTATGTTTTACTTTACATGATGGAAATACCTGTGGAGTTTACAAATTTGAAAATCAAGCTACTTCTTTCAAAATTATGTGCACAAGCAACTTTTGGTAATTAATCCTTGTTCTCATTTGTTGCTTTCCAACTATTAGAAACTTATGTGACTGTTGGCTACCCTCAGAGGGTATAGGCTAAAATTAGGAGGATTGTCAATCCACTTGTCCAAATAGAGTAGCCTACGGTAAAAAGAAAATATAGCCTCTAGCAAATATATGGTAAAAAGAAAACAAAGCCTATGGAAAACTGAGCAGCCTATGGTAAGAAGAAAACTGAGCCTGTAGCAAATAGACAATATGAAAAAAATAGAGCATTTTAGAGCTTGTAGAAAATAGTGCAACCTAAGGTAGGAAGAAAATAGAGCTTGTAGCAAACAGACAGTAATAAGAAAACAAAACCTGGAGGAGCCTGTAGAAAATAGGGCAGCGTAAGAAAAGTAAAAAATAAAGCCTGTAGCAAATAGGTTTAAAAGTAAGTACTAAAATAGACATTTTATCTGTTCGTGCACTCCTCTTCCTTTCATCCATCAAAAAAATTATAATTAAGCTTTAATGAATATATTTTGTTTTGCATTACATGGTTGAAATACCCGTGGAATTTACGAATTTGAAAATAAAGTTACTTCTTTCAAAATTATATGCATAGGTAACTTTTGGTATTTAATCCTCGTCCTCATTTGTTGTTACTTTCTAGCTGATGGAAACTTATGTGACTACTGGCTACCATTAGAGTGTATGGGCTACGATTAGGAGGATTGTCAATCCTTTTGTCCAAATAGAGTAACCTCTGGTAAAAATTTAGAAAATAACAATAAGAAGAAAATAGAGTCTCTAGCAAATAGACGATAAGAAGAAAACAATGCCTCTAGCAAATAGACAACAAGAAAAAAACAGAGCCTATAGGAGTCTTTAGAAAACAGAGCAGCTTATGTTGAGAAGAAAATAGAGCCTATAACAAATAGACGGTATGAAAAAAGCACAACCTAGAGGAGCCTGTAGAAAATAGAGCAACCTACAAAAGGAATGAAATAAAGCCAGTGGAAAATATATTTTATGAGTAGGTACTAAAATAGACATTTTATCCGATCATACACTCCTCTTCCTTTCATCCATTAAAAGAGATTATACAGCAAATTAAATTTCAATGAATAGATTATGTTTTGTATTACATGGTTGAAATAGCTGTGGAGTTTACGAATTTGAAAATCAAGCTACTTCTTTCAAAATTATGTGCACAGGCAATCTTTGGTAATTAATCCTCATCCTTATTTGTCGCTTTCCAACTGTTGGAAACTCATGTAACTGCTGGCTACCATCAGAGTGTATGGGCTAAGATTAGGAGAACTATCAATCCACTTGTCCAAACATAATAGCCTACAATAAGAAGAAAATAGAGCTTTTAGTAAACAGATGGTAAGAAGAAAATAGAGCTTATGGAAAACTAAGCAACTTATGATGAAAAGACAGTATAAAGAAAATAGAGCATGTTGGAGCCTGTAGAAAATAGTTGAAATAGGTTTTGTTTTACATTACATGGTTGAAATAGTCGTAGAGTTTACGAATTTGAAAATCAAGTTACTTCTTTCAAAATTATGTGTACAAGCAACCTTCGGTAATTAATCTTCCTCCTCATTTGTTGCTTTACAATTATTGGAAACTCATGTGGCTACTAGCTACCATCAAAATGTATGGGCTAAGATTGGGAGGACTGTCAATCCACTTGTTTAAATAGAGCAGCCTACGGTAAGAAGAAAATAAAGTCTCTACCAATTAGACAGTAAGAAGAAAATAGAGTAGCATATGGTAAAAAGAAAAAAAAGCCTATAGTAAATTGATAGTAAGAAGAAAATAGAGCATGTAGAAGCATGTAGAAAACAGAGCAGCTTATGGTAGGAAGATAATAGAGCCTATAGCAAATAAACGGTAAGAAGAAAATAGAACTTGGAAGAGCTTGTATAAAACAAAGTAGCATACGAAAAGAAGAAAATAGAGCCTGTAAGAAATAGACAATAAGAAGAAAATAGAGTTTGGAGAAAATAGATTTTAGGAGTAAGTACTAAAATACACATTTTATCTGTTCGTGCACTCCTCTTCCTTTCATCAATCAAAAAAAATTAAACGGCAAATTAAACTTCAAGGAATAGATTCTGTTTTGCATTACATGGTTGAAATACCCATGGAGTTTACATATGTGAAAATTAAGCTATTTCTTTCAAAATTATGTGCACAGACAACTTTTGGTAATTAATCCTTGTTCTCATTTGTTGCTTTCTAACTGTTGGAAACTCATGTGACTACTGGTTACCATCAAAGTGTATGGGCTAAGATTAGGAGGACTATCAATCCACTTGTCCAAATAAAGCAACCTATGGTAAGAAGAAACAGAGCCTCTAGCAAATAAACGGTAAGAAAAAAACAGAACCTCTAGCAAATATGCAACAAGAAGAAAATAAAACCTGTAGAAAATAGAATCTGTAGGAGCCTGTAGAAAACAAAGCAGTCTATGGTAAGAAGAAAACAGAGCTTCTAGCACATAGATGGAAAGAAGAAAATAGAGCCTGTAGGAGCCTGTAAAAAATAGAGCTTATAAGATCTTGTAGAAAACAGAACAGCCTATGGTAAGAAGAAAATAGAGTCTATAGCAAATAGATAATAAGAAGAAAATATAACTTAGAGGAGCCTGTAGAAAATATAACAACCTACAAAAAAAAGAAAATAGAGCCTGCAACAAATAGATTTTAGAAGTAGGTACTAAAATAGACATTTTATCTATTTGTGCACTCCTCTTCCTTTCATCCATCAAAAGAAATTATACAACAAATTAAGCTGTAATGAATAGATTCTATTGTGCATTACATGGTTGAAATACCTATGGAGTTTATGAATTTGAAAATCATGTTATTTCTTTCAAAATTATATGCACAGGAAACCTTTGGTAATTAATCCTTGTCCTCGTTTATTGCTTTTCCAATTGTTTGGAACTCATGTGACTACTGGCTACCATCAGAGTGTATGGGCTATGATTAGGAGGACTGTAAGAAGAAAACAGAACTTGTAGGAGATTGTAAAAAACAAAGCAACATACAGAAAGAAGAAGAAAAAGCCTGTAGGAAATAGACAGTAAAAAGAAAACAGAGTGTAGAGCAAATAGATTTTAGGAGTAGGTACTAAAATAGACATTTTATCTATTTGTGCACTTCTTTTCCTTTCATCTATCAAAAAAGATTATATGGCAAATTAAGCTTCAAAGAATAGATTTTGTTTTGCATTACATGGTTGAACCATCCATGGAGTTTACATATGTGAAAATCAAGGTACTTCTTTCAAAATTATGTGTACAGACAACTTTTGGTAATTAATCCTCATCCTTATTTGTTGCTTTCCAACTGTTAGAAACTCATGTGACTGCTAGCTACCATTAGAGTTTATGTCCTAAGATTTAGAAGACTATCAATCCACTTGTCCAAAGAGAGTAGGCTATGATAAGAAGACAATAAAGCCTCTAGCAAATAGACAGTAAGAAGAAAACAGAGCCTGTATGAGCCTCTAGAAAATAAAGCAGCCTATACTAAGAAGAAAATAAAGCCTATAGCAAATAAACGGTAAGAAAAAAGTAGAACTTGAAGGAACTTGTACAAAACAGAACAACCTACGAAAGGAGTAAAATAGAGTCTGTAGCAGATAGATTTAGATTTTAGGAGTAGGTACCAAAATAGACATTTTATCTGTTTGTGCACTCCTCTTCCTTTCATCCATCAAAAAAGATTATACGACAAATTAAACTTCAATGAATAGATTATGTTTTGCATTGCATCATTGAAATACCCATGGAGTTTACGAATTTGAAAATTAAACTACTTCTTTCAAGATTATGTGCATAGGCAACCTTTGTTAATTAATCATTGTCTTCATTTGTTGCTTTCTAATTGTTGGATTGTATTGTGATTGCTGGCTACCATCAGAGTGTATGGGCTAAGATTGGGAGGACTATCAATCTACTTATCCAAATAGAGCAGCCTCCGGTAAGAAGAAAATAGAGCCTCTAGCAAAATAAACGGTAAGAGGAAACTGATCCTCTAGCAAATAAACGATAAGAAAAAAATAGTGCTTATAGAAAATAAAGTAGCCTAAGCTAGGAAGAAAATAGAGCCTGTAGGAAATAAATAATAAGAAGAAAACATAACTTAGAGGAGCTTGTATATAACATAGTAGCCTATGGAAAGAAGAAATAGAGATTATAGCAAATAGATAGTAAGAAGAAAACATAAGTTATAGCAAATAGATTTTAAGAGTAGTTACTAAAGTAGACATTTTATCTGTTCATGCACTCCTCTTCCTTTCATCCATTAAAAAAAATTATACGGAAAATTAAGTTTCAATGAATAGATTCCATTTTGCATTACATGGTTGAAATACATGTGGAGTATATGAATTTGAAAATCAAGCTACTTCCTTTAAAATTATGTGCATAAGCAACCTTTGGTAATTAATCCTCATCCTCATTTGTTGCTTTTCAACTATTGGAAACTCATGTAATCGTTGGCTACCATCATAGTGTATTGGCTAAGATTGGGAGGACTATCAATCCACTTGTCCAAACAGAGTAGTCTCCGGTAAGAAGAAAATAAAGCCTCTAGCAAATAAATGGTAAGAAGAAAATAAAGCCTCTAGCAAATAAATGGTAAGAAGAAAACAGAGCCCTCAGTAAATAAAGGGTAAGAAGAAAATAAAGCTTACAAGGGCATATAGAAAATAGAGCAGCTTATGGTAAGAAAAAAATAAAGTTTGTAGCAAATAGACGGTAAAAAGAAAACAAACCTTGTAGGAGCTTGTAGAAAGCAAAGCAACCTATAGCAGGAAGAAAACAAAGTCTGTAGCAAATAGATGGTAGGAAAAAAATAGAACCTAAAGGAGTCTGTAAAAAATAGGGTAGCTACAGAAAGAAGAAAATAGAGCTTGTAACAAATAGATGGTAATAAGAAAATATAACCTATAGCAAATATATTTTAGAAGTAGGTTCTAAAATAAACATTTTATCTATTTGTTTACTCCTCTTCCTTTTATCCATCAAAAAAGTTTATATGACAAATTAAGCTTTAATGAATAGATTATGTTTTGCATTACATGGTTGAAATATCTGTGGAGTTTACGAATTTGAAAATCAAGCTACTTCCTTCAAAATTATGTGCACAGGTAACCTTTAGTAATAAACCTCGTCCTCATTTGTTACTTTCCAATTATTGGAAACTCATGTGACTATTGGTTACCATCATAGTGTATGGCCTAAAATTGGGAGGACTATCAATCCATTTGTCCAAATAGAGCAGCCTATGGTAAGAAAAAAACAAAGCCTTTAGCAAATAGACGATAAGAAGAAAATATAATCACTAGCAAATAAATGGTAAGAAGAAAACAAATCCTCTAGCAAATAAACAGTAAGAAGAAAATTGAGCCTATTGGAACCTATAAAAAATAGAGAAGCTTATGGTAGGATGAAAACAGAACCTGTAGCCAATAGCCACTAAGAAGAAACAAAGCATGTAGGAACCTATAGAAAACAAAGCAGCCTAGGGTAGGAAAAAAACAGAGTCTGTAGCAAATAGACGATAAAGAAGAAAAATGAACCTAGAGGAGCATGTAGAAAAAAGAATAGCCTACGGGAAGAAGAAAACAAAGCCTGTAGCAAATAAATGGTAAGAACAAAATAAAGCAGCCTATGGTAAGAAGAAAAAAGAGTCTGTAGCAAATAGAGGGTACTAGAATAGACATTGTATCTGTTTGTGCAGTCCTCTTCCATTCATCCATAAATAAAAAATTATACAACAAATTAAGTTTCAGCGAATAGATTCTATTTTGCATTACATGGTTAAAATACTCATGGAGTTTACAAATTTGAAAATCAAGCTATTTCTTTCAAAATTATATGCACATGCAACCTTTGGTAATTAATCCTTGTTCTCATTTTTTGCTTTCAACCTATTAGAACTCATGTGACTGCTGGCTACCATCAGAGTGTATGGGCTAAGATTGGGAGGACTGCCAATCCACTTGTCCAAACAAAACAACCTCTAGTAAGAAGAAAATAGAGCTTGTAGAAAACAAAGTAGCCTGTGGTAAGAAAAAAAATAGAGCCTACAGCAAATAACTACTAAGAAGAAAACAGAGCATGTAGGAACTTGTAGAAAATAGAGCAGCCTAGGGTAGGAAAAAAACAAAGCTTGTTGCAAGTAGACGGTAAGAAGAAAACAGAACATAGAGGAGCATATAAAAAATAGAGTAGCTTACAAAAGAAGAAAATGGAGGTTGTAGCAAATATACAGTAAGAAGAAAATAGAGCCTATTGCAAACAGATTTTAGGAGTAGGTACTAGAATAGACATTTTATCTATTCATGCACTCCTCTTCCTTTCATCCATAAGAAAAGATTATAAGAAAAATTAAGTTTTAATGAATAGATTCTATTTTGCATTACATGGTAGAAATACTCGTGGAGTTTACGAATTTCAAAATCAAGCTACTGCTTTTAAAATTATATGCACATGCAACCTTTGTTAATTAATCTTCGTCCTCATATGTTGCTTTCCAACCGTTGGAAACTCATGTGGCTGCTGGCTACTATCAGAGTGTAAGGGCAAAGATTGGGAGGATTGTGAATCCACTTGTCCAAACAGAGTACCCTTTGGTAAAAAGAAAACAGAGCCTCTAGCAAATAGACGGTAAGAAGAATACAGAGACTATAGGAGCCTGTAGAAAATAAAGTAGCCTACAAAAGGAAGAAAACAAAGCTTGTAACAAATAGATTTTAGGAGTAGGTACTAAAACCGACATTTTATTTGTTCGTGCACTCCTATTCCTTTCATCCATAAGAAAAGATTATACGAAAAATTATGTTTTAAGGAATATATTCTATTTTGCATTACATGGTAGAAATATCCGTGGAGTTTACAAATTTGAAAATCAAGCTTTCCTTTCATCCATAAGAAAATATTATATGAATAATTAAACTTTAATGAATAGATTCTATTTTGCATTATATGGTAGAAATATCCGTGGAGTTACGAATTTGAAAATTAAGCTACTGCTTTCAAAATTATGTGCACATGCAACCTTTGTTAATTAATCTTCATCCTTATATGTTGCTTTCCAATTGTTAGAAACTCATGTGGTTGCTAGCTACCATCAAAGTGTAGGGGCTAAGATTGGGAGGACTGTGAATCCACTTGTCCAAATAGAGCAGCCTTCAGTAAAAAGAAAACAGAGCCTCTAGCAAATAAAAGGTAAGAAGATTACAGAGACTATAGGAACCTATAGAAAATAAAGGAGCTTACAAAAAGAAGAAAACAAAGCCTGTAGCAAATAGATTTTAGGAGTAGGTACTAACATAGACATTTTATTTATTCATGCACTCTTCTTCCTTTCATCCATAAAAAAAGATTATACGGAAAATTAAGCTTCAATGATAGATTCTATTTTGCATTACATGGTTGAAATACCCATAGAGTTTATGAATTTGTAAATCAAGCTACTACTTTCAAAATTATGTGCATATGCAACCATTAGTAATTAAACTTTATCCTTCTTTATTGCATTCCAACTGTTGGAAACTTATGTCATTGTTGGCTACCATCAGAATGTATAGGCTAAGATTGGGAGGACTATCAATCCACTTGTCCAAACAGAGCAGCCTCTAGTAAGAAAAAAATAGAGCCTTTAGCAATTATACAGTAAGAAGAAAATAGAGCCTCTAGCAAATAAATGGTAAGAAGAAAATAAAGTCTGTAGAAAATTAAGCAGCCTATGGTAAGGAGAAAACAAAACGTGTAGCAAATAGACGATAAGAAGAAAACTGAGCCTATAAGGGCTTGTAGAAAATTGAGCAGAATAAGGTAGGAAGAAAATAGAGCCTGTACCCAATAGACGGTAAGAAAAAAATAGAACATGAAGGAGCTTGTAGAAAATAGAGTAGCCTATGGAAAGAATAAAACAAAACTTGTAACAAATAGATGGTAAGAAGAAAATAAAACCTGTAACAAATAGATTTTAGGAGTAGATACTAAAATAGATATTTTATTTATTCATGCACTCCTTTTCCTTTCATCCATAAAAAAAGATTTTACGCAAATTAAGCTTCAATGAAGAGATTTTGTTTTGCATTACATGGTTGAAATACCCATGGAGTTTAGGAATTTGAAAATCAACCTACTTCTTTCAAAATTATGTGCACTGGCAACATTTGGTAATTAAACCTCATCCTCCTTTGTTGCATTCCAATTGTTGGAAACTTATGTCATTGCTAGCTACCATCAAAATGTATGGGCTAAGATTGGGAGAACTGTCAATCCATTTATCCAAATAGAGTAGCCTCTAGTAAGAAGAAAATAAAGCCTCTAGCAAATAAATGGTAAGAAGAAAACAGAGTCTGTATAAAACTGAGAAGCCTATAGTAAGGAGAAAACATAACATGTAGCAAATAGACTATATGAAGAAAACTGAGCTTGTAAGAGCCTGCAGAAAATAGAGCAGACTAAGGTAAGAAAAAAATAAAGCTTGTAGCCAATAGATGATAAGAAAAGAAATAGAACATGGAGGAGCTTGTGGAAAATAAAGTAGCTTATGAAAAGAAGAAAATAAAGCCTGTAGCAAATAGGTGGTAAGAAGAAAACAGAGCTTGATGGAGCCTGTAGAAAACAGAGCAGCCTACAGGAAGAAGAAAACAAAGCTTGTAGCAAATAAATTTTAGGAGTAGGTACAAAAATAGACATTTTATTTGTTTGTGCACTCCTCTTCCTTTTATCCATAAAAAAAGATTATACAGCAAATTAAGTTTCAATGAATAGATTCTATTTTACATTACGTGGTTGAAATACTCGTGGAGTCTATGAATTTGATAATCAAGCAACTTTAAAATTATACGCACAAGTAATCTTTGGTAATTAATCCTCGTCCTCATTTGTTACTTTTTAACTAGTTGGAAACTCATGTGATTGTTGGCTACCATCAAATTGGGAGGATTGTCAATCCATTTGTCCAAATAAAGCAACCTCTGGTAAGAAGAAACTAGAACCTCTAGGAAATAAATAGTATGTGGAAAATAAAGTCTCTAGCAAATAAACGGTAAGAAGGAAACAGAGCTTATAAGGGCTTGTAGAAAATAGAGCAGTTTATGGAAAGAAGAAAATAGAGCCTATAGCAAATAGATGGTAAGAAGAAAACAGAGCCTATAGGAGCTTGTAGACAACAGAGTAGCCTATGGTAGGAAGAAAACCCAACCTGTAGCAAATAAATGATAAGAAGAAAACAAAATCTATAGCAAATAGATTTTAAAAGTAGGTTCTAAATAGACATTTTATCTGTTTCTACATTGTTTTTCCTTTCATCCATCAAAAAAGATTATATGAAAAATTAAGGTTCAATGAATAGATTTTGTTTTACATTACACGGTTGAAATACCTATGGAGTTTAAGAATTTGAAAATTAAGCTACTTCTTTCAAAATTATGTGCACAGGCAACTTTTGGTAATTAATCCTCATCTCGATTGTTGCTTTCTAACTATTGAAAACTCATGTGACTGCTGGCTACCATTAAAGTTTATGGCCTAAGATTGGGAGGACTATCAATCCATTTGTCCAAACAGAGCAGCCTACGGAAGAATAAAATAGAGCCTTTAACAAATAAATGATAAGAAGAAAACAGAACCTAGAGGAGCCTATAGAAAATAGAGCAGCTTACGGAGAGAAATAAACAAATGCTATAGTAAATAGACGCGAAGAAGAAAACAGTGCCGATAGCAAATAGATTTTATGAGTAGGTACTCTAATAGACATTTTATCTGTTTGTACCCTCCTTTTCCTTTCATCTATCAAAAAAGATTATACGACAAATTAAGCTTCAATGAATAGATTTTGTTTTGCTTTACAAGGTTGAAATACCGTTGGAGTTTAGGAATTTGAAAATCAATATACTTCTTTCAAAATTATGTGCACATGCAACCTTTGGTAATTAATCCTTATCCTCGATTGTTGCTTTCTAACTATTGGAAACTCATGTGACTACTGGCTACTATCAAAGTTTATGCCTTAAGATTGGGAGGATTGTCAATCCACTTGTCCAAACAAAACAGCCTACAATAAGAAGAAAACAGAGCCTCTAGCAAATAGATGATAAGAAGAAAACAAAACCTAGAGGAGCCTATAGAAAATAGAGCAGCCTATGACAAAAAGAAAACAAATGTTGTAGCAAATAAACGTTAAGAAGAAAATAGTGCCTATAGCAAATAGATGATAAGAAGAAAACAAAACCTAGAGGAGCCTGTAGAAAATAAAGCAGCCTACGAAAAGAAGAAAACAAATGTTGTAGCAAATAGACGTTAAGAAGAAAACAGTGCCTATAGCAAATAGATTTTAGGAGTAGGTACTAAAATAGACATTTTATCTGTTCATGCATTTCTCTTCCTTTCATCCACCAAAGAAGATTATACGGCAAATTAAACTTCAATGAATAGATTTTGTTTTGCATTACATGGTTGAAATACCCGTGGAGTTTAGGAATTTGAAAATCAAGCTACTTCTTTCAAAATTATGTGCATTGGCAACCTTTGGTAATTAATCCTCATTCTCATTTATTGCTTTCCAACTATTGGAAACTCAGATGACTTTTGGTTACCATCAGAGTGTATGGGCTAAGATTAGGAGGACTATCAATCCACTTGTCCAATGTTACTACCCATTCTTGAGAAACCCAATTTCTGTTGTTCAGTGATGGTGGTTGAGATAAATAACCAAAGAAAATAATGGAGAAACCCAACATTACTTCATTTTCATTGGCTGTTGAATGTTGAGCTTAGTGACTCTAGACCGTAGGGGAGTAAATTCACCAAAGACATGAATGTAGGTGAGAAAAAGGCTAGTTGGCGAGGGTTATAATATATTAACGATGAAACGACGCCGGATACAGCAAATGGGTTGTATCCTACAATTAGGGACAATAAACACATGGTATGGACTGATTAGATTCAAATCGAGTTATTTTATATTTTAGATATTTTAAATTACAAATTTATTAAATTAGGATTTACATTTGATGACTTATTGAATAAAGAAAAGAAAAGAAAAGAACAAAAAAAATGTGAGAAAGAAAAAAGAAATATGATGTTATTAAGGCTGGCAGGTTATATCAGTTCATTTTAAGTCTTAAACTTTTGATTATTGAAGAACCAACATTTCTCTCTGCATTTTCATTTCTAGTCAATTCCATGCAGAATTTTGTTCTCATACATTTCCCTTTTTTCTTTTTTAATTTCCTTTAGGTGTATGCTATTCCTTAAACAACTCACTTTGTACTAATCTCTCAACGATTCTTATTGCTCTCCATCTTATGTTGTAATATACGATAAGATATGTGACAACATTAATCATGTAACATTATGGATACTATTAATTCTCACGTATGAAAGAAATTCCTTTCTCCAATAATATCTCCTTATTTTTTATATATAATCTATGTTTAGAGCTTAAATTGGTAGAATAATTTACTCTTCTAACTTATTAAGCTTAGTGATTATTTTGGTGGGTTCATCTGTTAAATACAATGTTTATAATAAGAAGCTTGAAACTTTTGCTCTGGATTGTCCGACAAATTAAAGCAAGTGTGAGGGATGACATTTGCTCCATTAGCCATTAACAAGTTTAAGCTTTCAATTCTTTGCTGAATCACAATCATCATAACAAACAATAATAAGTACCTAACTTATGATGTTCGCATTTACACCATAAAAATCTCCTTTTTCTAAGTGAACTAAAAAAGGGGGAGAGAGAGAAAAAGAATCAACAAAGTAATGGTTGAATTATGAGCCGAAGCTTGTAGAGAACTAGTAAGTACAAATTTGCCCACTATAAGTTAAAGAGGAAGCTTTCAATAACTAGACCAACAAATATATTGCAAATCTCATTTTCTCTACGAATCCTTTCTCCACCCAACATCCTACAAATTTTGTTAGGAACAAAGATTCCAAACTGATTACGCAAACTTAGGGTGTAACTGTCCTAAAATTGTATTTTATAAAGTTTTTGCAAGGCTTGGTTGTTAATAATTTTGATATTATTATTAAATAAGTACATAAATATTTTATAATTTTATAAATTTAATAAAATGTCACATATTAACATATACAAATAATATAAATATATGGTTATACTCATAACTCACGTATACTAATTACGTATTAAATTGAAAAATTCAAATTCTAATATAATAAAAAAGTATATAATTCTACATAAATATTTAAATTATATTAAATTAAATTCAATTAGTCAAACTTGTATTCAAATTCTGATTTCTAATTTACGATAAATGTGAATTAATTTTAACATTTTCTTTTAATTTTAATTCAATCTCACAAGTATTTATAGTATATATTTTAATTTGATATAATCTTCAAATTTTAATAAATTATTTTTTAAGTCATTATTAACAGTATTAATAAAATTATTAAGAGTTTTTTTGACAATTTTTTCCACTAACTTTAATTGACTTTTACATGACTTTTAAATTTTTAAGAACTTTGTAATATATAATTTTGAATAATAAGATCTAAAATTTCACTTTTCACTATATTTTATAATATGTAATATCTTTAAAATACTTTTATATAATTATTCAATTTTCTCAATTTTCATTTTACATAAAAAAAAGTTGAATTGAACTATTTTTATTTCTCAATTTAACAAGTTTTTAATTCTTAGTTTTCTTTAACTCTTAACTTCATAAATCCTAATATATGAACTTTATAAGTTTTACTACTCAATATGAAGTTTATAAATTATTTGACTCATATATACTAGTTACGTATTAAATTGAAAATTTACATTTAATACGTAAAAAATAGAGGGTAAGAAGAAAACAGAGTCTGTAGAAAATAGAGCAGCCTATGGTAAGAAGAAAACAGAACTTGTAGAAAACATAACAGCCTATGGTAAGAAAAAAATAGAGTTTGTAGAAAACATAGCAACCTATGGTAAGAAGAAAACAGAGCCTGTAGCAAATAGACGATAAGAAAATAACAGAACCTGTAGAAAACAGAGTAGCCTAAAGTAGGAAAAAAAACAAAGCCTGTAGCAAATAGACGATAATAAGAAAACAAAACCTGGAGGAGCCTGTAGCAAATAAAGTAGCCTATGGAAAAAGAAAACATAACCTGTAGGAAATAGACGATAATAAGAAAACAAAACCTGGAGGAGCTTGTAGCAAATAAAGCAGCTTACGGAAAAAAGAATACAGAACCTATAACAAATAGACAATAAGAAAAAAATAAAGCTTATAGTAAATAGATTTTAGTAGTAGGTACTAAAATAGACATTTTATCTCTACGTGCACTCCTCTTCCTTTCATCTATCAAAAAATATTATACGGCAAATTAAGTTTCAATTAATAGATTCTATTTTGCATTACATGGTTGAAATACCTATAGAGTTTACGAATTTGAAAATCAAGCTACTTCTTTTAAAATTATGTGCACAAGCAACCTTTGGTAATTAATGCTTATCTTTATTTGTTGCTTTCCAACTGTTGGATTCTAATGTGACTGCTGGCTACCATTAGAGTGTATGGGCTAAGATAGTGAGAACTATCAATCCACTTGTCCAAACACAGTAACCTCTAGTAAGAAGAAAACAAGGTCTGTAAGAGCCTATAGAAAATAGAGCAGCTTATGGTAAGAAGAAAACATAGCCTATAGCAAATAGACAGTAAGAAGAAAACTGCACCTGTAAGAGCCTATAGAAAACAGAGCAATCTAAGGTAAGAAGAAAACAAAGCCTGTAGCAAATAAATGGTAAGAAGAAAACAAAACTTGGAGGAGCCTATAAAAAACATAGCAGCCTAAGGAAAGAAGAAATAGAGCTTGTAGCAAATAGACGGTAAAAAGAAAACAGAGCTTGTAGCAAATATATTTTAGGAGTAGGTACTAAAATGGACATTTTATTTGTTCATGCACTCCTTTTCTTTTCATCCATAAAAAAAGATTATATGGCAAATTAAGTTTCAATGAATAGATTTTATTTTGTATTACATGGTTGAAATACCTGTGGAGTTTACAAATTTGAAAATTAAGCTACTTTTTTCAAAATTATGTGCATAGGCAACCTTTGGTAATTAATCCTCGTCCTCATTTGTTGCTTTCCAACTATTGGAAACTCATGTGATTGTTGGCTAACATCAAAGTGTATGGATTGAGATTGGGAGGATTGTCAATCCATTTGGACAAATAGAGCAGCTTACAGTAAGAAAAAATAGAGCCTCTAGCAAATAAATGGTAAGAAGAAAATAGTACCTTAAGCAAATAGACGATAAAAAGAAAAAAGAGCCTATAAAAAATAGAGCAACATATGGTAAGAAGAAAACAGAGCCTGTAGCAAATAGACGGTAGGAAGAAAATAGAGCCTGTTGGAGCTTATAGAAAATAGAGCAACCTGAGGTAGGAAGAAAATAGAGCCTGTAGCAAATAGACGGGAAGAAGAAAATAGTACTTAAAGGAAACTGTAAAAAACAATATAGCCTACGGAAAGAAGATAACAGAGCCTATAACAAATAGATAGTAAGAAGTAAATAAAGCTTGTAACAAATAGATTTTAAGAGTAGGTACTAAAATAGACATTTTATGTGCTTGTGCACTCTTCTTCCTTTCATCCATAAAAAAAGATTATACGGAAAATTAAGCTACAATGAATAAATTCTATTTTGCATTACATGGTTGAAATACCCATGGAGTTTACTAATTTTAAAATGAAGCTACTTCTTTCAAAATTATATGCACAGGCAACCTTTGTTAATTAATCCTCGTCCTTATTTGTTGCTTTCTAACTATTGGAAACTCTTGTGATTGTTGGCTACCATTAGAGTGTATGGCCCGAGATTGGGAGGATTGTCAATCCATTTGGCCAAACAAGACAGCCTATTGTGAGAAGAAAATAGAGTCTCTAGCAAATAGACGATAAGAAGAAAACAGTGCCTATAGCAAATAGAAGGTAAGAAGAAAATAAAACTTGTAGCAAATAGACGGTAGGAAGAAAATAGAGCCTGTAGAAAATAGAGCAACTTGAGGTATAAAGTAAACAGAGCCTTTAGCAAATAAATGGTAAGAAGAAAACATAACCTAGAGGAGCTTATAGAAAATAGTGTAGCCTATGGAAAGAAGAAAACAGAGCTTGTAGCAAATAGATTTTAGGAGTACGTACTAAAATAGACATTTTATTTGTTCGGGCACTCCCCTTCCTTTCATCCATTAAGAAAGATTAAATGAAAAATTAAGCTACAATGAATAGATTTTATTTTCCATTACATGGCTGAAATACCAGTGGAGTTTACAAATTTGAAAATCAAGCTACTTCTTCCAAAATTATATGCACATGCAACTTTTGGTAATTAATCCTCGTTCTCATTTATTGTTTTCCAACTGTTGGAAACATATATGACTATTGGCTACCATCAGAATGTATGGCCTAGGATTGGGAGGACTATCAATCCACTTGTCCAAATAGAGCTACCTATTGTAAGTAGAAAACACATCCTTTAGCAAACAGATAGTAAGAAGAAAACAGTGCCTCTCAAAAATAGACGACAGGAAGAAAAGAGAGCCTGTAGCAAATAGACAGTAAGAAGAAAAAAAAGTCTATAGCAAATAAATAGTAAGAAGAAAATAGAGCTTGTAGCAAATAGATGAGAGGAAGAAATAGAGCTTGTAGAAAACAGAGCAGTCTAAGGTAGGAAGAAAACAAAACTTGTAGCAAATGGATGGTAAGAAGAAAACAAAGTCTGTAGTAAATAAATAGTGAGAAGAAAATAGAACTTGTAGCAAATAGACGAGAAGAAGAAATAGAGCCTGTAGGAGCCTATAGAAAATAGAGCAGTCTAAGGTAGGAAGAAAACAAAGCCTATAGCAAATAGATAGTAAGAAGAAAATAAATCCTGTAGCAAATAGATTTTGGGAATAGGTACTAAAATAGTCATTTTATTTGTTCATGCACTCCTCTTCCTTTCATCCATAAAAAAAGATTATATAACAAATTAAGTTTCAATGGATAGATTTTATTTTGCATTACATGATTGAAATACCCATCATCATATGCACTGGAAACCTTTGGTAATTAACCTTTGTTTTCATTTGTTGCTTTTCAACTGTTGCAAACTCATGTGATTATTGGGTACCATTAGAGTGTATGGGCTAAGTTTGGGAGGACTATCAATCCACTTGTCCAAACAGAGCTGTCTACGGTAAGAAGAAAACAAAGCTTCTAGCAGATAAATGATAAGAAGAAAATAGAGCCTCTAGCAAATAGACGGTAAGAAGAAAATAGAGCTTGTAGAAAACACAACAGCTTATGGTAAGAAGAAAACAAAGCCTATGACAAATAGATGGTCAGAAGAAAATAGAGCCTGTAGCAAATAAACGGTAAGAAGAAAACAAAACCTATAGCAAATAGACGATAAGAAGAAAAGAGAACCTGTAAAAAAATGATTTTAAGAGTAGGTACTAAAATAGACATTTTATCTGTTCATGCAATCCTCTTCCTTTCATCTATAAAAAAAGATTATATGACAAATTAAACTTCAATAAATAGATTATATTTTGCATTACATGGTTAAAATACCAACGAAGTTTACAAATTTGAAAATCAACCTACTTCTTTCAAAATTATATGCACAGGTAACCTTTGGTAAATAATTCTCGTCCTTATTTGTTGCTTTCCAACTGTTGAAAACACATGTGATTGTCGGCAACCCTTAAAGTGTATGGCCAAAGATTGGGAGGATTGTCAATGCACTTGTCCAAATAGAGTAGCCTACGATAAGAAGAAAATAAAGTCTCAAGCAAATAAATGGTAAGAAGAAAACAAAACCTGGAGGAGCCCACACAAAAGAGAGCAGCCTATGCAAAGAAGAAACTAAAGCTTGTAGCAAATAGATTTTATGAGTAACTACTAAAGTAGACATTTTATTTGTTCATGCACTCCATTTCCTTTCATCCATCAAAAAAGATTATACGAGAAATTAAGCTTCAATGAATAGATTATGTTTTGCATTACATGATTGAAAAACTCATGGAGTTTACAAATTAGAAAATCAAGCTACTTCTTTCAAAATTATGTGCACAAGCAACCTTCAACAATTAATCTTCCTCCTTATTTGTTGCTTTCCAACTGTTGGAAACTCATGTGACTATTGGCTACCATTAAAGTGTATGGCTAAGATTGGGAGGACTATCAATCCACTTGTCCAAATAGATCCACCTCCGANTAATAATTATATGTATCTTTTATTATTTTTTATATATTTTTATTTAAATTGTTTGTACGTTTCAAGACGAGATGCGAGAAATCTGCATTAAGTCTATCCCGCCACGTCTCTCCCCTCGTCTGTCAGCGCATCCGCCTAGTTTTCTTTTCCTATTTTTTTGATCGCATGCTTTTAATCGTTTAGGGAGAACAGAGAGCTACACTGAGTAGACCGAAAACAGGGCTGACAAAAATTCAAATTTCTCGCCTGTGAATGGCTTTTTGGTGACAATGACGAGCTTGAGGACGGCGGGGACGCCACTTTTTGTTCGCACCCTAACCCGCGACGATCGATCCCAAGGACTTATGGAGGATTTTTCAATGATGGGGAAGAGTAGTGGATGTCAACGATCCTAGCAAAGTCAGCAGGCGGTTCAGGTTTGTCAAATTTGATTATCGACGGGATGCTTCCGACACCGCTCATTGGCTAACTAGGGAACGGTTACTGGGCAACTTAATCGGTGCGAGGATTGCTGATTATCCTTCACCGAGGACCTTGGGTGGATCTGTCCTGCAATCGGGTTCGCGGGGGTTCCGTGGAGCTATTCAGGTATGCCAACAAGCTATTGCAGATGTGAATGTTGCCCGGTCGTTTAAGGACGTAGTGCTAGGCTCACTGAACAGGGGAAGATCGACAGAGGTATGGTCAGATTCTTCAAAAACGGAACCGGTCCTAATCTTCTACTCCAGCAACGGTACAGGCAATGAATTGCTTTGCCGATCTCCGGTGGGGGTGATTTTGGACTCCTTACACCGGTCACTCCGATGGCCAGATATCTGTCTTTTCATAGACACAGTGCTAAGCATGTCGGAGGTTTTGTTGACATTTGACTCAATTGAACAGAGGGAGGTAGTCTTGAGTAAAGAGAAGGGTCTCCATCAATGTAGACATACTGGCTATGGTGAAGGTAGAAATTGACAGCTCTGTAGTTACTCTTTGATTGTATTGTGAAATGGTTTTAGAAATTCTAAGTTTGATGAATTGTCAAGAGAGTGGGAATGTGAATTCTATTATTAATTATTCTATTACTAGGTCATTGCGAGGAGTAAGGAATTGTTGCACTAGTGAGAGAGGGTTGAACGTGGTTATAAATGATGTTGCTTGTGTCTAACAAGATCGAACCGTGATAGGGAGAATTTGGCTTGGAGGGCAATTAGTGGAGGCAAGTATATGGCTCGAAAGTTGACTGACTGGGTTCAAGCCGAGTCAAAGGCTAGGGAAGATAGATGCACAATGTTAAAGGGTAGAATATGTCTTTAAGGTTTCTTGAAGGTAATAGGCACTATGGTGGGCAGGACAAAACTTAGTTGCAAGAATTGTCTGATTAGAATTTGTTTTATTGGGTAAAAGGGTCTATTATGACTAATTTATCATATTTTATAGACCATGACAATTTTAACACTAGGATTCGCGTGGATGAACTCAAGGGCTTTTTCATATAGGCAATAAGGGGTCCAAAATCAATAGGCGTTTCAATTCAAGGGACATATAAGTTAATGAGAGGCAAGAAGGGGTTGATATAAACTCAAGAAAACTTTCAGGAGTTGTGCCCCTTAAATATGACACAGTAAAGTTGTGTAAGGGCGAAAATCAGTGTCGAGAATGTAAATGATTTAATAGCAACAAACCCCTTGACTAATTACAACAGGGGTAAAGGCAAGTGTCTTGCCAATGACTTGTTAGGCTCATTCAAAAGGGCTCATTACGACACTGAAACTTCCCAAAAATAGAAAAAAGGCTGTGGGGGTGACTCGAAAAATACCAACTAAATCCTCTCTTTGTTTTGCCACACTACCTAAAGAAGTGCTCTTAAGGGATAGACAACTATCCAATGACCATATTAGATTTTGAAGTAAAGTGTTGTGTATGAAAACTTTTCCGATGTTAGAGGTTAGACAATTGATAAGGTTGCAGTTAATGGGGGAGGAGGGTGCTGCCATCACTTAGATTGCCTTGATGGAGACAGATACAAAGGGGAAGTAATACTAGGGCATGGTGGTAAGTTAAGATAGGGTTTTTGTGTATTATGATTATTACATTGGTTATTATTTATGGGTTGGGGAAGTCTATTAAAAGGATAGTAATACATAAATGGGTCTATATTATTAAACTAAATATTTTATTTGTTCAAAAAACAAAGGTATTACATTTAGTCAAGTTCATGTTGGGATAAGTTTAGGGTGGTATTTAGGAAATATTGAGGTAATTAGATTGACAGGAGGCTTATGCATTTTTTAGAACTCAATATTTAGCCTATGTAATATATTATTGGCTAATTATTTTATTATTTTGGGTGGGGTTGATTATTCCATTAGGAAAAAAAAGTTTTCTTATTAATATTAATACTCCTAATAATTTTGCTAAACAGTGATAGTTGTGGAATAAATTGTGATATTTAAAAGATAAATTTAAGAGTTAATGGTGTTTGAGAGGGGTTTTTAATACAGTGTTATTAGAGGATCTAAAAAAATTCTATGACAAATTAAGCTTTAATGAATAGATTATATTTTGCATTACATGGTTGAAATACTTGTGGAGTTTACGAATTTGAAAATCAAGCTACTTCTTTTAAATTTATGTGCACAGGTAACCTTTGGTAATTAATCCTCATCCTCATTTGTTACTTTCCAACAGTTGGAAACTCATGTGACTGTTGGCTACCATCAGAGTGTATGGGCTAAGATTGGGAGGACTGTCAATCCACATGTCCAAATAGAGTAGCCTACAGTAAAAAGAAAATAAAGCCTATATCCAATAGACAGTAAGAAGAGAACAAAACCTCTAGCAAATAAACGACAAAAAGAAAATAAAGCCTATAGAAAGCAAAGCAGCCTATGGTAAGATGAAAACAAAGCCTATAGCAAATAGATGATAAGAAGAAAATAAAGCCTATAGAAGTCTATAGAAAATAGAGCAACCTAAGGTAGGAAGAAAACAGAGCCTATAGAAGCTTGTAGAAATAGAGCAACCTAAGGTAGGAAGAAAATATAGCCTGTGGCAAAAAGATGGTAAAAAGATAAGAAAACTTGGAGGAGCCCATAGAAAACAGAATAACTTACAAAAAGAAGAAAATAAAGCCATTAGTAAATAGATTTTAGGAGTAAGTACTAAAATAGATATTTTATCTATTCGTGCACTCCACTTCCTTTCATCCATAAAAAATGATTATGTGGGAAATTAAGCTTCAATGAATAGATTTTGTTTTGCATTATGGGAAATTAACCACGTAAATTATTTTGTTTTGCATTAGAAAATCAAGCTACTTCTTTCAAAATTATGTGCACAGGCAACCTTCAACAATTAATCTTCCTCCTCATTTGTTGCTTTCCAACTGTTTGGAAACTCATGTGACTGTTGGCTATCATCAAAGTGTATAGGCTAAGATTAGGAGGACTATTAATGTACTTGTCCAAATAGAGTAGCCTCCAATAAGAAGAAAACAAAGTCTTTAGCAAATAGACGATAAGAAGGAAATAGAGCCTCTAACAAATAAATGGTAAGAAGAAAACAAAGCCTGTAGGAGCTTATAGAAAATAGAGCATCCTATGGTAAGAAGAAAACAAAGCTTATAGCAAATAGATGGTAAGAAGAAAATAGAGCCTATAGGAGCTTGTAGAAAACAGAGCAGCCTAAGGTAGGAGAAAATAGAGCCCATAGCAAATAGACAATAAGAAGAAAATAGTCCTCAAAATTATGTGCATAAGCAACCTTTGGTAATTAATCCTTGTCCTCATTTGTTGCTTTCCAGTAGTTAGAAACTCATATGACTGCTGGCTACCATCAAAGTGTATGGATTATGATTGGGAGGACTATCAATCCATTTGTCCAAATAGAGCAGCCTACGGTAAGAAGAAAATAAAGCTTTTAGCAAATAGACAGTAAGAAGAAAATAGAGCCTTTGACAAATAAAAGGCAAGAAGAAAATAGAGCGTGTAGGAGCTTATAGAAAATAAAGTAGTCTATGGTAAGAAGAAAACAGAGCTTGTAGCAAATTGACGATAAGAAGAAAATAGAACCTGTATGGACAGATCATATTCAAATCAAGTTATTTTATATTTCAGATAATTTAAAGCACGAATTTATTAAATTAGGATTTACGTTTGACGACTTATTGAAAAAGAAAAGAAAAAAGAGAAAAATGTGAAAAAAAAAAAAGAAAAATGATGTTATTAAGGCTAGTAGGTTGTATCAGTCCATTTTAAGTCTTAAACTTTGGTTATTGAAGAGCCAACATTTCTCTCTACATTTTCATTTGTAGCCAGTTCCATTCAGAATTTTGTTCTCATAGACTTACCTTTTCTTTTTCTTTTTCTAATTTCCTCTAGGCATATGTCATTCCTTAAACAACTCACTTTGTATTAATCTCTCGGTGATTCTTGTTGCTCCCCATCTTATGTTGTACTGTACGATAAGATATGTGACAACAATTAATCATGTAACATTACAGATACTATTAATTCACTCGTATGAAAGAAATTCCTTTCTCCAATAATATCTGCCTCTATTGTTCCCACAGCCTTGTATGGGTTGTAATTGTTGTCAACCAAATTTAAGTGTGCAAGCAGAAGTGGCTCATATCTCAGGAATTATAGGATAAGACTAGCATGTCAAATAACCTCGTAAAGTGATCTCCTTGGAGTGAACCTGTAGAGGGAGTTTAACATTGCTTAAGTCTTAGTGTGACAGTGTGATAGAGTTGTATACGGATAATAAGTTCATAAGAAGTTAAATCTACAAGTCTGTAAGCCTATCCTGAGACTAAGTCCAGAAGCAAAAGTCCGGAGGAAGTGTCCGTAAGACGGTCCGCAGGAGAAGTCTGAAAGATGAGTCCATAAGATGGTCCGCAGGATGATTCCGTAAGACTGTTCGAAGGACAAGTCCGGAGGAAGATTCCATAACATTGGTCCGTAAGAAGACCACTCTATAGGATGAATAGTGGATTCTAGAGTTACGGAGTAAATTCTGAAAGTACAGAGTAATTTCGTAGGAGCGGAGCAATTCTGGAAGCGGATGAACAGTGAACTCCGGAAGTACGGAGTAATTCCGTAGAAGCGGAGCAATTTTGGAAGCAGATGAACAGTAAAGTCCGAGGTTACAGAGCAATTTCGGGGTTATAGAGCGATTCCGTAGTTACGGAGTAATTCCGTGGTTATGAAGTGATTTCAGAGGAGCGGAATAATTTCGGGGTTACAGACAGATAGGGGGTCCGGAAGAAGGGAAGGTTACAGAATTTTAACTTAACATTTCCGGAAGATGGGCAGTTACGGGGGCAGTTTCTTCTGTACATTTTTAACTGTTCATGGACAATCTTGGCTGCTCATTCAAGCATTCAAAGGATGAGATTTCAGTAGAAAGAAAAGAGCATGAAAAATAAATTAACAAGGAGGATAATGCTGAATCTTGAATGGAACAATAGTATGAAGCCACATGGAGGGCAATATATAAACCAAGACTTATCTCTTTTGAAGGTGTGCACGTGAGACAACTTAGTAAAGACATTCTGTGAAGCTTAGAGAGAACTCAATGAATTTCCAGATTTCTTCAAGAGAGGTTAGAGAGTGTTTTGGTGATCTTCCAAGTGGCAGTAAAGCAGCCTATTCAAATCAAGCAGAGGCAAGACAAGCTATAAGAAGGGTAGACATAGTAGGTGACACTCTTTATATTGTGATTGCTTTGAATTTGTAATAGTTAAAGGAGTAGAAGATTAAGACATCCATTGTAACTACATTGTAATCATAGGGGATACCACACTGGTATTCTCAAGTATAGTGAATTGTCTCGGTAGAGGAAGAATGCCTACCACCGTGGAGTAAGTCACATTGGCCGAACCACGTAAATCTCTTGTGTCCTTGCTTTGAATTTACATTCTGTGTTTTGAATTGAGTTGTGAACAAAGCTAAAGAATTATCAAAACCCATAACCTAAAGAAGACCTAATCAAGAACAACCATCCATTTAATAGGCAAGGTGTTTGAAAGATAACTTTGGGGAATATTGTGATTAGTAGGTAACAATAGATCTACCTTAGTTGAATCTGAGAAAGAGTTCATTTCTGAGAAGAGTTTTGAAGTTGTTCACCCACTTGCATATTGACAAGAGCTAAAGTATTAAAGAAGTAAAGTACTTTGGCTTAAATTATCAGAGTTTTTGAAGAGGCTGATATTGATTCACCCCCCTCAATATCACAGACTAGTATATCCTAGGGTGAAGTTGGGAACTTCAACCTCCTTATTGTTTATATATAATTTGTGTTTAAAGCTTAAATTGGTAGAATAATTTACTCTTCTAACTTATTGAGCTTAGTGATTGTTTTGGTGGGCTCATCTCTTAAACACAATGTTTATAACAAAAAGCTTGAAACTTTTGCTTTGGATTGTCTGACAAATTAAAGCAAGCATTAGCAATGACATTTACTCCATTAGCCATCAACAATATTAAGCTTTCAATTCTTTGTCGAATCACAATCATCAGAATGAATAATAATAAGTACCTAACTTATGATGTTTGCATTTACACCATAAAAATCTCCTTTTTCTAAGTGAATTGAAAAAGGGGGAAAAAAAAGAGAGAAATAGAAAGAATCAACAAAGTAATGGTTGAATAATTACTTTGAATAATGAGTTGAAGCTTAAAGAGAACTTGGTAGCACAAATTTGCCAATTATAAGGTGAACAGGAAGCTTTTAATAACCAAACCAGCAAACATATTGCAAATCCCATTTTCTTTATGAATCATTTCTCCACCCAATACCTTACAAATTTTGTTAGGAACAAAGGTTTCAAACTGATTATGCAAACTTAGGATGCAAATTCCCTGAAATTGTATTTTGTAAGCTTTTGTAAGACTTAATTTTGATGTTATTATTAAATAGGTATATGAATATTTTATAATTTTATTAATTTAATACATATTAACATATACAAATAATATAAATATAAGGTTAAACTCATAACTCACGTTTATTAATTACATATTAAATTGAAAAATTCAAATTCTAATATAATAAAAAGCATATAATTCTACATAAATATTTAAATTATATTAAATTCAATTCAATTAGTCAAACTTTTATTCAAATACTTATTTCTAATTTACGATGAATTTGAATTGATTTTAACATTTTCTTTTAATTTTAATTCAATCTCACAGGTATTTATAGTATATATTTTAATTCAATATAATCTTCAAATTTTAATAAATTATTTTTTAAGTCATTATTAATAGTGTTAATAAGATTATTAAGAGTTTTTTGACAATTTTTTCCACTAACTTTAATTGACTTCTACTTGACTTTTAAATTTTTAAGAAATTTGTAATATATAATTTTAAATAATAAGATCTAAAATTTCACTTTTTACTATATTTTATAATATGTAATATCTTTAAAATACTGTTGTATAACTATTCAATTTTCTCAATTTTCATTTTACATAAAAAAGTTGAATGGAACTATTTTTATTTCTCAATTTAACAAGTTTATAATTCTTAATTTCCTTTAACTCTTAACTTCATAAATCTTAATATATGAACTTTATAAGTTTTACTACTCAATATGAACTTTATAAATTATTTGACTCATATATACTAGTTACATATTAAATTGAAAATTACATTTAACAGAAGGAAAATAAAACACACAGGCATTGATTTTAGAAGGCAAGCCAAAAAAGTCAACTAATAGGGAAGTGGTAACCCAAAAACACGAAGGCATCAATTTTACAAGGCAAGCCAAAACGACTTGGCCTTCAATTTTAGTAGGTAAGGGGTAAAAAGGAATTTCAAACAAGGCAAAACCACAAAGAATTGTTACAAGTTTTTTTTTTTTTTCAGTAAGAAGAAAATAGAGCCTGTAGCAAATATAGGGTAAGAAGAAAATAGAGCCTGTAGCAAAAAGACAATAAGAAGAAAACAAAGTTTGTAGCAAATAGATTTCATAAGAGTCTTAACAAGATAAAGCAACCTACAATAAGAAGAAAATATAGCTTGTAGCAAATAGATAGTATAAAGAAACAGAGCTCGAAAGAGCCTGTAGAAAACAAAGCAGCCTAAGGAAGGAAAAAAACAGAGCCTATAGCAAATAGATGGTAGGAATAGAACCTAGAGGAGTCTGTAGAAAACAAAGTAGGCTACAGAAAGAAGAAAATAGAGCCTGTAGCAAATAGACCGTTAGAAGAAAATAGAAACCTATAACAAATAGATTTTATAAGTAGATACTAAAATAGACATTTTATCTGTTTGTACACTCCTCTTCCTTTCATACACCAAAAAAGATTATACGACAAATTCAACTTCAATCAATAGATTCTGTTTTGCATTACATGGATGAAATACCCCTAGAGTATACGAATTTGAAAATCAAGCTACTTCTTTTCAAAATTATATGCATAAGCAACTTTTGGTAATTAATCCTCGTCCTCATTTATTGCTTTTCAACTATTGGAAACTCATGTCACTGCTAGCTACCATCAAAGTGTATGGGTTAAGATTGGGAGGATTGTTAATCCACTTGTCTAAACAAAACAATGTCTAGTGAGAAGAAAACAGAGCCTCTAGCAAATAGATGGTAAGAATAAAACAAAAACCTCTAGCAAAAAAATGATAAGAAGAAAATAGAGCAGCATATGGTAAGAAGAAAATAGAGCCTATAGCAAATAAACGGTAATAAGAAAACAGAACTTGGAGGAGCCTATAGAAAACATAGCAGTCTATGGAAAGAAGAAAATAGAGTCTGTACTAAATAGATGGAAAGAAGAAAATAGAGCCTGTAGCACATAGATTTAGGAGTAGGTACTAAAATAGATATTTATCTATTTGTGCACTNAATCCACTTGTCTAAACAGAACAGCCTCTAGTAAGAAGAAAATAGAGCCTTTAGCAAATAAACGAGAAGAAGAAAATAGAGCCTTTAGCAAATAAATGATAAGAAGAAAACAGAACCCGTAAGAGCCTGTAGAAAACAGAGTAGCATATGGTAAGAAGAAAATAGAGTATGTAGCAAATAGACGATAAGAAGAAAATAAAGTCTGTACAAAATAGAGTAATCTAAAGTAGGAAAAAAAACAGAGACTATAGCAAATAGACAGTAAGAAGAAAATATAACTTAGAGGAGCCTGTAAAAAAGAGAGCAGCTTACGAAAAGAAGAAAATAGAGCCTGTACTAAATAGATTTTAGGAGTTGGTACTAAAATAGACATTTTATCTGTTCATGCACTCCTTTTCCTTTCATCCATCAAAAAAGATTATACAACAAATTGAGCTTTAATAAATAAAATTTGTTTTGCATTACATGGTTGAAATGCCCGTAGAGTTTATGAATTTGAAAATCAACCTATTTCTTTCAAAATTATGTGCACAAGCAACTTTCGGTAATTAATCCTCGTCCTTATTTGTTCCTTTCCAATTGTTGGAAACTCATGTGATTGTTGGCTTCTATTAAAGTGTATGGCCTATGATTAGGAGGACTGTCAATCCACTTATCCAAACAAAGCTGCCTATGGTAAGAAGAAATTAAAGCCTCTAGCAAATAGATGATAAGTAGAAAATAGAGCCTCTAACAAATAAAAGGTAAGAAAAAAATAGAGCCAATAGGAGCTTGTAGAAAATAACGTAGCCTATGGTAAAAAGAAAATAGAACCTGTAGCAAATTGACAGTAAGAAGAAAACAAAACTTGTAAAAGCCTGTAGAAAACAAAACAGCCTAAGGTTTGAAGAAAACAAAGCTTATAGCAAAAAGACGGTATGAAGAAAACAGAACCTAGAGGAGCCTACTACGAAAAGAAGAAAATAAAACCTATAACAAATAAATTTTAGGAGTAGGTACTAAAATAGACATTTTATCTGTTTATGCACTCATTTTCCTTTCATCCATCCGAAAAAGATTATACGACAAATTAAGTTTCAATTAATAGATTTTATTTTGCATTACATGGTTGAAATACCCATGGAGTTTATGAATTTGAAAATCAAGCTATTTCTTTCAAAATTATGTGCGCAGGTAGCCTTTGGTAATTAATCCTCATTCTCATTTATTGCTTTCCAATTGTTGGAAACTCATGTGACTGTTGGTTACCATCAGAGTGTATAGGCTAAGATTGGGAGGACTATCAATCCACTTGTCCAACGTTATTGCCCATTCTTGAGAAACCCAATTTTTGTTGTTCAAAGATGGTGGTTGACATAAATAACCAAAGAAAAGAATAAAGAAATGCAACGTTACTTTGTTTTCATTGGTTGTTGAATGTTAAGCTTAGTGTCTTTAGATCGTAGGGGAGTAAATTCACCGACAACACAAACGCAGGTGAAGAAAAGGCTAGTTGGGACAGGTTATAATATATTAACGATGAAATAATGTCGAATACAATGAGTGGGTCATATCCTACAATTAGAGACGACAAACACATGGTATGGACGAACCATATTCAAATCGAGTTATTTTATATTTCAAATATTTTAAAGTACGAATTTATTAAATTAGGATTTACATTTGATGACTTATTGAAAAAAGAAAAGAAGAGAAGAGAAAAATGTGAAAAAAAAGAAAAAAGAAAAATGATGTTATTAAGGCTGACAGGTTGTATCAATCCATTCCAAGTCTTAAACTTCTAATTATTGAAGAGCCAACATTTCTCTTTACATTTTCGTTTCTAGCCAGTTCCATTCAGAATTTTGTTCTCATAGATTTCCCTTATTTTTTTCTAATTTCCTCTGGGCATATGTCATTCCTTAAACAACTCATATTGTACTAATCTCTCAGTGATTCTTTTTGCTTCCCATCTTATGTTGTACTATACGATAAGATATGTGACAACTATTAATCATGTAACATTACAGATACTATTAATTCACTCGTATGAAAGAAATTCCTTTATCCAATAATATCTACCTCCTTATTGTTTATATATAATCTGTGTTTAGAGCTTAAATTGGTAAAATAATTTACTCTTTTAACTTATTGAGTTTAGTGATTATTTTGGTGGGCTCATATGCTAAATACAATGTTTATAACAAGAAACTTGAAACTTTTGCTCTAGATTGTCTAACAAATTAAAGCAAGTGTGAGCGATGACATTTACTCCATTAGCCATCAATAATTTTAAGCTTTCAATTCTTTGCCGAATCACAATCATTAGAACGAACAATAATAAGTACCTAACTTTTGATGTTTGCATTTACACCATAAAAATCTCCTTTTTCTAAGTGAACTGAAAGTGGGGAAAAAGAGAGAGAGAGAGAATCAACAAAGTAATGGTTGAATAATGAGCCGAAACTTAAAGAGAACTTGGAAGCACAAATTTGCCCATTATAAGTTGAATATGAAGCTTTCAATAACCAAACTAGCAGACATATTGCAAATCCCATTTTCTCTATGAATCCTTTCTGTGCCCAACATCCCACAAATTTTGTTAGGAACAAAGGTTCCAAATTGATTACACAAACTTAGGGTGCAGGTGCCTTGGAATTGTATATTGTAAAGTTTTTACAATACTTGACTGTTAATAATTTTGATGTTATTATTAAATAGGTATATGAATATTTTATAATTTCATTAATTTAATAAAATGTCACATATTAACATATACAAATAATATAAATATAAGGTTATAGTCATAACTCACGTATACTAATTACGTATTAAATTGAAAAATTCAAATTCTAATATAATAAAAAAGTATATAATTCTACATAAACATTTAACTTATATTAAATTAAATTGAATATGTCAAACTTTTATTCAAATACTTATTTCTAATTTACAATGAATTTGAATTGATTTTAACATTATCTTTTTAATTTTAATTCAATCTCATATGTATTTATAGTATATATTTTAATTTGATATAATTTTTAAATTTTAATAAATTATTTTTTAAGTCATTATTAACAATGTTAATAAGATTATTAAGAGTTTTTTTGACAATTTTTTTCATTAACTTTAATTGACTTTTACTTGACTTTTAAATTTTTAAGAACTTTGTAATATATAATTTTAAATAATAAGATCTAAAATGTTACTTTTTGCTATATTTTATAATATGTAATATCTTTAAAATACTATTATATAACTATTCAATTTTCTCAATTTTCATTTTACATAAAAAAGTTAAATGAAACTATTTTTATTTCTTAATTTAACAGTCAATCCACTTGTCCAAACAGAGCAACTTATGGTCAGAAGAAAACAGAACTTCTAGCAAATAAATGATAAGAAGAAAACAAAGCCTCTAGGAAATAAACGGTAAGAAGAAAACAGAGCCTGTTGAAAATAGAATAGCCTATGGTAAGAAGAAAATAGTGCTTGTAGCAAATAGATGGTAAGAAGAAAACAAAACCTGTAGGAGTTTATAGAAAACAAAGTAGCCTAAGGTAGGAAAAAAATAGAGTCTGTAGCAAATAGTCGGTAAAAATAAAACATAACCTAGAGGACCCTATAGAAAATAGAGTAGCATAGGAAAAGAAGAAACAGAGCCTATAGCAAATAGATGGTAAAAAGAAAACAGAGCCTGTAGCAAATAGACGGTAAGAAAAAAACAAAGCCTATAGCAAATAGATTTTAGGAGTAGGTACTAAAATAGACATTTTATCTCTTTGTGCACTCCTTTTCCTTTCATCCATAAAAAAAGATTATATGGCAAATTAAGTTTCAATAAATAGATTCTATTTTGCATTACATGGTTGAAATACCCGTGAAGTTTATGAATTTGAAAATTAACCTACTTTCAAAATTATGTGCACAAGTAACATTTGGTAATTAATCCTTGTCCTCATTTGTTGCATTCCAATTGTTGGAAATTCATATGATAGTTGGCAAACTCATATGACAGTTGGAAACTCATATGATAGTTGGCTACCATTATAATGCATGGGCTAAGATTGGAAGAATTGTCAATCCACTTGTCCAAACAAAGCAACATCAAGTAAGAAAAAAATAGAGCCTCTAGGAAATAAACAGTAAGAAGAAAATAGTACTTGTAGAAGCTTGTAGAAAATAGAGCATCTTATGGTAAGAAGAAAGTAGAGCCTATAGCAAATAGACGGTAAAAAGAAAAGAGAGCCTGTAGACAATAGAGCAAGCTAAGGTAGGTGGAAAATAATGCCTGTAGAGAATAGATGATAAGAAGAAAACAAAACTTAAAGGATTCTATAGAAAAGATAGTAGCCTACGGAAAAAAGGAATAAAGCCTTTAGCAAATAGACAGTGAGAAGAAAATAAAACTTGTAGCAAATAAATTTTAGCAGTAGGTACTAAAATAGACATTTTATTTGTTCATGCACTCCTCTTCCTTTCATCCATCAAAAAAGATTATATAGCAAATTAAGTTTCAATGAATAGATTGCATGGCTGAAATACCCATGGAGTTTACTAATTTGAAAATCAACCTACTTCTTTCAAAATTATATACATAGGTAACCTTTGGTAATTACTCATTGTCCTCATTTGTTGCTTTCCAATTATTGGAAACTCATGTGACTACTAGCTACCATCATAGTGTATTGCCTAAGAATGGGAGGACAGTCAATCCACTTGTCCAAATAGAACAGCCTACGGTAAGAAGAAAATAGAGCCTCTGGCAAATAAATAGTAAGAAGAAAACAAAACTTGTAAAAAACAGAGCAGCTTATGGTAAAAGGAAAATAAAGTTTGTAGCAAATAGACGGTAAGAAGAAAACAGAGCCTGTAAGAACCTATAGAAAACATAGCAGTCTAAGGTAGAAAGAAAATCAAACTTGTAGAAAATAAACAGTAAGAATAAAATAGAACGTAGAGAAGCCTGTAATAGATAAACGGTAAGAAAAAAATAGAGCCTGTAGCAAATAGATTTTAGGAGTAGGTACAAAAATAGACATTTTATATGTTCATGCACTCCTCTTTCTTTTGTCTATAAAAAAGATTATACGGAAAATTAAGTTTTAATGAATAGATTTTGTTCTGTATTACATGGTTGAATACATGTGGAGTTTACAAATTTGAAAATCAAGCTACTTCTTTCAAAATTATGTGCATAGGTAACCTTTGGTAATTACTCATTGTCCTCATTTATTGCTTTCTAACTGTTGGAAACTCTTGTGACTGTTGGCTACCATCAGAGTGTATGGGCTAAGATTAGAAGGATTATTAATCCACTTGTCTAAACAAAGCAACCTTCGGTAAGAAGAAAATAGAGCCTCTAGCAAATAGACGATAAGAAGAAAATAGAGTCTCTCGCAAATAAATGGCAAGAAGAAAAAAGAGCTTAAAGAAACAGAGTAGCCTAAGGTAGGAACAAAACACAGCGTGTAGCAAATAGATGTTAAAAAGAAAATAGAACCTAGAGGAGCTTGTAGAAAACAGAGCAGCTTATGAAAAGAAGAAAACAGAGTCTGCAGCAAATTGATTTTATGAGTAGGTATAAAAATAGACATTTTATATGTTTATGCACTCCTCTTTCTTTTGTCCATAAAAAAAGATTATATGGAAAATTAAGTTTTAATGAATAGATTTTGTTCTGCATTACATGGTTGAAATACATGTGGAGTTTACAAATTTAAAAATCAAGCTACTTCTTTCAAAATTATATGCACTACAACCTTCGGTAATTAATCCTCATCCTCATTTGTTGTATTCCAACTATTGGAAACTCGTGTGACTATTGGCTACCATCAGAGTGTATGGGCTAAGATTGGGAGGGCTATAAATCCACATGTCCAAACAAAGTAGCCTTTGGGAAGAAGGAAACAAAACTCTAGCAAATGGACGGTAAGAAGAAAACAAAACTCTAGCAAATAGACGATAAGAAGAAAACATAACCTCTAGCAAATAAATGGTAAGAAGAAAATAGTGCCTATAAGAGCCTGTAGAAAGTAGAGTAGCCTACGGTAAGAAGATAATAGAGCCTGTAGGAAATGGACGATATGAAGAAAACAGAGCCTGTAGGAGCTTGTAGAAACAGAGCATCCTAAGGTGGGAAAAAAATAGAGCTTATAGCAAATAGACGGTAAGAAGAAAACAGAACCTAGAGGAGTTGGTAGAAAATAGAGCAACCTATGAAAAGAAGAAAATAGAGCCTGTAACAAATAGACGATAAGAAGAAAATAGGGCCTGTAGCAAATAGATTTTAGAAGCAGATACTAAAATAGACATTTTATCTGTTTGTGCACTCCTCTTCCTTTCCTCTACCAAAAAGATTATATACCAAATTAAGCTTTAATGAATAGATTCTATTTTGCATTACATGGTTGAAATACGCATGGAGTTTACGAATTTGAAAATCAAGTTATTTTTTTCAAAATTATGTGCACTGTAACCTTTGGTAATTAATCCTCGTCCTCATTTATTGCATTCCAACTGTTGAAAACTCGTGTGACTACTAGCCTTCATCAAAGTTTATGGGCTAAGATTAGGGAGGACTATTAATCGACTTGTCCAAACAGAGTAAGCCTTCGGTAAGAAGAAAATAAAACCTCTAGCAAATAAATGATAAGAAGAAAATAGAACTTCTAGCAAATAAGTGGTAGGAAGAAAACAAAGTTTGTAGGAGCCTGTAGAAAACAGAGCAACCTATGATAAAAAGACAACAGTGCCTGTAACAAATAGACGATAAGAAAACAATAGTGCCTCTAGCAAATAAACGATAAGAAGAAAACAGAGCCTCTAGCCAATAAACGGTAGGAAGAAAACAGAGCTTGTATGAGCCTGTAGAAAACAAAGTAGCCTATGGTGAGAAGACAACAGAGCCCGTAGGAGCCTATAAAAAATAAAGCAACTGAAGGTAGGAAGAAAAAAGAGCCTGTAGCAAATAGATGGTAAGAAGAAAACAAAATTTGGAGGAGCCTATAGAAAACATAATAGCATATAAAAATAAAAAAACAAAGCCTATAGCAAATAAATGATAAAAAAAAAAACAAAACCTATAGCAAATAAATTTTAGGATTAGATACTAAAATAGATATTTTATTCATTAAAAAGGATTATATGGAAAATTAAGTTTCAATGAATAGATTTTGTTTTGCCTTACATGATTGAAATACCCGTGGAGTTTACGAATTTGAAAATCAACTTACTTCTTTCAAAATTATGTGCACTGACAACTTTTGGTACTTAATCCTCGTCCTCATTTGTTGCATTCCAATTTTTGGAAACTTGTGTGACTACTAGCTACCATCAGAGTGTATGAGCTAAAGATTAGGAGGACTGTCAATCCACTTGTCCAAACAGAGCAGCCTTTGGTAAAAAGAAAATAAAGTCTCTACCAAATAGGCAGTAAGAAGAAAACAGAGCTTGTAGAAAACAGAGCAACCTATGGTAAGAGGAAAATAGAACTTGTAGCCAATAGATTTTAGGAGTAGTACTAAAATAGACATTTCATCTGTTCATGCACTCTTCTTCCTTTTATCCACTAAAAAAGATTATACGGCAAATTGAGTTTCAATGAATAGATTATGTTTTACATTACATGGTTGAAATACCCGTGGAGTTTACAAATTTGAAAATCAAGCTACTTCTTTTAAAATTATGTGCACATACAATGTCTAGTAATTAATCCTTGTCCTCATTTGTTGTTTTCCAACTGTTGAAAACTCATGTGATTGATGGCTACCATCAGAGTGTATGGGCTAAGATTGGGAGGACTATCAATCCATTTGTCCAAACAAAGTAGCCTTTCTTAAGAAGAAAACAAAGCCTCTAGCAAATAAACGGTAAGAAGAAAACATAGCCTTTAGCAAATAAATAGTAAAAAGAAAATAGAGCCTCTAGCAAATAAACGATAAGAAGAAAACGAAACCTGTAGCAAATAGATTTTAGGAGTAAGTACTAAAATAGACATTTTATCTATTTATGCATTCTTCTTCCTTTCATCCATCAAAGAAGATTATACAACAAATGAAGTTTCAATGAATAGATTTTGTTTTGCATTACATGGTTGAAATACTCATAGGGTTTACGAATTTGAAAATCAAGTTACTTCTTTCAAAATTATATGCATAGGCCACTTTTGGTAATTAATCCTTATCCACATTTGTTGTTTTCCAACTGTTGGAAACTTATGTGACTACTGGCTACTATCAAAGTGTATGGGCTAACATTAGGAGGACTGTCAATCCACTTGTCCAAATAGAGCAGCCTACGGTAAAAAGAAAATAGAACCTCTAGCAAATAGACGGTAAAAAGAAAACAGAGCCTGCAGAAAATAGAGCAACCTATTGTAAGAAGAAAATAGAGCTTGTAGCAAATAGATGGTAAGAAGAAAATAAAATAGCCTAAGGTAGGAAGAAAACAAAGTTTGTAGCAAATAGATGATAAGAAGAAAATAGACCTTGTAGAAAATAGAGTAACCTATTGTAAGAAGAAAATAGAGCTTGTAGCAAATAAACGGTAAGAAGAAAATAGAGTAGCCTAAGGTAGGAAGGAAACAAAGCCTATAGCAAATAGATGGTAAAAAGAAAACAGATCTTGTAGCAAATAAATTTCAGGAGTCTCGGCAAGTATTGTTTATTAAGAGTATGTAGAAAATAGAGTTGACCTTCACTTATAGTTGACTGGAAGTGGTTGCCTCTAATTTTGAGGTAAATGCTTAATAGTCAAAATCTTATTAGTTAGTATATTTAAGTATTTAAATTATACTATATTTGTAATCTATTTATTAGTTATATTTTGTTATCTATATATTAAAAAAATGAAATAATAATAAGAAAAAAGTAATGGTAATAAATAATAATAGAATAGTAATAGAATATAATATACTATTACTATATATAATAATTAATATAATTATAATACTATACATAATCATTACTATATATATATAATAGTATATATAATTTTATTACTATATAGAATACTATATATAATATTAATTATATAATATATAAATAAAATTTATAAATAGAATTCTAAAAAGTTTAATCCATTATTTAGTTAAATATGCAATTCCCAAAATTTTTTCAATATTCTTTTTTATCATTTATCAATAAGAAAACAAAAAAAAAAAGAAAAAATTCAAATTGAAAAGCTTCCATTGTCTAATGTATAGGACATAGTCTTCTAAACCTTGGTATAGGTTCAAATCCTATTGGACGCAATATGTTTTCATTCCATATTAGTATTTATTCCATTTTATTCCAATTTTATTCTATATTTCTTATTCCATATTATAATTCATATTCTAATTAATTATTAGAATAATTATTATAATATATATTATATATTTTAATTTAATTTAGTATACAAATTTAGTATGTTATATATTATTTTTTTATATTTTTTAATTCATTTTTTGTCTAATAGTTTTTTTTTCTATAGTTGTTTTAAGTTTTATATTTATAATTTGATTTAAGTATTATACTTATTATAATCAAGATTAAAGATTAAGAGTGATCAATTTTGCAAGCTGTATTCTTAATGGCAACTCCAATTTTATTTCATTTCATTTTGCTATTATGGTTCACAAAAGTAGTAGCAAAAGATGAATTTTTAGCACATCTTGAATGTAAAGGCAAATGTGGAGACGTTGTCATTCCCTTCCCTTTTAGAGTTGGACCCAACTGTTCCTTAAACAACAACATTGTGGTAGATTGTAATGACACCTTTAGGCCTCCCAAATCTTTCTTGACAAGCATAAAAATGGAATTGCTCGACATTTCAATTAAAGGTTTGGTTCAAGTTAATAATTTAGTCTTTTTTTACAATTGCAACAACAACAAAAGCTTTGATGGAACAATTGACATGTCATACAACCCTTTCTTCTATTCAAGTGTATATAACAGGTTCACAGTTATAGGTTGCAACAATTATGTTGTGCTTCTGACAAATCACTGCCCTGTTGGTGGGTGTCTTTCCTTGTGTAACGGAACCTAAAGAAGTGATGGTTGTTATGGCCTGAGATGCTGTCAAGCCACCATTCCTCCTTACATCAAGTCTTTTGAAGTAGGGATGACCGGTGTTGTAAAAGATGATTCTAACTATTGCAGTGACAACAAGACTACCTTCATGGTTAACCAGGACTAGTTTGCTTCTAGGCAACTATCTCTTGACCTATTGTTGTAGCGGGAATATGTTCCTATAGTCCTTGAATGGGGAGCATTCCAAGGATATTGTCGACTAGCTAAAACTTCAGCTCTTTTTTGTAGCAGCAATGGCTCTTGTTGGACACAATTATCACAAAGGCATCTATGTGTTTGCATTGATGGTTCCTCTAATTATTCCAAATCCTTTCACGAGATCCTTGGCAGATGTGTAGATATTATAGCTTTAACTTAAATATAGAATATGGCGCCACAAATATGATGTTAACTTGTAAATTTTTTTTATAAAAGTGTTGAAACCTTTTTTCTTTTGTTGCAAATTTTTAAAATCCAATTAGTACTTGGGAACTCTTTTATAATTTATACAAATAATGGTTACCAAAGATCCCTAAAATAACATTATTTTTCTTAATATTCCTAATTGGTAAGGGGCCGCTGTATGAACTCGAACTCACATTGTTGCCTTCTCTGTATGTATACTGGGGATCAAGGATCCTATAATTACTCATGTCTTGATGGGTACTTGCATCATGATAACAAGAATACATGTTACCCCCCATTTCTTCGAGAACTCGATAAAAAATCTCAGGCTAAAGTTATCATCATAGGTATACAATATCTATTTGGTTTGTAGAATTAGTTGGAAGTCAGTTGTAAATTTGTTCAAGAATTTGGACATTTTAAAAGCTCAAATTTGTGGTAGGCTAATCACTTCAATTGGTTGTAGTTTATTGCAATCATTATAATAACATGATCATTTCTTAATCTTTTTGAATTAGAAATGATATCCAAAGTTTTTCATAGAATTAAACTTATCTTCTGATTTGATGGTTGTACAGGCTGCAACTCTAGTATTTGATTACTTTTACTAGTTATTAGTGCATGAGCATTGTACAAAACAATTCAAAGAAGAAAGGCCACTAAACTCAAACAAAAATATTTCAAAAGAAATAATGGTATACTATTGCAACAACAATTGTCTTCAAGAGATAATAATGTTGAGCAAATGAAACTATTTGGTTCCAAGGAACTAGAGAAGGCCACAAACAACTATAATATGAGCTGAATCCTTAAAAATATCTCAACTAGAAGGCCACAACTATTTTGTTTTAGTAATCATATCGTTTATTTTTTAACCACATCAATATCTCGATGTGTTATGTTGAAGAAAGAAGTTTAATGACATATTTCTCTCTTTCAATGCAAGAGAATTGCTTGTTTGTATACTTGATGCTCAAGTCCTTAAGTACGGCCAGAAAGAAGAGATCAGAGCAGTTGCAAAGCTGGCAAAAAGATGTTTGCATTTGAACGAGAAGAAGAGGCCTACAATGAAAGCAGTGGCTATGGAGTTGGAAGTGATTAGAGCATCGTTAGAGGCAACTTCTTCAACCATTCATAAGGATTTTAGCCCCAACAAGGTGGATTATGCTAAAGCGGGCACTGCTGGATGTTAGGATATTGCATCCTCTCCATCTAGGTCACATTTGAACTACATCGCCATACATATTGAAATTGATGTGCAACCTTTACTCTCTAGCTAACACCTTAATTATTGTTAAATAATATATAAGTCTCTGACTATCTAACCAGACTTGGTTTGGTTAGATACAAACAAGAAGGGCTTAGCTTTGATGCATGAACTATTTTTTATCTTGGTAGTTCTAGGAATAGGGGCATACATCATTGGAACTTATATAACCAACATAACGCTCCTAGTTCCTTAGTGAACATATTTCGTTGCATTCCCTTTCCCAACTCCAGGTAAATGTCATTATTGGTGAAAAGAATAAGAAGTTCTTGATTTGTCACGACTAAATTCGATTTGAAAAAAGATGATCAAGCATTGAATGAGATGCAAAAGTTATTTCAAATTTAAAAAAAAATACTAGTACATAACATGTAAATCATTTAAAGGAAAAAGATTTTCAAATTTAAGTTAAATTTATTAAAATAATAATAAAATAAATTTATAAAATATAAATTATGTACAAACTACACTAATTAAAAAAAAGTAAATATAAAATTTCCTATAAAATTTTTTTTACCAAAAAAATCAATTGCATTTATTAAAATATTGTCTTAATTATATTGTACAAATTTTATTCTTATATTTAAAAGTGAGGTACTAAGATGGTAAATATAAATTTAATAAATTCAAGTAAAGTATTTTATATTATATATAAAAATATTATTATAATTAAATCATTTGATATCATATCAAGGCGGTGTTTAGCTTTTGTGACCTCCAAATTATTGTAGGGATACCATGATGATGGTGGTGGGTAATTGAGGTTGTTGGCTTGCTAGTTGGCTTATAATTATGTATAGAATCAACAAACAAAAGTGGGTAGAGAAATAGAGAAGGCAAAATAGTATCATGAAGAATTATATGAGAAAATAACTGAAGGAAAATAAATGATAAAGATTTTTGGTGCCTAGAATGATTGCATTACTATTGGGTTTCTATTAGTCATACTAAAATGACGCCAATGAATGCGTTTAACTTGCAATTCGGAATAAGTGTTGTACAAAACAAAGTAAGCACCCAATTGAAATTGAAAGTGAAGATGCTTACTGGGGTGATACCACAGGAGCTGAAAAAACAATAAAATATTCTTGTAGTGAATATATCGTATAACAAGCTGACAAGTAGGCTTCCTGTTGAAGGCATATTTACAAGCTTGGATTATAATACTTTGAAGAGAAATTTGGGGATTTATTCGTCTCTGTTGAAAGGACCAAGTAAAATGAATGTTCCTAATGGTAGCAAATCTTCAACCACATTTCATAGAAAGATGAAAGTCTCTCTCGCGCTTTATCTCAGTTTTGCACTTCACTTTATGCCTATTCTTGTAGAAAAATATATATAAAAAAGAAAACATTTCATTATGTGCCTATACTTGTAGAAAATTATAAATAGATATATAGAATTTCAGAAATATAAGGTTTACACTTTAAAATACAACGTGTGAATAGTGATAATATTGCTCTTAAAAGGTGAAAATTATTAATCTTCCAATGCAGAAAGTGAAGCACATGGTAGGAAGCAGCGAATGGAAGAGAGAAATTCAGGCACATCAAAGCAAAGAGAGAGAGACTTGTATGTGAGCTTATAGACAAAAACTTGGGCTATGTTTTGCAAGGAATATGTCAGGAGCCATATGGTCAAAATTGTCGCATTAATTTTCCCTTCATGCTTATCCCTTCACATTCTATCTTTTGAAGCTCCCCTCTCTGCTTGCAAATTTCAAGGACCACCATAACATACAAAAAAGAATAAAAAAAAGAGAGAGAAAGAGAGAGGGGGTGGCAAGAAGTGGTGATAAATGGATTTGGTTCTATTTTTATTATGGTTTCTGATTTCGGTAGCTGGTCTTAAAAGTTGCATTGGAAATAATGATGTGCCCATTCTACTCAACGATGATGTTTTAGGCCTTCTTGTTTTCAAGTCAGGTATTATTGATGCATCTTCTTATCTCAGCTTTGGAATGAAGACAATGACTCCCCTTGTTCATGGAAGTTCATACAGTGCAATCTGGTGATCAGCCGAGTTTCTCAAGTCTTACTCGATGGCCTCAACTTATCCGGGAAAATTGGTAAAGGGCTTCAAAAGTTGCAAGGTTTGAAAACCTTATCACTTGCTCATAACAATTTTAGTGGAACTATCAGTTTTGAGCTTGGTCTTATGAGCAGTCTTGAAAGGCTTAAACTCAATCACAATAGTCTTTCTAGTCCCATTCCATCTTTGCTTGGTTCCACAAGATTTCTTGATCTTTCCAAAAACTCCATCTCAAGACAAGTTTCTAATGATCTCTTCTGAAACCGTATGTCCCTTCGTTACCTTTCTTTAGCTGACAATTTGCTTCAAGGGCCATTACCCAATGTAGCTGCTTGCTCTTCTTTGAACACCCCGAAACTCTCCAACAACAAAATTTCTGGTGTCCCAGATTTTCCAACTAGAATTTGGTTACTTAAATGTCTTCGAACTTTACATCTTTCACACAATGCATTTTCCAGGTCTGTGCCAAAAGGGTATCTGCCATCCACACCTTGAAAGATCTCCGGTTACAAGGCAACAAATTTTCGGGACCACTACCAGTGGATATTGGATTCTGCGGATACAACAAGAAGTTGGCAGGTAACTTTGGCAACCTGAGCAGCTTGGAATACTTGGACTTGTCGAGCAATGGACTTAGTGGAAGCCTACCATCATCAATTGGTGATCTGACTTCACTAAAGTACATAAGCTTGTCCAACAAGAAGCTCACAAGTAGCATTCCAGCAACAATAGTTAATTGTGCCACAATATCAATTATTCAAATTAGAGGTAACAGCATTCACAGCAGCATATCAGAGGGCATTTTTATCCTTGGTTTGTAACATTAGCTAGAAGTTAGTCATACATTTGTTTAGGGATTTAGACCTCTTGAAGACTCAAAATTGCGGTAGGCTAATCACTCGATAGTTGTAATTTATTGTAGTCACTATAATTAACATGATAATTTTTTAATTTTTCTGAATTAAAAATGATATCAAAAGTTTTTTATGAAATTAAACTTATCTTCCAATTTGATAATTGTGTAGGTTGCGGCTCTAATCTTGGATTACTTTTACTAGTATTGTTGCATGGGGTTGTACAAGACAATTAAAAGAAGAAAGACCGTTAGACTTAGGGAAAAATATTTTAAAAGAAATGGTGGTTTGCTATTGTAACGATAATTGTTTTTGAAAGATAATAATGTTGAACAAACAAAACTATTTAGTTCCAAGGAGCTAGAGAACCAGAGACCATTACAATGTGATTTGAATCCTTGGGCAGGGAGGCCAAGGAATGGTCTATTAAGGAATGTTTGGCTAATGGAAAGATTATGTAAATCAAGAAGTCCAAGATAGTCAATAAAGATGAAGGAAAACTCAAACAGTTTATCAACAAAGTTGTAATTCTAACACAAAGGAACTACAAAAACATGGTTAAGTTACTTGGATGTTTTTTGGAGACAGAAGTACTCTATTTGTTTACAAGTTCATCCCAAATGGAACTCTCTTTCAACACATACATGAACAAAATGATCAAAAATTTTCAATTATGTGGGAAATGCGCTTATGGATTGCAACTAAAGTGGTAAGTATTGTCTCGTAGTTGCATTCAGCAACATCCATATCCATTTATGATTGAGATATCGAGTCCTCAAACAAACTATTAGATGAGAAATATAGAGCAATTGACTTTGAGATGCCAAAGTCTGAAACTTTTGCTCTGTATTTATCATCCAATAGTATGTTTGTGAATTTGATGTCTTGATAATAAATGAGAATGGATGCTACTGAATGCAAATACGAGATAACATCTGCAACTTCAGTTGCAATCCTTAAGTGCATTTCCCACGTAATTGAAAATTCGTGATTATTTTGTCTGTATATATGTTGAAAGAGAGTTCCATTTAGGATGAACTTGTAAACTAACAAAGGTACTTCAGTCTCCAAACAACATCTAAGTAATTTTACTACATTTATGTGGTTGATTTGTGTCAGAATTGCAACATCATCGATGAATTGTTTGAGCTTGCCTTCATCTTCATCAACTATCTTGGACTTCTTGATTGCCACAATCTTTCCATCCATCAACATTCCTTTATAAAATGTTTTTTAGCCTCCCTAACTAAGGATTCAGCTCATGTTGTAGTGGTCTGTGACCTTCTCTAGCTCTTTGGAATCAAATAGTTTCATTTACTCAATGTTATTATCTCCTAAAAACAATCATTGTTATAATAGCAGATCACCATTTCTTTTGAAATATTTTTCCTTGAGTTTAATGGCGTTTCTTCTTTTAATTGTCTTGTACAACTCCCATGCAACAATAACTAGTAAAAGTAATCCAAGACTAGAGTTGCAACCTGCATAGCCATCAAATCCAAAGATAAGTTTAATTCCATGAAAAAATTTTGATATCATTTCTAATTTAAAAAGATTAAAAAATAATCATATTAATTATAGTAATTTAATAAATTATAATTGTTGAGTAATTCACTTACTATAATTTTGAGCTTTTAAGATATCTAAATCCTTGAACAAATTTCCAACTGACTTTATCTAATATTACAAACTAAATAAATATTATGTATGACTTTAACCCCAGATTTTTTAATGAGTTCCCTGAAAAATAGTGGGTACCATGTATTCTCGCTATCATAATATAGGTACCCATCAACACATGAGCAGTTATAGGATCCCTTGTCCCCAGTATACATACAGAGAAGGCAACAGTCTGAGTTCTCTTAGTTCATATAGCGGCCCTCTATAATTTGGAATGTTAACACAAACAATATCATTTCAAAGATCTTTTGCCATGAGAAATCAGAACTAACCATTATATGCGTAAATCATAACAAAGTTTTCAATTGAATTTTGAAAATTTGAAACAAAAGCAAAAATGTTTCAACAATTTCAAAAAAAAAAAAAATTTACCAGTATATGGAGTCGACATCCTATTTGTAGTGTCATATTCCATGTTTAAGTTAAAATTGTAATACCTGCACATCTGCTGAGGATCTCGTGGAAGGAATTGGGATAATTAGAGGAACCATCGGTGCAAGTACATAGATGCCATTGTGATAACTGTGTCAAACAAGAGACATTGCTGCTGCAAAAGAGAGCTGAAGTTTTAGCTGGTTGACAATATCCTGTAATGCTCCTCACTCGAGGACTGCAGGAACATATACCTGCTGCATCAGCAGGTGAAGAGATAGTTGACTAAAAGCAAATAAGTCTTGGTCAACTATGAAGGCAGTTTTATTGTCACTGTAATTATCAAAACCAGCTTCTATAATACCGGTCATCCCCGCTTCAAAAGAGTTGATGTGAGGAGGAATGGTGGTCTGGCAGCACTTCAGGCCATAGTAACCATCGCCTCTTTGGGCATTGTTGCAAAAGGAAAGACACCCACCAACCAGGCGGTGATCTGTCAGTCTTTAGCTATGGTTATCCCAATTGTTTACAACAAAATCATGCATTAGTGTTTACTAGTAGTGAATCTATGGGCCATCGTATAACAAACCCTTCTGCAAATGCTACTAAAACAAGAATGAGTACTAACATCAGCCCTTTGCAGGTTTTGTTTTTTTTTCTTAATTTCCCAATTTGTGTGGTGTCTTCTCCTAGCATCCTATTGCTACTCTTATTTGGTTTTCAAAAGGAAAATCTGTTAGTTGCGAATGATTCAGGTAGTCTGTGTAGACTATCCAAGGCTGGACCTTGATAACACTGTGAATTTCTTGGAAGCTGCCTATTTGTCATCAACATTTCGAACTTCTTCATGTCCAGCTAAACCTTTGAAAGTCGTGATTGCTGGCGCAGGTAATGAAATTCTTATCTTTCTCCCCCTTAATCTCCAAATTTTTTTTGTCAGCTTTCACAGATTCAACCTTGTGTTGCTCAATCATAACCTTAGTCTTATCCATGGGTTCACAAATTTTCATTAATCCTATGTTAAACCACATTCACAATTATGGATAGATTATCTTGTTCACTGACCTTGGATTTCCTTCAATAGAAAATGAGTTAATTTTCTTGGGTACATTTGTTGGTTTTTCATTTTTTCCAAATTATTGCAGGTTTGGCAGGTTTATCAGCTGCAAAATATTTAGCAGATACAGATCATCGGCCAGTAGTCCTAGAAGCAAGAGATGTTCTAGGTGGAATCTTTTCCTACCCTTTACCTTAACTCTTGTTCATGAGTGTGCAAAAAAAAAATTAATAATCCTTCTGGGATGATCTTCTGAAAAGTTTTTGCATTTTGATCATCCAACAAATGGTCAGGGAGGCCAATTTTCATGATTTTTAATATGCTGAATATCATATTCCTGGTGGTTACCAATCTAGGCTGTTGGTTACCTTGACCATCATGTGCTGTAGACTGTCGACCATGATTTCATATAAAATTCACTCCATTGGAGAGCAGTGTGCAAATGGCCCATAGATTTTAGATTTTGAAACAGCAGAATGCTATGGCTGCTTGCTGTACTAGTTAATACATAGACAGTCTTTTGTGCAGCAAGCAAAAGTTTTGAGGCATGATCTGTCCACTGGATATTGTATCTTGAGGCTTAGAACTACCATTCTTCTGGGTATTTAGAGCTATAAATAATCATTACCTGTGTGGTCCTCTGAGTTCTAAACTCCTAGGGGAAGAGGGAGAGGAAAGAGAACAATGTGTGCTTATCTTCTGGTAATGCCATTCTTCAATTTTGGTTCCTTTAGATGCCGTAGGATCAATTGAACCTATAAACCTAATTTCCTTAATGTTTAGGTTCTTACGATTTTACTTTTTGGTCAATATGGAAAAGCCAGAAGATTTTAGCACCCTTTTTGCCTCACACAGGTGGCTGCATGGAAAGACAATGATGGAGACTGGTATGAGACAGGCTTGCATATATGCTGTAAGTTCTAATCCCTTGGATGGTGGAATTTTTGACCACGAGAGTTTATATAAAATGTCTCATCAGTTCTGCTTCATTTTTACTTCTTAATGATACTTTATTTTTTTCATTGCCATTCCCATTCTGTAATATGACATTAGATAGTCTGTGCAACATTTTACAGCTTTACCCTGTTTTTTTGGCCTCTGCATCCATCTGCTGCTTTCTCCACATTGTTGACATAAGCTTTAACTGTAGATGTCTGAATCTTTGCTCTTTGTTTATTAGTTGGGGCCTATCCAAATGACCAGAACCTGTTTGGAGAACTTGGTATCAACGATAGGTTGCAGTGGAAGGAGCACTCTTATGATATTTGCAATGCCAAACAAGCCAGGAGTTCAGCCGGTTTGATTTCCCTGAAGTTCTCCCTGCACCATTAAACGGTAAGCAATCCACTCCACAAATTAGCTGTCATGATACATTTGAAAATTGAACCGCAAGGACTTGAAAGGCAAGCAAAATCACTAGTAAAAGAAATATCATCATTTCATCATCAGTTGGGTGGGTGTGTGTGTATTGTGAAATGGTTTTGCCCTTGGCATCCAATAAAATATATTGGATATGTTGTCTAAGTCAAGCTAAATAAAATTCTTGACACACTAGAGCTCTCCATATATTTGTGAGGATAATATGAAATGTTTTCAATATTTATGAATAGTGCCATCACGAAGTATTACAAGATGGGCTTAATGCTGAAATTTCCTTATTGAACTACTTTTACTCCTCCTTTGCATCAATTTTTGCTGATGCATAATGTTGTGAATATGTCTGACAGGGATATTGGCCATTTTAAAGAATAATGAAACACTAACTTGGCCAGAAAAAGTGAAATTTGTGATCGAACCCCTGCCAGCAATCATCGGTGGGCTGTTCAAGAGTGGATGAAAAAGCAGGTGTAATTTAGCTGCAAAATCATTAACTGAGATAAGTTAGCTGCTCATACAATTCACTACTACCTTACTTTGTGAGTCCAAAGCGGCTCTTTGCAAGTTTACATAGGAAAGAATGAAAAATCTCATTAAATAGACCAAATTAAAATTGATAATGTAACTCCAGTTCATAAAGTAGCTATCTATTTAGCACCTATGTTCATAGCCAAGCTAACTTGTACATTCTTAAAATCAGATGTAAACTATTATTACTTATTTGGATTCTACTCCTATATTGTTTGTAGAATGGGTATACAACTTTGCAAGTTTTATCTTTGATTATGAAAATAAATCCTTACAATGGATAAGGAATGTAGTGGTGTTGGATGATGACACTTGTATAACTTGTGCAATTACTAGAAAGAAATTTGTTGATGACTTGAACAATCATTGAACTCTCCTTTGCCACCCCCTTATCCCCTGTCAAAAAGAAAAAAAAGAAAAAGAGAATTATTTCCTCTCTAGATGGTAGGCAGTAGAAAATTAAGCAACTGCCACAAAATTTTATAAGTTTTTATTAAGAATTTTTTTCTCGTTCTTGACACCTAATCAGATAATATATCAGTTCATCACTTTAGTTCTAGAATTGAAAATTGTCAGTATCCTTGGTCTTATTGACTTCGACACTGTGCCAATAGTTAGTTGGCATATTATTTCAAGATAAATGACTAAAATCCTTTTTTCCCTTTTCTTTATTAGGGTGTACCAGATCGCATGTCTACTGAGGTCTTCATTGCAATGTCAAAGGCACTCAACTTCATTAACCTTGATGAACTCTTGATGCAGTGCATATTGATATCTTTGAACCGGTTTGTTCAGGTTACTCGCTAAACCATCTGACCTTTGCCTGTTGATTTTATGAGAAAACCACATATAGTCTAATAAGATGAGCAAGAGAATATCATTTATGTCCTTTTGATAGAATTATTGTTCATGCTAGAATTAGCATCTTTCTTGCATAAGTAAATGTAGCACATAAGAAAATTAGGAGGCTCAATTTTGAGCACCTGAAGTTGTATGCTGTGATAATTTTTCAAGCACAGAAAGATTTGCCATCAGGATGTCAACTTTGACTTGTCCCTGTGTTTCTGTTCTTGTTGGGTGTAGTAACGCATTTGCCCTCTATTACATGTGAGGCATGGGATGAATCATTGTTGCCTTGCCTTTATGCGCCACCTAAATCTGTTTCTGTGCTTATGCTAACCCATGAATTGTGCATGTATTTTACTAGGTTACAGAAATTGTTCATTTCACTGGCTCGTCTTCCACTTTTACTCTAGACATATGTTTAATCTCTGGAATAGCTTGCTACCGCTTAATGATATATTTGTTGGGAGCGGGGTTGGGGGGTTGTTATATAGATCTGGACATGGTATTTTACTTTATCTTGTGTTAAAAAATTTTGCCTATTAACCTTGAAACAACCGAGCTAGAATTGAGTGAAATAGTTCAACAGGTGAAACATGGTTCAAAGATGGCCTTTTTGGATGGCAACCCCCCTGAGAGACTCTGTATGCCAATTGTTGATCATATTTCGTCACTGGGTGGTGAAGTACGGTTTAATTCACAAATAAAGAAGATTGAGTTAAACAATGATGGAGCAGTGAGGAGTTTTCTGTTAAATAGTGGAGACATGATTGAAGGAGATGCTTATGTATTTGCCAATCCAGGTACACCAAAATGTTTTCTGTGTGTTGTCTAAATTGCACAACTTTTGTTTCCCTGTTTCCTTTACTGTCGATCTACTTGCTCCTACCAGTTGATATCCTGAATAAGTTTTGCCTGATGACTGGAGAGAGAATCCCTACTGTTAAGAAATTGGAGAAATTAGTTGGAGTTCCTGTTATCAATGTTCACATCACGTGAGTAAGGCATTTTGTCATCAACAATTGGTAACGGAAATCATGCCATGCCCTTACATATAACAATATTACATCAAAATATTTTGAATTCAACAGAGGACTTTATAATTCAGAGATAGCATTCATCAGAATGGTTTTGATGACACAGGAACATTCTTTCTGAGCATCTACATTATATCTCATGTCATCAATCATATTTTCTTAATTTCTATGCAAATCAGGCTATGCCTTTAGTTTAGGTCAAGTCAATAGTGTCTCTATGTATATATGTGACTCTTGTCTAGAATTCAAATGTTTCGCCAGTGAAATACTTGCATAAAGCTATCTTTGTTGCAGGTTTGACTGGAAACTAAAGAATACATATGATCACCTACTTTTTAGTAGGTACTGCCATATTTCACATTGCCTTTTGTGTTTATCAAGGAATTGGTTTTGGCATTCTGTTAACTTAATGCATTTTTCATATTTATCGTGTGACTTATTGACAACCTGTTATTTTTGAAGTAATTACCTTATGAACATTTTGCAAGGTCGTCATCTCCTCCTCTCTCCTCTCCAGTTTCTTTCTTCCATTTTCCTTCACTCTAAGGCATCAATAGTTCTTCGGAAGACTTCGAAACAACAATAATCCTCACTTTTCCGGAACAAGATGCTTTAACAGGTACTAAGTAATGGAACAATTTTAGATACTCTCAAATTGAAACCTGATAGTAAAGTAACTATAGAATAATATTTCTCAAATAAAATTCAATTCTCAAGAATTTTTATATGATAAATACACAAAAATTTACTGCATATTCAGGTTGTATTAGATTAGAGAAGAATTTGATTCTCATGTCTTCTTTTTTTTTTTTTTTTTGTTTTGTCAATGTGACAAAATTTTTCTCTCTCCTCTTTATATTTCTTACTAAAAATTATTTGATCTCACTAAATTTTTCTTTTTGATTTTTAAATTTGCAAAAATCCCCTTCTTAACATGTATGCTGATATGTTTGTAACATATAAGCTAACTGCTATAACTATTTAGTTTTCCTTTTTTTTTTTCCTTTTGTGTGTGCTTGTAATTTATGTTCACTTAGTTCATCACCTTCATCTACAATCATTTCTTATCTATAATTTTTTTTTTAAATATTTGATTGTTTGATTTGTGTTAGAGTCTGATCTTAAAGGCAGTTTACTAGGTGAATCATATTTTCATGGGTTGCAAAAGTTGGTTGTGTCCTAAGCAAAATGTTCAGTCCATAATATGTGAGGTACTTTGACAGCACCGATCAGCTTTTGCTTAATATTTTGCAACAAAATGTATGTTTCTTTCCCTTCACATAAAATACAACGGCATATTTTATTCCTTTGTTGACATGATGTCCGGAAAAAGTTAAGTACTTATTACTGCTTGATTGATTGGCCATTACTTAGATCTTCACTTGCAGTACTTCTAGTATAGATGCTACTTTTTGAATCTAGGGCTTTTACCTGTTGGTTGATGATGAATATAGGCACAAGTGTAATTTCATTGTTAAATGCTGGAGTATTACAATCCAAATCAGTCTATCCTGGAATTAGTATTTGCGCCTACAGAAGAATGGATCTCATGCACTGACTTGGAAATTATTGATGCTACAATGGGGGAACACGCAAAGCTCCTTCCTGATGAAATATCTGCTGACCAAAGCAAGGCAAAAATTGTTAAGTACCATGTAATTAAAACTCCAAGGTTAGATTACAAACTCTTTAAGCACCATGTAGTTAAAACGCCAAGGTTAGATTACAAACTGGTCCACTGACGAGATCTGAGAATAGCTGTGTAATTCCCGAACATTACTCAAAAGCTTTTAGAGAGTGGATTGTGGAAAATGCTGCCCCCTCATGTGGAAACTATAATACACTTAGTAGACTAACATGAGGTTTTGTTACTGTTTCTCAGTTAGAAGAAAATTAAAGGAAAAAAAGAAGAATATGCAAGAGGAAGAGAGGGGGTGTAAAGGATACCAATATCAATTTTTGTTTCCTTCTGACACCTTCTTGATGAATATTCAGGTCTGTTTACAAGACTATCCCAAATTGTGAACCCTGCCGTCCTCTGCAAAGGTCTCCTATGCAGGGATTTTACTTAGCTGGCGATTACATGAAACAAAAATATTTGGCTTCAATGGAAGGTGCTGTTCTATCAGTGAAGCTATGTGCTCAGGCAATTGTACAGGTACTTATTTTCTGCATTAGAGTATTGGTCCCTCAAAAATGTTCAATTTCAAGCTGTGTTTCCTTTTGGGATGCTCTACATTGGAAAAATGCAAAGCTGGAAGCATTGCGTGTTTGATGACTCAAGCATGTAAAGAATAACAAAGAGAAAAGGAAAAATGAAAATGAAAACAAGAAGTGTCTGATTCTGGTGCGGGTAACAATTAGATAATCACCATAAATACAATAAAATGGCAAAGAAATGAGGAGAATTGTGCCTGATATTCGTAATGTGACAACTGATGCAGGATTATGAGCTGCTTACCGTTAAGGAGCAAAGATGGTTGGCTGAGGCAACCATTAGTTAATTTGATCATGGGGGAGGCTTTTTCTCAGACCTTACTCGAGATCGTCCAGAACTATTGGGGATTTGTAGGTCTAAAAAGTTGCCCAAAATGGCGAAAATATGTCTCAATTTGTAATCTCGGTGAAAAAGCTTTTGGACTCTTTGTTATAGCGTGTACGCAGTTTGACATATATTCTCTCACAATTTTTGAGAGAATATTATATCATACTCTTAGAATATGGTCAAATTTTTGTCAAACAATTTTTTTGAAATCTTAGAATGACAGTCATGTTGATAAATTGAATCCACTTAAAAATTTTGTTTTGAGATACTAAAGAAGCGAGAACCACTAGGTATAACTTAGCAGTAATCCTTTAATTCGTCAATGGAAAATGCAGGTCCCATTCGAATTCCAGTGGTGTTTTATGGATAGATTATCTTGTCCACTGACCTTGGATTGCGTTCAATAGAAAATGAGTTAATTTTCTTGGTTACTTTTGGTGGTTTTTAATTAAAACTTTCCAAATTATTGCAGGTTTGGCAGGTTTATCAACCGCAAAGTATTTGGCAGATGCAGGTCATCGGCCAGTAGTCCTAGAAGCAAGAGATGTTCTAGGAGGAAAGGTCTTTTCCTGCTCTTTACTTTGACTATTATTCATCAGTTGGCAAAAAAAATTAATAATCCTTCTGGGATGATCTTCTGAAAAGTTTTTGCATTTTGATCCTCCAACAAATGGTCAGGGAGGCCAATTTTCATGATTTTTAACATGCTGAATATCATATTCCTGGTGGTTACCGATCTGGGTTGTTTGGTTACCTTGACCATCATGTGCTGCAGACTGTCGACCATGATTTCATATACAATTCACTCCATTGGAGAGCAGTGTGCAAATGGCCCATAGATTTTGGATTTTGAAATAGCAGAATACTATGGCTGCTTGCTGTACTAGTTAATACATAGACAGTCTTCTGTGTAGCAAGCAAAAGTTTTGAAGCATGATCTGTCCACGGGATATTGTATCTTGAGGCTTAGAACTACCTTTCTTCTCGTTATTTAGAGCTAAAAAAAATCATTACCTGTGTGGTCCTCTGAGTTCTAAACTCCTAGAGGAAGAGGAAAAGGAAAGAGAACAATGCGTGCTTATCTTCTAGCAATACCATTCTTCAATTTTGGTCTTAGTATGGAAAAGAAAAAGGAAAAACCTTTAATCCAAAATTTATTAAGAGTCAAACCCAATCCCCATTGATGGTTCCTTTGGATGCTGTAGGATCAATTGAACCTTTAAACCTAATTTCTTTAATGTTTAGGTTCATAGGATTTTACTCTTTGGTCAATATGGAAAAGCCAGAAGATTTTAGTACCCTTTTTGCCTCACACAGGTGGCTGCATGGAAAGACAATGATGGAGACTGGCATGAGACTGGCATGCATATATTCTGTAAGTTCTAATCCCTTGGATGGTGGAACTTTTGATCACATAGATAGTCTGCGCAACATTTTACAGCTTTACCCTGTTTTTGAAAGAAACAAATGTGTGCAGAGGAAGCTAAACCAGCCAGCAAACAGGGAGCAGAAGATTTTGCAGAAGTGGAATACTTTTTCATTAACCTGTCAAGGTCCTTATATAGACCCAATTTCAATTATTACAATCACTTAATTACGGCATAGAGAGTGGACTTTACTTGATGAAACTTACAAGTTAAGTGACAGAAAATGGTCCAGCACTACAATCCATGATGGTTAGACTAGCAGTTCTACCTACTCTCACCATTTAATCAACTAATTAAACTAATTTTGTCGAATTACAACTTAATTATCAAAATGTAACCAAAAAAATTTTGTTTTTCTTTTCAATGCAGCCTCTGCTTCAATGGTTTACTGTATGTTGCTGTCATTCTTCTTGCTGCAATCCTGGAGTTCTAATCAGCAGCAGCAACACCACCAGCAGCAGCAGCTCCTTCTGCAGGCAAAGTCAGGATGACTTGAAAAGCAAAGAATTTGAGTTTGCCAACAGTTTTTTTGGCCTCTGTATCCATCTGCTGCTTTCTCCACATTGTGACATAATCTTTAACTGTAGATGTCTGAATCTTTGCTCTTTGTTTACTAGTTAGGGGCCTATCCAAATGTGCAGAAAATGTTTGGAGAACTTGGTATCAACGATAGGTTGTTGTGGAAGGAGCACTCTATGATATTTGCAATGCCAAACAAGACAGGAGAGTTCAGCCTGTTGGATTTTCCTGAAGTTCTTCCTGCACCATTAAACGGTAAGCAATCCATTTCCACAAATTAGCTGCCAAGATACATTGCAAAATTGAACCGTCAGGACTTGAAAGGCAAGCAAAATCACTAGTGGAAGAAATATCACCATTTTATCATCAGTTGGGTGGGTGTGTGTATTGTGAAATGGTTTTGCCCTTGGCATCCAATAGAATATATTGGATATGTTGTCTAAGTCAAGCTAAATAAAATTCTTGACACACTAGAGTTCCCCATATATTTGTGAGGATAATAAGAAATGATTTCTATATATATGAATATTGCTATGGTGAAGTATTACAAGATGGGCTTAATGCTGAAATTGCCTTATTGAATTACTTTTACTTGTCCTTCGCATCAATTTTTGCGGATGCATAATGTTGTGAATATGTCTAACAAGGATATTGGCCATTTTAAACAACAATGAAAAGCTAACTTGGCCAGAAAAAGTGAAATTTGCAATTGGACTCCTGCTAGCAATCATCGGTGGACAGGCCTATGTTGAGGCTCAAGATGGTTTAACAGTTTAGGAGTGGATGAGAAAGCAGGTATAATTTAGCACCAAAGTCACTAACTGAGATAAGTTAGCTGCTCATACAATTCACTACTAACTTACCTCGTGAGTCCAAAGCAGCTCTTTACAAGTTTACATAGGAAAGAATGAAAAATCTCATTAGATAGATCAAACCAAAACTGATAATGTAACTTGAGTCCATAAATTATCGATCTATTTAGCACCTATGTTCATAGCCAAGCTAACTTTTACATTCTTAAAATTAATGTAAACCATTATAATTTATTTGGATTCTACTCCTATGTTTGTTTGTAGAATGAGTCTATAACTTTGCAAGTTTTATCATTGATTTTGCAAATAAATCCTTACAAAGGATAAGGAATTTAGTGGTGTTGGATGATGACACTTGTATGACTTAAGTTGTGCTATTGCTAGAGAGAAATGTGTTGATGACTTGAACAATCCTTGAACTCCCCTTTGCCACCCCTTCTCCCTTGTCAAAAAAAAAAAACAGAGAAAATTGTTTCCTCTCTAGATGGTAGTCAGTAGAAAACTAAACAACTACCACAAAATTTTATTGGTTTCTACTAAGAAATTTTTCCTCATTCTTGACACCTGATCAAGTAATATATTAGTTCATCACTTCAATTCTGGAATTGAGAATTGTTAGTATCCTTGGTCTTATTAACTTTGACACTGTGCCAATAGTTAGTTGGCATAATATTTCAAGATAAATGACTAAAAACGTTTTTCTTCCTTTTCTTTATTAAGGTGTATCAGATCGAGTGACTACTGAGGTCTTCATCGGAATGTCAAAGGCACTCAACTTCATTAACCCTTATGAACTCTCAATTTAGTACATATTGATAGCTTTGAACCAGTTTCTTCAAGTTACTCACTGATCCATCCTGCTTTTGTATGTTGATTTTATGAGAAAACCACATGTAGTCTAATGAGATGGGGAAGAGAATATCATTTATGATCTTTTGGTGGAATTATTGTTCATGCTAGAATTAGCATCTTTCTTGCATAAGTAAATGTAGCACATAAGAAAATTAAGAGGCTCAAGTTTGAGCACGTTAAGTTGTATGTTGTGATAATTTTTGAAGCGCAGAAAGATTTGCCATCAGGATGTCAACTTTGACTTATACCTTTGTTTACGTTCTCATTCAATGTAGTAGCACATTTTCCCTTTATTACATGTGAGGCATGGGATGAATCAGTGTTTCCTTGCCTTTATGCGCCACTTAAATCTGTTTCTGTGCTTTTGCTAACCCAAGAATTGTGGGTGTATTTTACTAGGAAACAAAAATTGTTCATTTCACTGGCTCTTGTCTTCCAATTTCACTCTAGACATATGCATAATCTCTAGAATAGCTTGCTACCGCTTAACGATATATTTGTTGGGAGTGGGTTGGGGGGTGTTATATAGATCTAGATATGGTATTTTTACTTTATGTCCTGTTAAAAAATTTTCGTTTTAACATTGAAACAACCGAGCTAGAATTGAGTGAAATAGTTCAACAGGAGAAACATGGTTCAAAGATGGCCTTTTTGGATGGCAACCCCCCTGAGAGACTCTGAATGCTAATTGTTCATCTTATTCAGTCATTGGGTGGAGAAGTACAGCTTAATTCACGAATAAAGAAGATCAAGTTAAGCAATGAGGGAGCAGTGAGCAGTTTTTTGCTAAATAGTGGAGACATGATAGAAGAAAATGCTTATGTATTTGCCACTCCAAGTACACCAAAATGTTTTCTGTGTGTTGTCTAAATTGCACTACTTTTGTTTCCCAGTTTTTTTTTTAACTGGCGATCTATTTGCTCCAATCAGTTGGTATCCTAAAGCTTCTTTTGCCTGATGACTGGAGAAAGATTCCTTACTTTAAGGAATTGGAGAAATTAGTTGGAGTTCCTATTATCAATGTTCACATCTAGTGAGTAAGGCATTCTGTCATCAACAATTGATAATGGAAATCATGCCATGCTCTTACACATAACAATAATATATTGGAATATTTGGAATTCAACATAAGACTTTAGAATTAAGAGATTGCATTCATCAGAATGGTTTTGATAACGTAGGAACATTCTTTCTTAGCTCTACATTATATCTCATGTCATCAATCATATTTTCTTATTTTCGATGCAAATCAGGCCATGCATTTAGTTTAGGTCAAGTCAATAGTGTCTCTATGTATATATGAGACTGTTTTCTAGAATTCAAATTTTCCGCCAATGAAATACTTGCATAAAGCTATCTTTGTTGTAGGTTTGACTGAAACTGAAGAATACATATGATCACCTACTCTTTAGCGGGTACTGTCATATTTCACATCACTTTTTGTGTTTATCAAGGTATTGGTTTCGGTATTTTGTTAACTTAATGCATTTTTCACGTTTATCGTGACTTATTAACAACCTGTTATTTTTGAAGTAATTACCTCATGAACATTTTGCAACGTCTTCATCTCCTCCTCACTCCTCTTTAGTTTCTTTCTTTTATTTTCCTTCATTGCAAGGCATTGATAGTTCTTCAAAAGATTTTGAAACAACAATAATCCTTACCGTTCCATAACAAGATGCTTTAGTGGGCACTAAATAATGGAACAATTTTAGATACTCTCAAATTAAAACCTCCTAATAATATTTGTCAAATAAAATCCAATTCTCAAGAATTTTTAAATGGTAAATTGCACAAAATTTTGCTGCCTATTCAGGTTGTTTTAGGTCAGAGAAGAATTTGATTATCATGTCTTCTTCTTCTTCTTTTCTTTTTGTCAGTGTGACAAAACTTTTCTCTCATTTCTTTCTATTTCTTACTAGAAATAGTTCAATCTCACTAAATTTTTCTTTTTGATTTTTAAATTTGTTTGTAACATATAAGGTAACCGCTATAACTGTTTCTATTTTTTTTTTTTAATCTTTGTGTGAGCTTACAATTTATGTTCACTTAGTTCATCACCTTCATCCACCATCATTTCCTATTTATTGTTTTTCTTTAATTCTTGAATGTTTGATTTGTGTCAAAGTCTGATCTTAAAGACGGTTTACTTGGTGAATCATATTTCATGGGTTGCAAAAGTCAGTTGTGTCCTAAGTAAAATGTTCAATCTACAATATCTGGGATACTTTGACATCTCTGATCAGCTTTTGCTTGATATTTTGCAACAAAATGCATGTTTCTTTTCCCTTCACATAAAATACAAGAGCATATTTTATTCCTTTGGTTGACATGATGTCTGGAAAAAGTTAATTACTTATTACTGCTTGATTGATCGGCCATTCCTTAGATCTTTTCGTGCAATACTTCTAATATAGGTGCTACTTTTTGAATCTAGGGCTTTTACTTATTGGTCATTCCTAAGGGGAATGCAGCAGTATCAACCTAAAGGATTTCAATTGTCGCCTTCTCTTTATGTATATTGGGGGGACAATGGACCTTATAACTGCCCATGTCTATATGGGTACTTTAGTTTTGACGATGACAATACATGTGTCCAATTTTTGGTGGACAACTCAGTAAAAAATCTCGGGTTAAAGTTGCATCATTAGTATGCAATATTTATTTGATTTGTAATATTAACTGGAAGTCAATCTTAAATTTGTTTAAGAATTTGGATCTCTTGAAAATTCAAAATTGTGATATGCGAATTACTCAATAGTTTTAATTTATTATAGTCACCACAATTAATGTGATCATTTTTTAATCTCTTTGTATTAGAAATGATATAAAAAATTTTTCATGGAATTGAACTTATATTTCAATTTGATAGTTGTGCAGCTGCAGCTTTGTTCTTGGATTATTTTTACTAATTATTGGTCCATAGGGGTTGTATAAGACAATTAAAATAAGAAAGCTCGTTAAATTTAAGGAAAAATATTTCAAAAGAAATGGTGGTCTATTATTGCAACAGTAATTGTTTTTAAGAGATAATAATGTTAAGCAAATGAAACTATTTAGTTTCAAGGAGGTAGAGAAGGCCACAAACCATTACAACATGAGCCGAATCCTTGGTTAGGGAGGCCAAGGAATGGTCTATAAAGGAATGTTGAGATGAAAAGATTGTGGCAATCAAGAAGTTCAAGATAGTCGACGAAAATGAAGGCAAACTCGAACAGTTCATCAACGAAATTGTAATTCTAACACAAATCAATTACAAAAATGTGGTCAAGTTACTGGGATAATGTTTGGAGACAGAAGTACCTCTACTAGTCTACGAGTTCATCTTTCAACACATACATGGTCAAAATGATTGGCAATCTCTAAGTTTGTAAGAAATACACTTGGGGACATAAAGTCCATAAATATACCATTTAATGATAAATATAGAGCAAAAGTTTCAGACTTCGGCACTTCAAAGTCAATTACAATTCATTAAACACATGTAACTACTTGAGTCCAAGGGACTATAGGATACTTAGACCTAGAGTACTTCCAATCAAGCCAATTTATAGAGAAGAGTGATGTTTATAGCTTTGGAGTTGTGCTTATTGAGCTCTTGATTGGACAAAAGCTAATCTCCTTAATGTGTTCTGTTAAAGAAAGAAGTTTGGTAAAGAAAGAAGTTTGGTGACATATTTCTTTCTTTTAATGTAAGACAACCGCTTGTTTGATATACTTGATGCTCTAGTCCTCCAAGAGGGTCGGAAAGAGGAAATCACAACAGTTGCAAAGTTGGCAAAAAGATGCTTGCACTTGAATGGGAAGAAGAGGCCTACAATGAAAGAAGTGGCTATGGAGTTGGAACCGATTAAAGCATCGTCGGAGGTAGCTTCTTCAGCCATTCAATAGAATTTTGTCCTTGACAAGGTAGATTATGCTAAAGTAGGCACCACTAAACCTTAGGATACTGCACCCTCTTCATCTAGTTCACATTGTCATATATATGGAAATTGATACGCAACCTCTACTCTTTAACTAGCACCTTAATTATGGTCAGATAATTGGTAAGTTTCCAACTAACTGACTAGACTTGGTTTGGTTAGATACAAACAAGAAGGGCTCAACTTTAATGCATGAACTATGTAGCGATAAGTTCTCGTTGTGATTTGTATGTTGACATTGTCAAAAGTAGTTCTATTTTATGCAGCCAAATCTTTTCCACATTTGATATAACAAACCAAAACAAAAAAAAAGGAAAATTGTATTACGACGCTTTTTTAAGGGCCACCTCTCGAAATGATGTTGCGGGTTTATGATTTGGGAAATAATCATCCCTCGCCGCATGGGCTCAAAAATTCAAGGTTCACTTATTCTTTTGGAACTATCTTCATAGTTTCTAATGGGCTTACAATATCACCCAAATCTTTGATGTTAGAAAAAAAATGAAATGTTTAAATGCAACATCATAATTTAGCCTAAATTAGATAATATTGAAGAAAAAGAATTATAAAAATAAGGTAATAAGAAAGGTTTTATAGAAAAAAAATTTATAGTAATTATATTTTCATATAATAATGAGAAATAATATATAAAAATTAATTAAAATAGAGGATTTTATACTGATTGACAAAGAAAATAATTTAACATAATTATATAATCATGCAAATCAAAATAATATCTCTAACATAATGTAACATCGGTAGGTTATAAAAGGGAGCATAGGGCAGATTGTGATCTTGAGTATCCTTATTAAGTAGCATCTCAATTGAAAAGGTTACGTCCTCGTGTGTCTATAATGATAGCAAGTATATAACTTGTAATGTGTAGCAGCCCTATTGATCCTTCCAATATCACAAACCATATCTACTGCCTGGCTTAAGCAAGTTATTGCCTCTGCATGCAAAAAACATCAAAAATTGAGGCAATACAAATAGAAATGCCAAAAAACCAAATAATACATCGTGCATAAATTTCGGCAAATATAAATAGCACACTAAAATGCTAAAAGGAAAATTTATTTGAAAGATTCAATCTTAGTCTAGCCTAACAGGTATATAGAAATACAGACAATCTTTAGGTAACTTTCATAGTTTATCCAACCCATAGTTGTACTCAATTTTGTAACTTTCACAAGGATAACATGAAGAATATAATAAGAAAAATTCAGGGAAAATTGTAATACACAAGGTATGGAGAATGCACGAAGCTAGTATGGTGATGAAGATGCCGTGACAGAATTTATACAAAGCAATTTTTGAATTAGAAATTTTGAAATACTGTGATATAATTAATCTTCGTTCTCATTTGTTGCTTTCCAACTATTGGAAACTCATCTGACTGCTGGCTACTTATGGTAAGAAGAAAACAGAGCCTTTGGCAAATAGATGGTAAGAAGAAAATAGAGCAACGTATGGTAAGAAGAAAAAAGAGGCTGTAGCAAATAGACGATAAGAAGAAAATAGAGCCTATAGAAAACAAAACAACCTAAGGTAGGAAGAAAATAGAGCCTATAGCAAATAGATAGTAAGAAGAAAACAAAACCTAAAGGAGTCTATAGAAAACAAAGCAGTATACGGAATAAAGAAAATAGAGCCTATGGCAAATAAACGGTAAGAAGAAAATAGAGCTTGTGGCAAATAAAAGGTAAGAAGAAAAATAGAGCTTGTTGCAAATAGATTTTAGGAGTAGGTACTAAAATTGACATTTTATCTATTTGTGCATTCCTCTCCCTTTCATCAATCAAAAAAGATTATATGGCAAATTAAGCTATAATGAATAGGTTCTATTGTGCATTACATGGTTGAAATACTTGTGGAGTTTATCAATTTGAAAATCAAGTTATTTCTTTCAAAATTATATGCATAAGAAACATTTGGTAATTAATCCTCGTCATCATTTATTACTTTTTCAACTATTAGAAACTTATGTGGCTGCTGGCTACCATCAAAATGGATGGGTAAAGATTTGGAGGACTATTAATCCACTTTTCCAAACAGTGCATCCTATGGTAAGATGAAAACAAAGCCTATAGCAAATAGACAGTAAGAAGAAACAGAGCCTGTAGAAAACATAACAGCCTATAGCAAATAGACAGTAAGAAGAAATAGAGCCTGTAGAAAACATAACAGCCTAAGGTATGAAGAAAACAGAGCCTGTAGCAAATAGACGATTTGAAGAAAACAAAACTAGGAGGAGCTTGTAGAAAATAGAGCAACATATGGTAAGAAGACAACAGAGCAACCTATGGTAAGAAGAAAAAAGAGCCTGTAGCAAATAGATAGTAAGAAGAAAACAGAGCCTATAAGAGCATGTAGAAAATAGAGTAGCCTAAGGTAGGAGGAAAATAAGGCTTGTAGCAAATAGACAGTAAGAAAAAAACAGAACTTGGAGGAGCCTATAAAAACCAGGATAGCATACGGAAAGAAGAAAACAGAGCCTCTAACAAATAGACTATAAGAAGAAAACTGAGCGTAGAGCAAATATATTTTAGGAATAGGTACTAAAATAGACATTTTATATGTTCGTGCACTCCTTTTCCTTTCATCCATCAAAAAAGATTATATGAAAAATTAAGATTCAATAAATAGATTCTGTTTTGCTTTACCTGGATGAAATACCCACAAAGTTTACGAATGTGAAAATCATGCAGCTTCTTTCAAAATGATGTGTACAGGTAACCTTTGGTATTTAATCCTTGTCCTCATTAGTTGCTTTCCAACTCTTGGAAACTCATGAGACTGCTGGGTACAATCAAAGTGTATAGCATAAGATTGTGAGGACTATCAATCCACTTGTCCATACAGAGCAGCCTAAGGTAAGAATAAAATAGAGCCTTTAGCAAATTGAAGGTAAGAAGGAAATAGGGCCTCTAGCAAATAAATAGTAAGAAGAAAATAGAGTTTGTAAAAAATATACGATAAGAAGAAACAGAGCCTGTAGGAAATAAAGCAGTGTAATAAAGGAAAAAAACAGAGCTTATAGCAAATAGACAGTAAGAAATAAACAGAACCTGGATGAGCATGTAGAAAACAAAGCAGCATACAAAAAGAAGAAAATAGGGCTCGTAGGAAATTGACAGTCAAAAGAAAACAAAGTCTGAAACAAATAGATTTTAGGAGTAGATACTAAAATACACATTTTATCTATTTGTGCACTCATGTTCCTTTCATCCATCAAAAAAGATTATACAGTAAATTAAGTTTCAAGGAATAGATTCTATTTTGCATTACATGGTTGAAATACCCGTGGAGTTTACGTATGTGAAAATCAAGCTACTTCTTTCAACATTATGTGCACAGGTAACCTTTGGTAATTAATCCTCGTGCTTATTTGTTGCTTTCCAACTGTTGGAAACTCATATGACTAATGGCTGACATCAAAGTGTATGGCCTAAGATTGGGAAGACTATCAATCCACTTGTCCAAACAGAGCAGCCTATGGTAAGAAGAAAATAAAGCTTTTAGCAAATAGATGGTAAGAAAAAAACAAAGTCTCTAAAAAACAGACGATAAGAAGAAAACAGAGCCTATAGGATAGAGCAACTTATGGTAAGAAGAAAACAGAGCTTGGAAGAGCATGTAGAAAATAGAGTAGCCTACGGAAAGAAGAAAATAGAACCTGTAGCAAATAGATTTTAGGAGTAGGTACTAAAATAGATATTTTATTTGTTCGTGCGCTCCTCTTCCTTTCATCCATTAAAAGAGATTATACGGCAAATTAAGCTTCAATGAATAGATTCTGTTGTGCATTACATGGTTTAAAAATCCGTTAAGTTTACGAATTTGAAATTTAAGCTACTTTCAAAATTATGTGCACAGGCAACCTTTGGTAATTAATCCCCATCCTCATTTGTTGATTTCCAACTATTGGAAACTTATGTGATTGTTGGCTACCATCAGAGTGTATGGACTAAGATTGGGAGGATTGTCTATCCACTTATCTAGTAGAGCAGCTTACAGTAAGAAGCAAATGAAGCCTTTAGCAAATCGATGGTAAGTAGAAACAGAGCTTGTAGCAAATAGATTTTAGGAGTAGGTACTAAAATAAACATTTTATCTATTCATGCACTCCTCTGCCTTTCATCAATAAAAAAATTATATGGCAAATTAAGTTGCAGTGAATAGATTATGTTGTGCATTACATGGTTGAATTACTTATGGAGTTTATGAATTTGAAAATTAAGCTATTTCTTCCAAAATTATGTACACAGGCAAGGTTTGGTAATTAATCTTTGTTCTTATTTATTACTTTTTAACTGATGAAAACTCATATGACTGCTGGCTACCATCAAAGAGTATAGGCTAAGATTAGGAGGATTGTCAATCCTCTTGTCAAAATAGAGCAACCTACGGTGAGAAGAAAACAAAGCCTATAGAGCATAAAGCAACCTAAGGTAGGAGGAAAATAGAGCCTTTAGCAAATAGACAGTAAGAAGAAAATAAAACCTGGAAATGCCTGTAAAAAATAATGCAGCATAGTGAAAGAAGAAAATAGAGCCTCTAGCAAATAGACGGTAAGAAAAAGACAAAGCCTACAGCAAATAGATTTTAGAAGTAGATACTAAAATAGACATTTTATCTGTTTGTGCACTCCTCTTTCTTTCATCCATAAAAAAAGATTAAACGACAAATTAAACTTTAATGAATAGATTCTATTTTGCTGTACCTAGTTAAAATACCCACAGAGTTTATGAATTTGAAAATCATGCTACTTCTTTCAAAATCATGTGCACAAGCAACATTTGGTATTTAATCTTTATCCTCATTAGTTGCTTTCTAACTCTTGGAAACTCATGAGACTGTTAGCTACAATCAGAGTGTATGACATAAGATTGGGAGAATTGTCAATCCACTTGTCCAAATAGTGCAACTTAGGGTAAGAAGGAAACAAAACCTCTAGCAAATAAAAGGTAAGAAGAAAATAGAGCCCCTAGGAAATAAATAGTTAGAAGAAAACGGAGCCCGTAGCAAATAGATAATAAGAAGAAATAGAGTCTGTTGGAGCCTGTAGAAAATAGAGCAACCTAAGATTGGAAGAAAACAGAGCCTGTAGCAAATTGACAATAAGAAGAAAATAGAACTTGGAAGAGCTGGTAGAAAATAGACCAGCATATGAAAAGAAGAAAATAAAACCTGTAGGAAATAGACAGTATAAAGAAAATAAAGTTTGGAGCAAATAGATCTTAGGAGTAGGTCTTAAATACATATTTTATCTATTCGTGCACTCCTCTTCCTTTCATTCATAAAAAAATATTAAATGGCAAATTAAACTTCAAGGAATAGATTCTGTTTTAAATTACATAGTTGAAATACCCATAGAGTTTATGTTTGTGAAAATCAAGCTTTTTCTTTCAAAATTATGTGCACAGGTAACCTTTGGTAATTAATCCTCATCCTCATTTGTTGCTTTCTAAATGTTGGAAACTCATGTGACTACTGGCTACCATTAGAGTGTATAGGCTAAGATTGGGAGGACTTTCAATCCACTTGTCTAAACAGAGCAGCCTACAATAAGAAGAAAACAAAGCCTGTAGGAGCCTGTAGAGAATAGAGTAGTTTAAGGTAGGAGGAAAATAGAGTATATAGCAAATAGATGGTAAGAAAAAAGCAGAACCTAAAGGAGCCTATAGAAAATAGTGCAACATATAGAAAGAAGAAAATAAAGGTTGTAGCAAATAGACGGTAAGAACAAAACAAAACCTATAGCAAATAGATTTTAGGAGTAGGTACTAAAATAGACATTTTATCTTTTCATGCACACCTCTTCCTTTCATCCATCATGAAATATTATACAACAAATTAAACTTTAATGAATAAATTTTGTTTTGCTTTACCTGGTTGAAATACCCATGAAGTTTACAAATGTGAAAATCATACTGCTTCTTTCAAAATCATGTGCACAGGCAACCTTTGGCATTTAATCCTCGTCCTCATTAGTTGCTTTCCAACTCTTGGAAACTCCTGAGACTGCTAGCTACAATCAAAGTGTATGGCATAAGATTGGGAGGACTGTGCATCCATTTGTCCAAATAGAGCAGCCTAGGGTAAGAAGAAAATAGAGCTTCTAGCAAATAGAAGGTAAGAAGAAAACAAAGCCTCTAGGAAATAAACAATTAGAAGAAAACAAAGTGTCTAGGAAATAAACAATTAGAAGAAAACAAAGCTTATATCAAATAGATGGTAAGAAGAAATAGAGCTTGTTGGAGCCTGTAGAAAATAGAGTAACCTAAGGTTGGAAGAAAACAGAGCCTGTAGCAAATTGAGGATAAGAAGAAAACAGAACATAGAGGAGATTGTAGAAAACAAACTAGTATACAAAAAGAAGAAAATAAATCCTATAGGAAATAGACAGTATGAAGAAAATAGAGTCTGAAGCAAATAGATTTTAGGAGTAGGTCCTAAAATATACATTTTATCTGTTCGTGCATTCCTCTTCCTTTCATCCATAAAAAAAGATTAAATGGAAAATTAAGCTTCAAGGAATAGATTTTGTTTTGCATTACATAGTTGAAATACTCATGGAGTTTATGTTTGTTAAAATCAAGTTACTTCTTTCAAAATTATATGCACAGGTAACCTTCAGTAATTAATCCTTATTCTCATTTGTTGCTTTCTAAATGTTGGAAACTCATATGACTACTGGCTACCATAAGAGTGTATGGGCTAAGATTGGGAGGACTTTCAATCCACTTGTCCAAACAAAGTAGCCTACAGTAAGAAAAAAACAAAGCTTGTAGGAGACTGTAGAGAATAGAATAGCCTAAGGTAAGAGGAAAATAGAGTCTATAGCAAATAGATGGTAAGAAGAAAATAAAACCTAGAGGAGCCTATAGAAAATAGTGCAACATATAGAAAGAAGAAAATAAAGCTTGTAGCAAATGGACGGTAAGAACAAAGCAAAGCCTGCAATAAATAGATTTTAGAAGTAGGTACTAAAATAGACATTTTATCTTTTTGTGCACACCTTTTCCTTTCATCCATAAAAAAATATTATACGACAAATTAAGCTTTAATGAATAAATTCTGTTTTGCTTTACCTAGTTAAAATACCCACGAAGTTTACGAATGTGAAAATCATACTGTTTCTTTCAAAATCATGTGCATAGGTAACTTTTGGTATTTAATCCTCGTCTTCATTAGTTGCTTTCCAACTCTTGGAAACTCATGAGATTGTTGGCTACAATCAAAGTGTATGACATAAGATTGGGAGGATTATCAATCCGCTTGTCCAAACAGAGCGGCTTAGAGTAAGAAGAAAACAGAGCCTCTAGCAAATAGAAGATAAGAAGAAAATAAAACCTCTAGGAAATAAACAGTTAAAAGAAAACAAAGCCTGTAGCAAATAGACAGTAAGAAGAAATAGAGCCTATTGAAACCTATAGAAAACAGAGTAATCTAAAGTTGGAAGAAAACAAAGCCTGTAGCAAATTGACGGTAAGAAGAAAATAGAACCTATAGAAGCTTGTAGAAAACAAACCAACATGCAGAAAGAAGAAAACAGTGCCTATAGAAACAGACAGTAAGAAGAAAATAGAGTTTGGAGCAAATAGATTTTAGGAGTAAGTCCTAAAATGCACATTTTATCTGTTCGTGCACTCCTCTTCCTTTTATCCATAAAAAAAGATTCAACGGCAAATTAAGTTTCAAGGAATAGATTCTATTTTCCATTACATAGTTGAAATACCCATGGAGTTTATGTATGTGAAAATCAAGCTACTTCTTTCCAAATTATGTGTATAGGCAACCTTTGATAATTAATCCTCGTCCTCATTTGTTACTTTCCAACTGTTGGAAACTCATGTGACTGTTGGCTACCATCAGAGTGTATGGGTTAAGATTGGGAGGACTGTCAATCCACTTGTCTAAATAGAGCAGCCTACGGTAAGAAGAAATAGAGTTTGTAACAAATAGATTTTAGGATTGGGAGGATCTAAATAGTGCATAGATTTTATTTGTTTATGCACTCTTTTTCTTTTCATCCATAAAAAATGATTATACAACAAATTAAGTTTTAATGAATAGATTCTGTTTTCACTTACGTGGTGGCAGTACCCGTAGAGTTTACGAATTTGAAAATCAACCTACTTCTTTCAAAATTATATGCATAGGCAACTTTTGGTAATTAATGCTCGTCCTCATTTCTTCCTTTCTAACTATTGGAAACTCATGTGACTGTTTGTTACCATTAGAGTGTAAGGGTTAAGATTGGGAGGATTGTCAATCCACTTGTCCAAGCAGAGTAGCTTTTGGTAAGAAGAAAATAAAGCCTCTGACAAATAGATGATATGAAGAACATAGAGCCTCTAGCAAATAAGCAATAAGAAGAAAATTGAGCCTGTAAGAGCCTGTAAAAAAACAAAGTAGCCTATGGTAAAAAGAAAATAGAGCCTGTAGCAAATAGACAATAAGAAGAAAATAGAGCCTGCATAAAATCAAGCAGCTTAAGGTAGGAAGAAAATAGAGCTTGTAGCAAATAGATCGTAAGAAGCAAACATAACTTGGAAGAGCTTGTAGAAAAAAGAGTAGCCTATAGAAAGAAGAAACAGAGCCTATAGCAAATAAACGATAAGAAGAAAATAGAGCCTGCAACAAATAGATTTTAGGAATAAGTACTAAAATAGACATTTTACCTATTCATGCACTCTTTTTCCTTCCATCCATAAAAAAAGATTATAACGCAAATTAAGTTTCAATGAATAGATTATGTTTTTCACTACATGGTGGAAATACCGTTGAGTTTACGAATTTGAAAATCAAGCTATTTCTTTCAAAATTATGTGCATATGCAACCTTTGGTAATTAATCCTCACCCTTATTTGTTCCTTTCTAACTGTTAGAAACTCACGTGACTGCTATCTACCATTAGAGTGTATAGCCTATGATTGGGAGGACTGTCAATCCTCTTATCCAAATAGAGCAACCTATGATAGGAAGAAAATAAGACCTCTAGCAAATGGAAGGTAAGAAGTAAACAGAGCCTCTAACAAATAGAAGGTAAGAAGAAAATAGAGTTTGTAAAAAATAGAGCAGCCTATGGTAAGAAGAAAGCAAAGCCTATAGCAAATTGACAGTAAGAAAAAAGCAAAACCAATGAGAGCTTATAGAAAACAGAGCAACTTAAGGTAGGAAGAAAATAGAGCCTATAGAAAAAAGATGTTAAGAAGAAAAAAGAACTTGGAGGAGCCTGTAGAAAATAGATTAGCCTACGAAAAGAAGAAAATAAAACTTGTAGCAAATAGATTTTAGGATTAGGTACTTAAATAAAGATTTTATCTGTTTATGCACTCATTTTCCTTTCATCCATCAAAAAAGATTATACGACAAATTAAGCTTCAATGAATAGATTTTGTTTTGCATTACATGGTTGAAATACTCATGGAGTTTACAAATTAGAAAATCAAGCTACTTCTTTCAAAATTATGGTAAAAGTAACCTTTAACAATTAATCTTCCTCCTCATTTGTTGCTTTCTAATTGTTGGAAACTCATGTGACTATTGGCTACCATTAAAGTGTATGGGTTAAGATTGGGAGGATTGTCAATCCATTTGTCCAAATAGAGTAGTCTTTGGTAAGAAGAAAATACAGCCTCTAGCAAAAAGACGATAAGAAGAAAATGAGGCCTCTAGCAAATAAGCAATGTAGAAAAGCAAATAGACGGTAAGAAGAAAATAGAGCATGTACAAAATAAAGCAGCCTAAGGTGAGAAGAAAATAGAGCTTGTAGCAAATAGACAATAAGAAGAAAACATAACTTGGAGAAGCCTGTAGAAAAGAGTGTAACCTATAGAAAGAAGAAAACAAAGCCTATAGCAAATAGAAAATAGAGCTTATCGCAAATAGATTTTAGGAGTTGGTACTAAAATAGACATTTTATCTTTTCATGCACTCCTTTTCCTTTCATCCATCAAAAAAGATTATATGGAAAATTAACCTTCAATGAATAGATTTTGTTTTGCATTACATGGTTGAAATACCCATGGAGTTTATGCATTTGAAAATCAACTTATTTCTTTCAAAATTATGTGCACAGGCAACCTTTGGCAATTAATGCTCATCCTCATTTATTCCTTTCCAACTGTTGGAAACTCATGTGACTGCTAGCTTCTATTATAGTGTATGGCCTATAATTAGGGGGACTGTCAATCCACTTATCCAAACAAAGCCGCCTATAATAAGAAGAAAGTAAAGCCTCTAGCAAATAGACAGTAAGAAAAAAATAAAGCTCTAACAAATAAAAGGCAAGAAGAAAACAAAGCTTGTAGGAGCTTATAGAAAACAGAGTAGCTTATGGTAAGAAGAAAATAGAGCCTATAGCAAATTGATGGTAAGAAGAAAACAAAACTAGTAGGAGCTTGTAGAAAACAAAATAGCCTAAGGTAAGAAGAAAACAAAGCCTATAGCAAAAAAATGGTAAGAAGAAAACAGAACCTAGAAGAGCTCGTAGAAAATAGAGCAACATATGAAAAGAAGACAACAAAGCTTATATATAGCAAATAGACTTTAGGAGTAGGTACTAAAATAAACATTTTATCTATTCATGCACCCCTCTTCCTTTCATCCATCAAAAAAAGATTATATGACAAATTAAGATTCAATGAATAGATTCTATTTTGCATTACATGGTTGAACTGTGGAGTTTACAAATTTGAAAATCAAGCTATTTCTTTCAAAATTATGTGTAAAGGCAGCCTTTGGTAATTAATCCTCATCCTCATTTCTTGCTTTCCAGTTGTTGGAAATTCATGTGACTATTGGTTACCATCAGAGTGTATGGGCTAAGATTGGGAGGACTGTCAATCCACTTATCCAACGTTACTACTTATTCTTGAAAAACCCAATTTATGTTGTTCAGTGATGGTGGTTGAGATAAATGACCAAAGAAAATAATGGAGAAACCCAACATTACTTCATTTTCATTGGTTGTTGAATGCTGAGCTTAGTGTCTTTAGACCGTAGGGAAGTAAATTCATCAACAACACTAACCCAAGTGAAAAAAAGGCTAGTTGGCATGTGTTATAATATATTAATGATGAAATAATGTTGAATACAACGAGTGGGTCATATCTTACAATTAAGGACGACAAACACATAGTATGGACGAATCATATTCAAATTGAGTTATTTTATATTTCAGATATGTTAAAGTACAAATTTATTAAATTAGGATTTAGGTTTGATGACTTATTGAAAAAAGAAAAGAAAAATAGAGAAAAAATGTGAAAAAAAAAGAAAAATGATGTTATTAAGGCTGACAGGTTGTATCAGTTCATTCTAAGTCTTAAACTTCTGATTATTAAAGAGCCAACATTTCTCTCTGCATTTTCATTTCTAGCCAGTTCCATTCAAAATTTTGTTCTCATAGATTTCCCTTATTTTTTTCTAATTTCCTTTAGGCATATATCATTCCTTAAACAACTCACTTTGTACTAATCTTTTAGCAATTCTTGTTGCTCCCTATCTTATGTTGTACTATACGATAAGATATATGACAACAATTAATCATGTAACATTACGAATATTATTAATTCACTCATATGAAAGAAATTCCTTTCTCCAATAGTATCTGCCTCCTTATTGTTTATATATAATTTGTGTTTAGAGTTTAAATTAGTAGAATAATTTACTCTCTAACTTATTAAACTTAGTGATAGTTTCGATGGGCTCATCTGTTAAATACAATGTTTATAATAAGAAGCTTGAAACTTTTGCTCTGGATTGTCCAACAAATTAAAGCAAGTGTGAGTGATGACATTTACTCCATTAGCCATCAACAATTTTAAGCCTTCAATTCTTTGTCGTATCACAATCATCAGAATGAACAATAATAAGTACTTAACTTATGATGTTTGCATTTACTCCATAAAAATATCCTTTTTCTAAGTAAACTGAAAGAGGGGAAAAAGAGAGAGAGAGAGAGAGAGAGAGAATCAACAAAGTAATTGTTGAATAATGAGCCGAAACTTGTAGAGAACTTGGAAGCACAAATTTGCCCATTATAAGCTGAATAGGAAGCTTTCAATAACCAAACTAGCAGACATATTGCAAATCCCATTTTCTTTACAAATCCTTTCTCTGCCCAACATTCTACAAATTTTGTTAGGAACAAAGGTTCCAAACTGATTATACAAACTTAGGGTGCAAGTACCTTAAAATTGTATTTTGTAAAGTTTTTGCAAGACTTGACTGTTAATAATTTTGATGTTATTATTAAATAGGTATATGAATATTTTATAATTTTGTTAATTTAATAAAATGTCACATATTAACATATACAAATAATATAAATATAAGGTTATACTTATAACTCACATATACTAATTATATATTAAATTGAAAAATTCAAATTCTAATATAATAAAAAAGTATATAATTCTACATAAATATTTAAATTATATTAAATTCAATTCAATTAGTCAAAATTTTATTCAAATACTTATTTCTAATTTATGATGAATTTGAATTGATTTTAACATTTTCTTTTAATTTTAATTCAATCTCACAGGTATTTATAATATATATTTTAATTTGATATAATCTTCAAATTTTTAAGTCATTATTAACAATGTTAATAAAATTATTAAGAGTTTTTTTTGACAATGTTTTCCACTAACTTTAATTGATTTCTACTTAACTTTTAATTTTTTAAGAACTTTGTAATATATAATTTTAAATAATAAGATCTAAAATTTCACTTTTTACTATATTTTATAATATGTAATATCTTTAAAATATTGGTATATAACTATTCAATTTTCTCAATTTTCATTTTACATATAAAAGTTGAATGGAACTATTTTTATTTCTTAATTTAACAAGTTTCTAATTCTTAATTTCCTTTAACTCTTAACTTCATAAATCCTAAAATATGAACTTTATAAGTTTTACTACTTAATATGAACTTTATAAATTATTTGACTCACATATACTAGTTACGTATTAAATAGAAAAATTACATTTAACACAAGGAAAATAAAACACAGAGGCATTGATTTTAGAAGGCAAGCCAAAAGAGTTGACTAGTAGGGAAGTGGTAACCCAAAAACACGAAGACATCAATTTTACAAGGTAAGCCAAAAGGAGTTAGCCTTTAATTTTAGTAGGGAAGGGGTAAAAAGGAATTTCAAACAAGGCAAAAACATAGAGAATTGCTGCAAGTTTTTTTTTTGGTAAGAATAAAATAGAGTCTATAGCAAATAGACGGTAAGAAGAAAATAAAACCTATAGCAAAAAGACAATAAGAACAAAACAAAATTTGTAGCAAATAGATTTTATAAGAGCCTCAACAAGACAGAGTAGCCTACGATAAGAAGAAAACAAAACCTGTAACAAATAGACGGTATGAAGAAACAGAACCCGTAGAAAATATAGCAGCCTAAGAAAGTAAGAAAACAAAGCTTGTAGCAAATAGACAGTAAGAAGAAAACAAAACCTGAAGGAGCCTGTAGAAAATAGAGTAACCTACAAAAAGAAGAAAACAGAGCTTGTAGCAAATAGACCATAAGAAGAAAACAGAGCCTGTAGACCATAAGAAGAAAACAGAGCCTGTAGCAAATAGATTTTATAAATAAATACTAAAATAGACATTTTATCTGTTTGTGCACTCCTTTTCCTTTCATCCATAAAAAAAGATTATACGACAAATTATGGTTCAATCAATAGTTTTTGTTTTGCATTACATGGATGAAATACCTCTAGAGTATACAAATTTGAAAATCAAGCTACTTTTTTCAAAATTATATGCATAAGTAACCTTTGGTAATTAATCCTCATCCTCATTTGTTGCTTTCCAACTATTGGAAACTCATGTCACTACCGACTACCATCAGAGTGTATGGGCTAAGATTGGGAGGATTGTCAATCCACTTGTCCAAACAAAGTAGTGTCAAGTAGGAAGAAAATAGAACCTCTAGCAAATAGATGGTAAAAAGAAAACAAAACAGTCCTCCCAATCTTAGCCCATACAAAGTAGTCTATAGTAAGAAGAAAATAAAACCTGTAGCAAATAGATAATAAGAAGAAAACAAAGCCTATAAGAGCTTGTAGAAAATAGAGTTTGTAGCAAATAAACGGTTATAAGAAAATAGAACTTGGAGGAGCCTATAGAAAACATAACAACCTACAGAAAGAAGAAAATAGAGCCTATAGCAAATAGACATTAAGAAGAAAATAGAGCCTGCAGCAAATAGATTTTAAGAGTAGGTACTAAATAGACATTTTATCTGTTTGTACACTCCTCTTCCTCTCATTCATCAAAAAAGATTATACAACAAAATAACTTTCAATGAATAAATTTAGTTTTGCATTGCATGGTTAAAAAACCCATGGAGTACACGAATTTGAAAATCAAGCTACTTCTATCAAAAATATGTGCACAAGAAACCTTTGGTAATTAATCCTCATCCTCATTTATTGCTTTCCAACAGTTGGAAACTCAAGTGATTGTTGTCGACCATCAAAGTGTATGGCCTAAGATTAGGAGGACAGTCAATCCACTTGTCCAAATAGAGCAGCCTACAGTCAAAAGAAAATAAATCCTTTAGCAAATAAACGATAAGAAGAAAACAAAACCTCTAGGAAATAAACGGTAAAAAGAAAACAAAACTTGTTGAAAACAGAGTAGCCAATGGTAAGAAGAAAACAGTGCTTGTAGCAAATAAAAAGAAAGAAGAAAATAAAGGCTGTAAGAGTTTATAGAAAACATAACAGCCTAAGGTAGGAAAAAAATAGAGCCTGTAGCAAATAGTATGTAAAAATAAAACAAAACTTGGAGGAACTTATAGAAAATAGAGCAACATAGGGAAAGATGACGGTTGGCTACCATTATAGTGCATGGGCTAAAATTGGGAGGATTTTCAATTCAATTGTCCAAACAAAGCAACATTAGGTAAGAAGAAAATAAAGCCTCTAAGAAACAAACGGTAAGAAGAAAACAGTGCCTGTAGAAAATAGAGCCTATAGGAAACAAACGGTAAGAAGAAAATAGTGCCTGTAGAAAATAGAGCAACCTATGGTAAGAAGAAAACAGAGCTTGTAGCAAAAAAACGGTAAGAAGAAAAGAGAGCCTGTAGGAACCTGTAGAAAATAAAGCAAGCTAAGGTAGGAGGATAATAATGCCTGTAGAGAATAGTCAATAAGAAGAAAACAAAACTTGGAGGAGCTTGTAGAAAACATAACAACCTACGGAAAGAAGAAATAAACCTTCTAACAAATAGATTTTAGGAGTAGGTACTAAAATAGGCATTTTATCTGTTCATGCACTCCTCTTCCTTTCATCTATAAAAAAAGATTATACAGCTGAAAAGATTATATTTTGTATTACATGGCTAAAATACCCATGGAGTTTACGAACTTGAAAATCAACCTACTTCTTTCAAAATTATGTGCATAGGTAACCTTTGGTAATTACTCATTTTCCACATTTGTTACTTTCCAACTGTTGGAAACTCTTGTCACTGTTGACTACCATCAGAGTGTATGGGCTAAGATTAGGAGGACTTTTGATCCACTTGTCCAAACAAAACAACCTTTGGTAAGAAGAAAATAGAGCTTCTAGCAAATAGATGATAAAAAGGAAATAGAACCTCTAGCAAATAAACAGTAAGAAGAAAACAGAGCTTGTAGCAAATGAACGGTAAAAAAAAACAGAGCTTGTAAAAATAGAGTAGCTTAAGGTAGGAAAAAAACATAGCCTGTAACAAATATATACTAAAAAGAAAATAAAACTTAGAGGAGCTTGTAGAAAACAGAGCAGTCTACGAAAAGAAGAAAATAGAGTTTGTACCAAATAGATTTTAGGAGTAAGTACAAAAATAGGCATTTTTTATGTTCGTGCACTCCTTTTCCTTTCATCCATCAAAAAAGATTACATGGCAAATTAAGCTTTAAAGAATAGATTTTGTTATGCATTACATGGTTGAAATACACGTGGAGTTTACAAATTTGAAAATCAAGCTACGTCTTTCAAAATTATGTGCACTAGCAACCTTTAGTAATTAATCCTTGTTCTCATTTGTTGCATTCCAACTGTTTGAAACTCGTATGACTATTGGCTACCATCAAAGTGTATGGGCTAAGAATGGGAGGACTGTCAATCCATATGTCTAAACAAAGCGGCCTCCAGTAAGAAGAAAACAGAGACTCTAGCAAATAGACGGTAAGAAGAAAACAAAACCTTTAGCAAATAAATGGTAAAAAGAAAATAGAACCTATAAGAGCCTCTAGAAAAGAGAGTAGCCTATGGTAAGAAGAAAATATAGCTTGTAAGAAATGGACAATATGAAGAAAATAGAGTTTGTAGGAGCCTATAAAAATAGAGTAGCCTAAGGTAGAAAAAAAAAATAGAGCTTCTAGCAAATAAACGGTAAGAAGAAAACAGAACCTAGAGGAGTTGGTAAAAAATATAGCAGCCTACGAAAGAAAGAAAACAAAACTTGTAGCAAATAGAAACTAAGAAGAAAACAAGGCTTGTAACAAATAGATTTTAGGAGTAGGTACTAAAATAGATATTTTATTTGTTTGTGCACTCCTCTTCCTTTCATCCATCAAAAAAGATTATACAACAAATTAAGTTTCAATGAATAGATTTTGTTTTTCATTACATGGTTGAAACACTGATGGAGTTTACAAATGTGAAAATCAAGCTACTTCTTTCAAAATTATGTGCACAGGCAACCTTTGGTAATTAATTCTCGTCCTCATTTGTTGCTTTCCAATTGTTGGAAACTCATGTGACTGCTAGCTACCATTAGAGTGTATAGGCTAAGATTGGGAGGATTGTCAATCCACTTGTCCAAAGAGAGCAGCCTATATTAAGAAGAAAATAGTCTCTATCAAATAGATGGTAAAAAGAAAATAGAACCTTTAGCAAATAGATGATAAGAAGAAAATAGAGCATATAGAAAACAGAGTAGCCTATGGTAAGAAGAAAATTGAGTCTATCGCAAATAAATGGTATGAAGTTAATAGAGCTTATAGAAAACAGTGCAACCTAAGGTAGGAAGAAAAGAAAGCCTGTAGTAAATAGATAGTATGAAGAAAATAAAACCTAGAGGAGCCTATTGAAAATAAGGCAACCTACAGAAAGAAGAAAATAGAGCTTGTAGCAAATAGGTTTTAGGAATAGGTACTAAAATAGGCATTTTATCTATTCGTGCACTACTCTTCCTTTCATCCATAAAAAAGATTATACAACAAATTACATTTCAATGAATAGATTCTGTTTTGCATTACATTGTTAAAATACCTATGGAGTTTATGAATTTGAATATAAAGATACTTTTTTCAAAATTATGTGCACAGACAACCTTTGGTAACTAATCCTCATCCTCATTTGTTGCTTTCCAACTATTGGAAACTTATGTTACTGCTGACTACCATCAGAGTATATGGGCTAAGATTGGGAGGAATGTCAATCCACTAGTCCAAATATAGTAGCCTATGGTAAGAAGAAAATACAGTCTTTAATCAATAGATTGATAGTAAGTAGAAAATAGAGTTTGTAAGAGCCTGTAGAAAATAAAGCAGGCTGAGCTAGGAAGAAAACAAAGCCTGTAGTAAATAGATGATAAAAGAAAACAAAACTTTTAGCAAATAAACCATAAGAAGAAAACAGAGTTTGTAGAAAACATAGCACCTTATGGTAAGAATAAAATAGAGCCTGTAGGAAATAGATGGTAAGAAGAAAATATAGCTTGTAAGAACCAGTAGAAAACATAGTAACCTAAGTTAGGAAGAAAATAGAGCTTGTAGAAAATAGATAGTAAGAAGAAAACATAACTTGGAGGAGCTTGTAGAGAATAGAGTAGCTTATGGAAAGAAGAAAATAAAGTCTGTAGTAAATAGACGATAAGAAAAAAATAAAGCCTGTAACAAATAGACGATAAGAAGAAAATAAAACTTGTAGCAAATAAATTTTAGGAGTAGGTATTAAAATGGACATTTTATCTGTTTGTGCACTCCTCTTCCTTTTATTCATAAATAAAGATTATACGATAAATTAGGCTTCAATAAATAGATTTTATTTTGCATTATATGGTTGAAACACCCATGGAGTTTACAAATGTGTAAATCAAGCAACTTCTTTCAAAATTATGTGCACAGGCAACCTTTGGTAATTAATCCTTATCCACATTTGTTGCTTTTCGACTGTTGGAAAGTTATGTGATTGTTGGCTGCCATCAGAGTGTATAGTCTATGATTAGGAGGATTGTTAATCCACTTGTCCAAACATTGTAGCCTATGGTAAGAAGAAAATAAAGCCTGCAAGAGCCTATAGAAAACATAGCAGCCTATGGTAAGAAGAAAATAGAGTCTGTAGGAAATAAATGGTAAGAAAAAAATAGAATCTATAGGAAATAGATGGTAAGAAGAAAATATAACTGGTAGGAGCCAGTAGAAAATAGAGTAGCCTAAACTAGTAAGAAAATAGAGCCTGTAAAAATAAACAGTAAGAAGAAAACATAACTTGGAGCAACCTGTACAAAATAAAGTTGCCTACGGAAAGAAGAAAACAGAGCCTGTAGTAAATAGACAGTAAGAAGAAAACAGAACCTGTAGAAAACAGAGCAACATATGGTAAAAAGAAAACAAAACCTGTAGAAAATAGTATAGCCTAAGGTAGGAAGAAAATAAAGCTTGTAATAAATAAATGACAAGAAGAAAACAAAACTTGGAGAAGCCTGTAGAAAATAGAGTAGCCTACTAAAGGAAGAAAACAGAGGTTATAGCAAATAGACAGTAAAAAGAAAATAGAAAATATAACAAATAGATTTTTGGAGTAGGTACTAAAATAGGCATTTTATCTGTTCATGCAATCATTTTCCTTTCATCCATAAAAAAAGATTATATAAAAAATTAAGTTTCAATGAATAAATTTTGTTTTGCATTACATGGCTGAAATACCCATGGAGTTTACGAAAGTGAAAATCAAGCTGGTTCTTTTAAAATTATGTGCATAAGCAACCTTTGGTTTTGAATCCTCATCTTCATTTGTTGTTTTCCAATTGTTGGAAACTCACATGACTTTTGTTACCATCAGAGTGTATGGCCTAAGTTTAGGAATACTATCAATCCACTTATCCAAATAGAGCAGCTTATAGTAAGAAGAAAATAGAGCCTCTAGAAAATAAACGGTAAGAAGAAAATAGAGCCTGTAGCAAATAGACAGTAAGAAGAAATAGAGTCTGCAGGAGCCTTTAGAAAATAGAGCCTATAGCAAATAGACGATAAGAAGAAAGTAGAGCCTGTAACAAATAGATTTTAAGAGTAGGTACTAAAATAGACATTTTATCTGTTCGCGCACTCCTCTTCCTTTCATCCATTAAAAAAGATTATACGACAAATTAAACTTAAATGAATAAATTTTGTTTTGCATTACATGGTTGAAACACCCATGAAGTTTATAAATGTGAAAATCAAGTTACTTCTTTCAAAATTATGTGCACAGGCAACTTTTGGTAATTAATCATCGTCCTCATTTGTTACTTTCCAACTGTTGGAAACTCATGTGACTGCCGACTATCCTCAGAGGATATGGGCTAAAATTGGGAGGATTGTCAATTCACTTGTCCAAATAGAGTAGCCTACGACAAGAAGAAAATAGAGCCTCTAGCAAATATACGTTAAGAAGAAAACAAAGTCTGTGGAAAACTTAGCAGCCTATGGTAAAAAGAAAACTAAGCCTGTAGCAAATAGATAGTAGGAAGAAAACAAAGCTTGTACCAAACATACGGTAAAAAGAAAACAAAATGTAAAGGAGCTTGTAGAAAACAGGGCATCTTACAAAAAGAAGAAAATAAAACTTGTAGCAAATAGGTTTTAGGAGTAGGTACTAAAATAGACATTTTATCTGTTCGTGCACTCCTCTTCCTTTCATCTGCCAAAAAGATTATACGAAAAATTAAGCTTCAATGAATAGATTTTGTTTTGCATTACATGGTTGAAATACCTGTGGAGTTTACATATTTGAAAATGAAGCTACTTCTTTCAAAATTATATGCACAGGCAACCTTTGGTACTTAATTCTTGTCCTTATTTGTTACTTTCCAATTGATGGAAACTCATGTGGCTACTAGCTACCATCAGAGTGTATGGGTTACGATTGGGAGGACTGTCAATCCTCTTATCCAAACAGAGTAGCCTCCGATAAGAAGAAAATAGAGCCTCTAACAAATAGACAGTAAGAAGAAAATAGAGCCTCTAGCAAATAGACGGCAATAAGAAAAAAAAGCTTATAAGAGTCTCTCGAAAATAGAGCAGCTTATGTCGAGAAGAAAATAGAGCCTATAGCAAATAAACGGTATGAAAAAGACACAACTTAGAGGGGCCTGTAGAAAACAGAGCAACCTACGAAAGGAATGAAATAGAGCCTGTGGAAAATAAATTTTAGGAGTATGTACTAAAATAGACATTTTATCCATTCGTGCACTCCTCTTCCTTTCATCCATCAAAAGAGATTATACAGCAAATTAAACTTCAATGAATAGATTTTGTTGTGCATTACATGGTTGAAATAGTTATGGAGTTTACGAATTTGAAAATCAAGCTACTTCTTTCAAAATTATGTGCACAAGCAACCTTTGATAATTAACCATCCTCATCCTCATTTGTCACTTTCCAATTGTCAAAAACTCATGTAACTACTGGCTACCATCAAAGTGTATGGGCTAAGATTGGGAGGACTGTCAATCCACTTGTCCAAATAGAGTAGTCTATAGTAAGAAGAAAATAGAGCCTCTAGCAAATAGACGATAAAAAGAAAATAAAGCTTGTGAAAAATTGAGCAACCTATGGTAAGAAGAAAACTGAGCCTGTAGCAAATAGACAGTATGAAAAAAACAGATCATGCCGAAGTTTGTAGAAAATAGTACAACCTAAGGTAAAAAGAAAACAGAGCTTGTAGGAAACAGATAGTAAGAAGAAAACAAAACATAGAGGAGCTTGTAGAAAACAGGGTAGCCTACGAAAAGAAGAAAATAAAGCCTATAACAAATAGGTTTTAGGAGTAGGTACTAAAATAGACATTTTATCTGTTCATGCACTCCTCTTCCTTTCATCCATCAAAAAGATTATACAACAATTTAAACTTCAATGAATAGATTTTGTTTTGCATTACTTGGCTAAGATTAGGACTGTCAATCCACTTGTCCAAACAGAGCAGCCTGTAGTAAGAAGAAAACATAGTCTCTATCAAGTAGACAGTAAGAAGAAAGTAGAACAATGTATGGTAAAAAGAAAAAAAAAAAGCCTGTAACAAATTGACAGTAAGAAGAAAATAAAGCATGTAGAAACTTATAGAAAATAGAGCAGCTTATGGTAGGAAGAAATAGATTTTGTAGCAAATAGACGGTAAGAAGAAAATAGAACCTGGAGGAGTTTGTAGAAAATAGAGTAGCATACAAAAAGAAGAAAATAGAGCCTATAGGAAATAGATGATAAGAAGAAAACAAAATCTTGAGCAAATAGATTTTAAGAGTAAGTACTAAAATACACATTTTATCTGTTCGTGCACTCCTCTTCCTTTCATCAATAAAAAAAGATTAAACATTAAATTAAGATTCAAGGAATAGGTTCTGTTTTGCATTACATGATTGAAATACCCATGGAGTTCACATATGTGAAAATTAAGCTATTTCTTTCAAAATTATGTGCACAGGCAACTTTTGGTAATTAATTCTTGTCCTCATTTGTTGCTTTCCAACTATTGGAAACTCAAGTGATTGCTGGCTACCATTAGAGTGTATGGGCTAAGATTGGGAGGACTGTCAATCCACTTGTCCAAACAGAGAAGCCTACAGTAAGAAGAAACAGAGCCTTTAGCAAATAAATGGTAAGAAGAAATCTGAGCTTCTAGTAAATAGGCGATAAGAAGAAAACAGAACTTGTAGAAAACAAAACCTGTAGGAGCCTATAGGAAACAGAACAGCTTATGGTAAGAAGAAAAATGAGGTTTTAGCAAATAGATGATAAGAAGAAAATGGAGCCTATAGAAAACCGAGCAGCCTATGGTAAGAAGAAAACAGAACCTATAGCAAATAGACAGTAAAAAGAAAACATAACTTTAAGGAGCCTGTAAAAAATAGAGCAGCCTACAAAAAGAAGAAAATAGAGCCTACAGTAAATAGATTTTAGGAGTAGGTACCAAAATAGACATTTTATCTATTTGCGCACTCCTCTTCCTTTCATCCATCAAAAGAGATTATACGGTAAATTAAGCTGCAATGAATAGATTCTATTGTGCATTACATGGTTGAAATACCTGTGGAGTTTATGAATTTGAAAATCATGTTATTTCTTTAAAAATTATATGCATAGGTAACCATTGGTATTTAATCCTCATCCTCATTTATTGTTTTTCCAATTGTTGGAAACTCATGTGACTACTGGCTACCATCAGAGTATATAGGTTAAGATTGAGAGGACTATAAGAAGAAAACAGAACCTATAGGAGCTTGTAAAAAACAAAGCAACATACAAAGAGAAGAAAACAAAGCCTGTAGGAAATATACAGTAAGTAGAAAATATAGTCTAGAGCAAATAGATTTTAAGAGTAGGTATTATAATAGATATTTTATCTATTTGTGCACTCCTCTTCCTTTCATCCATAAAAAAAGATTATACGACAAATTAAGTTTCAAGGAATAGATTCTATTTTGCATTACATGGTTGAAATATCCATGGAGTTTATGCATGTGAAAATCAAGCTACTTCTTTTAAAATTATGTGCATAGGCAACCTTTGGTAATTAATCCTTGTCCTTATTTGTTGCTTTCCAACTATTGGAAATTCATGACTGCTCGCTACCATTAGAGTGTATGTCCTAAGATTTGGAGGACTACCCATCTACTTGTCCAAATAAAGCAAGCTATGGTAGGAAGACAATAGAGCCTCTAGCAAATAGATGATAAGAACAAAACAAAGCCTATATGAGCCTCTAGAAAATAGAGCAGCCTATGCTAAGAAGAAAACAGAGCTTATAGCAAATAGATGGTAAGAAAAAAATAGAACCTGGAGGAGCTTGTACAAAATAGAGTAGCCTATGGAAGGAGTAAAATAGAGGCTATTGCAGATAGATTTAGATTTTAGGAGTAGGTACCAAAATAAACATTTTATCTATTCGTGCACTCCTCTTCCTTTCATCCATAACAAAAGATTATACGAAAAATTAAGCTTTAATGAATAGACTATATTTTGCATTGCATCGTTGAAATACTTGTGGAGTTTATGAATTTGAAAATCAAACTACTTCTTTCAAAATTATGTGCATAGGCAACCTTTGATAATTAATCCTTGTCCTTATTTGTTACTTTCTAACTGTTGGATTCTATTATGATTGCTGGCCACCATCAGAGTGTATGGGCTAAGATTGGGAGGACTATCAATCTACTTGTCCAAATAGAGTAGCTTCCAGTAAAAAGAAAATAGAGCCTTTAGCAAAATAGACGGTAAGAAGAAACTGAGCCTCTAGCAAATAAATGGTAAGAAAAAATAGAGTCTGTAAAAACTAGAGTAGCCTAAGGTAGGATGAAAACAAAGCTTGTAGGAAATAAACAGTAAGAAGAAAACAGAACTTGCAGGAGCCTATAGATAACATGGCAGCCTATGAAAAGAAGAAACAGAGCTTCTAGCAAATAAACGGTAGGAAGAAAACAGAGTCTGTAGAAAATAGATTTTAAAAGTAGTTACTAAAGTAGACATTTTATCTGTTCATGCACTCCTTTTCCTTTCATCCATTAAAAAAGATTATACGGAAAATTAAGTTTCAATGAATAGATTCTATTTTGCATTACATGGTTGAAATACTCATGGAGTATACGAATTTGAAAATCAAGCTACTTCCTTCACAATTATGTGCATAGACAACCTTTGGTAATTAATCCTCATCCTCATTTGTTACTTTCCAATTATTGGAAACTCATGTAATTGCTGGCTACCATCAAAGTGTATTGACTAAGATAGGGAGGACTGCCAATCCACTTGTCTAAATTAAGTAATCTCCAATAAGAAGAAAATAAACCCTCTAGCAAATAGATGGTAAAAAGAAAATAAAGCCTCCAATAAATAAAGGGTAAGAAGAAAATAGAGCTTGTAAGGGCACGTAGAAAATAGAGTAGCTTATGGTAAGAAGAAAAGAGAGTTTGTAGCAAATAAAAGGTAAGAAGAAAACAAAACTTGTAAGAGCTTATAGAAAACAGAACAGCCTACGGTATGAAGAAAACAAAGCTTATAGCAAATATGTGGTAAAAAAAAACAAAACCTGAAGGAGCTTGTAGAAAACAAGATAGCCTACAGAAAGAAAAAAACGAAGCTTATGGCAAATAGATGGTAACAAGAAAACAAAGCGTATAGCAAATAGATTTTAGGAGTAGGTTTTGAAATAAACATTTTATTTGTTTGTTCACTCCTCTTCCTTTCATTCATAAAAAAAGATTATATGACAAATTAAGTTTTAATGAATAGATTTTGTTTTGCATTAAATGGTTGAAATACCCGTGGAGTTTATGAATTTGAAAATCAAGCTACTTCCTTCAAAATTATGTGCATAGGCAACCTTTGGTAATTAAACCTCGTCCTCATTTGTTACTTTCCAACTATTGGAAACTCATGTGACTGCTGGCTACCATCAGAGTTTATGGCCTAAGATTGAAGGACTATCAATCCATTTGTCCAAATAGAGCAGCTTATGGTAAGAAAAAAACAAAGCCTCTAGCAAATAGACGATAAGAAGAAAATAGAACCACTAGCAAATAAATAGTAAGAAGAAAACAGAACCTTTAGCAAATAAACCGTAAGAAGAAAACACAGCCTATTGGAGCCTATAGAAAATAGAAAAGCCTATGGTAAGATGAAAACAAAATCTGTAGCCAATAGCCACTAAGAAGAAAACAAAGTATGTAGCAACCTGTAGAAAATAGAGTAGCTTAGGGTAGGAAAAAAATAGAGCCTATAGCAAATAGATGGTAAAGAAGAAAAACGAACCTAGAGGAGCATGTATAAAAAAGAGCAGCCTACGGGAAGAAGAAAACAAAACCTATAGCAAAGAGACAGTAAGAAGAAAACAGAGCCTGTAACAAAATTATATGCACATGTAACCTTTGGTAATTAATCCTCGTCCTTATTTATTACTTTCCAACTATTGGAAACTCATGTGACTGCTAGCTACCATTAGAGTATGTAGGATAAGGTAGAAAATAAAGCAGCCTAAGGTAGAAAAAAAATAGAGAATATAGCAAATAAATGGTAAGAAGAAAACAGAGCTTGGAGGAGCTTGTAGAAAATATAATAGCCAATGGAAAGAAGAAACAGAACAGCCTATGGTAAGAAGAAAATAGAGCCTATAGCAAATAGATGATAAGAAGAAAACAGGGCCTATAGGAGCTAGTAGAAAGAAAACAAAACTTGGAGGAGCCTGTAGAAAAAATAATAGCTAACGATAAGAAGAAAGCAGAGCCTATAGCAAATAGATTTTTGGGGTAGGTACTAGAATAGAGATTTTATCTGTTCATGCACTCTTCTTCCGTTCACCCATAAAAAAAAATTATGTGCTCAATAAACCTTTGTTAATTAATCCCCATCCTTATTTATTGCTTTCCAACTATTGTAAACTCATATGACTACTGGCTACCATTAGAGTGTAGGTCTAAGATTGGGAGGACTATGAATCCACTTGTCCAAATAGAGCATCCTCTAATAAGAAGAAAACAAAGACTATAGGAGCATGTAGAAAACAAAGCAGCCTATGAAAGGAAGAAAACAAAACCTGTAGCAAATAAATGGTAAGAAGAAAACAGAGCCCCTATCAAATAACTGGTAAGAAGAATACAAAGACTGTAGGAGCCTATAGAAAATAGAGCAGCCTACGGAATGAAGAAAACAAAGCTTGTAGCAAATAAATTTTAGGAGTAAGTACAAAAATAAACATTTTATCTATTCGTGCATACCCCTTCATTTCATCCATCAAAAAAGATAATACGACAAATAAAGCTTCAATGAATAGATTTTGTTTTGCATTACATGTTTGAAATACCCGTGGAGCTTACGAATTTGAAAATCCAATTACTTCTTTCAAAATTATGTGCATAGGTAACCTTTGGCAATTAAACCTCATCCTGCTTTATTGCATTCCGATTGTTGGAAACTCATGTGATTGCTAGCTACCATCAGAGTATATAGGCTAAGATTAGGAGGACTATCAATCCACTTGTCCAAACAGTGTAGTCTCCGGGAAGAAGAAAACAGAGCTTCTAGCAATTATACGGTAAGAAGAAAATAGAGCCTATAGAAAATTGAGCAGCCTATGGTAAAAAGATTATAAAGCCTGTAGCAAATAGATGGTAAGAAGAATACAGAGACTATAAGAGCCTATAGAAAATAGAGTAGCCTACGAAAGGAAGAAAATAGAGCTTGTAGCAAATAGATTTTAGGAGTAGGTACTAAAATAGACATTTTATTTGTTCGTACACCCCTTTTCCTTTCATCCATCAAAAAAGATTATATGGAAAATTAAACTTCAATGAATATATTCTATTTTGCATTAAAAGGCTGAAATACCCATGGAGTTTATGAATTTGAAAACCAAGCTACTACTTTCAAAATTATTTGCACATGAAACCTTTGGTAATTAAATCTTGTCATCCTTTGTTGCATTCCAACTATCAGAAACTCACATAACTACTGGCTACCATCAGAATGTACAGGTTAAGATTGGGAGGATTGTCAATCCACTTGTCTAAACAAAGCAACCTCCGGTGAGAAGAAAACAGAGCCTGTAGAAAATAAAGCAACTTATGGTAAGAAGAAAATAAACCTTGTAGCAAATAAATGGTAAGAAGAAAACCAAGCCTATAGGACCTTGCAAAAAATAGAGCAGACTAAGGTAGGAAAAAAATAGAGCTTGTAGCAAATAGACAGTAAGAAACAAACAGAAGCTGGAGGAGCCTGTAGAAAGCATAGTAGCTTATGAAAAGAAGAAAATAGAGCCTGTAGCAAATAGATTTTAAAAGTAGGAACTAAAATAGACATTTTATCTGTTTATACGACAAATTAAGTTTCATCCATAAAAAAAGATTATACGACAAATTAAGTTTCAATGAATAGATTTTGTTTTGCATTATGTGGTTGAAATATCCCTGGAGTTTACAAATGTGAAAATCAAATTATTTCTTTCAAAATTATGTGCACATGTAACCATTGGTAATTAAACCTCATCCTCCTTTGTTGCATTCCAACTGTCGGAAACTCATGTGACTACTGGCTACCATCAGAGTGTAGGGGCTAAGATTTGGAGGACTATGAATCCACTAGTCTAAATAGAGTTGCCTCTGGTGAAAAGAAAATAGAGCCTCTAGCAAATAAATGGTAAGAAGAATATAGAAATGGTAAGAGCCTGTAAAAAATAAAGCAACCTACGAAAGGAAGAAAAATAGAGCCTGTAGCAAATGGATTTTAGGAATAGGTACTAAAATAGACATTTTATCTATTTATGCACTCCTCTTCCTTATATTCATCAGAAAATATTATACAAAAAATTAAGTCTCAATGATAGATTATATTTTGCATTACATGGTTTTAATACCCATGGAGTTTACGAATTTGAAAATCAAGCTGTTGCTTTCAAAATTATGTGCATATGCAACTGTAAATAGAGCTTGTAGTAAATAGATGGTAAGAAGAAAACCGAGCCTGTAAGAGATTGTAGAAAATAAAGCAAACTAAGGTAAGAAGAAAATAAAGCCTGTAGCCAATAAACGATAAGAAAAAAATAGAACCTAAAGGAGCCTGCAAAAACTAGAGCAGCCTACAGGAAGAAGAAAACAGAGCATGTAACAAATAGATGGTAAGAAGAAAACAAAGCTTGTAGCCAATAGATTTTAAGAGTAGGTACTAAAATAGACATTTTATCTATTCGTGCACTCATCTTCCTTTCATCCATCAAACAAGATTATATGGCAAATTAAGTTTCGGTGAATAAATTCTATTTTGCATTACATGGTTGAAATTCTCATGGAGTTTATGAATTTGGAAACCAAGCTACTTCTTTCAAAATTATATGCACAAGCAACCTTTGGTAATCAATTCTTGTCCTCATTTTATTGCTTTACAACTATTGGAAACTCATGTGACTTTTGGCTACCATTAGAGTGTATGGGCTAAGATTAGGAGGACTATCAATCCACTTGTCCAAACAGAGCAGCTTACAGCGCGATGAAAACATAGCCTTTAGTAGATAGACAGTAAAAGGAAAACAAAGTAGCCTAATGTGAGAAGAAAAAAGTGTTTGTAGCAAATAGACGATAAGAAGAAAACAAAACTTGTAGGAGCCTATAGGAAACAAAGCTTGTATCAAATAGATAGTAAGAAGAAAATAGAACCTATAGCAAATAGACAGTAGGAAGAAAATATAGTTTGCAACAAATAGATTTTAGGAGTAGGTACTAAAATAAACATTTTATTTGTTCGTACACACCTCTTCCTTTCATCCATAAAAAAGGATTATATGACAAATTAAACTTCAATGAGTAGATTCTGTTTTGCATTACGTGGTTGAAATACTCGTGGAGTTTACAAATTTGAAAATCAAGCTACTTCTTTCAAAATTATGTGTAAAGGCAACCTTTGGTAATTAATCTTCGTCCTCATTTGTTGCTTTCCAACTATCAAAAAATTATTTGACTATTAGCTACCATCAGAGTGTATGGGCTAGGATTGGGGGGACTGTCAGCCCACTTGTCCAAACAGAACAACCTCTGGTAAGAAGAAAATAGAGCCTCTAGCAAATAAATAGTAAGAAGAAAATAAAGCCTGTAAGAGCCTATAGAAAATAATACAGCCTATGGTAATAAGAAAATAGAGCCTGTAGCAAATAAGTGGTAAGAAGAAAATATAGCCTGTAAGAGCCAGTAGAAAACAAAATAGCCTAAGTTAGGAAGAAAATAGAGCCTGTAGCAAATAAATAGTAAGAAGGTAATTAATCTCATCCTCATGTGTTGCATTCCAACTGTTAGAAACTCATATGACTGCTAGCTACCATCAGAGTGTATGGGCTAAGATTGGGAGGACTGTCAATCCACTTGTCCAAACAAAGCAGCCTCCGGTAAGAAGAAAACAGAGGCTCTAGCAATTATACAGTAAGAAAAAACAGAACCTCTAGCAAATAAATGGTGAGAAGAAAATAGAGCATGTAGAAAACTAAATAGTGTATAGTAAGAAGGAAACAAAACCTATAGCAAATAAACAGTAAGAAGAATAAAGAGACTGTAAAAGCCTATAGAAAATAGAGTAGCCTACGAAAGAAAGAAAACAAAGCCTATAGCAAATAAATTTTAGGAGTAGGTTTTAAAATAGATTTTAGGAATAGGTTCTAAAATAAACATTTTATCTGTTCGTGCACTCCTCTTCCTTTCATCTATCAAAAAAGATTATACGAAAAATTAAGTTTCAATGAAAAGATTCTGTTTTGCAATACAAGGTTAAAATATCCGTGGAGTTTACAAATTTGAAAATCAAACTACTACTTTCAAAATTATGTGCACATGCAACCTTTGGTAATTAAACCTCGTCCTCCTTTGTTGCATTCCAATTGTCAGAAACTTATGTGACTGCTGGCTACCATCAAAGTGTATGGGCTAAGATTGGAAGGATTGTCAATCAATTTGTCCAAACAAAACAACCTCTGGTGAGAAAAAAATAGAGCCTCTAGCAAATAAATGGTAAGAACAAAATAAAGTCTGTAGAAAATAGACTAGCCTATGATAAGAAAAAAACAAAACCTGTAGCAGCTTGGAAAAAATAGAGCAGACTAAGGTATGAAGAAAATAAAGTCTATAGCCAATTGATGGTAAGAAAAAAAAAAAGAAAACCTGGATGAGCCTATAGAAAACAAAGTAGCCTATGAATGGAAGAAAACAGAGCTAGTAGCAAATATACGGTAAGAAGAAAACAAAGTTTGTAACAAATAGATTTTAAGAGTAGATACTAAAATAGACATTTTATCTTCAATGAAAAGACTATACAGAAAATTAAGTTTCAATGAATAGATTTTTTATTGCATTACATAGTTGAAATACCCGTGGAGTTTACAAATTTGAAAATCAAGATACTACTTTCAAAATTATGTGCATATGCAACCATTGGAAATTAAACCTTGTCCTCTTTTATTTCATTCCTATTGTGGGAAACCCATGTGATTGCTAGCTACCATCAGAGTGTAGGGGCTAAGATTGGGAGGACTGTAAATCCACTTGTCTAAATAGAGTAGCCACCAGTAAGAAGAAAATAGAGCCTCTAACAAATAGACGGTTAGAAAAATACAAAGACTATAGGAGCTTGTAGGAAATAGAGCAAACTACAAGTGGAAGAAAATAGAGCCTGTAACAAATAGATTTTAGAAGTAGAGTACTAAAATAGACATTTTATCTGTTCATGTACACCCCTTTGTTTCATACATCAAAAAAGATTATACGATACATTAAGTTTCAATGAATAGATTTTGTTTTGTATTATGAGGTTGAAATACCTGTGGAGTTTACAAATTTGAAAATCAAGCTACTTCTTTCCAAATTGTATGCATGTGCAACCTTTGGTAATTAAATCTCATCCTCTTTTGTTGCATTACAATAGTTGAAAACTCATGCGACTACTAGCTACCATCAGGGTGTAGAGGTTAAAATAGGGAGCACAGTGAATCTACTTGTCTAAACAGTGTAGCCTCCGATAAGAAGAAAGCAAAGTCTCTATCAAATAGATGGTAAGAAGAATACAGAGACTGTAGAAGCTTATAGAAAATAGAGTACGTTACAAAAGGAAGAAAACAGAGCCTGTAGCAAATTGATTTTAGGAGTAAGTAAAAAAATAGACATATTATTTGTTCGTGCACTCCTCTTCCTTTCATCTGTTAGAAAAGATTATACGAAAAATTAACCTTCAACGAATAGATTCTATTTTTCATTACAAGCTTAAAATACCCGTGGATTTTACAGATTTAAAAATCAAACTACTACTTTCAAAATTATATGCACATGCAACCTTTAGTAATTAAACCTTATCCCCCTTTGTTGCATTCCAACTGTCAGAAACTCATTTGACTGCTGGCAACCATTAGAGTGTATGGGCTAAGATTGGGAGGACTGTCAATCCACTTGTCCAAACAAAGCAAACCCCAGTTAGAAGAAAACATAGCCTTTAGCAAATAAACGACAAGAACAAAATAAAGCCTGTAGAAAATAGAGTAGCCTATGGTAAGAAGAAAATAAAGCCTGTAGCAAATGGATTTTAGGAGTACGTACTAAAATAGTCATTTTATCTATTTGTGCACTCCTTTTCCTTTCATCTATAAAAATAGATTATATGGAAAATCAAGGTTCAATGAATAGATTCTGTTTTGCATTACAAGGTTGAAATACCCATGGATTTTGCAAATATGAAAATTAAGGTATTGCTTTCAAAATTATGTGCACATGCAACCTTTGGTAATTGAACCTCATCCTACTTTGTCACATTCCAATTGCTGGAAACTCATGTGACTACCGGCTACCATAAGAGTGTATGGACTAAGATTGGGAGGGTTGTCCATCCACTTGTCCAAACAAAGCAACCCCTAGTAAGAAGAAAACATAACTTTTAGCAAATAAACGTTAAGAAATAAACAAAGCCTATAGAAAATAGAGCAATCTATGGTAAGAAGAAAATAGAGCTTGTAACACATGGATTTTAGGAGTAGGTACTAAAATAGTCATTTTATCTATTTATGCACTCCTCTTCCTTTCATCCATAAAAAAATATTATATAGAAAATTAAAATTCAATGAATAGATTCTATTTTGCATTACAAGATTGAAATACCTGTGGATTTTACAAATTTCAAAATCAACGTTGAAATACCCGTTGATTTTACGAATATAAAAATCAAGCTACTACTTTCAAAATTATGTGCACTTGCAACCTTTGGTAATTGAACCTCATCCTCCATTGTTGCATTCCAACTCTCAGAAACTCGTGTGACTCCTGGCTACCATCAGAGTGTATGGGCTAAGATTGGGAGGATTATCAATCCACTTGTCCAAATAGAGCAACCACCAATAAGAAGAAAACATAGCCTCTAGCAAATAAATGGTAAGAACAAAATAGAGCATGTAGAAAAGAGAACAACCTATGGTAAGAAGAAAATAGAGCCTATAGCAAATGGATTTTAGGAGTATGTACTAAAATAGTCATTTTATTGTGCACTCCTTTTCCTTTCATCCATCATAAAAGGTAATATGGAAAATTAAACTTTAATGAATAAATTCTATTTTGCATTACAAGGTTGAAATACTTGTGGATTTTACGAATTTAAAATTCAAACTACTGTTTTCAAAATTATGTGCACACGTAACTTGTTGTAATTAAACCTTATCCTCCTTTGATGTATTCCAACTCTCATAAACTTGTGTGACTATTGGCTACCATCAGAGTGTATGGGCTAAGATTGGAAGGGCTATCAATCCACTTGTCCAAACAAAGCAACCACCGGTAAGAAGAAAATGTAACCTCTAGCAAATAAATAGTAAGAACAAAATAGAGCTTGTAGGAAATAAAATAACCTATGGTAAGAAGAATATAGAGCCTGTAGCAAATGGATTTTAGGAGTAGGTACTAAAATGGTCATTTTATCTATTCGTGCACTCCACTTCCTTTCATCCATGAAAAAAAAATTATATGGCAAATTAAACTTCAATGAATAGATTCTATTTTGCATCACATGGGTGAAATACCCATGGAGTTTACAAATTTGAAAATCAAGCTACTTCTTTCAAAATTATGTGTATAGGAAACCTTTGTTAATTAATCCTCATTCTTATTTGTTGTTTTCCAACTATTGGAAACTTAAGTGACTGATGGCTTCCATCAAAGTGTAGGGCTAAGATTAGGAGGACTGTGAATCCACTTGTCCAAATAAAGCAGCCTCTAGTAAGAAGAAAATAGAGCAGCCTATGAAAGGGAGAAAACAAAGCCTATAGCAACTAAATGGTAAAAAGAAAATAGAGCTTTTAGAAAATAAAGTAGCACATGGTAAGAAGAAAACAAAGCCTATTGAAAACTGAGCAACCTATGGTAAGAAGAAAATAGAACCTGTAACAAATAGACAGTAAGAAGAATATAAAAACTGTAGGAGTCTATAGAAAATAAAGTAGTCTACGAAAAGAAGAAAACAAAACTTATAGCAAAGAGATTTTAGGAGTAGGTATTGAAATAGACATTTTATCTGTTCGTACACCCTTCTTCCTTTCATCCATCAAAAAAGATTATACGAAAAATTAAATTTCAATCAATAAATTCTGTTTTGCATTAGAATGTTGAAATACCAGTGGAGTTTATGAATTTAAAAATCAAGCTACTACTTTCAAAATTATGTGCACATACAACCTTTGGTAATTAAACCTTGTCCTCCTTTGTTGCATTCCAATTGTTAGAAACTCACGTGACTTTTGGCTACCATCAAAGTGTATGGGCTAAGTTTGGAATGACTAGCTATCCATTTGTCCAAACAGAGCAACCTCCGGTAAGAAAAAAATAGAACTTCTAGCAAATAAAAGAAAATAGAGCCTGTAGCAAATAGATTTTAAGAGTAGGGTCTAACATCGACATTTTATCCGTTCGTGCACACCCCTTTTTTTTCATCCATCAAAAAAGATTATACGACAAATTAAACTTCAATGAATAGATTATGTTTTGCATTACATGTTTGAAATACCCGTGGAGTTTACAAATTTGAAAATCAAGCTACTTTTTTCAAAATTTTGCGCACAGGCAACCTTTGGTAATTAAACCTTGTCCTCCTTTATTGCATTTCAGTTGTTGGAAACTCATATGACTTCTAGCTACCATCAGAGTGTAGGGGCTAAGATTGGGAGGACTATCAATCTACTTGTTTAAACAAAGTAACCTCTAGTAACAAGAAAATGTAGCCTCTAGCAAATAAATAGTAAGAACAAAATAGAGCCTATAGAAAACAAAGCAACCTATGGTAAGAAGAAAACAAAACCTGTAGCAATTGGATTTTAGGAGTAGGTACTAAAATAGTCATTTTATCTATTTGTGGACTCCTCTTCCTTTCATCGATCAAAAAACATTATACGGAAAATTAAATTTCAATGAATAGATTTTGTTTTGCATTACAATGTTGAAATACCCATGAAGTTTATGAATTTGAAAATCAAGCTACTGCTTTCAAAATTATGTGCATATGTAACCTTTGGTTATTAAAACTCATCCTCCTTTGTTGCATTCCAACTATTGAACACTCGTGTGATTGTTGGCTACCATCAAAATATATGCGCTAAGATTGGGAGGACTGTCATTCAACTTGTCCAAATAGAGTAGCCTCCGATAAGAAGAAAATAGAGCCATTAGCAATTATACGATAAAAAGAAAATATAACCTCTAGGAAATTAAGGGTAAGAAGAAAACAGAACCTGCAGAAAATATAGAAGCCTATGGTAAGAAGAAAACAAAACTTGTAACAAATAGATGGTAAGAAGAAAACTGAGCTTGTAGGACCCTACAAAAAATGAAGCAAACTAAGGTAGGAAGAAAACAGAGCCTGTAGCCAATTGATGGTAAGAAAAAAATAGAACCCAGAGGAGCCTATAGAAAACAAAACTGCCTACAAAAAAAGAAAATAAACTATGCAACAAATATATGGTAAGAAGAAACAGAGCCTATAACAAATAGATTTTAGGAGTAGGTACTAAAATAGACATTTTAACTATTTGTGCACTCCTTGTCCTTTCATCCATCAAAAAAGATTATGCAGAAAATTAAGTTTTAATGAATAGATTTTGTATTGCATTACATGTTTGAAATATCCGTGGAGTTTATGAATTTGAAAATCAAGCTACTACTTTCAAAAGTATGTGCACATGCAACCATTGGAAATTAAACTTCGTCCTCCTTAGTTGCATTGCAACTGTGGGAAACGCATGTAACTATTGGCTATCATTAGAGTGTAAAGGCTAAGATTGGGTGGATTGTCAATCCACTTGTCTAAATAGAGCAACCACCAATAAGAAGAAAACATAGCTTCTAGCAAATAAATGATAAGAACAAAACAAAGTCTGTAGAAAACAAAGCAATCTATGGTAAGAAGAAAACATAACCTATAACAATTGGATTTTAGGAGTAGGTACTAAAATAGTCATTTTTTTTGTTCGTGCACTCCTCTTCCTTTCATCCATAAAAGATTATACGGCAAATTAAGTTTCAATGAATAGATTTTGTTTTGCATTACATGGTTGAAATACACATGGAGTTTACAAATTTGAAAATCATGTTTCATCCTTGTCCTCATTTGTTGCTTTCCAACTATTGGAAACTTATATGACTATTGGCTACTATTAATGTAGGGATAAGATTGGGAGGACTATAAATGCACTTGTCCAAATAGAGTAGGCTCTAGTAAGAAGAAAACAGGGCAGCTTATGAAAGGAAGAAAATAAAGCCTGTGGCAAATAAATAGTAAGAAGAAAACAGAGCCTATAAAAAACAAAACAGCCTATGGTAAGAAGAAAACAAAGCCTGTAGAAAATAAAGTAGTGTACGAAAGGAGGAAAATAGAGTCTATAGCAAAAAGATTTTATGAGTAGGTACTAAAATAGACATTTTATCTATTTGTATACTCCTCTTCATTTCACCCATCAAAAAAGATTATTTGGAAAATTAAGCTTTAATCAATGGATTTTATTTTACATTAGAAGGTTGAAATACCTGTGGAGTTTACGAATTTGAAAATCAAGCTACTGCTTTCAAAATTATGTGCACATGTAACCATTGGTAATTAATCCTCGTCCACCTTTGTTGCATTCCAACTATCAAAAACTCACGTGACTGATGGCTACCATCAGAATGTATGAGTTAAGATTAGGAGGACTGTCTATCCATTTGTCCAAATAGAGTAACCTTCGGTAAGAAGAAAATAAAGCTTCTAGCAAATAGACAGCAAGAAGAATACAGAGCTTGTAGAAAATATAGCAACCTATGAAAGGAACAAAACAAAACCTGTAACAAATAGATTTTAGGAGTAGGTACTCAAATAGACATTTTAGCTATTTGTGCACACCTCTTCTTTTCATCCATCAAAAAAGATTATATGACAAATTAAGCTTCAATGAATAGATTTTGTTTTGCATTACATGTTTGAAATATCTAAAATTATGTGCACAGACAACCTTTGTTAACTAATCTTCGTCCTTATTTGTTGCTTTCCAACTATTAAAAACTTATGTGACTATTGGCTACCATCAAAGTGAAGGGGCTAAGATTAGAAGGAGTGTGAATCCACTTATCCAAACATAGCAACCTCTAGTAAGAATAAAACAGAGCCTCTAGTAAATAGATGGTAAGAAGAAAATAGAGTTTTTAGCAAATAAGTGGTAAGAAGAAAAAAGAGCCTGTAGAAAACCAAGCAGCCTATGGTAAGAGGAAAACAAAGCCTATAGCAAATAAACGGTAAGAAGAATACAAAGATTATATGAGCTTGTAGTATACGAAAAGAAGAAAATAAAACCTGTAGCAAATAGATTTTAAGAGTAGGTACTAAAATAGACATTTTATCTATTTATGCACTCCTCTTCCTTTCATCCATCAAAAAAGATTATATGAAAAATTAAGCTTCAATCAATAAATTTTGTTTTGCATTACAAGGTTGAAATACCCATGGAGTTTATGAATTTGAAAATCAAGCTATTACTTTCAAAATTATGTGCACATGTAACCTTTGGTAACTGAATCTCATCCTCCATTGTTGCATTCCAATTGTCGAAAACTCATATGACAGCTAGCTACCATTAGAGTGTATGGGCTAAGATTGGGAAGACTATCAATCCACTTGTCCAAACAGAGTAGCCTCTAGTAAGAAGAAAACAAAGCCTCTAGCAAATAAACGATAAGAACAAAACAAAACCTCTAGCAAAGAAATAGTAAGAACAAAATAGATCCTGTAGAAAACAGAGGCTATAGCAAATAGACGGTAAAAAGAAAACTAAGCTTGTAGAAAATAGAACAAACTAAGGTAGGAAGAAAATAGAGCCTGTGGCCAATAGATGACAAGAAAAAAATAGAACCTAGAGGAGCCTGTAAAAAATAGAGTAGCCTACGGAAAGAAAAAAACAAAGCCTGTAGCAAATAGATTTTAGGAGTAGGTAAAATAGACATTTTACCTATTCATGCACTCCACTTCCTTTTTATCCATAAAAAATGATTATATGACAAATTAAGGTTCAATGAATAGATTATGTTTTGCATTACACGGATGAAATACCTGAGGAGTTTATGAATTTGAAAATCAAGCTACTACTTTTAAAATTAAGTGCACAAGTAATCTTTGTTAATTAATCCTCATCCTCATTTGTTACTTTCCCATTGTTGGAAACTCATGTGACTGTTGGCTACCATCAGAGTGTAAGGGCTAAGATTGGGAGGACTATGAATCCACTTGTCCAAATAGAGCAGCTTCCAATAAGAAGAAAACATAGCCTCTAGCAAATAAATGGTATGAAGAAAATAGAGCTTGTAGAAAACTGAGCAGCCTATGGTAAGAAGAAAACAAAGCCTGTAGCAAATACACGGTAAGAAGAATAGAGAGATTGTAGGAGCCTATAGAAAATAGAGCAGCTTACGAAAGGAAGAAAATAGAGCATGTAGCAAATAGATTTTAGGAGGAGGTACTAAAATAGACATTTTATTTGTTTGTGTACTCCTATTCCTTTCATCTATCAAAAAAGATTATACGAAAATTAAGTTTCAATGAATAGATTCTATTTTTCATTACAAGGTTGAAATACCCATGGAGTTTACGAATTTGAAAATTAAGCTACTACTTTCAAATTTATGTGCACATGCAACCTTTGATAACAAAACCTCGTCCTCTTTTGTTGCATTCCAACTGTCAAAAACTCATGTGACTATTGGCTACCATCGGAGTGTATGAGATAAGATTGGAAGGACTGTTAATCCACTTGTCCAAACAGAGCAACCTTCGATAAGAAGAAAACAGGGCCTCTAGCAAATAAAAGGTAGGAAGAAAACAGAACCTGTAGAAAACTGAGCAGCCTATGGTAAGAAGAAAATAGAGCCTATAGCAAATAGATGGTAAGAAGAATACAGAGATTGTAGGAGTTTGGTAAAAATAGAGCAGCCTACGAAAGGAAGCAAATAGAACTTGTAGCAAATAGATTTTAGGAGTAAGTACAAAAATAGACATTTAATCTATTCGTGCAATCCTCATCCTTTCATCCATCAAAAAAGATTATACAAAAAATTAATTTTCAATAAATAGATTATGTTTTGCATTACATGGTTGAAATACCCATGGAGTTTACAATTTTGAAAATCAAGCTACTTCTTTCAAATTATGTGGGCAGGCAACCCTTGGTAATTAATCCTCATCTTTTTTTGTTGCTTTCCATTTGTTGGAAACTCATGTGACTGTTGACTACCATCAAATTGAATGGGCTAAAATTAGGAGGACTATTAATACACTTGTCCAAACATAGCAGTCTCCAGTAAGAAGAAAACAAAACCTCTAGCAAATAGACAATATAAAGAAAACAAAGTGTTTAGCAAATAAACAGTAATAAGGAAGTAGATCCTATAAGGGCTTGTAGAAAACAAAGCAGCCTATGGTAAGAGGAAACTACAGCCTATAACAAATAGACAGAAAGAAGAAAACATAACCTGTAGCAAATAGATTTTAGGAGCAAGTTCTAAAATAGACATTTTATCTATTTGTGCACTCCTCTTCCTTTCATCCATCAAAAAAGATTATACGACAAATTAAGTTTCAATGAATAAATCCTATTTTGCATTACTTGGTTGAAATACTCGTGGAGTGTAAGAATTTGAAAATCAAGCTACTTCTTTCAAAATTATATGCATAAGCAACCTTTGGTAATTAATCCTCATCATCGATTGTTTCTTTTTAATTGTTAGAAACTCATATGACTGCTGGCTATGATCACAGTTTATAGCCTGAGATTAGGAAAATTGTCAATCCACTTGTCGAAAGAGAGCAACCTACGGTAAGAAAAAAATAGAGCCTCTAGCAAATAGATGATAAGAAGAAAACAAAGCCTCTAGCAAATAAACAGTAAGAAGAAAATAGAGCCTGTAGAAAACTAAATAGCCTATGGTAAAAAGAAAATAGAGTCTATAGCAAATAAATGGTAAGAAAAATATAGACATTGTAGGAGCCTATAGAAAATAGAGCAACCTATAAAAGGAGCCTATAGAAAACAAAGGAGTCTATGGTAAGAAGAAAACAAAGCCTGTTGCAAAAAGATGAAAAGAAGTAGCAAATAGATTTTAGGAGTAGGTTCTAAAATAGACATTTTATCTATTTGTGCACTCCTCTTCCTTTCATCCATAAAAAAAGATTATACGGCAAATTAAGCTTTAATGAATAGATTTTGTTTTGCATTACAAGGTTGAAATACCTATGGAGTTTACAAATTTGAAAATCAAACTACTGCTCTCAAAATTATGTGTACATGCAATCTTTGGTAATTAAACCTCATCCTCCTTTGTTGCATTTCAACAATCGGAAACTCATGTGACTATTAGCTACCATTAAAGTGTATGGGCTAAGATTAGGAGAATTGTCAATCCACTTGTCCAAACAAAATAGCCTCCGGTAAAAAGAAAACTGAACCTTTAGCAAATAAACAATAGGAACAAAATAGAGCCTCTAACAAATAAATAGTGTTAAGAAAATAGAGCTTGTAGAAAACTTAGCAGCCTATGGTAAGAAGAAAATATAGCCTGTAGCAAATAGACAGTAAGAAGAATACAGATACTGTAGGAGCTTATAGAAAATAGAGCAACCTATGAAAGGAAGAAAATAGAGCCTGTAGTGAATAAATTTTAGGAGTAGATACTAAAATAGACATTTTATCTGTTTATGCACTCCTCTTCCTTTCATCCACTAAAAAAAGATTATACACAAAATTAAACTTCAATTAATAGATTATGTTTTACATTACAAGGTTGAAATACCCGTGGAATTTACGAATTTGAAAATCAAGCTACTGCTTTCAAAATTATGTGCACATGCAACCTTTAGTAACTAAACCTCATCCACCTTTGTTACATTCCAACTGTCAAAAACACATGTGGCTGTTGGCTACCATCAGAGTGTATGGGCTAAGATTGGGAGGACTATCAATCCACTTGTCTAAACAGAGTAGCTTCTAGTAAAAAAAAAAAAGTACAGCCTCTAGCAAATAAATGGTTAGAACAAATTAAAGCCTCTAGCAAATAAACGGTTAAAACAAATTAGAACCTCTAGCAAATAAATGGTAAGAACAAAATAAAGCCTATAAAAAACAGAGCAGCCTATATTAAGAAGAAAATAGAGCCTATAGTAAATAGACAGTAAGAAGAAAATCGAGCTTGTATGAGCCTACAAAAAATAGAGCAAACTAAGTTATGAAGAAAACAGAGTATGTAGCCAATAGACGATAAGTAAAAAACAAAACTTGGAGTAGCTTGTAGAAAACAAAGTAGCCTACAGAAAAAAGAAAATAGAACTTGTAGCAAATAGACAATAAGAAGAAAACAAAACTTATAGCAAATAGATTTTATGAGTAGGTACCAAAATAGACTTTTTATCTATTCGTGCACTCCTCTTCCTTTCATTCATAAAAAAAGATTATACGGCAAATTAAGCTTCAATGACCAGATTATATTTTGCATTACATGGTTGAAATACCCGTGGAGTTTACGAATTTGAAAATCAAACTACTTTTTTCAAAATTATGTGCACAGGCAACCTTTGGTAATTAATCCTTATCCTCATTTATTGCTTTCCAACTATTGGAAATTCAAGTGACTGCTGGTTACCTATGGGCTAAGATTATGAGGACTTTCAATCCACTTATCCAACGTTACTGCCCATTCTTGAGAATCCCAATTTCTATTGTTCAGAGATGGTGGTTGAGATAAATAACCAAAGAAAAGAATGGAGAAGCCCAACGTTACTTCATTTTCATTTGTTATTAAATGTTGAGCTTAGTGACCCTAGACCGTATGGGAGTAAATTCACTGATGACACAAATGCAAGTGAAAAAAAGGCTAATTGGTAAGGGTTATAATATATTAATCATGAAACAATGCTGGATACAGTGAGTGGGTCATATCCTACAATTAGGGACAGCAAACACATGGTATGGATTGATCATATTCAAATTGAGTTATTTTATGTTTTAGATATTTTAATTACGAATTTATTATATAGGATTTACGTTTGATGACTTATTGAAAAACGAAAAGAAAAGAAAAGAAAAGAAAAAGTGTGAAAAAGAAAAAAGAAAAATGATGTTATTAAGGCTGGCAAGTTGTATCAGTCCATTCTAAATCTTAAACTTTTGATTATTGAACTGTCAACATTTCTCTGCGCATTTTCATTTCTAGCTAGTTCCATTCAAAATTTTGTTCTTATAAATTTCCCTTTTTTTTTTTTTCTAATTTCCTCTAAGCATATGCCATTCCTTAAACAACTCACTTTGTACTAATCTCTTGACGATTCTTGTTGCTCCCTATCTTATGTTGTAATGTACAATAAGATATGTGACAACAATTAATCATGTAACATTGCAAATACTATTAATTCACTCATATGAAAGAAATTCCTTTCACCAATAATATCTACCTCCTTATTGTTTACATATAATTTGTGTTTAGAGTTTAAATTGGTAGAATAATTTACTCTTCTAACTTATTGAGCTTAGTGATTGTTTTGGTGGGCTCATTTGTTAAATGCAATGTTTATTACAAGAAACTTGAAACTTTTGCTGTCGATTGTTTGACAAATTAAAGCAAGTGTGAGCGATGACATTTACTCCATCAGCCATCAACAATTTTGGGCTTTCAATTCTTTGTTGAATCATAATCATTAGAACAAACGATAATAAGTACCTAACTTATGATGTTTGCATTTACACCATAAAAATCTGCTTTTTCTAAGTGAAATGGAAAAGGGGGAAAAAGAGAGAGAGAGAGAGAGAGAGAGAGAGAGAGACAAAAAGAGAATCAACAAAGTAATGGTTGAATAATAAGTTGAAACTTGCAGAGAACTTGAAAGCACAAATTTGCCCATTATAAACTAAAGAGGAAGCTTTCAATAACCAGACCAAAAGACATTGCAAATCCCATTTTCTTTATTAATCCTTTTTTTGCTCAACATCCTACAAATTTTGTTAGGAACAAAAGTTCCAAACTAATTACGCGAACTTAAGGTATAGGTGCCCCGAAATTGTATTTTGTAAAGGTTTTGCAAGGTTTAGCTATTAATAATTTTGATGTTATTATTAAATAAGTATATGAATATTTTATAATTTTATTAATTTAATAAAATGTCACATATTAACATATATAAATAATATAAATATAAGGTTATACTCATAACTCACGTACACTAATTACGTATTAAATTGAAAAATTCAAATTCTAATATAATAAAAAAGTATATAATTCTACATAAATATTTAAATTATATTAAATTAAATTCAATTAGTCAAACTTTTATTCAAATACTTATTTCTAATTTACGATGAATTTGAATTGATTTTAACATTTTCTTTTAATTTTAATTCAATCTCACAAGTATTTATAATATATATTTTAATTTGATATAATATTCAAATTTTAATAAATTATTTTTTAAGTCATTATTAATAGTATTAATAAAATTATTAAGAGTTTTTTTGACAATTTTTTCCATTAACTTTAATTGACTTCTATTTGACTTTTAAATTTTTAAGAACTTTGTAATATATAATTTTAAATAATAAGATTTAAAATTTTACTTTTCACTATATTTTATAATATGTAATATTTTTAAAATACTATTATATAATTATTCAATTTTCTCAATTTTCATTTTGCATAAGAAAAGATGAATTGAACTATTTTTATTTCTCAATTTAATAAGTTTCTAATTCTTAATTTCCTTTAACTATTAACTTCATAAATCCTAATATATGAACTTTATAAGTTTTACTACTCAAAATGAACTTTATAAATTATATGACTCACATATACTAGTTACGTATTAAATTGAAAAATTACATTTAACACGTGAAAAATAAAACACAGAGGCATCGATTTTACAAGGCAAGCCAAAAGGAGTTAGCCTTCACTTCTAGTAGGGAAGTGGTAAAAAGAAATTTCAAACAAGGCAAAAACATGAAGAATTGTTGCAGGTTTTTTTTTTTTTTTTAAGAATAAAATAGAACCTGTAGCAAATAGACGATAAGAAGAAAACAAAGCCTATAGAAAATAGACAGCAAGAAGAAATGAGAGCATGTAGCAAATAGATTTTAGGAGTAGGTACTACAATAGACATTTTATCTATTCATGCACTCCTCTTCCTTTCATCCATCAAAAAACATTATACGCCGATTATACGCCAATTAAACTTCAGTGAATAGATTTTGTTTTACATTACATGATCGAAATATCTATAGAGTTTATGAATGTGAAAATCAAGCTACTTCTTTCAAAATTATGTGCACATGCAACATTTGGTAATTAAACCTCATCCTCCATTGTTGCATTCCAACTATCGAAAACTCATGTGACAGTTGGCTCTCATCAGAGTGTATGGGCTAAGATTGGAAGGACAATCAATCCACTTGTCCAAACAGAGCAACCTATGGTAAGAAGAAAACATAGCTTTTAGCAAATAGACGGTAATAAGAAAACAGAACCTCTAGCAAATAGACGGTAAGAAGAAAAAATAAAGCCTGTAGGAGCTTATAAAAAATAGAGCAACCTATGGTATAAAGAAAACAAAGCTTGTAGCAAATAGATGGTAAGAAAAAAACTGAACTTGAGGAGCCTATAGAAAATAGAGTAACCTATGATAAGAAGAAAACAGAGCTTGTAGCAAATAGATTTTATAAGTAGGTACCAAAATAGACATTTTATTTGTTCATGTACTCATCTTCCTTTCATCCATCAAAAAAGATTATATGGCAAATTAAGTTTCAATGAATAGATTTTGTTTTGCATTACATGGTTGAAATACTCGAGGAGTTTACGAATTTGAAAATCAAGCTACTTTTCAAAATTCTATGCATAGGCAACCTTCGGTAATCAATCATAGTCCTCATTTGTTACTTTTCAACTATTGGAAACTCATGTGACTTCTTGGTACCATCAGAGTATATGGGCTAAGCTTAGGAGGACTATCAATCCACTTGTCCAAATAGAGCAGCTTATGGTAAGAAGAAAAGAGAGCCTCTAGCACATAGACGGTAAGAAGAAAACTGAGCCTATAGAAAACATAGCAGCCTATGGTAAGAAGAAAATAGAGCCTATAGAAAAAAGAGTAGCCTAAGGTAGGAAGAAAACAAAGCTTGTAGCAAATAGATGATAAGAAGAAAACAGAACCTAGAGGAGCTTATAGAAAACAGAGCAGCTTACGGAAAGAAGAAAACAAAGCTTGTAGCAAATAGACGATAAAAAGAAAATAGAACCTATAGCAAATAGATTTTAGTAATAGGTACTAAAATAAACATTTTATCTATTCATTCACTCATCTTCCTTTCATCTATCTAAAAAGATTATATGGCAAATTAAGCTTTAATGAATAAATTTTGTTTTGCATTACATGGTTAAAATATCTATGAAGTTTACGAATTTGAAAATCAAGCTACTTCTTTGAAAATTATGTGCATAGGCAACCTTGGGTAATTAATGCTCATCCTCATTTGTTACTTTCCAACTGTTGGATTCTTATATGACTGCTGGCTACCATCAAAGTGTGTGGGCTAAGATTGTGAGGACTGTCAATCCACTTGTCCAAATAGAGTAGCCTCCGGTAAGAGGAAACTAGAGCCTCTAGCAAAATAGACAATAAAAAGAAAATAGAGCTTTTAGTAAATAAACGATAAGAAGAACATAGAGCCTATAGAAGCCTGTAGAAAATAGAGTAGTCTATGGTAAGAAGAAACAGAGCCTATAGCAAATAAATGGTAAGAAGAAAATAGAGCCTATAGCAAATAGACGATAAGAAGAAAACAGTGCCTGTAGGAGCTTGTAGAAAATAGAGCAGTCTAAAGTAAAAATAGATGGTAAGAAGAAAATAAAACTTGGAGGAGCCTGTAGAAAACATAACAACTTAGGGAAAGAAGAAATAGAGCATGTAGCAAATAAATAGTAAGAACAAAATAGAGCCTATAGCAAATATATTTTAGGAGTAGGTACTAAAATAGACATTTTATCTGTTTGTGCACTCCTCTTCCTTTCATCCATCAAAAAAGATTATATGGCAAATAAAACTTCAATAAATAGATTTTGTTTTACATTACATGGTTGAAATACCCAAGGAGTTTACAAATTTGAAAATCAAGCTACTTCTTTCAAAATTATATGTACAGGCAACCTTTAGTAATTAATCCTTGTCTTCATTTGTCACTTCCCAACTATTGGAAACTTATGTGACTGTTGGGTACCAGCAGAGTGTATGGCTTGAGATTGGGAGGATTGTCAATCCACTTGGCCAAACAGAGTAGCCTACAGTAAGAAGAAAATAGAGCCTCTAGCAAATAGACGGTAAGAAGAAAATAGAGCTTCTAGGAAATAAACAGTAAGAAGAAAACAGAGCCCTCGTAGGAGTCTGTAGAAAACACAGCAACTTAAGGTAGGAAGAAAATAGAGCTTATAGCAAATAGATGGTAAGAAGAAAAAAGAACCTAGAAGAGCCTGTAGAAAATAGTGCAACCTACACATAGAAGAAAATAGAGCCTGTAGCAAGTAAATGGTAAGAAGAAAATAGAGCTTGTACCAAATAGATTTTAGGAGCAGGTACTAAAATAGACATTTTATTTGTTCGTGCACTCCTCTTCCTTTCATCCATAAAAAATGATTATACGAAAAATTAAGTTACAATGAATAGATTTTGTTTTGCATTGCATGGTTGAAATACCCAAGGAGTTTACAAATTTAAAAATCAAGCTACTTCTTTCAAAATTAAGTGCACAAGCAACCTTTGGTAATTAATCCTCATCCTTATTTGTAGCTTTTTAACTATTGGAAACTCATGTGACTGCTAGCTACCATTATAGTGTATGGCTTAGGATTGGGAGAACTGTCAATCCACTTGTCCAAATAGAGCAGCCTACAGTGAGTAGAAAATAGAGCCTTTAGCAAATAGATAGTAAGAAGAAAATAGTGCCTTTCAAAATTAAATAGCAAGAAGATAAGAGAACCTGTAGCAAATACATGGTAAGAAAAAAATAGAGCCTATAGAAGCCTATAGAAAACAGAACCTATAGCATATAAATGGTAAGAAGAAAACAAAGCATGTAGTAAATAAAAAGTAAGAAAAAAACAGAGCCTATAGCAAATAGACAATAAGAAGAAAACAGAGCATGTAGTAAATAGACGGTAAGAAGAAAACAAACCAAATAGACGGTAAAAAGAAAAGAGAGCTTGTAGCAAAATGATTTTTGGAGTAGGTACTAAACTAGAAATTTTATCTGTTCGTGCACTCCTCTTCCTTTCATCCATCAAAAAAGATTATACGACAAATTAAACTTCAATGAATAGATTATATTTTGCATTACATGGTTGAAATACCCGTGGAGTTTATGAATTTGAAAATCAACCTACTTCTTTCAAAATTTTGTGCATAGGTAACCTTTGGTAATTAATCCTCATCCTTATTTGTTGCTTTCCAACTGTTGGAAACATATGTGACTGCTGGCAACCCTCAAAGTGTATGGCCTAAGATTAGGAGGACTATCAATTCACTTGTCCAAATAAAGCAACCTACGTAAGAAGAAAAAAGAGCCTCTAGCAAATAGATGGTAACAAGAAAATAGAACTTGTAGGAGCCTGTAAAAAAGAGAGTAGCCTACACAAAGAAGAAACTAGAACCTATAACAAATAGATTTAAAGAGTAGGTACTAAAATAGACATTTTATATATTCGTGCACTCCTCATCCTTTCATCCATAAAAAAAATATATGGCAAATTAAGTTTCAATGAATAGATTTTATTTTGCATTACATGGTTGAAATACTCGTGGCGTTTACAAATTAGAAAATCAAGCTACTTTTTTCAAAATTATGTGCACAAGTAACCTTTAACAATTAATCTTCCTCCCCATTTGTTGCTTTCCAACTATTGGAACTTATGTAACTATTGACTACCATCAAAGTGTATGGGATAAGATTGGGAGGACTGTCAATGCACTTGTCCAAACAGAGCAGCTTATGGTAAGAAGAAAAAGAGCCTCTAGCAAATAGATGGTAAGAAGAAAATAGAACCTGTAAGAGCTTGTAGAAAAAGGAGTAGCTTACACAAAGAAGAAATTAGAGCCTATAACAAATAGATAATAAGAAGAAAACAAAACCTCTAGCAAATAGAATTTTGGAGTAGGTACTAAAATAGACATTTTATCTGTTCGTGCACTCCTCTTCCTTTCATCCATAAAAAAAAAGATTATATTGAAAATTAAGTTTCAAAGAATAGATTCTATTTTGCATTAAATGGTTGAAATACCCATGGAGTTTATGAATGTGAAAATCAAGCTACTTCTTTCAAAATTATGTGCAAAGGCAACCTTTGGTAATTAATCCTGGTTCTCTTTTGTTACTTTCCAACTGTTGAAAACTCATGTGACTACTGGCTACCATTAGAGTGTATGGTGTATGATTAGGAGGACTGTCAATGCTCTTGTCCAAACAGAGCAGCCTAGGGTAGGAAGAAAATAAAGCCTTTAGCAAAAAGATGGTAAGAAGAAATCAGAACCTAGAGGAGCCTATAGAAAACAAAGCAACAAATGAAAAGAAGAAAATATAGCCTGTAGTAAATAAATATTAGGTGTAGGTACTAAAATAGACATTTTATCTGTTTGTGCACTCCTCTTCCTTTCATTCATCAAAAAAGATTTTATAGCAACTTAAACTTCAATTAATATATTTTATTTTGTATTACATGGTTGAAATACCCGTGGAGTTTACGAATGTGAAAATCAAGCTACTTCTTTCAAAATTATGTGCACAGGCAACCTTTATTAATTAATTATTATCCTCATTTGTTGCATTCCAATGTTTGGAAACTCATGTAATTGCTAGTTACCATCAGAGTGTATGACCTATCATTGAGAGGACTATCAATCGACTTGTCCAACCAGACAAGCCTATGGTAAGAAGAAAATAAAGCTTTTAGCAAATAGACAGTAAGAAGAAAACAAAGCGTATATGAGCGTATAGAAAACAATGCAACTTATGTTAAGAAGAAAATAAAGCTTCTAACAAATTGATGATAAGAAGAAAACATAACCTATAAGAGCCTGTAGAAAATAGAGCAGCCTAAGATAAGAAGAAAATAGAGCCTATAGCAAAAAGATGGTAAGAAGAAAACATAACCTGGAGGAGTCCGTAGAAAACAGAGTAGCCTACGAAAAGAAGAAAATAGAGCCTGTAACAAATAGATTTTAGGTGTAGGTACTAAAATAGACATTTTATCTATTCATGCACTCCTCTTCCTTTCATCCATCAAAAAAGATTCTATGGCAAATTAAGCTTCCATGAATAGATTATGTTTTGCATTACATGGTTAAAATACTCGTGGAGTTTATGAATTTATATGCATAGGTAACCTTTGGTAAGTAATCTTTGTCCTTATTTGTTGCTTTCCAATTGTTGGAAAGTCATGTGACTGCTGGTTACGATTAAAGTGTATGGCCTATGATTGGGAGGACTATCAATCCACTTATCCAAACAGAGTAGCCTACGGTAAGAAAAAAATGAAGCCTCTAGCAAATAAATGATAAGAAGAAAACAAAGCCTCTAACAAATAAAAGGCAAGAAGAAAACAAAGCTTATAGAAAACAGAGCAGCCTACGGTAAGATAAAAACAGAGCTTGTAACAAATAGACAGTAAGAAGAAAACAAAGTCTGTAAGAGCTTGTAGAAAATAAAGCAACCTAAGGTAGAAAGAAAATAGAGCCTGTGGCAAAAAGATGGTAAGAAGAAAATAGAGCAGCTTACAAAAAGAAGAAAATAAAACCTGTAGCAAATAGATTTTAGGAATAGGTACTAAAATAGACATTTTATCTGTTTGTGCACTTCTCTTTGTTTCATTCATCAAAAAGGATTATATGATAAATTAAGTTTCAATGCATAGATTCTGTTATGTATTACATGATTGAAATACCCGTGGAGTTTATGAATTTCAAAATTAAGCTACTTTTTTGAAAATTATGTCCACAGGTAACATATGGTAATTAATCCTCGTTCTTATTTGTTACTTTCCAACTATTGGAAACTCATGTGACTACTGGTTACCATCAGAGTGTATGGGCTAAGATTGGGAGGATTGTTAATCCACTTGTCCAAACAAAGTAGCCTCTGGTAGCAAATAGACAATAAGAAGAAAATAGAGCCTTTAGCAAATAAGTGATAAGAAGAAAACAGAGCCTGTAGAAAATAGAGCAGCTTATGGTAAAAAGAAAATAGAGCCTGTAGAAAATAAAGGAACCTATGGTAAAAAGAAAATAAAGCCTATAGCAAATAGACGGTAAGGAGAAAACAGAGCCTCTAGTAAATGGACGACAATAAGAAAATATAACCTATAGGAGCTTGTAGAAAATAGAGCAGCCTATAGTAAGAAGAAAAGAAAGGCTATAAGAAATAGAAGATGAGAAAAAAAAAAAAAAAGAGCTTGTAGAAAACAAAGCCTGTAGCAAATAAATGGTAAGTAAAAACCAAAACCTAGAGGAGCCTATAAAAAACAGAGCAGCCTACGAAAAAAAGAAAATAGAGTCTGCAACAAATAGAATTTAGGAGTAGGAACTAAAATAAACATTTTATCTATTTGTGCACTCCTCTTTCTTTCATTCATCAAAAAAGATTATACGATAAATTAAACTTCAATGAATAGATTTTGTTTTGCATTACATAGTTGAAGTACTCGTGGAGGTTATGAATGAGAAAATCAAGCTACTTTTTTCTAAATTATATGCACAGGTAACCTTTGATAATTAATCCTCATCCTCATTTGTTGCTTTCAAACTGTTAGAAAATCATGTGACTGCTGGCTACCATCAGAGTCTATGGGCTAAGATTATGAGGATTGTCAATCCACTTGTCCAAACAGAGCAGTCTATGGTAAGAAGAAAACTTAGCCTCAAGCAAATATAAGGTAAGAAGAAAATAAAGCCTACAGGAGCATGTAGAAAACAAAGCAGGCTATGGTAAGAAGAAAACAGAGCCATTAGCAAATAAACGGTAAGAAGAAACAGAGCCTGTAAGTGCCTGTAGAAAATAGAACAACCTAAGGTAGGAAGAAAACAAAACTTATGGTAAATATATGGTAATAAGAAAATAGAATCTTGAGGAGCCTATAGAAAAGAAAACATAATACAAAAAGAAGAAAACAGAGCCTATGGCAAATAGACAGTAATAAGAAAAGAAAGACTGTAGCAAATAGATTTTAGGAGTAGGCATTAGAATAGGCATTTTATCTATTTGGGTACTCCTCTTCTTTTCATTCGTCAAAAAGGATAATACAAAAAATTAGGTTTCAATGAATAGATTATGTTTTTCATTACACGATTGAAATATGCATGGAGTTTACAAATGTGAAAATAAAGTTATTTCTTTCAAAATTATGTGCACAGGCAACCTTTGGTAATTAATCCTTGTCCTCAATTATTACTTTCCAATTGTTGGAAACTTATATGACTGTTGGCCACCATCAAAGTGAATGGCATAAGATTGGGAGGATTGTTAATCCACTTGTCCAAACAGAGTAGCTTATGGTAAGAAGAAAATAGAGCCTCTAGCAAATAGAAGGTAAAAAGAAAATAGAGCCTTTAGCAAATAAACGATAAGAAGAAAATAGAGCTTATAGCAAATAGACGATAATAAGACAGAGAGCTTGTAGAAAACAGAGCAACCTAAGGTAAGAAGAAAATAGAGCTTGTAGCAAATAGACAGTAAAAAGAAAATAAAACTTAGAGGAGTTTGTAGAAAGCAGAGTAGCATATGGAAATAAGAAAACAGAGTTTGTAGCAAATAAACGGTAAGAAGAAAATAGAACCTGCAACAAATAAAAGGTAAGAAGAAAATAGAGCCTTTAGCAAGTAAACAGTAAAAAGAAAAAAGAGCCTGTGAGACCTATAGAAAATAGAGCAACCTATGGTAAGGAAAAAACAGAGCCTGTATCAAATAGACGGTAAGAAGAAATAGAGCAACCTAAGGTAGGAAGAAAACAAAGCTTGTAGCAAATAGATAGTAAGAAAAAAATAGAACCTGGAGGAGCCTGTAGAAATCAAAATATAGAAAAAAGAAAATAGAGGTTGTAGCAAATAGACGGTAAGAAGAAAATAGATGTTATAGCAAATAGATTTTAGGAGTAAGTATTAAAATAGACCTTTTATCTGTTCGTGCACTACTCTTCCTTTTGTCTATAAAAAAAAATTATACGGCAAATTAAGTTTTAATAAATAAATTCTATTTTGCATTAAATGGTTGAAATACCCATATAGTTTACGAATGTGAAAATGAAGCTACTTCTTTCAAAATTATGTGCACAGGTAACCTTTGGTAATTAATCCTTGCCCTTATTTGTTGCTTTCCAACTGTTGGAAACTCATGTGACTACTGGCCATCATTAGAGTGGATGGCGTAAGATTGGGAGGTTTGTCAATCCACTTGTCCAAACAGAGCAGCCTATGGTGAGAAGAAATAGAGCCTCCAGTAAATAAAATGTAAGAAGAAAATAGAACTTATAACAAATAAATGATAAAAAGAAATAGAGCTTATATGAGTATGTAGAAAACATAACATATAGCAAATAAATAATAAGAAGAAATAAAGCTTGTAGGCGTCTGTAGAAAATAGAGCCTATAGAAAACATAGCAGCCTAAGGTAGGAAGAAAATAGAGCCTATAGCAAATAAACGCTAAGAAGAAAACAGAGCCTATATCAAATAGAAGGTAAGAAAAAAATAGAGTTTCTAGCAATAAACGATAAGAAGAAAATATAGCTTGTAAGACTTATAAAAAATAGAGCAGCCTATTGTAAAAAGAAAATAAAGCCTGTAACAAATAAACAGTAAGAAGAAACAGAGCCTGTAGAAAATAAAACAACTTAAGGTAGGAAGAAAACAGAACGTATAACAAATAAACGGTAAGAAGAAAATAAAACCTGGAAGAGCCTATAAAAAACAAAACAACATACAGAAAGAAGTTAATAGAGCCTGTAGCAAATAAATGGTAAGAAGAAAACAAAGCCTGTAGCTAATAGATAGTAAGAAGAAAACAGAGCATATAGCTAATGGACCTTTTATTTGTTCGTGCACTCCTTTTCCTTTCATCCATCAAAAAAGAATATACAACAAATTAAACTTTAATGAATAGATTTTGTTTTGCATTACATGGTTGAAATACCCATAGAGTTTACAAATGTGAAAATGAAGTTACTTCTTTCAAAATTATGTGCACAAGCAACCTTTGATAATTAATCGTCATCCTTATTTGTTGCTTTCCAACTGTTGGAAACTCATGTGACTATTGGCCACCATTAGAGCGTATGGTGTAAGATTAGGATTATCAATCCACTTGTCCAAATTGAGTAGCCTATGGTAAGAAAAAAACAAAGCTTCTAGCAAATAAAAGGTAAGAAGAAAACATAGCCTCTAGCGAATAAGCGGTAAGAAGAAAACAAAGCCTCTAGCAAATAAGCGTAGCAAATAGACGGTAAGGAAAGATAGAGCCTGTAGGAGCCTGCAGAAAATAAAGCAGCATAAGGTAGGAAGAAAATAGAGTCTATAGAAAATAGACGGTAAGAAGAAAATAGAACCCGGAGGAGCTTGTAGAAAGTAGAGTAGCATACGGAATGAAGAAAACAAAGCTTATAAGACCTATAAAAAATATAACAGCCTATGGTAAGAAGAAAATAAAGCTTGTAGCAAATAAATTGTAAGAAGAAACAGAGCTTGTAGGAGCTTGTAGAAAATAGAGTAGCCTAAGGTAGGAAGAAAATAGAGCCTTTAGAAAAGCTGGTAGAAATCAAAGTCGCCTACAAAAAGAAGAAAACAGACCCTATAACAAATAGATTTTAGGAGTAGGTACAAAAGTAGACATTTTATCTATTCGTACACTCGTCTTCCTTTCATCCATAAAAAAAGATAAAAATTAAGTTTTAATGAATAGCTTCTGTTTTGCATTACATGGTTGAAATACTAGTGGAGTTTATGAATTAGAAATTCAAGCTTCTTCTTTGAAAATTATGTGCATAGACAACCTTTGGTAATTAATCATCGTCTTCATTTGTTGCTTTCCAATAATTGGAAACTTTTGTGGTTGTTGGCTACCATCAGAGTGTATAAGCTAAGATTAGGATGACTGTCAAACAACTTGTCTAAACAGAGTAGCATTTGGTAAGAAGAGAATAGAGTCTCTAGCAAATAGACAGTAAGAAGAAAACAAAACCTTTAGCAAATAAACAATAAGAAGAAAACAGAGCCTGTTGGAGCCTGTAGGAAGCAGAGCAGCGTATGGAAAGAAGAAAACAAAGCTTGTAGCAAATAAACAGTAGGAAGAAAATAGAGCCTGTAGGAGCCAATAGAAAACAAAGCAACCTAAGGTAGGAAGAAAATAGAACTTGTAGTAAATATATGATAAGAAGAAAATAGAACCAGTCGGAGCCTATAAAAAATAGAGTAGCCTATGGAAAGAAGAAAACAGAGCCTTTAGCAAACAAATAGTAAGAAGAAAATAGAGCCTGTAGCAAACATATAGTAAGAAAAAAACAAAACCTGTAGCAAATAGATTTTAGGAGTGGGTACCAAAATAGACATTTTATCTGTTCATGCACTCCTTTTCCTTTCATCCATCAAAAAAGATTATATAGAAAATTAAGCTTTATGAATATATTCTATTGTTTATTACATCATTGAAATACTCATGGAGTTTATGAATTTGAAAATGAAGCTACTTCTTTTAAAATTATGTGCACAGGGATTCTTTGGTAATTAATCCTTATCCTCATTTGTTACTTTCCAAGTTTTGGAAACTCATGTAACTGCTGGCTACCATCATAGTGTATGGGCTAAGATTGGGAGGACTGTCAATCCATTTGTCCAAAGAGTAGCCTCCAATAAAAAGAAATATAAGCTTTAACAAATAAATGGTAAGAAGAAAACAGAGTCTCTAGCAAATAAAGAGGAAGAAGAAAATGGACCCTATAAAAAATAGAGTAGCCTATGGTAAGAAGAAAGTAGAGCTTGTAGCAAATTGACAATAAAGAGATAACAGAGTCTATAAGAGCCTGTATAAAGCAAAGCAGCCTAAGGTAGGAAAAAATCAGAACCTGTAGCAAATAGATGGTAAGAAAGAAAAATAACTTAGAGGAGCTTGTAAAAACCAGAGTAGCCTATGGAAAGAAGAAAACAAAGTCTGTAGCAAATAAACAGTAAGAAGAAAATAGAGCGTGTAGTAAATAGATTGTAAGAAAAGGTACTAAGATAGACATTTTATCTGTTCATGCACTCCTTGTCCTTTCATCCATAAAAAAGGATTATACAACAAATTAAGCTTCATTGAATAAATTATGTTTTGCATTACATCGTTGAAATACTCATGGAGTTTACGAATTTAAAAATCATGCTACTTCTTTCAAAATTATGTGCACAAGCAACTTTTAGTAATTAATCGCCGTCCTCATTTGTTACTTTCAAACTGTTGGAAACCCAAGTGACTTTAGGTTACCATCACAATCTATGGGCTAAGATTGGGAGGGCTTTCAATTCATTTGTCCAAACAGAGCAGCCTTTGGTAAGAAGAAAACAAAGTGTCTAATAAATAGACAATAAGAAGAAAACATAGCCTCTTGCAAATAAACGATAAGAAAAAAACAGGGCCTGTAAGAGCCTGTAAAAAATAAAGCAGCCTATGGTAAGAAGAAAACAGAGCTTGTAGAAAATAGACGATAAGAAGAAAACAGAACTTGGAAAAACTGGTAGAAAACAGAGTAGCCTATGGAAAGAAAAAATAGAGCTTATAGCAAATAGATTTTAAGAGTAAGTACAAAAGTTGACATTTTATCTGTTTGTGCACTCGTCTTCCTTTCATCCATAAAAAAAAATTATACAGAAAATTGAATTTCAATGAATAGATTCTGTTTTGCATTACATGGTTCAAATACCATTGGAGTTTATGAATTAGAAATTCAAGCTACTTCTTCAAAAATTATGTGCACAGACAACCTTTGGTAATTAATCCTCATCCTCATTTGTTACTTTCCAGTAGTTGGAAACTCTTATGGCTATTGGCTACCATCAGAGTGTATAGGCTAAGATTGGGAGGATTGTCAAACAACTTGTCTAAACAAAGCAACATCTGGTAAGAAGAGAATAGAGCCTTTAACAAATAAATAGTAAGAACTCTAGCAAAGAAACGGTAAGAAGAAAATAGAGCCTGTTGGAGCTTATACGAAACAGAGCAGCGCATGAAAAGAAGAAAATAGAGCCTGTAGCAAATAGACGATAAGAAGAAAATAGAGTCTGTAGGAGCCAGTAAAAAAACAGAGCAGCCTAAGGTAGGAAGAAAATAAAGCTTGTAGTAAATAGACGGTAAGAAGAGAACAGAACCAGGCGAAGCATATAGAAAATAATGTAGCCTATGGAAATAAGAAGATAGAGTTTGTAGTAAATAGATAGTAGGAAGAAAACAGAGCCTGTAGCAAATAGATTTTAGTGGGTACCAAAATAGACATTTTATCTATTCATGTACTCCTTTTCCTTTCATCCATCAAAAAAGATTATACAGAGAATTAAGTTTCAATGAATAAATTCTATTGTGCATTACATTGTTGAAATACTCATGGAATTTATGAATTTGAAAATGAAATTACTTCTTTCAAAATTATGTTCATAAGGATCCTTTGGGAATTAATCCTCATCCTCATTTGTTACTTTTTAAGTTTTGGAAACTCATTTGACTGCTAGCTACCATTATAGTGTATGGGCTAAGATTGGGAGGACTATCAATCCACTTGTCCAAATAGAGTAGCCTCCGATAAGAAGAAATAGAAGCTCTAACAAATAGATGGTAAGAAAAAAACAGAGTCTCTAACAAATAAATGGGATGAAGAAAATGGACCCTGTAGAAAATAAAACAGCCTATGGTAAGAAGAAAACAGAGCTTGTAGCAAATTGACAGTAAGAAGATAATAGAGCCTATAGGAGCCTGTAGAAAGCAAAATAGCCTAAGGTAGGAAAAAAATCAAACACTGTAGCAAATAGACGGTAAAAAAGAAAAAGAACTTGGAGGAGCTTATAGAAAATAGAGTAGCCTACGAAAAAAAGAAAACAGAGCTTGTAGCAAATAGACGGTAAGAAGAAAATAGAGCGTGTAGCAAATAGATTTTAGGAAAAGGTTCTAAAATAGACATTTTATTTGTTCATATGCTCTTCTTCCTTTCCTCCATAAAAAAGGATTATACAACAAATTAAGTTTTATTGAATTGATTATGTTTTGCATTACATCACTGAAATACTCGTGGAGTTTACAAATTTGAAAATCATGGTACTTCTTTCAAAATTATGTGCACAGGCAACTTTTAGTAATTAATCATCGTCCTCATTTATTACTTTTGAAATATTGGAAACCTATATGATTATTGGCTACCATCACAATCTATGCGTTAAGATTGGGAGGACTTTCAATCCACTTGTCCAAACAGACCAACCTTCGGTAAGAAGGAAACAAAACGTCTAGCAAATAAACAATAAGAAGAAAATATAGCCTCTTCCAAATAAATGGTAAGAAGAAAACAGGGCTTGTAAGAGCCTGTAAAAAGTAAAACAGCTTATGGTAAGAAGAAAATAGAGCCTGTAAAAAATAGATGGTAAGAAGAAAACAAAGCTTGTAGAAAATAGACGGTAAGAAGAAAACAAAACCTAAAAAAGCCAATAGAAAATGGAGCAGCCTACGAAAAGAAGAAAACAGAGCCTATAGCAAATAGATTTTAGGAGTAGGTACAAAAGTAGACATTTTATCTGTTCATGCACTCATCTTCCTTTCATCCATAAAAAAAGATTATACGACAAATTAAGTTTCAATGAATAGATTCCTTTTTGCATTACATGGTTAAAATACCAGTGGAGTTTATGAATTAGAAATTCAAGCTTCTTCTTTGAAAATCATGTGCACAGACAACCTTTGGTAATTAATCCTCGTCCTCATTTGTTATTTTCCATTAGTTGGAAACTTTTGTGGCTGTTGGCTACCATTAAAGTGTATAGGCTAAGATTGGGTTAACTTTCAAACAACTTGTCTAAATAGAGCAGCATCTGGTAAGAAGAGAACAAAACCTCTAACAAATAAATGGTAAGAAGAAAAAAAAAACCTTTTACAAATAAACGGTAAGAAGAAAATAGAGTCTGTTGGAGCTTGTAGGAAATAGAGCAGCCTATGGTAAAAAGAAAACAGAGCCTATAGTAAATTGACGGTAAGAAGAAAACAAAAACTGTAAGAGCCAATAGAAAATAAAGCAGCCTAAGGTAGGAAGAAAATAGAGTCTGTGCTAAATAGACAGTAAGAAGAAAACATAACTAGGTAGAGCTTATAGAAAATATAGTAGCCTACAGAAAGAAGAAAACAGAACTAGGTAGAGCTTATAGAAAATATAGTAGCCTACAGCAAGAAGAAAACAAAACTAGGTAGAGCTTATAGAAAATATAGTAGCCTACAGAAAGAAGAAAACAGAGCCTGTAACAAATAGATAGTAAGAAGGAGCTTGTAGCAAATAGATTTTAGGAGTGGGTACCAAAATAGACATTTTATCTATTCGTGCACTTCTCTTCTTTTCATCCATCAAAAAAGATTATACAGAAAACTAATATAAAAAAAGATTGTGCATTACATTGTTGAAATTCTCATGGAGTTTACGAACTTGAAAATGAAGCTACTTCTTTCAAAATTATATGCACAGGGAGCCTTTGTTAATTAATCCTCATCCTCATTTATTGCTTTCCAAGTTTTGGAAACTCATGTGACTACTGACTACCATCAGAGTGTATGGGTTAAGATTAGGAGGACTGTCAATCCACTTGTCTAAACACAGCAGCATTTGGTAAGAAGAGAACAAAACCTCTAGCAAATATATAGTAAGAAGAAAACAAAGTCATTAGCAAATAAACGGTAAGAAGAAAACAGAGTCTGTAGCAAATAGCTAGTAAGAAGAAAACAGAGCATGTAGGAACCTGTAGAAAATAGATGAGTCTAGGGTAGGGAAAAAACAAAGCCTGTAGCAAATAAATAGTAAGAAGAAAATAGAACCTAAAGGAGTATGTAGAAAATAGAACAGCCTCTAGAAAGAAGAAAACAGAGCCTAGAACAAATAGATTTTAGGAGTAGGTACTAAAATAGACATTTTATCTATTTTTGCACTCCTCTTCCTTTCATTCATCAAAAAAGATAATACAACAGATTAAACATCAATGAATAGATTATGTTTTGAATTACATGGTTGAAATTCTCATAGAGTTTACGAATTTGAAAACTAAGAAAAATCTTTCAAAATTATGTGCACAAGAAACCTTTAGTAATTAATCCTTGTTCTCATTTGTTGCTTTCCAACTCTTGAAAATTCATATGACTACTAACTACCATCAAAGTGTATGGGCTAAGATTGGGAGGACTGTCAATCCACTTATCCAAACAGAGCAGCCTTTGGTAAGAAGAAAAGAGAGCTTCTAGGAAATAAATGGTAAGAAGAAAATAGAGCCTCTAGCAAATAAACAGTAATAAGAAAATAGAGCTTGTTGGAGCCTGTAGAAAATAGAGCTTGTAGCAAATAGCCAGAAAGAAGAAAACAAAGCAGCTTAGTTTAGGAAAAAGATAGAGCCTGTAGCAAATAAACACTAAGAAGAAAATAGAACCTAAATAAGCGTGTAGAAAATAAAGTGGCATACGGAAAGAAGAAAACAAAGCTTGTAGGAACTAGACGGTAGGAAGAAAATAAAGTGAGTAGCAAATAGATTTTAGGTGTAGGTACTAAAATAGATATTTTATCTGTTCGTGCACTCATCTTCCTTTCATCCATAAAAAAGATTATATGGAAAATTAAGCTTCAACGAGTAAATTTTGTTTTGAATTACGTGGTTGAAATAACTGTGGAGTTTACGAATTAGAAAATCAAGCTATTTCTTTCAAAATTATGTGCACAGGCAACCTTTGGTAATTAATCCTCGTCCTCATTTTTTGCATTCTAACTGTTGTTAATTCTATTGTGATTACTGGCTACCATCAGAGTTTATTGGCTAAGATTGGGAGGACTATTAATCTACTTGTCCAAACAAAGCAGCCTCCAGTAAAAAGAAAACAGAACCTCTTGCAAAATGGACGATAAGAAGAAATAAAGCCTCCAACAAATAAATAGTAAGAAAAAAAACAAAGCCTATAGGAGCCTATAGAAAATAGAGTAGCCTAAAGTAGGAAGAAAATAGAGCTTATAAAAAATAGATGGTAAAAGGAAAGTAGAACTTAAAAGAGCTTGTAGAAAATAGAGCAGCCTATGGAAAGAAAAAACATAACTTATAGCAAATAAATTTTAAGAGTAGGTATTAAAATGGACATTTTATTTGTTTGTACACTCCTCTTTTTTTCATCCATAAAAAAAGATTATACAAAAATTTAAGTTTTAATGAATAGATTTTATTTTGCATTACATGGTTGAAATACCCATGGAGTTTACGAATTTGAGAATTAAGCTACTTTCTTCAAAATTATGTGCACAAGCAACCTTTGGTAATTAATCCACATCTTCATTTGTTGCTTTCCAACTATTGAAAACTCATATAATTGCTGGCTACCTTCAGAGGCTGTGGGCTAAGATTGAGAGGATTGTAGAAAATAGAGCAACCTACGAAAGGAAGAAAACAGAGCCTGCAGCAAATAAATTTTAGGAGTAGGTAGTAAAATAGACATTTTATCTATTCATACACAACCTTTGGTAATTAATCCTCATCTTCATTTGTTACTTTCCAATTGTTGGAAACTCATGTGACTACTAACTATCATAAAAGTGTATGGGCTAAGATTGGGTGGATTGTTAATCCAATTGTCCAAATAGAGTAGCCTTCAGTAAAAAGAAAATAGAGCCTCCAGCAATTAGATGATAAGAAGAAAACAGAGCCTGTAGAAAATTGAGCATACAATGACAAGAAGAAAATAGACAGTAAGAAGAATACAAAAGCTATAAGAGCCTATAGAAAACAGAGCAACTTACGAAAGGAAGAAACAGAGCTTGTAGCAAATAGATTTTAGTAGTAAGTACTAAACTAGACATTTTATTTCTTCGTGCACTGTTCTTCCTTTCATCCATTAAAAAAGATTATATGGAAAATTAAGTTTCAATGAATTGATTATGTTTTGCATTACATGGTTGAAATACTCGTGGAGTTTACGAATTTGAAAATCAAGTTACTACTTCAAAAATGATGTGCACATGCAACCTTTGGTAATTAAACCTCATCCTCCTTTGTTGCATTCCAATGGTTGGAAACTCATGCGACTATTGGCTACCATCAGAATGTGTGGGCTATGATTGGGAGGACAGTCAATCCATTTGTCCAAACAGGGCAACCACAGATAAGAAGAAAACAGAGCCTCTAGCAATTAGATAGTAAGAAAAAAACAGAGTCTTTAGGAAATAAATAGTAAGAAGATAATAGAGTCGATAGAAAATTAAGCAACCTAAGAAGAAAATAAAGCCTTTAGCAAATAGATGGTAAGAAGAAAACAGAGTTTGTAGGAGCCTATAGAAAATAGAGCAACCTAAGGTAGAAAAAAAATCGAGCCTGTAGCAAATGGACGGTAAGAAGGAAACATAACCCGTAAGAGCCTATAGAAAACAAAGTAGCCTACGAAAAGAAGAAAATAGAGCCTATAACAAGTAGACGGTAAGAGAAAAATAAAGCCTATAGCAAATAGATTTTAAGAGCAGGTACTAAAATAGATATTTTATTTGTTTATGCACTCCTCTTCCTTTCATCCAAGGAAAAAGATTATACTGCAAATTAAGTTTCAATGGATAAAATCTATTTTGCATTACATAGTTGAAATACCTGTGGAGTTTATGAATTTGAAAATCAAGCTACTGCTTTTAAAATTATGTGCATATGCAACCTTTGGTAATTAAGCCTCGACCTCCTTTGTTGCATTCCAACTATTGGAAACTTATGTGATTGCTGGCTACCATCATAGTGTATGGGCTAAGATTGGGAGGGCTATCTATCTACTTGTTCAAACAAAGTAGCCTCCAATAAGAAGAAAATAACGCTTTTAGCAAATAGACAGTATGAAGAATACAAAGACTGTAGGAGCCTGTAGAAAAGAGAGCAGCCTATGAAAGGAAGAAAACATAATCTGTAGCAAATAGATTTTAGGAGTAGGAACTAAAATAGACATTTAATTTGTTCATGCACACCCCTTCTTTTCATCCATAAAAAAAGGCTATATGACAAATTAAGTTTCAATGAATATATTTTATTTTGCATTACATGTTTAAAATACTCGTGGAGAAAATTTTATGGACGGGCAACTTTTGGTAATTAAACATCTTCCTTCTTTGTTGCATTCCAACTATCAGAAACTCATATGACTTTTGGCTACCATCAGAGTGTATAGGCTAAGATTGGGAGGATTGTCATTCCACTTATCCAAATAGAACAACTTCCGATAAGAAGAAAACAGAGTCTGTAGCAAATAAATGGTAAGAAGAAAACAGTGCTTGTAGGAGCTTGCAGCAAATAGATGGTAAGAAGAAAATAGAAGCTGGTGGAGCTTGTGTAAAATAGAGCTTGTAGCAAATAGATTTTAGGAATAGGTACTATAATAGACATTTTATCTGTTCATGCACTCCTTTTTCTTTCATCCATCTGAAAAGATTATACGAAAAACTAGGCTTTAATGAATAGATTTTGTTTTACATTACAAGGTTAAAATACTCGTGGAGTTTACAAATTTGATAATTAAGCTACTGCTTTCAAAATTTTGTGCACATGCAACCTTTGGTAATTAAATCTCATCCTCTTTTGTTGCATTCTAACTATCGAAAACTCATATGACTGCTGGCTACCATCAAAGAGTATGGACTAAAATTATGAGGACTATGAATCCACTTGTCCAAATAAAACAACCTCTAATAAGAAGAAAATAGAGACTCTAGCAAATAAACAGGAAGAAGAATATAGAGACTGTAGGAGCCTATGGAAAATAGATAGCAAATAGACAGTAAGAAGAAAACAGAAGCAGGTGGAGCCTATAGAAAATAGAGTAGCCTATGGAAAGGAGAAAATAGAGTTTGTAACAAATAGACAGCAAGAAGAATAAGAGCCTATAACTAATATATTTTAAAAGGATGAAGTAAAATTGACATTTTATCTGTTCATGCACTTCTCTTCCTTTCATCCATAAAAAATGATTATACAGCAAATTAAGTTTCAATGAATAGATTCTATTTTGCATTACGTGTTTGAAATACTCATAGAGTTTACAAATTTGAAAATGAAGCTACTTCTTTCAAAATTATGTGCACATACAATCATCGGTAATTAAACCTCGTCCTCCTTTACTGCATTCCAACTGTTGGAAACTCATATGACTGCTGACTACCATCATAGTATAAGGGCTAAGATTTGGAGGATTGTGAATTCATTTGTCTAAATAGAGAAGCCTCTAGTAAGAAGAAAAATAGCCTTTAGCAAATAGATTGTAAGAAGAATACAGAGACTATAAGAGTCTGCAAAAAACAGAGCAGCCTATGAAAGGGAGAAAATAAAACCTATAGCAAATAGATTTTAGGAGTAGGTACTAAAATAGATATTTTCTCTTTGTGCACACCCTGTTTTTTCATCCATAAAAAATGATTATACAACAAATTAAGTTTTAATAAATAAATTCTATTTTGCATTGCATGGTTGAAATAATTGAGGAGTTTATGAATTTGAAAATCAAGTTGTTGCTTTCAAAATTATATGCACATGCAACCTTTGGTAATTAAACCTCGTACTCGTTTGTTGCATTCCAACTGTCGGAAACTCATGTGACTACTGGCTACCATTAAAAAGTATGGGCTAAGATTGCGAGAACTGTCAATCCATTTGTCCAAACATAGTAGCCTCTGGTAAGAAGAAAACAGAGTCTGTAGCAAGTAGACAGTAAGAAGAAAATCGAGTCTGTAAGAGCTTGAAAAAAATAGAGTAGACTAAAGTAGGAAGAAAATAGAACTTATAGCTAATAGGCGGTAAGAAAAAACTAGAACTTGGAGAAGCCTATAGAAAACAGAACAACCTATAGCAAATAGGAAAAAAGAGGAAAACAAAACCTGGTAAAGCTTGTAGAAAATGGAGCAGCCTACAAAAAGAAGAAAACAGAGCCTATAGCAAATAGCCATAAGAAGAAAACAGAACTTGTAACAAATAGATTTTAGTAGTAGGTATTAAAATAGACATTTTATCTCTTCGTGCCCTCCTTTTCTTTTCATCCATAAGAAAAGATTATATGGAAAATTAAACTATAATGAATAAATTCTATTTTACATTAAATAGTTGAAATGCTCATGGAGTTTACGAATTTGAAAATCAAGCTACTGCTTTCAAAATTATGTTCACATGCAATCTTTAGTAATTAAACCTCATCCTCCTTTGTCGCATTCCAATTGTTGGAAACTCAGGTGACTACTAGTTACCATCAGAGTGTATAGGCTAGGTTTGGGAGGATTGTCAATCTACTTGTCCAAATAGAGCAACCTTTAATAAGAAGAAAATAGAGCCTCTAGCAATTAGACGGTAAGAAGAAAACAGAGCCTCTAGCAAATAAACAGTAAGAAGAAAACAAAGCATGTAGAAAATTGAGTAGCCTACGAAAGGAAGAAAACAAAGCCTGTAGCAAATAGATTTTAGGAGTAAGTACTAAAATAGATATTTTATCTCTTCATGCACACCCCTTCTCTTCATCCATAAAATATGATTATATGACTAAATAAGATTCAATGAATAAATTTTGTTTTGCATTACATGGTTGAAATAACCGAGGAGTTTACGTATTTGAAAATCAAGTTGCTGCTTTCAAAATTATGCGCACATGCAACCTTTGGTAATTAAACCTCGTCCTCCTTTGTTGTATTCCAACTGTTGGAAACTCATGTGACTACTGGCTACCATTAAAGAGTATGGGCTAAGATTGGGATGACTGTCAATCCACTTGTCCAAACGCAGTAGCCTCCGATAAAAAGAAAACAGAGCCTCTAGCAAATAAATGGTAAGAACAAAACAAATCTTGTAGAAAATAGAGCAGCCTATGGTAAGAAGAAAACAGAGCCTGTAAGAAGTAAACGGTAAAAAGAATATCAAGCATGTAAGAGCCTTAAAAGAACATAGCAGACTAAGGTAGGAAGAAAATAGAGCCTGTAACCAATAGACAGTAAGAAAAAAATAGAACCTAGAGAAGCTTGTAGAAAATAAAGCAGCCTACTGAGCCTGTAGCAAATAGAAAAAGGAAGAAAACAAAACCTAGTACAACCTGTAAAAAATAGAGCAGCCTACAGAAAGAAGAAAACATAGCCTGTAGCAAATAGATTTTAAAAGTATGTACTAAAATAGACATTTTATCTCTTCGTGCCCTCCTCTTCTTTTCATCCATCAAAAAAGATTATATGGAAAATTAAGCTTCAATGAATAGATTCTATTTTGCATTACATGGTTGAAATACCCGTGGAGTTTACGAATTTGAAAATCAAGCTACTACTTTCAAAATTATGTGCACATGCAATCTTTAGTAATTAAACCTCATCCTCCTTTGTTGTATTCCAACTATTTGAAAACTCAGGTGACTGCTAGCTACCATCAGAGTGTATGGGCTAGGTTTGGGAGGACTATCAATCCACTTGTCCAAATAGAGCAGCCTCTAATAAGAAGAAAATAGAGCCTCTAGCAATTAGATAGTAAGAAAAAAACAAAGCCTCTAGCAAATAAATAGTAAGAAGAAAACAAAGCCTATAAAAAATTAAGCAGCCTATGGTTAAAAGAAATAGAGCTTGCAGCAAATAGAAGGTAAGAAGAAAATAGAGATTGTACGAATCTGTAGAAAATAGAGTGGCCTAAGGTAGGAAAAAAACTGAGCTTATAGCGAATAGGCAAAAAGAAGAAAACAAAACTTGGTGGTGCGTGTAGAAAATAAAATAACCTACAAAAAGAAGAAAACAGAGCCCGTAACACTCCTCTTCCTTTCATCCATCAAAAAAGATAATATAGCAGATTAAACATCAGTGAATACATTATGTTTTGAATTACATGGTTGAAATTTCCATAATGTTTACGAATTTGAAACCCAAGCAACATCTTTCAAAATTATGTGAATAAGCAACCTTTAGTAATTAATCCTCATCCTCATTTGTTGCTTTCCAACTCTTGAAAATTCATGTGGCTACTGGCTACCATCAAAGTGTATGGGATAAGATTGGGAGGACTGTCAATTCACTTGTCCAAACAGAGCAACCTCTAATAAGAAGAAAATAGAGCCCCTAGCAAATAAACGATAAGAACTAAAAAGAGCCTCTAGCAAATAAATGATAAGAACAAAATAGAGCCTGTAGAAAATAGAGTAGCCTATGGCAGGAAGAAAACAGAGCCTATCGCAAACAAACGGTAAGAAGAAAATCGAGCCTGTAGGAGCTTAGAGAAAATAAAGTAGACTAAGGTAGGAAGACAACAGAGCCTGTAGCCAATAGATGGTAAGAAAAAAATATAGCCTAAAGGAGCTTGTAGAAAATAGAACAACCTATGAAAAGAAGAAAATAGAGCCTATAAGAAATAAATGGTAAGAAGAAAACAAGGCCTATAATAAATAGATTTTAAGAGTAGGTACTAAAATAGACATTTTATCTGTTTGTGCACCCCTCTTCCTTTCATCCATCAAAAGAATTATACGGCAAATAAAACTTTAATGAATAGATTATATTTTGCATTATATGGTTGAAATACCCATGAAGTTTACGAATTTGAAAATCAAGCTACTTCTTTCAAAATTATATGCACAGGTAACTTTTGTTAATTAATCCTCATCCTCATTTGTTGCTTTCTAACTGTTGAAAACTCATGTGACTACTGACTACTATCAGAGTGTAAGGGCTAAGATTGGGGGGACTGTGAATCCACTTGTCCAAACAAAGCAGCCTACGGTAAGAAGAGAACAGAGCCTCTAGCAAAGAAACAGTAAGAAGAATACAAAAATTGTAGGAACCTGTAAAAAATAGAGTAGCCTATGGTAAGAAGAGAACAAAGCCTCTAGCAAAGAAATAGTAAGAAGAATACAAAAATTGTAGGAGCTTGTAAAAAATAGAGCGGCCTATGAAATGAAGAAAAAAAAACCTGTTGCAAATAGAATTTAGGAGTAGGTACTAAAATAAACATTTTACCTGTTCGTGCACACCCCTTCATTTTGATCCATTAAAAAAGATTATACGACCATTTAAGCTTCAATGTATAGATTCTATTTTGCATTACATGCTTGAAAAATCTTGGTAATTAAACCTTGTCCTTCTTTATTGCATCCTAACTATCGGAAACTCATGTGACTGTTACTGACCATCAATGTATATGGGCTAAGATTAGGAAGACTGTCAATCCACTTGTCCAAACAATACATTATAGTGTATGGGCTAAAGATTAGGAGGGTTCTTAATCCAATTGTCCAAACAAAGCAACCTCCGGTAAGAAGAAAACCAAGCGTCTAACAAATAAACAATAAGAAGAAAACAGAGGACTGTGAATCCACTTGTCCAAACAGAGCAACCTCCGGTAAAAAGAAAATAGAGCCTCTAGCAAATAGACAGTAAGAAGAATACAAAGATTGTAAGAACCTATAGAAAATAGAGCAGCTTACGAAAGTAAGAAAACACAACTTATAATAAATGGATTTTAGGAGTAGGTACTAAAATAGACATTTTATCTGTTTATGCACTCCTCTTCCTTTCATCCATTAAAAAAGATTATATAGAGAATTAAGCTTCAATGAATAGATTCTATTGTGCATTACATTGCTGAAATACTCATGGAGTTTATGAATTTGAAAATGAAATTACTTTTTTCAAAATTATGTGCACAGGGATCCTTTGGTAATTAATCTTCATCCTTATTTGTTACTTTCTAAGTTTTGGAAACTCATGTGACTGCTGGCTACCATCAGAATGTATGGGCTAAGATTGGGAGGACTGTCAATCCACTTGTCCAAATAGAGTAGCCTCCAGTAAGAAGAAATAGAAGCTCTAACAAATAGATGGTAAGAAGAAAACATAGTATCTAGCAAATAAACAGGAAGAAGAAAAAGGACCTTGTAGAAAATAGAGCAGCCTATGGTAAAAAGAAAACAGAGCTTGTAGCAAATTGACAGTAAGAAGATAATAGAGCCTATAGGAGCCTATACAAAGCAAAGTAGCATAAGGTAGGAAAAAAATTAGACACTGTAGCAAATAGAAGGTAAAAAAGAAAAAGAACTTGAAGGAGCTTGTAGAAAACAGAGTAGCCTATGAAAAAAAAGAAAACAGAGCCTGTAGTAAATATACGGTAAGAAGAAAATAGAACGTGTAGCAAATAGATTTTAGGAAAAGGTTCTAAAATAGACATTTTATCTATTCGTGCGCTTCTCTTCCTTTCATCCATCAAAAAAGATTATATAGCAAATTAAACTTTATTGAATTGATTATGTTTTGTATTACATCGTTGAAATACTCATGGAGTTTACGAATTTGAAAATCATGCTACTTCTTTCAAAATTATGTGCACAAACAACCTTTAGTAATTAATTGTCGTCCTCATTTGTTGCATTCAAACTGCTAGAAACCTATATGATTGTTGGCTACCATCACAATCTATGCGCTAAGATTGGGAGGACTTTTAATCCACTTGTCCAAATAGACCAACCTTTGGTAAGAAGGAAACAAAGCGTCTAGCAAATAGATAATAAGAAGAAAACATAGCCTCTTGCAAATAAATGGTAAGAAGAAAACAGAGCCTGTAAGAGCTTGTAAAAAATAGAATAGCTTATGGTAAGAAGAAAATAAAGCCTGTAGGAAATAGACGATAAGAAGAAAACAAAGTTTGTAGAAAATAGACGTTAAGAAGAAAATAGAACTTGGAAAAGCCAATAGAAAACGGAGCAGCCTACAAAAAGAAGAAAATGGAGCTTATAGCAAATAGATTTTAGGAGTAGGTACAAAAGTAGACATTTTATCTGTTCGTGCACTCATCTTCCTTTCATCCATAAAAAAAGATTATGCGACAAATTAAGTTTCAATGAATAGATTCCTTTTTGCATTACATGGTAGAAATACCAGTGGAATCTATGAATTAAAAATTCAAGCTTCTTTTTTAAAAATTATGTACATAGACAACCTTTGGTAATTAATCCTCGTCCTCATTTGTTACTTTCCAGTAGTTGGAAACTCTTATGGCTGTTGGCTACCATTAGAGTGTATAGGCTAAGATTGGGTTGACTTTCAAACAACTTTTCTAAACAGAGCAGTATCTAGTAAGAAGAGAATAGAGCCTCTAGCAAATAAATGGTAAGAAGAAAACAAAACCTTTAGCAAATAAACGGTAAGAAGAAAATAGAGTTTGTTGGAGGTTGTAGGAAATAGAGCAGCATATAGTAAGAAGAAAATAGAGCTTATAGTAAATTGATGGTAAGAAGAGAATATAAATTGTAGGAGTTAGTAGAAAATAGAGCAGCCTAAGGTAAGAAGAAAATAGAGTCTGTACTAAATAGATGGTGAGAAGAAAATAGAACTAGGTAGAGCCTATAGAAAATATAGTAACCTACGAAAAGAAGAAAACAGAGTCTATAGCAAACAGACAGTAAGAAGAAAACAAAATCTGTAGCAAACAAACAATAAGAAGAAAACAAAGCTTATAGCAAATAGATTTTAGGAGTAGGTACCAAAATAGACATTTTGTCTATTCGTGCACTCTTCTTCCTTTTATCCATCAAAAAAAATTATACAGAAAATTAATATTCAATGAATAGATTCTATTATGCATTACATTGTTGAAATTCTCATGGAGTTTACGAACTTGAAAATGAAGCTACTTCTTTGAAAATTATATGCACAAGGATCCTGTAGAAAATAAAGCAGCCTAAGGTAGGAAAAAAAAAAAGCCTGTAACAAATGGACGGTAAGAAAGAAACAAAACCTAAAGGAGCCTATAAAAAACAAAGTAGCCTACGAAAAGAAGAAAATAAAGCCTATAGCAAGTAGACAGTAAGAAAAAAACAGAGCCTATAGCAAATAAATCTTAGGAGTAGGTACTAAAATAGACATTTTATTTGTTCGTGCACTCCTCTTCCTTTCATCCATGAAAAAAGATTATACGGCAAATTAAGTTTCAATGAATAGAATTTATTTTGCATTACATGGTTGAAATACCCGTTAAGTTTACGAATTTGAAAATCAAGCTACTACTTTCAAAATTATGTGCATATGCAACCTTTGGTAATTAAGCCTCGACCTCCTTTATTGCATGCCAACTATTGGAAACTTATGTGACTACTGGCTACCATCAAAGTGTATGGGCTAAGATTGGGGGGACTGTCTATCCACTTGTCCAAACAAAGTAGCCTCCAGTAAGAAGAAAATAACGCTTCTAGCAAATAGACAGTAAGAAGAATACAGAGACTGTAAGAGTCTGTAGAAAAGAGAGCAACCTATGAAAAGAAGAAAACATAACTTGTAGATTTTAGGAGTAGGAACTAAAATAGACATTTAATTTGTTCGTGCACACCCCTTCTTTTCATCCATCAAAAAAAGTTATATGACAAATTAAGTTTCAATAAATAGATTATATTTTGCATTACATGGTTGAAATACCCATGGTGTTTACGAATTTGAAAATTAAGCTACTACTTTCAAAATTATGTGCATATGCAACCTTTGGTGACTAAACCTTGTCTCCCTTTGTTGCATTCCAACTATCGAAAACTCATATGACTTCTAGCTATCATCAGAGTGTATGGGCTAAGTTTGGGAGGACTGTCAATCTACTTGTCCAAATAAAGCAACCTCCAATGAGAAGAAAACAGAGTCTCTAGCAAAGAAATGATAACAACTAAAAAGAGCCTCTAGCAAATAAATGATAACAATAAAACAGAGCCTGTAGAAAATAGAGCAGCTTATGGTAGGAAAGAAACAAAGCCTATAGCAAATAGATGATAAAAAGAAACCGAGCCTATAGGATCCTAGAGAAAACAGAGTAGACTAAAGTAGGAAGAAAATAGAGCATGTAACCAATAAATGATAAGAAAAAAACAAAACCTAGAGGAACCTGTAAAAAATAAAATAGCCTATGGAAAGAAGAAAACAGAGCCTGTAATAAATAGATGGTAAGAAGAAAATAGAGCCTCTAGCAAATAGATTTTAGGAATAGGTACTAAAATAGACATTTTATTTATTCGTGCACTTCTATTCCTTTCATCCATCAAAAAAGATTATATGGCAAATTAAGTTTCAAAGAATAGATTCTATTTTGCATTACATGGTTGAAATACTCGTATAGTTTACGAATGTGAAAATCAAGCTACTTCTTTTAAAATTATGTGCACAAACAACTTTTGGTAATTAATACTCATCCTCTTTTATTGCTTTCCAACTATTGGAAACTCATATGATTGCTGGTTACCATTAGAGTGTATGGCCTAAGATTAGGAGGACTGTCAATCCACTTGTCCAATCAGAGAAGCCTATGGTAAGAAGAAAATAAAGCCTCTAACAAATAGACGGTAAGAAGAAAACATAACTTCTAACAAATAGAAGGTAAGAAGAAAACAGAGTTGCCTATGGCAAAATGAAAATAGAGCCTATAACAAATATATGATAAGAAGAAAATAAAGCCTATAAGAGCTTGTAAAAATTAGAACCTAAGGTAGGAAGAAAATAGAGCCTGTGGCGAAAAGATGGTTAGAAGAAAACATAACGTTACAAAAAAAAGAAAATAGAGCCAATTGCAACTAGATTATAAGAGTAGGTACTAAAATAGACATTTTATCTATTTGTGCACTCCACTTCGTTTCATTCATCAAAAAGATTATAAGGAAAATTAAGTTTCAAAGAATAGATTCTATTTTGCATTACAAAGTTGAAATACTCATGGAGTTTACAAATTAAAAAATCAAGCTATTTTTTTCAAAATTATGTGTATAGGCAACCTTTAACAATTATTGTAGAAAACAGAGCATATGAAGGTAGGAAGAAAATAGAGCTTATGGCAAAAAGATGGTAAGAAGAAAACAAAACATCCAAAGGTAGGAAGAAAATAGAGCTTGTGGCAAAAAGATGGTAAAAAGAAAATAGAGTAGCTTACAAAAAGAAGAAAATAGAGCTTGTAACAAATAGATTTTAAGAGTAAGAACTGAAATATACATTTTATCTATTTATACACTCCTCTTCCTTTCATTCATAAAAAAAGATTACACGACAAATTAAGTTTCAATGTATAAATTCTGTTGTACATTACATAGTTGAAATACTCATGGAGATTACAAGCCCTTAGCAAATAAATGGTAAGAAGAAAATAGAGCTTGTACAAAACAGAGCAGCCTAAGGTAGGAAAAAATCACTACCTATAGCACATAGACGATAAGAAGAAAGTAGAACTTAGAGGAGCCTATAGAAAAAAGAGTAGCCTATAGAAAGAAGAAAACATAACCTATAGCAAATAGACAAAAAGAAAAAAAACAGAACTTCTAACAAATAAAAGGCAAGAAGAAAACATAGCCTATAGAAAACAGAGCAGCCTATGGTAAGATGAAAACAGAGCCTGTAGCAAATAGACGGTAAGAAGAAAACAAAGCCTGTAAGAGCCTATAGAAAATGGAGCAAACTAAGGTAGGAAGAAAACAGAACTTGTGGCAAAAAGATGGTAAGAAGAAAATAGAGCAGCTTACGAAAAGAAAAAAATGGAGCTTGTAGCAAATATATTTTAATAGTAGGTACTAAAATATACATTTTATCTATTTGTGCACACCTTTTCCTTTCATTCATTGAAAAAGATTATACGACAAATTAAGTTTCAATGCATAGATTTTGTTATGCATTACATGGTTGAAATATCCGTGGAGTTTACGAATTTGAAAATCAAGCTACTTCTTTGAAAATTATGTGCATAGGCAGCTTTTGGTAATTAATCTTCATCCTTATTTGTTACCTTCCAACTGTTAGAAACTCATGTGACTGCTGGCTACCATTAGAATGTATGGGCTAGGATTGGGAGGATTGTTAATCCACTTGTCCAAACAAAGCAGCCTCTGGTAAAAAGAAAATAGAGCCTCTAGCAAATAGATAATAAGAAGAAAACAAAGCCTTTAGCAAATAAGCGATAAGAAGAAAACAGAGTAGCCTATGGTAAGAAGAAAATAGAGCCTGTAACAAATAGATGGTGGGAAGAAAATATAAGTTGGTGGAGCCTATAGAAAAGAGAGTAGCCTATAGAAAGAAGAAAACAAAGCTTGTAGCAATAGATTTTAAGAGTAGGTACTAAAATAGACATTTTATTTGTTCATGCACTCATTTTCCTTTCATTCCTAAAAAAAAATTATACAGCAAATTAAGCTTTAATGAATAGATTTTGTTTTGCATTACATGGTTGAAATACCCATGGAGTTTGCGAATTTGAAAATTAACCTACTTCTTTCAAAATTATGTGCACAGGAAATCTTTGGTAACTAATCCTCGTCCTCATTTGTTCCTTTCCAACTATTGGAATCTCATATGACTATTGGCTTCCATTAAAGTGTATGACCTATGATTGGGAGGATTGTCAATCCATTTATCCAAGCAAAATAGCCTACAGTAAGAAGAAAATAAGGCTTCTAACAAATAGACAATAAAAAGAAAACAGAGCCTTTAACAAATAAAAGGCAAGAAGAAAACAGAGCAGCCTATGATAAGAAGAAAATAGAGTGTGTAGCAAATTAATGGTAAAAAGAAAACAAAACTTGTAGGAGCTTATAGAAAACAGAGTAGCCTAAGGTAGGAATAAAATATAACTTGTAGCTAAAAGATGGTAAGAAGAAGGCAAAACCTAGTGGAGCCCATAGAAAATAGAGTAGCCTATGAAAAGAAGAAAATAACCTGTAGCAAATAGATTTTAGGAGTAGGTACTAAAATAGACATTTTATTTGTTCGTGCACTCCTCTTCCTTTCATCCATCAAAAAAAGATTATACGACAAATTAAGCTTCAATGAATAGATTCTGTTTTGCGTTACATGGTTGAAATACCTATGAAGTTTACGAATTTGAAAATCAAGCTATTTCTTTCAAAATTATGTGCATATACAGCTTTTGGTAATTAATCCTCATCCTCATTTATTGCTTTCTAGTTATTGAAAACTCATGTGACTGATGGTTACCATTAAAGTGTATGGGCTAAGATTGGGAGGACTATCAATCCACTTGTCCAATGTTACTACTCATTCTTAAGAAACCCAATTTCTGTTGTTTAAAGATGGTGGTTGAGATAAATAACCAAAGAAAAGAATCGAGAAATGCAACGTTACTTCATTTTCATTGGCTATTGAATGCTAAGCTTAATGACTTTAAATCGTAGGGGAGTAAATTCACTAACCACGCAAATGCAGGTGAAAAAAAGGCTAGTTGGCAAGGGTTATAATATATTAACGATGAAATGATGTCAAATATAGCGAGTGGGTCTTATCCTACAATTGAGGATGACAAACACATGGTATAGATAGATCATATTCAAATTGAGTTATTTTATATTTCAGATATTTTAAATTACGAATTTATTAAATTAGGATTTACATTTGATGACTTATTGAAAAAAAGAAAAGAAAAGAAAAGAAGAGAAAAAATGTGAAAAAAAAAAGAAAAATGATGTTATTAAGGCTGGCAGGTTGTATTAGTCCATTCTAAGTCTTAAACTTTTGATTATTGAAGAGCCAACATTTCTCTCAACATTTTCATTTCTAGCTAGTTCCATTCAGAATTTTGTTCTCATAGATTTCCCTTATTTTTTTTCTAATTTCCTCTTGGCATATGTCATTCCTTAAACAACTCACTTTGTACTAATCTCTCGGCAATTCTTGTGGCTCCTTATCTTATGCTATACTGTACGATAAGATATGTGACAACAATTAATCATGTATATTACAGATACTATTAATTCACTTGTATGAAAGCAATTCCTTTCTCCAATAATATCTACCTCCTTATTGTTTATATATAATCTGTGTTTAGAGCTTAAATTGGTAGAATAATTTACTCTTCTAACTTATTGAGCTTAGTGATTGTTTCGGTGGGCTCATTTGTTAACTACAATGTTTATAACAAGAAGCTTGAAACTTTTGCTCTGAATTGTCTGACAAATTAAAGCAAGTGTGAGCAATGACATTTACTACATCAACCATTAACAAATTTAAACTTTCAATTCTTTGTTGAATCACAATCATCAGAATGAACAATAATAAGTACCTAACTTCTGATGTTTGCATTTACACCATAAAAATCTCCTTTTTCTAAGTGAACTAGAAAAGGGGAAGAGAGAGAGAGAGAGAGAGAGAGAATCAACAAAGTAATGGCTGAATAATGAGCCAAAGCTTGCAGAGAACTTGGAAGCACAAATTTGCCCATTATAAGCTGAAGAGGAAGCTTTTAATAACCAAACCAGCAGATATATTACAAATCTCATTCTTTACAAATCCTTCTCCACCCTACATCCTACAAATTTTGTTAGGAATAAGGGTTCCAAACTGATTATGCAAACTTAAGGTGCAAGTGCCCCGAAATTGTATTTTGTAAAGTTTTTGCAAGACTTTGCATTTAATAATTTTGATGTTATTATTAAATAAGTATATGAATATTTTATAATTTTATTAATTTAATTAAAAGTCACATATTAACATATATAAATAATATAAATATAAAGTTATATTTATAACTCACGTGTACTAATTAGGTATTAAATTGAAAAATTCAAATTCTAATATAATAAAAATATATATAATTCTACATAAATATTTAAATTATATTAAATTTAATTTAATTAGTCAAACTTTTATTCAAATACTTATTTCTAATTTACAATGAATTTGAATTGATTTTAACATTTTCTTTTAATTTTAATTCAATATCACAATTTTTCATAGTATATATTTTAATTTGATATAATTTTCAAATTTTAATAAATTATTTTTTAAATCATTATTAACAATATTAATAAGATTATTTAGAGTTTTTCTGAAAAATTTTTCCATAAACTTTAATTGACTTCTTCTTGACTTTTAAATTTTTAAGAACTTTGTAATATATAATTTTACATAATAAGATCTAAAATTTCACTTTTTACAATATTTTATAATATGTAATATCTTTAAAATATTGTTATATAACTATTCAATTTTCTCACTTTTCATTTTACATAAAAAAGTTGAAATGAACTATTTTTAGTTCTCAATTTAACAAGTTTCTAATTTTTAATTTCCTTTAACTCTCAACTTCGTAAATTCTAATATATGAACTTTATAAGTTTTACTACTCAATATGAACTTTATAAATTATTTGACTTACATATATTAGTTACATATTAAATTGAAAATTTACATTTAACACGTGAAAAATAAAATACAGAGCCATTGATTTTAGAAGACAAGCTAAAAAGAGGTGACTAGTAGGGAAGTGGTAACACAAAAACAGGAAGGCATCGATTTTAGAAGGCAAGGCAAAAGGAGTTGACCTTCACTTATAGTAGGGAAGTGGTAAAAAGGAATTTCAAAAAAGGCAAAAACATGTAGAATTGCGGTAGGTTTTTTTTCGGTAAAAAGAAAATAGAACCTAGAGCAAATAGATAGTAAGAAAAAAATAGAGGCTATAACAAATAGATTTCAGAAGAGTCTCGACAAGATAGAGCAGCCTATAGTAATAAGAAAATAGAGCCTGTAGCAAATAGATGGTAAGAAGAAAATAGAGCCGGTATAACAAATGGATTTCAGAAGAGTCTCGACAAGATAAAGTAGCCTATGGTAATAAGAAAATAGAGCCTGTAGCAAATAGATGGTAAGAAGAAAATAGAGCCAGTATGAGCCTGTAGAAAATAGAGCAGCCTACGGTAAGAAGAAAATAAAGTCTATAGCAAGTAGATTTTTGGAGTAGGTAATAAAATAGACCTTTTATCTATTCATGCACTCCTCTTCCTTTCATCTATCAAAAAAGATTATATAGCAAATTAAGTTTTAATGAATAAATTATGTTTTGCATTACATGGTTGAAATACCTATGGAGTTTACGAATGTGAAAATTAAGCTACTTCTTTCAAAATTATGTGCACAAGCAACCTTTGGTAATTAATCCTCACCCTTATTTGTTGCTTTCCAACTATTGAAAACTCGTGTGACTGCTGGGTACCATCAGAGTGTAAGGGCCAAGATTGGGAGGACTGTTAAGAAAAAAATAAAACCTCTAGCAAATAGATGGTAAGAAGAAAACAGAGCCTCTAGTAAAGAAATAGTAAGAAGAAAATAAAGCCCGTAGAAAACAGAGCAGCCAATGATAAGAAGAAAATAAAGTTGTTGTAGCAAATAGACAATATGAAGAAAACAAAATTTGTAAGAGCCTATAGAAAACAGAACAGCCTAAGATAGGAACAAAATAAAGCCTGTAGTAAATAGATAGTAAGAAGAAAATAGAATTTGGAGGAGCTTATAGAAAATAGAGCAACATACAGAAAGAAGAAAACAGAGCTTGTAGCAAATAGACAGTAAGAAGATAATAAAACTTGTAGCAAATAGATGGTAAGAAGAAAACAAAACTTGTAGAAAATAAATTTTAAGAGTAGGTACTAAAATTGACATTGTATTTGTTCATGCACTCCTCTTCCTTTCATCCATCAAAAAACATTATATGGAAAATTGTGTTTCAAAGAATAGATTCTGTTTTGCATTACATGGTTGAAATACTCATAGAGTTTACGAATGTGAAAATGAAGCTACTTCTTTCAAAATTATGTGCACAAGTAACCTTTGGTAATTAATCCTCATCCTCATTTGTTACTTTCCAACTTTTGGAAACTCATGTGATTGTTGGGTACCATCAGAGTGTATGGGCTAAGATTGGGAGAATTATCAATCCACTTGTCCAAACTAAGCAGTCTTCAGTAAGAAAAAAATAGAGACTCTAGCAAATAAACAGTAAGAAAAAAACAGAGCTTGTAGCAAATAGACAGTAAAAAGAAAATAGAGCCTATAAGAACCTGTAGAAAATAGAACAGCCTAAGGTAGGAAGAAAATAGAGCCTGTAGCAAGTACACGATAAAAAGAAAACAGAACCTGGAGGAGCCTGTAGAAAAATGAGTAGCATATGAAAAGAAGAAAATAGAGCCTACAGCAAATAGACAGTAAGAAGAAAACAAAACCTGTAGCAAATAGATTTTTGGAGTAGGTACTAAAATAGACATTTTATCTCTTCGTGCCCTCCTTTTCCCTTCATCTATAAGAAAAAATTATACGGGAAATTAAACTTCAATGAATAGATTCTATTTTGCAGTATATGGTGGAAATACCTATGGAATTTATGAATTTGAAAATCAAATTACTTCTTTCAAAATGATGTGCACAGGAAACCTTTGGTAATTAATTCTCATATTTATTTGTTGCTTTCCAACTATTGGAAATTTATGTGACTGCTAGCTACCATTAAAGTGCATAGGCTAAGATTGGGAGGACTATCAATTCACTTGTTCAAACAGAGCAACCTATGGTAAGAAGAAAACAAAGCTTATAGAAAATAGATTTTAGGAGTAGGTACTAAAATAGACGTTTTATTTGTTCATGCACTCCTCTTGCTTTCATCCATTAAAAAAGATTATACAACAAATTAAATTTCAATGAATAGATTCTATTTTGCATTACATGGTTGAAACACCTATGGAGTTTACGAATTTGAAAATCAAATTACTTGTTTGGTAATTAATCCTCGTCCTCATTTGTTGCTTTCCAATTGTTGCAAACTCATAAGACTGCTAGCTATCATCAAAGTGTATGGGCTAAGATTAGGAGGACTATCAATTTACTTGTCCAAATAGAGTAGCCTCCAATAAGAAGAAAACAGAGCCCATAAGAGCCTATAGAAAAAAGAGCAGCCTATGGTAAGAAGAAAACTGAGCCTGTAGCAAATAAATAGTAAGAAGAAAATAGATCCTCTAGCAAGTAGATGGTAAAGAGAAAATAAAGTAGCTTAAGGTAGGAAGAAAACAAAACCTAGAGGAGCTTATAGAAAATAGAGCAGACTAAGGAATGAAGAAAATAGAGCTTGTAGCAAATAAACAGTAAGAAGAAAACAGAGCCTATAGCAAATAGATTTTAGGAGTATGTACTAAAATAGACATTTTATTTGTTTGTTCACTCTTGTTCCTTTCATCTTACAAAAAGGTTATACGACAAATTAAATTTCAATGAATAGATTTTGTTTTGCATTACAGGGTTAAAATACCAATGCAGTTTACAAATGTGAAAATCAATCTACTTCTTTGAGAATTATGTGCACGAGTAACCTTTAGTAATTAATACTCATCCTTATTTATTGCTTTCAAAATGTTGAAAACTCATGTGACTGTTGGGTACCATCAAAGTGTATAGGCTAAGATTGGGAGAACTGTCAATCCATTTGTCCAAACAGAGCAGCCTATGATAAGAATAAAATAGAGCCTCTAGCAAATAGACGGTAAGAGGAAAATAGAGCCTCTAGCAAATAAATGGTAAGAAGAAAATAGAATCTGTAGAAAACAAAGCAGCTTATGGTAAGAAGAAAATAGAGGCGGTAGAAAATAGAGTAGCCTATGGTAAGAAGAAAACAAGACCTGTAGTAAATAGATGGTAATAAAGAAAACTAAGCTTGTAGGAGCTTGTAGAAAGTAGAGCACCTTAAGGTAGGAAGAAAATAAAGGTTATAGCAAATAGACAATAAGAAGAAAAAAGAACTTATAGGAGCCTATAGAAAATAGAGCAGCATATGAAAAGAAAAAAACACAGCTTGTTGAAATAGACGATAAGAAGAAAACAGAGCCTGTACAAATATATTTTAGGAGTTGGTACTAAAATAGACATTTTATCTATTCATGCACTCCTCTTCCTTTCATCTATAAAAAAAGATTGTACAACAAATTAAGGTTCAATGAATAGATTCTGTTTTGCATTACATAGTTGAAATACCCATGGAGTTTACAAATGTGAAAATCAAGCAACTTCTTTCAAAATTATAAGCACATGCAACTTTTGGTAATTAATCTACGTCCTCATTTGTTGCATTATAATTGTTGAAAGCTCATGTGATTGTTGGGTACCATTAGAGTGTATGGGCTAAGATTGGGAGGATTGTCAATCCACTTGTCCAAATAGAGTAGCTTACGGTAAAAAAAAAACAAAACTTCTAGCAAATAGACAGTAAGAAGAAAATAGAGCCTCTAGCAAAAAAACATAAAGAAGAAAATAAAACCTATAAGAGCCTGTTGAAAATAGTGCAGCCTATAATAAGAAGAAAATAAAGTTTATAGGAGCCTATAGAAAATAGAGCAACCTTAGACAGGAAGAAAATAGAGCCTGTAGCAAATAGACGGTAAGAAGAAAATATAACCTGTAACAAATAGACGGTAAGAAGAAAATAGAACCTGTAGCAAATAGATTTTAGGAGTAGGTACTAAAATAGACATTTTATCAGTTCATGCACTCCTTTTCCTTTCATCCATCAAAAAAGATTATACGGCAAATTAAACTTCAATAGATAGATTCTGTTTTACATTACATGGTAGAAATACTTATGGAGTTTACGAATATGAAAATCAAGCTTCTTCTTTGAAAATTATATGCACAGGTAACCTTTTGTAATTAATCCTCATCCTTATTTGTTGCTTTCCAATTGTTGAAAACTTACGTGACTGTTGGGTACCATCAAAGTGTATGTGCTAAGATTGGGAGGACTATCAATCCACTTGTCCAACTAGAGCAACCTACGGTAAGAAGAAAACAAAGCCTTTAACAAATAGATGATAAGAAGAAAATAAAGTTTCTAGTGAATAAACGGTAAGAACAAGACAAAGTCTATAGAAAACAAAGCAGGCTATGGTAGGAAGAAAACAAAACCTATAGCAAATAAACAATAAGAAGAAACAGAACCTGTAGAAAATAGAACAACCTAAGGTAGGAAGAAAATAGAGCCTGTAGCAAGTACACAGTAAGAAGAAATCAAAACCTGGACAAGCCTATAGAAAATAGAGCAGCATACGGAAAGAAGAAAATAGAGCCTATAGCAAATATATGGTAAGAAGAAAATGGAGACTGTAACAAATAGATTTTAGGAGTAGGTACTAAAATAGAGATTTTATTTGTTCATACACTCCTCTTCCTTCCATCCATAAAAAAAGATTAAACGACAAATTAAGCTTTAATGAATAAATTTTGTTTTGCATTACATGGTTGAAATACTCATAGAGTTTACGAATGTGAAAATCAAGCTACTTCTTTCAAAATTATATGCATAGGCAACCTTTGGAAATTAATCCTCATCCTCATTTGTTCCTTTCCAACTATTGAAAATTCATGTGATTACTCAGTACCATTAGAGTGTATGTACTAAGATTAGGAGAACTATCAATCCATTTGTCCTAATAAAGCAGCCTATAGTAAGAAGAAATAGAGCCTCTAGCAAATAAATGATAAGAAGAAAATAGAGCCTTTAGCAAATAAATGGTAACAAAAGAGAGCCTGTAGGAGTCCATAGAAAATAGAACAACCTATGGTAAGAAGAAAATAAAGCCTGTAGGAAATGAAATAGAGTAATACCCATAGAGTTTATAAATGTGAAAATGAAATTACTTCTTTCAAAATTATGTGCACAAGCAACCTTTGGTAATTAATCCTCATCCTTATTTATTGCTTTCCAACTATTGGAAACTTATGTGATTGTTGGCTACCATTAGAGTGTATGGACTAAAATTAGGAGGATTGTCAATCCACCTGTCCAAACTGAGCAGCCTTCGGTAAGAAGAGAACACAACCTCTAGTAAATAAATGATAAGAAGAAAATAGAGTCTGTAGAAAATAGAGCAACTTATGGTAAGAAGAAAATAGAGTTGTAGCAAATAGACGGTATAAAGAAAATAGAGCTTGTAGAAAATAAAGCAGCTTAAGATAGGAAGAAAATAGAACCTATAGCAAATAGAAGGTAAGAACAAAATAAAACTTAAAGGAGTTTGTAGAAAAAATAGTAGCATACAGAAAGGAGAAAATATAGTCTGTAGCAAATAGACGGTAAGTAGAAAATAGAACCTATAGCAAGTAGATTTTAGAAGTTAGTATTAAAATAGATATTTTGTCTATTTGTGCACTCCTCTTCCTTTCATCCATCAAAAAAGATTATACGACAAATTAAACTTCAATGAATAGATTTTGTTTTGCATTACATGGTTGAAATACCCATGGAGTTTACGAAAGTGAAAATGAAGATACTTCATTCAAACTTATGTGCACATACAACCTTTGGTAATTAGTTCTCATATGACTACTGTCCAAACATAGTAGCCTATGGTAAGAAGAAAATATAGCCTCAGGAAAATAGAAGGTAAGAAGAAAATAGAGCTCCTAGCAAATAAATAGTAAGAAGAAAACAAAGCCTATAGAACCTTGTAGAACATAGAGCAACCTATGGTAAGAAGAAAACAAAGCCAGTAGCAAATAAACAGTAAGAAGAAACAGAGCTTGTAAGTGTCTATAGAAAATAGAGCAGCCTAAGCTCAGAAGACAACAAAACTTGTAGGAAATAGACGGTAATAAGAAAACAAAATCTTAAGGAGCCTGTAGAAAACAAAACATAATATAGAAAGAAGAAAACAGAGCCTGTGGCAAATAGACGGTAATAAGAAAACAAAGTCTGTAGCAAATAGATTTTAAGAGTAGGTATTAAAATAGGCATTTTATCTATTCGGGCACTCATCTTCTTTTCATCCATTAAAAAAGATTATATGGAAAATTAGGCTTCAATGAATAGATTATGTTTTGCATTATATGGTTCAAATACACATGAAGTTTATGAATGTGAAAATAAAGCTACTTTTTTCAAAATTATGTGTATAGGTAACCTTTTGTGATTAATCCTTGTCCTCATTTGTTACTTTTCAACTGTTGGAAACTCATATGACTACTAGCCACCATCAAAGTGTATGGTATAAGATGGTAAGTAGAAAACAGAGCCTTTAGTAAATAGAAGGTAAGAAGAAAATAAAGCTTGTAGCAAATAGACAATAAAAACAAACAGAACCTATAGAAAACAGAGCAGCTTAAGGTAGGATGAAAACAGAGTTTGTAGCAAATAGATGGTAAGAACAAAATAGAATCTGGAGGAGCTTGTAGAAAGTAAAGTAGCATATGGAAAGAAGAAAATAGAGCCTATAGCAAATAAATGGTAAGAAGAAAATATGGCCTGTAACAAATAGAAGGTAAGAAGAAAACAAAGTCTCTAGCAAATAAACAATAAAAAGAAAATAGAGCCTGTAAGACCTATAGAAAATAGAGCAGCCTATGGTAAGAAGAAAATAGAGCCTGTAGCAAATAGACGGTAAGAAGAAACAAAGCTTGTAGAAAATAGAACAGCCTAAGGTATGAAGAAAACAAAGTCTGTAGCAAATAATCGGTAAGAAAAAAATAGAACCTGGAGGAGCCTGTAAAAAATAGAACAACATACAGAAAGAAGAAAACAGAGCCTGTAGCAAATAAACGATAAGAAGAAAACAAAGCTTGTAGCAAATAAATAGTAGGAAGAAAACAGAGCCTATAGCAAATAGATTTTAAGAGTAGGAACTAAAATAGACCTTTTATCTGTTCGTGCACTCCCTTTCCTTTCATCTATAAAAAAAGATTATACGGCAAATTAAGTTTCGATAAATAGATTTTGTTTTGCATTACATGGTTGAAATAGCCATAGAGTTTACAAATGTGAAAATAAAGCTACTTCTTTCAAAATTATATGCACATAAAACCTTTGGTAATTAATCCTTGTCCTTATTTGTTGCTTTCCAATTGTTCAAAACTCATGTGACTGCTGGCCACCATTAGAGTGGATGACGTAAGATTGGCAGGATTGTCAATCCACTTGTCCAAATAGAGCAACCTATGGTAAGAAGAAAACAAAGCCTTTAGTAAATAGAAGGTAAGAAGAAAACAAAACCTCTAGCAAATAAATGGTAAGAAAAAAATAGAGCCTCTAGCAAATAGAAGATAAAAAGAAATAGAGCCTATAGAAAACAGAGCAGCCTAAGGTAGGAAGAAAACAAAGCCTATAGCAAATAAACAGTAAGAAGAAAACAAAACCTATAGGAGCTTGTAAAAAGTAGAGTAGTATACGGAAAGAAGAAAATAGAGCTTGTAGCAAATAAACGGTAAGAAGAAAATAGAGCCTCTACCAAATAAACAGTAAGAAAAAAACAGAGCTTGTAAGGCTTATAGGAAACAGAGCAGCCTATGATAAAAAGAAAACAGAGTCTGTAGCAAATAGACAGTAAGAAGAAACAGAGCATGTAGAAAATAAAGTAGTTTAAGGTAGGAAAAAAATAGAGCCTGTAGCAAATAAACGGTAAGAAGAAAACAAAACCTGTAGTAAATAGATTTTAGGACTAAGTACTAAAATAGTTCTTTTATCTGTTCGTGCATTCCTCTTCCTTTCATTCATCAAAAAAGAATACATGGTAAATTAAGTTTCACTGAATAGATTCTGTTTTGCATTTCACTGAATAGATTCTATTTTGCATTAAAAGGTCGAAATACCCATGGAGTTTATGAATATGAAAATGAAGCTACTTCTTTCAGAATTTTGTGCACAAGCAACCTTTGGTAGTTAATCCTTGTCCTCATTTATGGCTATTCAACTGTTGTAAACTCATGTGACTACTGGTTACCATTATAGTGTATGGGCTAAGATTGGGAGGACTGTTAATTCACTTGTCCAAACGGAGTAGCCTCCTGTAAGAAGAAAAAAAGCCTCTAGCAAATAGACGGTATGAAAAAAACAAAGCCTTTAGTAAATAAACGGTAAGAAGAAAATAGAGCCTGTAGAAAATAGTGCAGCCTATGGTCAGAAGAAAACAGAGCTTGTAGCAAATAGATGGTAAAAAGAAAATAGAGCTTATAAGAACCTATAAAAAATAGAGCAGTCCAAGGTAGTAAGAAAACAAAGCCTGTAGCAAATAGACGATAAGAAGAAAACATAACCTAGAGAAGCTTGTAGAAAGCAGAGTAGCATATAGAAAAAAGAAAGCAAAACCTGTAGCAAATGGACGGTAAGAAGAAAACATAACCTAGAGAAGCTTGTAGAAAGCAGAGTAGCATATAGAAAAAAGAAAGCAGAACCTGTAGCAAATAAACGGTAAGAAGAAAACAAAACTTGTAGCAAATAAATGGTAAGAAGAAAACGGCGCCTGTAAGACCTATAGAAAATAGAGCAGCTTATGGTAAGAAGAAAATAGAGCCTGTAGCAAATAGACGGTAAGAAGAAACAAAGCCTGTAAAAAATAGAGCAGCTTAAGGTAGGAAGACAATAGAGCCTGTAGCAAATAGACGGTAAGAAGAAAATAAAACTTGGAGGAGACTGTAGAAAACAGAACAACATATAGAAAGAAGAAAATAAAGCCTATAGCAAATAGACGGTAAGAAGATAACAAAGCCTGTAGCTAATAGATGGTAAAAAGAAAATAGAGCTTATAGCAAATAGATTTTAGGAGTAGGTACTAAAATAGACTTTTTATCTCTTCGTGCACTTATTTTCCTTTCATCCATCAAAAAACATTATACGACAAATTAAGCTTCAATGAATAGATTTTGTTTTACATTACATGGTAGAAATACTTGTGGAGTTTACGAATGTGAAAATGAAGCTACTTCTCTCAAAATTATGTGCGTAGGTAACCTTTGGTAATTAATCCTTGTCCTCATTTGTTGCTTTCCAACTATTGGAAACTTATGTGATTGCTAGCCACCATTAAAGTGTATGGCATAAAAGGACTGTCAATCCACTTATCCAAACAAAGCAGCCTATGATAAGAAGAAAATAGAGCCTCTAGCAAATAGAAGGTAAGAAGAAAACAGAACCTCTAGCAAACAGAAGGTAAGAAGAAAACAGAGCCTCTAGCAAATAGAAGGTAAGAAGAAAACAAAGCCTTTAGCAAATAGAAGGTAAGAAGAAAACAGAGCCTCTAGCAAATAGAAGGTAAGAAGAAAACAGAGCCTCTAGCAAATAGAAGGTAAGAAGAAAACAGAGCCTCTAGCAAATGAACGGTAAGAAGAAAACAAAACCTGTAGCAAATAAACAGTAAGAAGAAATAGAGCCTGTAGCAAATAGGCGGTAAGAAGAAACAGAGCTTGTAGAAAACAGAGCAGCCTAAGGTAGGAAGAAAATAGAGCCTATAGCAAATAGACATTAAGAAGAAAATAGAACTTGGAAGAGCTTGTAAAAAGCAGAGTAGCATACATAATGAAAAAAAGAGAGCTTGTAAGACCTATAGAAAATAGAGCAACATATGGTAAGAAAAAAACAAAGTCTATAGCAAATAGATGGTAAGAGGAAATAAAGCCTTTAGGAGCCTATAGAAAATAGAGCAGCCTAAGGTAGAAAGAAAATAGAGTCTTTAGCAAATAGAAGGTAAGAAGAAAACAGAGCCTCTCGCAAATAAATGGTAAGAAGAAAACAGAGCCTATAAGACCTATAAAAAACAAAGCAGCCTATGGTAAGAAGAAAACAGAGCTTGTAGGAGCCTATAGAAAACAGAGCAGCTTATGGTAGGAAGGAAATAAAGCCTGTAGCAAATAGAGGGTAAAAAGAAAACAAAACCTGGAGAAGTTTGTAGAAAGCAAAACAACATATGGAAAGAAGAAAATAGAGCCTATAGCAAATAAATAGTAAGAAGAAAACAAAGCCCGTAGCAAATAGACGGTAAAAAGAAACTGATCTTGTAGGAGCTTGTAGAAAACAGAGCAACCTAAGGTAGGAAGAAAACAGAGCCTGAAGAAAACAAACGGTAAGAAAAAGGCAGAGCCTGGAACAAATAGACGGTAAGTAGAAACAGAGTCTATAGGAGCTTGTAAAAAACAAAGCAACCTAAGGTAGGAAGAAAACAAAGCCTTTAACAAATAGAAGGTAAGAAGAAAACAGAGCCTTTAGCAAATAAACAGTAGGAAGAAAATAGAGCTTGTCGCAAATAGAAGGTAAGAAAAAAATAAAGCTTATAGCAAATAGAAGGTAAGAAGAAATATATCCTATAGGAGCCTATAAAAAACAGAGTAGTTTAAGGTAGGAAGAAAATAGAGCCTGTAGCAAATAAATGGTAAGAAGAAAATAGAGCCTGTAACAAATAGACAGTAAGTAAAAATAGAGTTTGTAGGAGCCTGTAAAAATAGAGCAACCTAAGGTAGGAAGAAAACAAAACTTATAGGTACTAAAATAGACATTTTATCTATTCGTACACTCCTCTTCCTTTCATCCATCAAAAGAGATTATACGACAAAGTAAACTTCAATGAATAGATTCTACTGTGCATTACATGGTTGATATACCTGTGGAGTTTATGAATTTGAAAATCAAGCTATTTCTTTCAAATTTATGTGCATAAGCAACCTTTGGTAATTAATCCTTGTCCTCATTTGTTGCTATCCAACTATTGGAAACTCATGTGATTGCTGGCTACCATTATAGTGTATGGGCTAAGATTAGGAAGATTGTCAATCCACTTGTCCAAATAGAGCAACCTACAATAAGAAGAAAACAGAGCCTCTAGCAAATAGATGGTAAGAAGAAAACAGAGCAATGTATGGTAAGAAGAAAAAAAAGCTTGTAGCAAATAGATGGTAAGAAGAAAATAGAGCCTGTAGCAAATAGACGATAAGAAGAAACAGAGCTTGTAGAAGCCTAGAGAAAATAAAGTAGCCTATGGTAGGAAGAAAATAGAGCCTATAGCAAATAAACGGTAAAAAGAAAACATAACCTGAAGGAGCTTGTAGAAAGTAAAGCAGCATATGGAAAGAAGAAAACATAGCCTGTAGCAAATAAACAATAAGAAGAAAATAGAGCCTATAGCAAATAGATGGTAAGAAGAAATAGATCCTGTAAGAGCCTGTAGAAAATAGAGCAGCCTAAGGTAGAAAGAAAATAGAGCATGTAGCAAATAAATGGTAAGAAGAAAACAAAGCCTGTAACAAATAGACGGTAAGTAGAAATAAAGTCTGTAAGAGCCTGTAGAAAACAAAGCAGCCTAAGGTATGAAGAAAACAAAACCTATAGCAAATAGACGGTAAGAAGAAAACAGAACTAGGAGGAGTTTGAAAAAAATAGAGCAGCATACGGAAAGAAGAAGACAGAGCTTGTAGCAAATAAATGATCAGAAGAGAACAAAACCTGGTAGAGATTGTAGAAAGCAGAGTAGCATATGGAAAGAAGAAAACAGTGCCTATGGGAAACAGACGGTAAGAAGAAAATAGAGCCTATAGCAAATAGATTGTAGGAGTAGGTACTAAAATAGACATTTTATCTATTTATGCACTCCTTTTCCCTTTATCCATCTAAAGAGATTATACGACAAAGTATGCTTCAATGAATAGATTCTGTTGTGGATTATACGATTGAAATACCCGTGGAGTTTACAAATTTGAAAATCAAGATACTTCTTTCAAAATTATGTGCACAGGAAACCATTGGTAATTAATTCTTGTCCTCATTTATTGCTTTCCAACTGTTGAAAACTCATGTGACTACTGGCTACCATCAGAGTGTATAGGCTAAGATTGGGAGGATTGTTAATCCACTTGTCAAAACAGAACAACCTACGGTAAGAAAAAAACAGAGTCTCTAGCAAATAAACGATAAGAAGAAAATAGAGTCTGTAGCAAATAAAGGGTAAAAAGAAAACAGAACCTGGTGGAGATTGTAGAAAACAAAGTAGCATATGGAAAGAAGAAAATAGAGCCTGTGGCAAATATACAATAAGAAGAAAATAGAGCTTGCAACAAATAGATCTTAGGAGTACGTACTAAAATAGACATTTTATCTGTTTGTAAACTCCTCTCCCTTTCATCAATAAAAAAAGATTATATGGCAAATTAAGCTATAATGTATAAATTATATTGTGCATTACATGGTTGAAATACCCGTGGAGTTTATGAATTTGAAAATCAAGCTATTTCTTTCAAAAGTATATGCACATGCAACCTTTGGTAATTAATCCTTGTCCTCATTCATTGGTTTACAACTATTGGAAACTCAAGTGACTTTTAGCTACCATCAAAGTATTTGGGCTGAGATTGGGAGGACTGTCAATCCACTTATTTGAACAGAGCAGCCTACGGTAAGATGAAACTAGAGCCTCTAATAGATAGATGATAAGAAGAAAACAAAACAATGTAATGTGAGAAGAAAAAAGTGCCTATAGCAAATAAACAGTAAGAAGAAAACAAAACTTATAAGAGCATGTAGAAAATAGAGCTTATAGCAAATAGATGGTAAGAAAAAAATAGAACCTGTAGCAAATAAACGGTAAGAAGAAAACATAGCTTGTAGCAAATAGATTTTAAAAGCAAGTACTAAAATAGGCATTTTATCTGTTCATGTACTCCTCTTCCTTTCATCCATCAAATAAGATTATATGACAAATTAAACTTCAATGAGTAGATTTTGTTTTGCATTATGTGGTTGAAATACCCGTGGAATTTACGAATTTGAAAATCAAGCTACTTCTTTCAAAATTATGTGCACAAGCAACTTTTCGTAATTAATCATCATCCTCAGTTGTTGCTTTCCAGTTGTTGGAAACTGATGTGATTGTTGGCTACCATCAGAGTGCATGGCCTATGATTAGGAGGACTGTCAATCCACTTGTCCAAACAGAGGAGCCTACGGTAAGAAGAAAATAAAGACTCTAGCAAATAGACGGAATGAAGAAAAAAGTGCCTCCAGCAAATAGACGACAAGAAGAAAATAGAGCTTGTAGGATTCTATAGAATGCATAGTAGCCTATGAAAAGAAGAAAATAGAGCCTGTAGCAAATAGGCGGCATGAAGAAAACAGAACCTATAGAAAATGAAGCAGCCTAAGGTAGGAACAAAACAAAGCCTATAGTAAATAGACGGTAAGAAAAAACCAAAACTTGGAAGAGCTTGTAGAAAATAAAGCAGCCTACAAAAAGAAGAAATTAGAGCTTGTAACAAATAGATCTTAGGATTAGGTACTAAAATAAACATTTTATCTGTTCATGTACTCCTCTTCCTTTCATCCATACAAAAAGATTATACACCAAATTAAGCTTCATTGAATAGATTATGTTTTGCATTACATCATTGAAATGCCTATGGAGTTTACGAAATTGAAAATCAAGCTACTTCTTTCAAAATTATGTGCACAGGCAACCTTGGGTAATTAATCCTTGTCCTCATTTGTTACTTTCCAATTGTTGGAAACTCATGTGACTGTTAGCTACCATCACAATCGATGGGCTAAGATTGGGTGGACTTTTAACCCACTTGTCCAAACAGAGTAGCCTTTAGAAAGAATAAAATAGAGCATTTACCAAATAGACGATAGGAAGAAAACATAGCCTCTTACAAGTAAACAGTAAGAAGCAAATAGAGTCTGTAGGAAATAGGCGGTAAGAAGAAAATAGAGTAGCCTAAGGAAGGAAAAAAACAGAGCCTATAGCAAATAGATTTTAGGAGTAGGTATAAAAGTAAACATTTTATCTATTCGTGCACTCATCTTCCTTTCATCCACCAAAAAAGATTATACGACAAATTAAACTTCAATGACTAGATTCTATTTTGCATTACATGGTTGAAATACCAGTGAAGTTTATGAATTTGAAAATCAAGCTACATCTTTAAAAGCAATGTGCACAGACAACCTTTGGTAATTAATCTTTGTCCTCATTTATTGCTTTCCAACTATTAGAAACTCATATGACTGCTGGCTACCATCATAGTGTATGGGCTAAAATTGGGAGGATTGTCAATCCAGTTGTCCAAGTAGAGTACCCTCCGGTAAGAAGAAAACAAAGCATCTAGCAAATAGACAATAAGAAAAAAACAAAGCCTATAGCAAATAAATGGTAAGAAGAAAACATAGCCTATAAGAAATAGGCGGTAAGAAGAAAACAGAGCTTGTAGAAAGCAAAGCAGCCTAAAAAAGGAAGAAAATAGAGCCTGTAGAAAATAGACGGTAAGAAGAAAACAAAACCTGGAAAAGCTGGTAGAAAATAGAGCAACTTACTGAAAGAAGAAAATAGAGCCTATAGCAAATAGATTTTAGGAGTGGGAACAAAAGTAGACATTTTATATGTTCATGCACTCCTTTTCCTTTCATCCATCAAAAAAGATTATATGGAAAATTAAGGTTCAATGAATAGATTCTATTTTGCATTACATGGTTGAAATACCAGTGGAGTCTATGAATTTGGAAATCAAGCTACTTCTTAGAAAATTATGTGCATAGATAACCTTTGGTAATTAATCATCATCCTCATTTGTTGCTTTTCAACTGTTACAAACTCATATAATTGCTAGCTACCATTAGAGTGTATGGGCTAAGATTAGGAGAATTGTCAATCTAGTTGTCTAAGCAGAACACCCTCTGATAAGAAGAAAACAAAGCGTCTAGCAAATAAATAATAAGAAGAAAACAAAGCCTATAGCAAATAGACGGTAATAAGAAAACAGAGCCTATAGGAAATAAGTGATAAGAAGAAAATAAAGCCTATAGAAAATTAAGCAGTGTAAGGAAGGAAGAAAACAAAGCTTGTAGAAAATAAATGGTAAGAAGAAAACAGAACCTGGACAAACCAGTAGAAAATAGAGTAGCTTACGAAAAGAAGAAAACAGAGCTTATAGCAAATAGATTTTAAGAGTGGGTACAAAAGTAGACACTTTATCTATTCGTACATTCCTCTTCCTTTCATCCATCAAAAAAGATTATATGGCAAAATAAGTTTCAGTGAGAAAATTCTATTTTGTATTAAATGGTTGAAATTCCCATGGAGTTTATGAATTTGAAAACCAAGCTACTTCTTTCAAAATTATATGCACAAGCAACTTTTGGTAATTAATCCTCATCCTCATTTATTACTCTACAACTGTGTGGAAACTCATGTGATTTCTGCCTACCATCAGAGTGTTTGGGCTAAGATTGGAGGACTGTTAATCCACTTGTCAAAACAGAGTAGCCTATGGTAAGATGAAAATAGTGCCTCTAGTAGATAGATGGTAAGAAAAAAACAAAATAACCTAATATGAGAAAAAAAAAATGCCTGTAGCAAATAGATGGTAAGAAGAAAACAAAACTTGTAAGAGCCTGTAGAAAATAGAGCTTGTAGCAAATAGATGGTAAGAAGAAAACAGAACTTGTAGCAAGTAGATGGTAAGAAGAAAACATAGTCTGCAGCAAATAGATTTTAGGAGTAGGTACTAAAATAGACATTTTATCTGTTCGTGCACTCCTCTTCCTTTCATCCATAAAAAAAGATTATATAACAAATTAAGCTTCAATGAGTAGATTTTGTTTTGCATTACATAGTTGAAATACCTGTGGAGTTTACGAATTTGAAAATCAAGCTACTTCTTTCAAAATTATGTGCAAAGACAACCTTTTGTAATTAATCCTCATCCTCAGTTGTTACTTTCCAACTGTTAGAAACTAATATGACTGTTGGCTACCATCAGAGTGCATAGCCCATAATTAGGAGGACTGTCAATCCACTTGTCCATATAGAAGAGCCTATGATAAAAAGAAAACAAAGACTCTACCAAATAGACAAAATGAAGAAAAAAGTGCCTCTAGCAAATAGAGACAAGAAGAAAATAGAGTCTGTAAGATCCTATAGAATGCAAAGTAGCCTATGGAAAGAAGAAAGCAAAGCCTGTAGCAAATAGCTAATAAGAAGAAAATAGAGCCTATACAAAATAAAGTAGCTTAAGGTAGGGACAAAATAGAACCTGGAAGAGCCTGTAGAAAATAGAGCAGCTTACGAAAAGAGGAAATTAGAGCTTGTAGCAAATAGATCTTAGGATTAGGTACTAAAATAGGCATTTTATCTGTTCATGCACTCTTCTTCCTTTCATCCATAAAAAAAAATTATACAACAAATTAAGTTTCATTGAATAGATTATATTTTGCATTACATCATTAAAATACTTGTGGAGTTTACGAAATTGAAAATCAAGCTACTTCTTTCAAAATTATGTGCACAGGCAACCTTTGGTAATTAATCCTCATCCTCATTTATTGCTTTCCAATTGTTGGAAACTCATATGACTGCTGGCTACCATCACAGTCGATGGGCTAAGATTGGGAGGACTTTTAATCCACTTATCCAAAGAGAGTAGCCTCTGGAAAGAATAAAATAGAGCATCTAGCAAATAGACAATAGGAAGAAAACATAGCCTCTTACAAGTAGACGGTAAGAAGAAAATAGAGCATGTAGAAAATAGGCAGTAAGAATAAAATAGAGCATATAGAAAATAGAGCAACCTAAGGAAGGAAGAAAGTAGAGCTTGTAGAAAATAGACAATAAGAAGAAAATTATACTTGGAAAAGTTGGTAAAAAATAGAGCCTATGGAAAATAGATTTTAAAAGTAGGTACAGAAGTAGACATTTTATCTGTTCGTGCACTCGTCTTCCTTTCATCCATCAAAAAAGATTATACGGCAAATTAAGTTTCAATGAATAGATTCTATTTTGCATTATATGGTTGAAACACCAGTGGAGTTTATAAATTTGAAAATCAAGCTACTTCTTCAAAAACTATGTGCATAGACAACCTTTGGTAATTAATCCTCGTCCTCATTTGTTGATTTCCAACTGTTGGAAACTTATGTTACTATTGGCTACCATCAGAGTGTATGGGCTAAGATTGGGAGGATTGTCAATCTAGTTGTTTAAATAGAGCAACCTCTAGTAAGAAGAAAACAAAGCGTCTAGCAAATAGAAAATAAAAAGAAAACAGACCTTATAGCAAATAAATTGTAGGAGTAGGTACTAAAATAGACATTTTATCTGTTGGTGCACTCCTCTTCCTTTCATCCATAAAAAAAGATTATACAGAAAATTAAGTTTCAGTGAATAAATTTTGTTTTGCATTAAATGGTTGAAATTCCCATGGAGTTTATGAATTTGAAAACCAAGCTACTTCTTTCAAAATTATGTGCACTTGTCAATCCACTTGTCCAAACAGAGCAGCCTACGGTAAGATGAAAATAGAGCATCTAGCAAATAAATGGTAAGAAAAAAATAAAGTAGTCTATGGTAAGAAGAAAAAAGAGCCTGTAGTAAGTAGATGGTAAGAAGAAAACAAAGCCAATAGGAGCTTGTAAAAAATAGAGCAACTTAAGTTAGGAAGAAAATAGAGCTTGTAGCAAATAAACTGTAAAAGGAAAACAGAACCTAGAGGAGCTTGTAGAAAACATAGTTTGTAGCAAATAGACAGTAAGAAGAAAACAGAGCCTCTAGTAAATAAATGGTAAGAAGAAAATAGAGTAGCCTATGGTTAGAAGAAAAAAGAGCCTATAGCAAATAGACGGTAAGAAGAAAACAAGGCCTGTAAGAGCCTATAAAAAATAGAGCAACTTAAGGTAAGAAGAAAATATAGTCTGTAGTAAATAAACTATAAAAAGAAAAAAGATCTTGAAGGAGCTTATAGAAAATAGAGCCCATAGCAAATAGACAGTAAGAAGAAAATAGAGCCTCTAGCAAATAGGCAATAAGAGGAAAACAGGACCTACAACAAATAGATTTTAGGAGTAGGTACTAAAATAGACATTTTATCTATTTGTGCGCTCCTCTTCCTTTCATCCATTAAAAAAGATTATATAACAAATTAAGTTTCAATGAGTAGATTTTGTTTTGCATTATGTGGTTGGAATAACCATGAAGATTACGAATTTGAAAATCAAGCTAGTTCTTTCAAAATTATATGCATAGATAATCTTTGGTAATTAATCCTCATCCTCAGTTGTTGCTTTCCTATCATTGGAAACTCATGTGATTATTGGCTACTATTAGAGTGCATGGGCTAAGATTGGGAGGATTGTCAATCCACTTATCCAAACACAACAATTTATAGTAAGAAGAAAACAGAGACTCTAGCAAATAGATGATAAGAAGAAAAAGGTGCCTCTAGCAAATAGATGACAAGAAGAAAATATAGCTTGTAGAAGCCTGTAGAATACAGAGTGGTCTATAGAAAGAAGAAAATAGAGTTTGTAGCAAAATATAAGGTAAGAAAAAAATTGAGTCTAAAGAAAATGGAGCAGCCTAAGGTAAGAAGAAAATAAAGCCTATAGCAAATAGACGGTAAAAAAAAAAAAACCTGGAGAAGCTTATAGAAAACAGAGCAACCTGCAAAAAGAAGAAATTAGAGCCTATAGCAAATAGATTTTAGGACTAGGTACTTAAATAGACATTTTATCTTTTCGTGCACTCCTTTTCCTTTCATCCATAAAAAAATATTACACAACAAATTAAACTTCATTGAATAGATTATGTTTTGCATTACATCGTTGAAATACCCATGGAGTTTACAAATTTGAAAATCATGTTACTTCTTTCAAAATTATGTGCATAGGCAACCTCTAGTAATTAATCCTCATCCTCATTTATTGCTTTCCAACTGTTGGAAACTCATGTGACTGTTGGCTACCATCCAGTTGTCTAAACAGAGTAGCCTTTGGTAAGAAGAAAATAGAGTGTCTACCAAATAGACAATAAGAAGATAACATAACCTCTTATAAATAAACAATAAGAAGAAAATAGAGCCTACAAGAGACTATAGAAAACAAAGCAGCCTATGGTAAGAAGAAAACAGAGTCTTTAGCAAATAGATAGTACTAAAATAGACATTTTGTTTGTTGGTGCATTTGTCTTCCTTTCATCAATAAAAAAAGATTATATGACAAATTAGACTTTAATGAATAGATTATGTTTTGCATTACATGGTTGAAATAAGAATGAAGTTTACAAATTTGAAAATCAAGCTCCTTTTTTCAAAATTATATACAGAGACAACTTTTGGTAATTAATCCACATCCCTATTGTTGCTTTCAAATTGTTGGAAGCTATTAGCTACCATCAGAGTGTATGGGCTAAGATTGGGAGGACTATTAATCCACTTGTCTCAACAGAGCAACCTTTGGTAAGAAGAGAATAGAGCCCCTAGCAAATAGATGATAAGAAGAAAATAGAGCCTCTAGCAAATAGATGGTAAGAATAAAACAGAGCCTTTAACAAATACATAGTAAGAAGAAAACAAAGCCTATTGGAGTCTATAGGAAACAGAGCAGCCTATTGTAAGAAGAAAATAAAGCCTGTAGCAAATAGATCGTAAGAAGAAAACAGAGTTTGTAAAAAACAGAGTAGTCTAAGGTAGGAAGAAAATAAAGCTTGTAGCAAATCTATAATAAGAAGAAAATAGAACCTATCGCAAATAGATTTTAGGAATAGGTACCAAAATAGACATTTTATCTGTTTGTGCACTCCTCTTCCTTTCATCCATCAAAAAAGATTATACAGTCAATTAAAATTCAATGAATAGATGATATTTTGTATTACATGGTTGAAATTCCTATGGAGTTTACGAATTTGAAAACCAAGCTACTTCTTTCAAAATTATGTGTATGGCCTATGATTAGGAGGACTGTCAATCCACTGTCAATCCTTGTCCGCATTTGTTGCTTTCTAATTATTGAAAATTCATGTGATTGCTAGATTCCATCAGAGTGTGTGGGCTAAGATTGGGAGGATTGTCAATGAAGTTGCCTAAATAAAACAACCTTCAATAAGAAGGAAATAGAGCCTCATGAAATAGACCGTAAGAAAAAAACATAGCTTCTAGCAAATAAATGATAAGAAGAAAATAAAGCCTATTGGAGCTTCTAGAAAATGGAGCAGCCTATGGTAAGAAGAAAGCAGAGCCTATAGCAAATAATTGGTAAGAAGAAATTAGAGGTTTTAGGAACTTGTAGAAAACAGAGTTGCCCAGGGTAGGAAAAAAACATAACATGTAGCAAGTAGATGGTAAGAAGAAAACAAAACTAGAGGAGCATGTAGAAAATAGAGCAACCTACGGAAAGAAGAAAATAGAGCCTGTAGCAAATATATTTTAAGAATAGGTACTAAAATAGACATTTTATCTGTTCATGCACTCTTCTTCCTTTCATCCATCAAAAAAGATTATACAACAAATTAAATTTCAATGAATAGATTTTGTTTTGTATTACGTGGTTGAACTACCCATGGAGTTTATGAATTTGAAAATCAAGCTACTTCTTTCAAAATTATGTGTGCAAGCAACCTTTGGTAATTAATCCTCATCCTCATTTGTTACTTTTTAACTGTTGGATTCTAATGTGACTGTTGGTTACCATCAGAGTGTATGGGCTAAGATTAGGAGGACTCTCAATCTACTTGTGCAAAAAGAGCAGCCTTTGGTAGGAAGAGAATAGAGCCTCTAGCAAAATAGATGGTCAGAAGAAAACAGAGCCTTTAGCAAATAAATGGTAAGAAAAAATAGAGTCTATGGGAGCCTGTAGAAAATAGAGTAGCTTAAGGTAGGAAGAAAACATAGCTTGTAGCAAATAGACGGTAAGAAGAAAACAAAACTTGGAGGAGTTTGTAGAAAGCATAGTAGCCTACGGAAAGAAGAAACATAGCTTGTAGTAAATAGATGGTAAGAAGAAAACAGAGCTTGTAACAAATAGATTTTAGGAGTAGGTACTAAAATAGACATTTTATTTGTTCGTGCACTCCTCTTCCGTTCATTCATTGAAAAAGATTATATGGCAAATTAAGTTTCAATGAATAAATTATGTTTTGCATTACATGACTAAAATACCCATGGAGTTTACAAATTTGAAAATCAAGCTACTTCTTTCAAAATTATGTGCACAGGCAAGCTTTGGTAAATAATCCTCGTCCTCATTTGTTACTTTCCAACAATTAGAAATTCATGTGACTACTAGCTACCATCAGTGTGTATGGGCTAAGATTGGGAGGATTGTTAATCCACTTGCCCAAACAGGGCAACTTCCAGTAAGAAGAAAATAGAGCGTCTAACAAATAGACAATAAGAAGAAAATAAAGCATATAGCAAATAAATGGTAAGAAGAAAACAAAGTAGCCTATAGTAAGAAAAAAACAGAGCCTGTAACAAATAACCAATGAGAAGAAAACAGAGCTTGTAGGAACCTGTAGAAAATAGAGTAGCCTGAGGTAGGAAGAAAATAGAGCCGTTAGCAAATAAACGGTAAGAAGAAAACATAACATTTTATCTGTTCATGCACTCCTTTTCCTTTCATCCATAAAAAAAGATTATATGACAAGTTAAGTTTCAGTGAATTGATTATATTTTGCATTACATGGTTGAAATACCCGTGGAGTTTACGAATTTGAAAATCAAGCTTACTTCTTTCAAAATTATATGTATAGGTAACTTTTGGTAATTAATCCTCATCCTCATTTGTTAATTTCCAACTATTGGATGTTCATGTGACTATTAACTACCATCAGAGTGTATGGGCTAAGGTTGGGAAGACTATCAATCCACTTGTCCAGACAAAGCGACCTCTAGTAAGAAGAAAACAGAGCCTCTAGCAAATAAATGGTAAGAAGAAAATAGAGCCTGAAGCAAATAGACAGTAAGAAGAATATAGGGGCTTGTAAAAAATAAAGCAGCCTAAGGTAGGAAGAAAATAAAGCCTATAACAAATTAACAGTAAGAAGAAAATAGAACTTGAAGGAGCCTGTAAAAAACAAAGCAGCCTACAAAAAGAAGAAACAATGCTTGTAGCAAATAGACGATAATAAGAAAACAGAGCCTGTAACAAATAAATTTTAGGAGTAGCTACTAAAATATACATTTCACCTGTTTATGCACTCCTCTTCCTTTTATCTATAAAAAAAGATTATATGGAAAATTAAGGTTTAATGAATAGATTTTGTTTTGCATTACATGGTTGAAATACCTGTGAAGTTTACGAATTTAAAAATGAAACTACTTCTTCTAAAATTATGTGCACATCAAACTTTTGGTAATTAAACCTCGTCCACATTTGTTACTTTCCAAATGTTAGAAACTCATATGATAGCTGGGTACTATTAGAGCGTATGGGCTAAGATTGGGAGGACTGTCAATCCACTTGTCCAAATAGAGCAGCCTCTGATAAGAAGAAAATAAAGCCTCTAACAAATAGACAGTAAAAAGAAAACATAACCTCTAGTAAATAAACGGTAAAAAGAAAATAGAGCCTGAAGCAAATAGATTTTAGGAGTAGGTACTAAAATAGACATTTCATTTGTTCGTGCACTCCCCTTCCTTTCATCTATCAAAAAAGATTATGCGGCAAATTAAGTGTCAATGAATAGATTCTATCTTGCATTATATGGTCGAAATACTCTTGGAGTTTACAAATTTGAAAATCAAGCTACTTATTTAAAAATTATATGCACAAGCAACCTTTGGTAATTAATCCTCGCCCTTATTTGTTACTTTCCAACTGTTGGAAACTCATGTGACTGTTGGCTACCATTACAATGTAGGGGCTATGATTGGGAGGACTGTGAATCCACTTGTCTAAATAGAGCAGCCTCCAATAAGAAGAAAACAAAGCCTTAAGCAAATAGATGGTAAGAAGAATACAAAGAATGTAGGCACCTGTAGAAAATAGAGTAGCTTACAAAAGGAAGAAAATAGAGCCTGTAGCAAATAGATTTTAGGAGTTGGTACTAAAATAGACATTTTATCTATTCGTGCACACCCCTTTGTTTCATCTATAAAAAAAGATTATATGACAAATTAAGTTTCAATGAATAGATTTTGTTTTGCATTATAAGTTTGAATACCCGTGGAGTTTACGAATTTGAAAATCAAGCTCCTTCCTTCCAAATTATATGCACAGGGAACCTTTGGTAATTAATTCTCATCCTCATTTATTGCTTTCTAACTGTTGGCAACTCATATGACTATTGGCTACCATCAAAGAGTATGGGCTAAAATTAGAAGGATTGTCAATCCACTTGTCCAAACAGAGTAGCCTCTGATGAGAAGAAAATAAAGCCTTTAGCGAATAAACAATATGAAAAAAATAGAGTTTGTAGGGGCATGTACAAAACAAAGCAGCTTATGGTAAGAAGAAAATAGAGCCTGTAGCAAATTGATAATAAGTAGAAAACAAAGCTTGTAAGAGCATATAGAAAACAGAGTAGCCTACAAAAGAAAGAAAACGAAGCCTGCAGGAAATAGACGGTAAGAAGAAAATAGAACCTAGAGGAGCCTGTAGAAAATAGGGTAGCCTATAGAAAGAACAAAACAAAGCCTGTAACAAGTAGACGGTAAGGAGAAAATAGAGCATGTAGCAAATAGATTTTAGGAGTAGGTTCTAAAATAGACATTTTATCTATTTGTGCACTCCTCTTCCTTTCATCTATAAAAAAAGATTATACGGCAAATTAAACTTCAGTGAATAGATTTTACTTTGCATTACATGGTTGAAATACCTGTGGAGTTTACAAATTTGAAAATCAAGCTACTTCTTCTAAAATTATGTGTATAGGCAACCTTTGGTAACGAATCCTCATTCTTAATTATTCCTTTCTAAATTTTGGAAACTTATATGACTATTGGTTGCCATCAGAGTGTATAGCCTAAGATTGGGAGGACTGTGAATCCACTTGTCCAAACAGAGTAGATGACGGTAAGAAGAAAATAGACCCTCTAGCAAAGACGGCGATAAGAAGAAAACAGAGCCTCTAACAAATAAATGATAAAAAGAAAATAGAGCCCCTAGCAAATAAACAATAAGAAGACAATAGAGCCTGTAGAAAATAGAGCAGCTTATGGTAACAAGAATATAGAGCCCCTAGCAAATAAACGATAAGAAAACAAAGCCTACAGAAAATAGAGCAACTTATGGTAAGAAGAAAACATAGTCTATAAAAAATAGAGCAGCCTATGGTAAGAAGAAAACAGAGCCTATAGCAAATAGATGGTAAGAAGAAAATGGAGCCTGTAGAAAATAGAAAGTAAATCTGTATGGGTTGAATGAGCCTGTAGAAAATAAAGCCTGTACATACTGATTTGTGTGGGTCGATGAGAACAAAAGGGTTGAATGGTGAGAGGTACTTCATCTTATTTATTGATGATTATTCCAGAAGGACCTACATCATGCACCTCAAACACAAGTCAGAAGTTTTGAAATGCTTCAAGAGATACAGAAGATTGGCTGAAAATGTGAAGTTCCCAACTTCACCCTAGGATCTACTAGTTTGTGATACTGAGAGGGGGGTGAATCAGTATTACCACAATTCGCAATTCGCAGGTAAGTGAACAACTTCAATTTCTTCTTAAAAGTGAACTCTTTCTCAAATTTGACTAAGGTAGATCTATTATGAAGTTCCCAACTTCACCCTAGGATCTACTAGTTTGTGATACTGAGAGGGGGGGTGAATCAGTATCACCACAATTCGCAATTCGCAGGAAAGTGAACAACTTCAATCTCTTCTTAAAAGTGAACACTTTCTCATATTCGACTAAGGTAGATCTATTGCTACCTACTAATCACAATAGTCCCCAAAGTCACCTTTCAGACACCTTGCCTAATAGACAATTCGGATGTTCTTGTTTAGGTCTTTGTTAGGTTATGGGTTGGTTGATACTTTAGCTGCGTTCACAACTCAATTCAAAACACAGAACGTAAAACAAATTAAAGACACACAAGATTTACGTGGTTCCGTCAACGTGACGTACATCCACGGTGGTAGGGACTCTCCCTTACCGAGACTATCCACTATACTTGAGAATTCTAGTTACAATGGATGTCTTAATCTTCTGCTCCTTTCACTATTGCAATTACTAAGCAAGTACAATACAAAGAGTGTCACTTACTGTGTCTACCCTTCTTCTAGCTTGTCTTGCCCCTGTTGAATTGAAAGGCTGCTCCACTACCGCTTAGAAGTTCACCGCAACGCTCTCTAACCTCTCTTGAAGAAATCTAGAAATACGTTGAGTTCTTTCCGATGCTTCACCGAATTCCTTCTCTAGGTTGTTTCACACAACTCCTGCTTTCACCGTCTCACGGTTTCACAGCTTGTACTCAAGCTTCTGGTCTGCCGTTTCACGTCTCACGGCCTGCCCCACGCTTCTAATCAGTCACGCCGTTGCATGTTCTGGTCTCACGCTTCTGGTCTGCTGTTTCACGTCTCTTAGCCTGCCGCACGTTACTAGTTTTTCTAGTTCACGTCTCTCGGCCTGCCTCATGCTTCTGGTCTGCTGTCTCCTCTTCCGGGTGGTCTCACGGATACCAGGTTTGTTGTCTTCTATTTCATGGCCTTGTCACCTGTTTCAGATCTCACAGCCTGATCACCAATTTCTGGTCACCCGTTTTTGGTCTCCTGTTTCTGGTCAGTCGTGCCGTCGCACGTTCTGGTTTGCTCTCCCTGTGGTGACGTTTCTGGTTTGCTTGCAGGAGGCGTTTCTGGTTTGCTTGCAAGATGTGTTTCTAGTTTGCTTGCAGGAGGCGTTTTGGTTTACTTGCAGGAGGTCGCACGTTCTGGTTTGCTCGCAGGAGGTGTTTCTGGTTTCCTTGCAGGAGGCGTTTCTGATTTGCTTGCAGGATGTGTTTCTGGTTTGCTTGCAGGAGGCGTTTATGGTTTGCTCTCCCGGTGGTGCCGTTTCTGATCTCTTGCCGTTGTGCTCTCTCTTCCTTTTGGCCGGTTGTTGTAGGGTTGCTGTTTTTTCAATTGTGTTGGCCCTCTTCCTAGTTTTGTCATCCAAGGCCTTTATATACTCTCTTCCATGAAACCCTAATAGGGCTTACATGGCGGATTTACGTTCTTGCCCTTGCGCGGCAGATTTACTTTCTTGCCCTTCCATGTGGCTTTACTTTCTTGCACACTTAACCCTAGTTGACAACAATTACAACCCATACAAGGCTGTGGGAACAACAATCTCCCCCTTTGTAATTGTTGGCAACATTCATAACAAAAGCCATTATGCAGCAGTCTTTCATAATCTTCTTAGAGTAATAATCCAGAAGTAGATGGATTACAACTCCCCCTAAATATGCACTCCCCCTTCCTTAACAGCTCCCCCTGCACTGTTGCTTCTCTCCCCCTTTGCCAACCAATTACAAATTTGGAAAACCTGCAAAGTAGAGATAGAGGATTCACCTGAACTTCAGGCTTGAGGAGGCATTCGCACAGACAGATTCATTCTGTGCTTTTCAAACAGCTTTGTGGACAGAGATTTAGTTATATCTTGTGTAGCCTCTTCAATAGATTTAGGTTCAACTTGTGAGAGTAAAGCAGTAGCTCCCACAATTCTTCTTCTTGTTGTAACTCCTGATGATGGGTCACTTATGATCTGATTTTCTTGATGAGCATTGGTCCACGTTTTCTTTGGCTTTCTTTCTTGCACAATCTTAGTTGTAAGAGGATCTCTTTCTTCATCAATTACATACAAATTTCCAGCTGTTCTCTTCCCGGCTACAACAGTATTGCCTTCTTTACTCTTTACTTGGCAACTTGTTTTTGTGAATATTACCTTATGGTCTTCATTGCATAGTTTACTGACAGATGCTAGATTATATCTGAATCCTTCAACGTGCAGAACATCTTTCAGCTTTCCTCTTCCGATGTTTACTGACCCCTGACCATTGATGTTAAGTGAATCATCATTGCCAAACTTGACTCTGCCTTCTCTTGACTTGTTTAGCTTTGACAATTTACTCTTGTCTCCCGTCATGTGTGAAGTGCATCCATTGTCAAGGATCCATTGCTTATCCTTGTAGTCAGATTTGAGTGCAATTTCAGCTATATTAGCCACCTCCCTTTTAGCTTTATATTCCTTCTTTTGAATTGGCTGGAAGATAGCTTTCTCCTTTTTCTCAGCTTTGACTACACCGCTTGTTTTCACTATGCCATTGAGTGCCTTCTCTTGCTCAGGGAGAAGTGTCATGCATCTCTTGGCATTATGGCCATCTTGCCCACACCTGTCACACTGTTCCAAGTCTCCCAATATAGCAAACTTGTTCTTTGAAACCACTGGTTTGGGCTTCCACCAACAATCCTTGTCAGTGTGTCCTTGCTTTTTACAGTATGTGTAAGAACTCACGACAGGTGTTCTCCTCTGAATTTTGTATTATCTCCCCCTGTATGCAGCATCGTATCTTCTCAAGTTGGAGACATATACTGGCCTTCTCCACCAGCAGTTACTTGCCTTATGACCCCAAACTCCACAATAAAGACAGTGACCTTGAAACTGCCTCTTCTTGGGTCTAATCACAGCTTGTTTTCTTTTGTTCATTACTTGCTGTGTAGGCAATGTGGCTGTCTTCTTTGCTTGTGTGGCTTTCATTTCAGCCACCTTTTTCTCCTTCTGTTCAGCCATAGCCCTTTGCTAGCTGACCTTCTTTTCTTCATTTTTGTTTGCCACCCTAGGTTGCTTCTTCAAATCCTTTTTATTCTCAGCTATCTTCTCTTGAGTCACAACCTTCTCTTTCAATTTTTGTGGCACATTCTTATTATCTTTAGGCAATGCAGCCTCAGATTGCTGCACTTTCTCTTCATTCTTCTTTTCTCTTGCAGAACTTGTTTCTCCTATCATTTCAAGCTTCTGCACGTTCTCTTCACTCCTTTGGAGTTGTTGCTGAAGTCTCAGCAACTCTTTCTCCGTTCCTTCAATTTTTGAAGTCCTTGAGCCAAGTTCCATTGTAAGGTCTTCACATATTTTGATCTGTTCTTTAAATCTTCTCTTCAAGTCAATATGTTCAGCCCTTATTTCATCCTTTTGACTTTCAGCTTCCTCAGACTTTGCTTCAACTTGTTTTATGTGGGCCTCCAACCTTCTTATGGTTCTGCCCCTTCTGATTATCTCCTTTGAAGCTGCTTCTAACTCAACTTCAAGATCTGGTTCTTCTTCGTCAACCTCCTCTTCCTCTTCAGAGGTTGAACTACCACCTTGAGTTGATGCCATAAAGGCATGCTCATCTGATGAGTCTACATCTTCCTCCTCATCGGCTTCTTTTGTCTGGCTCACATAACTCTTGAATGAGCCTCTCTTCTTCTTTTGTGGGCTAGTAGTCTTCTTGCTGGACTTCCTTGACTTGAAAGATGGTCTTCTCCATTTTGAATTCTGCTCATCATCACCATCCTCATCTTCATCATCAAGTTTCACTTTGCACTAAGAAGCAAAGTGTCCAGTCTGTCCACAACGATAACATCTCAAGGACAACTGTCCTTTTCCCTTCTTAGACCCCTTTTTGAATTTCCTTGTGAAGTATGCCAACACTTCACCTTCACTTTCTTCCTCATCATCATCATCATCCTCACTGGATGATTCTTCCTCTTCTTTTATCTTCAAGTGTTTCATAGCTTTGAAAGCTGCCTCCTTTGATACCTTTGACGTTGAGGAGCTCTCAGTTGACTTTATTCTCATCTCATATGCAATGAGATTGCACTGGAGATCATGCAGAGACATAGAATTGAGATCTCTACTCTCCTCTATGGCTGCCACCTTTGAGGCAAACCTCTCAGGCAGAATTCTTAGAATTTTCTTCACAATAGATGAGTCCTTCTTATTCTTCCCATGACTTCTAAGATCGTTTACAGCATCAATAACCCTGGTGAAGAACTCTTGGACTGTCTCATTTTTCTGCATTCTGAGAGATTCATATCTCTCCTTGAAAACTTGAAGCTTGGCCTCCTTCATTCTGCCATCACCTTCATAGACTTTCTGCAATCTGTCCCATATCTCCTTGGCAGACTTGCAGTCCATAACTTTAGCATATTCAGCATCTGTCAATGCTGAAATGATGACATTTGAGGCCTTCCCATTTATCTCAAACTGTCTTAATTCCTCTGGGGTTGGATCTTTACCTTCTTCTGGAGGCTCAAAACCGTCCTGTACATATTTCACCACGTTCATGCCATGGTTGCAAATACCACCTGCATTCTCACTCTCCACATATGATAGTTGGTTCCGTTGAAGATTGGAACCTTCTTGCTGTAAGTAGTGCTGGTGCTGGTACCGGCGTCCATTTCTCAGTATGCTGAACAAGTTAAAACTTCTGGAGCTCTTCAAACTAGTACACCAAGCTGTTAAGCTTTATCCTGGTGAACCTGTGCTCTGATACCAATTGAAATTCCCAACTTCACCCTAGGATCTACTAGTTTGTGATACTGAGAGGGGGGGTGAATCAGTATCACCACAATTCGCAATTCGCAGGAAAGTGAACAACTTCAATCTCTTCTTCAAAGCGAACTCTTTCTTAGATTCGACTAAGGTAGATCTATTGCTACCTACTAATCACAATAGTCCCCAAAGTCACCTTTCAGACACCTTGCCTAATAGACAATTCTGATGTTCTTGTTTAGGTCTTCGTTAGGTTATGGGTTGGCTGATACTTTAGCTGTGTTCACAACTCAATTCAAAACACAGAACGTAAAACAAATTAAGGACACACGAGATTTACGTGGTTCCGTCAACGTGATGTACATCCACGGTGGTAGGGACTCTCCCTTACCGAGACTATCCACTATACTTGAGAATTCTAGTTACAATGGATGTCTTAATCTTCTGCTCCTTTCACTATTGCAATTACTAAGCAAGTACAATACAAAGAGTGTCACTTACTGTGTCTACCCTTCTTCTAGCTTGTCTTGCCCCTGTTGAATTGAAAGGCTGCTCCACTACCGCTTAGAAGTTCACCGCAACGCTCTCTAACCTCTCTTGAAGAAATCTGGAAATACGTTGAGTTCTTTCCGATGCTTCGCCGAATTCCTTCTCTAGGTTGTTTCACATAACTCCTGCTTTCACCGTCTCACGGTTTCACAACTTGTACTCAAGCTTCTGGTCTGCCGTTTCACGTCTCACGGCCTGCCCCACGCTTCTGATCAGTCATGCCGTTGCATGTTCTAGTCTCACGCTTCTGGTCTGCTGTTTCACGTCTCTTAGCCTGCCTCACGCTACTAGTTTTTCTGGTTCACGTCTCTCGGCCTGCCTCACGCTTCTGGTCTGCTGTCTCCTCTTCCGGGTGGTCTCACGGATACCAGGTTTGCTGTCTTCTATTTCATGGCCTTGTCACCCGTTTCAGATCTCACAGCCTGATCACCAATTTCTGGTCACCCGTTTCTGGTCTCCTGTTTCTGGTCAGTCGCGCCGTCGCACGTTCTGGTTTGCTCTCCCTGTGGTGACGTTTCTGGTTTGCTTGCAGGAGGCGTTTCTGGTTTGCTTGCAAGATGTGTTTCTAGTTTGCTTGCAGGAGGCGTTTCTGGTTTGCTTGTAGGAGGCGTTCTGGTTTACTTGCAGGAGGTTGCACGTTCTGGTTTGCTCGCAGGAGGTGTTTCTGGTTTCCTTGCAGGAGGCATTTCTGATTTGCTTGCAGGATGTGTTTCTGGTTTGCTTGCAGGAGGCGTTTCTAGTTTGCTCTCCCAGTGGTGTCGTTTCTGATCTCTTGCCGTTGTGCTCTCTCTTCCTTTTGGCCGGTTGTTGTAGGGTTGCTGTTTTTTCAATTTTGTTGGCCCTCTTCCTAGTTTTGTCTTCCAAGGCCTTTATATACTCTCTTCCATGAAACCCTAATAGGGCTTACATGGCGGATTTACGTTCTTGCCCTTACGCGGCAGATTTACTTTCTTGCCCTTCCATGTGGCTTTACTTTCTTGCACACTTAACCCTAGTTGACAACAATTACAACCCATACAAGGCTATGGGAACAACATATTACTACCTACTAATCACAATAGTCCCCAAAGTCACCTTTCAGACACCTTGCCTAATAGACAATTCAGATTTTCTTGTTTAGGTCTTCATTAGGTTATGGGTTGGCTGATACTTTAGCTACGTTCACAACTCAATTCAAAATGTAAAATGTAAAGCAGATTAAGGACACACAAGAGTTACATGGTTCCGTCAACATAACGTACATCTATGGTGGTAAGGGCTCTCCCTTACCGAGACTATCCACTATACTTGAGAATTCCAGTTACAATGGATGTCTTAATCTTCTACTCCTTTCACTATTGCAATTACTAAGTAAGTACAATACAAAGAGTGTCACTTACTGTGTCTACCCTTCTTTTAGGTTGTCTTGCCTCTGTTGAATTGAAAGACTGCTCCACTGCCGCTTAGAAGTTCACCGCAATGCTCTTTAACCGCTCTTGAAGAAATTTGGAAATACGTTGAGTTCTTTCCGATGCTTCGCCGAATTCCTTCTCTAGGTTGTCTCACACAGCTCCCGCTTTCACCGACTCATGGTCTCACCTATCTCCTATTTCACGGTCTTACTGTTTCACGGCCTGTCCTCACGCTTCTGGTCTGTCACGCCGTTGCACATTCTGGTCTCACGCCATCTCCTGACGTACACCCACACTTCTGGTTTGCCGTTTCATGTCTCTTGGCCTGCCTCACGCTATTGGTTTTTCTGGTTCACGTCTCTTGGCCTGCCTCACGCTATTAGTTTTTCTGGTTCACGTCTCTCGGCCTTCCTCACGCTTTTGGTCTGCTGTCTTCTCTTCCGGGTGGTCTCACGAATACCAAGTCTGTTGTATTCTCTTTCGGGTGATCTCATAGATACCAAGTTTGTTGTCTTCTCTTCTAGGTGGTCTGTTTCTTATTTCTCCTCTTGATGGTTGTGCGTTTCAGGTTTGCTTTTAGGACGTGTTTCTGGTTTGCTTATAGGATGTGTTTCTGGTTTCCTTGCAGGAGGTCACACGTTCTGGTTTGCTCTCCCAGTGGTGACATTTCTGGTTTGCTTTCCTAGTGGTGTCGTTTATGATCTCTTGTTGTTCTGCTCTCTTTTCAGCCGTCTCCTCTCGACCTCTGTTCTTCGTTCAGCCCCCCTTTCGGCCGTCTCCTCTTTTTCTCCTTTTTTTTTTTGCCGACAGTAGGGTTCCCTTTTGGTATATTATGTTCTCTTCTTTTTGGCCGATTGTTGTAGGGTTGCTGTTTATTCAATTTTGTTGGCCCCCCCTTTTTTTGTTTTGTCTTCCAAGGCCTTTATATACTCTTTTCCATGAAACCCTAATAGGGCTTACATGGTGGATTTACGTTCTTGCCCTTAGGCGACAGATTTACTTTCTTGCCCTTCCATGTGGCTTTACTTTCTTGCACACTTAACCTTAGTTGATAATAATTACAACCCATGCAAGGCTATGGGAACAACATAAACAAAGCTTGTAGAAAATAGACGGTAAGAAGAAAATAGAACCTAGAGGAGCCTGTAGAAAAGAGAGCAGCCTACAGAAAGAAGAAACAAGAGCCTGTAGCAAATAGATTTTAGGAGTAGGTACTAAAATAGACATTTTATCTCTTCATGCATGCCTCTTCCTTTCATCCATCAAAAAAGATTATATGAAAAATTAAGTTTCAAGGAATAGATTATGTTTGGCATTACGTGGTTGAAATACCCAGGCAGTTTACAAATTATGTGCATATGCAACTTTTGGTAATTAATCCTCGTTCTCATTTGTTGCTTTCCAACTGTTAAAAACTCATGTGATTGTTGGCTACCATTAGAGTGTATGTCCTATGATTGGAAGGACTATCAATCCACTTGTCCAAATATAGTAGTGTACGGTAAGAAGAAATAAAACCTTTAGCAAATAGACAGTAAGATGAAAACAAAGGCTCTGACAAATAGAAAGCAAAAAGAAAATAGAGCTTACAAAAAACAGAACAACCTATGGATAGAAGAAAATAGAGCCTATAAAAAACAGAATAACCTATGGTTAGAAGAAAACAGAGTATGTAGCAAATTAACAGAAGAAGAAAATAAAGCCTATAGGAGCTTATAAAAAATAGAGCAGCCTAAGGTAATAAGAAAATAGAGCCTATAGCAAAAAGATGGTAAGAATAAAATAGATCCTAGAGGAGTCAATAGAGAATAGAGTAGCCTACGAAAGGGAGAAAATAGAGCTTGTAGCAAATAGATTTTAGGAATAGGTACTAAAATAGACATTTTTTTCTATTCATGTACTCCTATTTGTTTCATCCATAAAAAATGATTATATGGGAAATTAAGTTTCAATGAATAGATTCTGTTTTGTATTACATGGTTGAAATACTCGTGGAATTTATGAATTTGAAAATCAAGCTACTTCTTTCAAATTTATGTGCACGGGCAGCTTTTGCTAATTAATCCTCGTCCTCATTTGTTACTTTCTAATTGTTGGAAATTCATGTGATTACTGGCTACCATGAGAGTGTACAGGTTATGATTGGGAGGACTATCAATTCACTTGTCCAAACAGAACAGCTTACTGTAACATGTAAACAAAGCCTCTACTAAATAGACAATAAGAAGAAAACATAGCAGCTTATGGTAAGAAGAAAAAAAAGCTTGTAGCAAATAGATGGTCAGAAGAAATAGAGCCTATAGGAAATAAATGGTAAGAAGAAAATAAAAGCTAGAGGAGCTTGTAGAAAAGAGAGCAGCCTAAGGAAAGAAGAAATAAGAGCCTGTAGCAAATAGATTTTAGGAGTAGGTACTACAATAGACATTTTATCTCTTTGTGCATGCCTCTTCTTTTCATCCATAAAAAAAGATTATATGAAAAATTAAGTTTCAAAGAATAAATTATGTTTGACATTACGTGGTTGAAATACCCGGGTAGTTTACAAATGTGAAAATCACGCTACTTCTTTCCAAGTTATGTGCACATACAACTTTTGATAATTAATCCTCATTCTCATTTTTTGCTTTCTAACTGTTGGAAACTCATGTGACTGTTAGCTACCATCAGAGTGTATGGCCTATGATTGGAAGGACTGTTAATCCACTTGTCCAAATAGAGCAGTGTATGGTAAGAAGAAATAAAGCCTTTAGCAAATAGACAGTAAGATGAAAACAGAGCCTTTAACAAATAGAAAGTAAGAAGAAAATAAAGTCTGTAGAAAATAAAATAACCTATAGATAGAAGAAAATAGAGCCTGTAGCAAATTAACGAGAAGAAGAAAATAGAGCCTATAGAAAACATAACAACCTATGGTTAGAAGAAAACAGGGCCTATAGCAAATTAACAATAAGAAGAAAATAGAACCTGTAGAAAATAGAATAACCTATGGTTAAAAGAAAACAAAACTTGTAGCAAATTAATGGTAAGAAGAAAACAAAACTTGTAGAAAATAGAACAACCTATGGTTAGAAGAAAACAAAGCCTGTAGCAAATTAACAGTAAGAAGAAAACATAACCTGTAGGAGCCTATAAGAAACAGAGTAGCTTAAGGTAAGAAGAAAATAGAGCCTATAGCAAAAAGATGGTAAGAAGAAAACAGAACCTAGAGGAGCCCGGTGAAAATAGAGTAGCCTATGAAAGGAAGAAAATAGAGCCTATAGCAAATAGATTATACGGGAAATTAAGTTTCAATAAATAGATTCTGTTTTACATTACATGGTTGAAATACTCATGGAGTTTATGAATTTGAAAATCAAGTTACTTCTTTCAAATTTATGTGCATAGGCATCCTTTGGTAATTAGTCCTCATCCTCATTTGTTGCTTTCCAATTGTTAGAAACTCATGTGACTGCTGGCTACCATTAGAGTGTATGGGCTAAGATTGGGAGGACTATCAATCCACTTGTCCAAACAGAGTAGCCTACAGTAAGAAGAAAATAAAGCCTTTAGCAAATAGACAGTAAGAAGAAAACAAAGTCTCTAACAAATAGAAGGAAAGAAGAAAATAGAGTCTGTTGGAGTCTATAGAAAATAGAGCAGCTTACGAAAAGAAGAAACTAAAGCCTATATCAAATAGATTTTAGGAGTAGGTACTAAAATAGACATTTTATATGTTTATGCACTCCTTTTGCTTTTATCCATAAAAAAAGATTATATGGCAAATTAAACTTCAATGAATAGACTTTATTTTGCATTACATGGTTGAAATACCCATGGAGTTTACAAATTTGAAAATCATGCTACTTGTTTCAAATTTATGTGCACAAGCAGCGTTTGGTAATTAATCCTTGTTCTCATTTGTTGCCTTCCAATTGTTGAAAACTAATGTGACTGTTGGTTACCATTAGAGTGTATGGATTAAGATTGGGAGGACTATCAATCCACTTGTCCAAATAGAGCAGCCTACAGTGAGAAGAAAACAGAGCCTTTAGCAAATAGACGATAAGAAGAGAACAAAACCTCTAGCAAATAAACAGTAAGAAGAAAATAGAGTAGTATATACTAAGAAGAAAACAGAGCTTGTAGCAAATAGATAATAGGAAGAAAACCAAGCCTGGAGAAAATAGAGCAACCTAAGGTAGGAAGAAAACAAAGCTTGTAGTAAATAGACAATAATAAGAAAACATAACCTCTAGGAGCCTGTAGAAAAGAGAGTAGCTTACGGAAAGAAGAAACTAGTGCCTATAAAAAATAGATTTTAGGAGTATGTACTAGAATAAACACTTTACTGTTTGTGCACTCATCTTCTTTTCATCCATAAAAAAAGATTATACGACAAATTAAATTTCAATGAATAGATTCTATTTTGCATTACATGGTTGAAATACTTGTGGAGTTTATGAATTAGAAAATTTAGCTACTTTTTTCAAAATTATGTGTACAAGCAACCTTTGACGATTAATCTTCCTCCTCATTTGTTGCTTTCCAACTGTTGGAAACTCATGTGATTGTTGGATACCATTAAAGTGTATGGGCTAAGATTGGGAGGACTATCAATCCACTTGTCCAAACAGAGCAGCCTCTGGTAAGAAAAAAATAAAACCTTTAGCAAATAGACGATAAGAAGAAAACAGAGCCTCTAGCAAATAAATGGTAAGAAGAAAATAGAGCCTATAGGGACCTATAGAAAATAGAGCATCTTATGGTAAGAAGAAAATAAAACCTGTAGCAAATAAACTGTAAGAATATAACAAATAGACAATAAGAAGAAAGAAGAACTTTGAGGAGCATGTAGAAATTAGTGTCGCCTACGAAAAGAAGAAAACAAAGCCTATAGCAAATAGACGGTAAGAAGAAAATAGAGAATCTAGCAAATAGATTTTAGGAGTAGGTACTAAAATAGACATTTTATCTATTCATGCACTCCTCTTCCTTTCATTCATTAAAAGAGATTATACGACAAATTAAGTTTCAAAGAATAGATTATGTTTTTCATTACATAGTTGAATACCTGTGGAGTTTATGAATGTGAAAATCAAGCTACTTCTTTCAAAATTATATATATAGGCAACCTTTGGTAATTAATCCTCATTCTCATTTGTTGCTTTCCAACTGTTGGAAACTTATATTACTACTGGTTACGATCAGAGTTTATAGCCTATGATTGGGAGGACTATCAATCCACTTGTCTAAACAAAGCAACCTACGGTAAGAAGAAAATAAAACCTCTAGCAAATAAACGGTAAGAAGAAAACAAATCCTCTAACAAATAGAAGGAAAGAAGAAAATAGAGCCTGTAGGAGCCTGTAGAAAATAAAGCAGCCTACGAAGAGAAAAAACTAAAGCCTGTATCAAATAGATTTTAGGAGTAGGTATTAAAATAGACATTTTATCTGTTCATACACTCCTTTGCCTTTCATCCATCAAAAAAGATTATAAGACAAATTAAACTTCAATGAATAGATTTTGTTTTGCATTGCATGGTTGAAGTACTTGTAGAGTTTATGAATTTGAAAATCAAGCTTCTTCTTTCTAAATTATTTGCATAGGCAACCTTTCGTAATTAATCCTCGTCCTCATTTGTTGCTTTCCAATTGTTGGAAACTCATGTGACTACTGGCTACCATTAGAGTGTATGGGTTAAGATTGGGAGAATTGTTAATCCACTTGTCCAAATAGAGTATCCTCTAATAAGAAGAAAATAAAGCCTCTAGCAAATGGACGATGAGAAGAAAACAAAGCCTATAGCAAATAAATAGTAAGAAGAAAATAGAGCCTCTAGCAAATGGACGATGAGAAGAAAACAAAACCTCTAGCAAATAAATAGTAAGAAGAAAATAGAGCTTGTAGAAAATAAAGCAGCCTATGGTAAGAAGAAAACAGAGCCTATAGCAAATAGACAATAAGAAGAAAACATAACCTATAGAAAATAGAGTAACCTAAAGTAGGAAGAAAATGGAGTCTGCAGCAAATAGATGGTAAGAAGAAAACAGAACTTTGAGGAGCTTGTAGAAAACAAAGTAGCCTATGGAAAAAAGAAAACAAAGCTTGTATCAAATAGATTTTAGGAGTAAGTACTAAAATAGACATTTTATCTATTTGTGGACTCCTTTTTCTTTCATCCATAAAAAAGATTATACGGAAAATTAAGCTTTAAGGAATAGATTCTATTTTTCATTACATAGTTGAAATACTCATGGAGTTTACAAATGTGAAATTAAGTTACTTTTTTCAAAATTATGTGCACAAGCAACCTTTGGTAATTATTCCTCGTCCTCATTTGTTACTTTTCAACTGTTGGAAACTCATGTGGTTGTTAGCTACCATCAGAGTGTGTGGCCTAAGATTAGGAGGGCTGTCCAAAAAGAGCAACCTACAGTATGACGAAAATAAAGTCTCTAACAAATAGACGGTAAGAGAAAAATAGAGCCTCTAGCGAATAGACGACAAGAAGAAAACAGAGCCTATAGGAGCTTGTAGAAAATAGAGCAGCTTATGGTAAGAAGAAAACAGAGCTTTTAGTAAATAGACGGTAAGAAAAAATAGAAATTAGAGGAGCCTATAGAAAATAATGTAGCGTACAGAAAGAAGAAAATAGAGCACATAGCAAATATTTTAAGAGTAGGTACTAAAATAGACATTTTATCTGTTTGTGCACTTCTTTTCTTTTCATCCATAAAAAATGATTATATGGAAAATTAAGTTTCAATGAATAGATTTTGTTTTGCATTATATGGTTGAAATACCCATGAAGTTTACGAATGTGAAAATCAAGTTGCTTCATTCAAAATTTTGTGCACAGGCAGCCTTTAGTAATTAATCCTCATCCTCATTTCTTGCTTTCCAACTGTTGAAAACTCATGTGATTGTTAGGTACCATTAATGTGTATGGGCTAAGATTAAGTGGACTAATAATCCATTTGTCCAAATAAAGCAAGTAAGAAGAAAATAGGGCCTTTAGCAAATAGACGGTAAGAAGAAAACAGAACCTCTAGCAAATTAATAGTAAGAAGAAAATAAAGCCGGTAGAAAACAGAGTAGCCTACAAAAGAAAAAAACAAAGCCTGTAGCAAATAGATGGTAATTGAACCTAGAGGAGCTTGTAGAAAACAGAGCAACCTACGGAGAGATGAAAACAGAGCCTATAGCAAATAGATGGAAAGAAGAAAACAGAACCTGTAGCAAATAGGTTTTAGGAGTAAGTACTAAAATAGATATTTTATCTATTCCTGCACTCCTCTTCCTTTCATCCATAAAAAAGGATTATATGGGAAATTAAACTTCAATAAATAGATTTTGTTTTGCATTAGATGGTTGAAATACTCGTGGCATTTACGAATTTGAAAATCAAGCTACTTCTTTCAAACTTATGTGCACAGGCAACCTTCGGTAATTAATCCTTGTCCTCATTTATTGCTTTGTAGTTGTTGGAAACTCATGTGACTACTGCTTACCATCAGAGTGTATGGGCTGAGATTGGAAGGACTATTAATCCACTTGTCCAACGTTATTGCCCATTCTTGAGAAACTCGATTTCTATTATTCAGAGATGGTGGTTGAGATAAATAACCAAAGAAAAGAATGGAGAAATGTAATGTTACTTCATTTTCATTGGCTGTTGAATGCTGAGCTTAGTGACTTTAGAACGTAGGGGAGTAAATTCACCGATGACATGAATGCAGGCGAAAAAAAGGCTAGTTAGCGAGGGTTATATTAACGATGAAATTATGTCAGATACAGCGAGTGAGTCGTATCCTATAATTAAGGATGACAAACACATGGTATGGATGGATCATATTCAAATTGAGTTATATTATATTTCAAATATTTTAAATTAGACATTTATTAAATTAGAATTTACATTTGATGACTTATTGAAAATAGAAAATAAAAGAAGAGAAAAAATGTGAAAAAAAAAAGAAAAATGATGTTATTAAGGCTAGCAGGTTATATCAGTCCATTCTAAGTCTTAAACTTCTAATTATTAAAGAGCCAACATTTCTCTCTGCATTTTCATTTCTAGCTAGTTCCATTCAGAATTTTGTCCTCATAGATTTCCTTTTTTTTTTTTTCTAATTTCCTCTCGGCGTATGTCATTTCTTAAACAACTCACTTTGTACTAATCTCTCGGTGATTCTTGTTGCTTGCCATCTTATGTTGTATTGTACAATAAGATATATGATAACAATTAATCATGTAACATTACAAATACAATTAATTCACTTATATGAAAGAAATTCCTTTCTCCAATAATATTTGCCTCTTTATTGTTTATATATAATCTATGTTTAGAGTTTAAATTGGTAGAATAATTTACTCTTCTAACTTATTGAGCTTAGTGATTGTTTCGGTGGGCTCATCTGTTAAATACAATGTTTATAACAAGAAGCTTGAAACTTTTGCTCTGGATTGTCCAACAAATTAAAGCAAGTATGAGCAATGACATTTACTCCATTAGCCATCAACAATTTTAAACTTTCAATTCTTTGCTGAATCACAATCATCAAAACAAACAATAATAAGTACTTAACTTATGATGTTTGCATTTACACCATAAAAATCTCTTTTTTCTAAATGAACTGAAAAAGGGGGGAAAAAAGAGAAAGAATCAACAAAGTAATGACTGAATAATGAGCTGAAACTTGTAGAGAACTTGAAAGCACAAATTTGCCCATTATAAGCTAAAAAGGAAGCTTTCAATAACCAGATCAGTAGACATATTGCAAATCTCATTTTTTTTATGAATCCTTTCTCCACCTAACATCCTACAAATTTTGTTAGGAACAAAGGTTCCAAACTGATTATGCACACTTAGGGTGTAGGTGTCCTAGAATTGTATTTTGTAATATTTTTGCAAGACTTGGTTGTTAATAATTTTGATGCTTTTGCAAGACTTAACTGTTAATAATTTTGATGTTATTATTAAATAAGTATATGAATATTTTATAATTTTATTAATTTAATAAAATGCCACAAATTAACATATAAAAATAATATAAATATAAAGTTATACTCATAACTCACGTATACTAATTACGTATTAAATTAAAAAATTCAAATTATAATATAATAAAAAAGTATATAATTCTTCATAAATATTTTAATTATATTAAATTAAATTTAATTAGTCAAACTTTTTTTCAAATACTTATTTCTAATTTACGATGAATTTAAATTGATTTTAATATTTTCTTTTAATTTTAATTCAATCTCACATGTATTTATAATATATATTTTAATTTGATATAATTTTCAAATTTTAATAAATTATTTTTTAAGTCATTATTAATAGTATTAATAAGATTATTAAGAGTTTTTTTCACAAAATTTTCTACTAACTTTAATTGACTTTTAAATTTTTAATAACTTTGTAATATATAATTTTAAATAGTAAGATCTAAAATTTCACTTTTCACTATATTTTATAATATGTAATATCTTTAAAATACTACTATATAACTATTCAATTTTCATCTTACATAAAAAGGTTGAATTGAATCATTTTTATTTCTTAATTTAACAAGTTTCTAATTCTTAATTTTCTTTAACTCTTAACTTTATAAATCATAATATATGAACTTTATAAGTTTTATTATTCAATATAAACTTTATAAATTATTTGACTTACATATACTAGTTACCCTTCACTTTTAGTAGGGAAGGGGTAAAAAGGAATTTCAAATAAGGTAAAAACACAGAGAATTGCTGCAAGTTTTTTTTTTCTTTTTTTCGGTAAGAAAAAAATAGAGCTTGTAACAAATATATGGTTATAAGAAAATAAAGTCTGTAGCAAATAAATGGTAAGAAGAAAACAGAGTTTGTAGAAAATAGATTTTAGAAAAGTCTTAGCAAAACAGAGTAGCTTAAGGTAAGAAGAAAACAAAGCCTGTAGCAAATAGACGGTAAAAAGAAAACAGAGTCTATAACAAATAGATTTTATAAGTAGATACTAAAATAGACATTTTATTTATTGGTACACTTATCTTCCTTTCATCCATAAAAAAAGATTATATGGCAAATTGAGATTCAATGAATAGATTTTGTTTTACATTATATGGCTGAAATACCCATGAAGTATACGAATTTGAAAATCAAGTTACTTCTTTCAAAATAATATGCACAGGTAACCTTTGGTAATTAATCCTCATCCTTATTTGTTGCTTTCTAATTGTTTGAAACTCATGTGATTGCTGGTTATCATTAGAGTGTATGGGCTAAAATTGGGAGGATTGTTAATTCACTTGTCTAAACAAATCAGTGTACAGTAAGAAGAAAATAGAGCCTTTAACAAATAGACGGTAAAAAGAAAACAAAACTTCTAGCATATAAACGATTAGAAGAAAATAGAGCTTGTAAGAGCGTTTAGAAAACAAAGTAACCTATAGTAAGCAGAAAATAGAGCCTATAGCAAATAGACGGCAAGAAGAAAATAAAGCTTGTAGAAAACAGTGTAGGCTAAGGTAGGAAGAAAATAAAACTTGTAGCAAATAGACGATTAGAAGAAAATAAAACTTAAAGGAGCCTACAGAAAACATAGCAGCCAATGGAAAGAAGAAAACATAACCTGTAGCAAATAGATGGTAAGAAGAAAATAGAACCTATAACAAACAGATTTTAGGAGTAGGTACAAAAATAGACATTTTATCTATTCGTGCACTCCTTTTCCTTTCATTCATAAAAAAAGATTATACGACAAATTAAGTTTCAATGAATAGATTCTATTTTGCATTACATGGTTGAAAAACCCATGGAGTATACAAATGTGAAAATCAAGCTACTTCTTTAAAAAATATGTGCACAGGTAACCTTGGGTAATTAATCCTTGTCCTCATTTGTTGCTTTCCAACAGTTGGAAACTCAAGTGACTATTGGCTACCATTAAAGTGTATGATCTAAAATTGGGTGGATAGTCAATCCACTTGTCCAAACAGAGTAGCATATGGTCAGAAGAAAACATGACCTCTAGCAAATAGATGGTAAGAAGAAAATAGAGCCTCTAGGAAATAAACGGTAAGAAGAAAATAGAGCTTATAGAAAATAAAGCAGCCTATGGTAAGAAGAAAACAGAAACTGTAACAAATAAACGGTAAGAAGAAAACAGAACTTGCAGGAGCCTATAGAAAACAAAGCACCCTAAGGTAGGAAAAAAAAAAAAGAGCCTGTAGCAAATAGTTAGTAAGAATAAAACAGAACTTGGAGGAGCCTGTAGAAAACAGAGCAGCCTAGGGAAAGAAGAAAGAGAGCCTATAGCAAATAGATGATAACAAGAAAACAGAACTTATAGCAAATGACTTTTAGGAGTATACTGAATAATGAGACCATCTCTTGATTTCTTCCTAATAGGACTCCAATTTTTGTTGTAATTACTCATTTATAGTTAATGATGTTGAAAATAGCTTGTGTACAAACAACAGACACTATATTCATGGCAATAAGCACATTTATACTCCCTTGGAACTAGGAATCCATTAAATTCGATTAAACAAGTAGTCTTTGATGATGACTAGCATTTCTTACAAGTATTTTCAGCTTAATTACTGACTAACGAGACCACCTCTTCATTTCTTCCTAACAAGGCTCCAATTTTTGTTGTAATTACTCATTCACACTTAATGATGCCAAAAATAGCTTGTGTATAAACAACAGGCATTATATTGATGACAACAAGCACATCTATACTCCCTTTGAACTAGGAATCCATTGATTTTCATTTAACAAGGAGCTTTTGATAATAACTAACATTTATTATAAGTATTTTCTACTTAATTACTGAATGACGAGACCATCTCTTGATTTCTTCCCATCAGGGCTCTAATTTTTGTTGTAATTACTCATACAAAATTAATGATGTTGAAAATAGCTTGTGTACAAACAACAGGCATTATATTCATGGCAACAAGCACATCCATACTCCCTTGGAACTAGGAATCCATTGAATTTCATTAAACAAGGAGTCTTTGATGACAACTAGCCTTTCTTACAAGTATTTTCAGCTTAATTACTAACTAACAAGACCACCTTTTAATTTGTTCCTAACAAGGCTCCAATTTTTGTTGTAATTGCTCATTCACACTTAATGATGTTAAAAATAGCTTGTGTACAAACAATAGGCACCATATTTATGGCAACAAGCACAATTATTCTCCCTTCAAACTAGGAATCCATTGAATTTCATTAAACAAGGAGTCTTTGATGATGACTAGCTTTTCTTACAAGTATTTTAGCTTAATTACTGACTAACGATACCACCTATTGATTTCTTCCTATCAAGGCTCCAATTTTTGTTGTAATTGCTCATTCACACTTAATGATATTGAAAATAGCTTGTGTACAAATAATAAGAACTATATTCATGGCAACAAGCACATATATATTGCCTTCAAATTAGGAATCTATTGAGTTTCACTAAATAAGGAGGTTTCAATAATGACTAGCATTTCGTACAAGTATTTTCAGCTTAATTACTGACTAACAGAACCATTTCTTGATTTCATCCATAGAAGGCTCCAATTTTTGAGGTAATTGCTCATTTACACTTAATGATCTTGAAAATAGCTTGTGTACAAACAATAAGCACATCTATACTCCCTTCAAATTAGAAATCTATTGAATTTCATTAAACAAGGAGTTTTTGATAATTACTAGCATTTCCTACAAGTATTTTTAGCTTAATTACTGACTAAGGAGACCACCTCTTGATTTCTTCCTCATAAGGCTCCAATTTTTGTTGTAATCACTCATTCACACTTAATGATGTCGAAATAGCTTGTGTATAAACAATAGGAGATATATTAATGGCAACAACCACATCTATACTGCATTCGAACCCCATATCCGTTGAATTTCATTAAACAAGGAGTCTTGGATGATGACTAGCATTTCTTACAAGTATTTTCAAATTAATTACTGACTATCGAGACCATCTTGTTATTTATTCCTAACAAGGCTCCACTTCTTTTGAAATTACTCATTCACACTTAATCATGCTGAAAATAGCTTGTGTACAAACAACAGGAACTATACGCAAGGCAAGAAGCACATCTATACTACCTTCGAACCGCAAATTCATTGAATTTTATTAAACAAAGAGTCTTTGATGATGACTAGCATTTTTTACAAGTACTTTTAGCTTAATTACTGACTAACGAGATGATCTCTTGATTTCTTCCTAACAAGGCTCCAATTTTTGTTGTAATTACTCATTCACACTTAATCATGCCAAAAATAGCTTGTGTACAAACAATAGGAACTATATTTATGGCAACAAGCACATATATATTGCCTTTGAACTAGAAATCTATCGAATTTCACTAAATAAGGAGTTTTTGATAATGACTAGCATTTCTTACAAGTATTTTTGGCTTAATTACTGACTAACAGAACCATCTCTTGATTTCATCGTAACAAGGCTCCAATTTTTGATTTAATTGCTCATTCACAATTAATGATGTTGAAAATAGCTTATGTACAAACAACAAGCACTATAATCATGACAACAAGCACATCTATACTCCCTTCGAACTAGGAATCCGTTGAATTTGATTAAATAAAGTGCTTTTGGTAATGACTAGCATTTCTTACAAGTATTTTCAACTTAATTACTGAATAACGTGACCATCTTTTGATTTCTTCCTAACAGGGCTCCAATTTTTGCTGTAATTACTCATTCATAGTAAATGATGTTAAAAATAGCTTGTGTGCAAACAATAGGCACTATATTAATGGCAATAAGGACATCTATGCTCCCTTCAAACTAGGAATCCATTGAATTTGATTAAATAAAGAGTCTTTGATAATGACTAGCATTTCTTGCAAGTATTTTCAGCTTAATTACTGACTAACGGAACCACCTCTTGATTTCATCCTAACAAGGTGCCAAGCACATTTACACTCCCTTGGAACTAGGAATCCATTGAATTTCATTATAGAAGGAGTCTTTGATGATGACTAGCATTTGTTACAAGTATTTTTAGCTTAATTATTGACAAAAGTGACCTTTTCTTGATTTCTTCTTAAGAAGGCTCTAATTTCTGTTGTATTTTCTTATTCACATTTAATGATGTTGAAAATAACTTGTGTACAAACAACAAGCACTATATTCATGGCAACAAGCACATTTATACTCCCTTGGAACTAGGAATCCGTTAAGTTTCACTAAATAAGGAGTTTTTGATAATGACTAGCATTTCTTGCAAGTATTTTTAGCTTAATTACTGGCTAACAGAACCATCTCTTCATTTCATCTTAACAAGGCTCCAATTTTTAATGTAATTGCTCATTCACACTTAAGGATGTTGAGGTCAGCTTATATACAAACAACAAGCACTATATTCATGGCAACAAGCACATCTATACTCCCTTCGAACTAGGAACCCGTTGAATTTGATTAAATAAGGAGTTTTTGATAATGATTAGTATTTCTTACAAGTATTTTCAACTTAATTACTGAGTAACGAGACCATCTCTTGATTTCATCCTAACTGGGCTCCAATTTTTGTTGTAATTACTCATTCACAATTAATGATGTTGAAAATAGCTTGTGTACAAACAATAGACACTATATTCATGGGAATAAGGACATCTATACTCCCTTGGAACTAGGGATTCATTGAATTTCATTAAATATGGAGTTTTTGATGATGACTAGCATTTCTTACAAGTTCTTTTAGCTTAATTACTGACTAGCGAGACCTTCTGTTGATTTCTTCCTAATAGGGCTCCAATTTTTGTTGTAATTTCACATTCACAATTAATGATGTTGAGAATAGCTTGTGTACAAACAACTGGCACTATATTCATAGCAATAAGCACATCTATACTCTTTTCGTACTAGGAAACTGTTGAATTTCATTAAACAAGATTTTTTTGGTAATGACTAGCATTTCTTAGAAGTATTTTTAGCTTAATTCCTAACTAACAAGACCATCCCTTGATTTCTTCCTAACAAGGCTCCACTTTTTATTGTAATTACTCATTCACACTTAGTCATGCTGAAAATAGCTTGTGTGCCAACAACAAGAACTATACACATGGCAACAATCACATCTATATTGCCTTCGAACGATGAATTTGTTAAATCTCATTAAACGAAGAGTCTTTGATGATGATTAGCATTTCATACCAATATTTTCAGCTTAATTTCTGACTAACGAGACCATCTCTTGATTTCTTCCTAACAAGGCTCCAATTTTGGTTGTACAAAAAACAAGCACTATATTCATGGAACCAAGCACATTTACACTCCCATTAAACTAGGAATTCGTTGAATTTAGTTAAAGGAGTTTTTGATAATGACTAGCATTTCTTACAAGTATTTTCAACTTAATTAATGAATAACGAGACCATCTCTTGATTTCTTCCTAACAAGGTACCAATTTTTGTTGTAATTACTCATTCACAATTAATGATGTTGTAAATAGCTTGTGTACAAACAACAAGCACTATATTCATGGCAACAAGCACATCTACACTCCCTTGGAACTGGGAATCCATTGAATTTCATTAAACAAGGAGTCTTTGATGATGACTAGCATTTCTTGCAAGTATTTTCATCTTAATTAATGACTAACAGGGCTCAAATTTTTGATGTAATTGCTCATTAAATCTTAATGATGTTGAAAATAGCTTGTATACAAACAATAGGCATCATATTCATGGAACCAAGTAGATCAATACTCCCTTCAAACTAGGAATTTGTTGAATTTCATTAAAAAAGTAGTTTTGATAATGACTAGCATTTCTTACTAGTATTTTCAACTTAATTACTAAATAATGAGACTATCTCTCAATTTCTTCCTAAAAAGGCACTAATTTTTTTTTGTAATTACTCATTCACACTTCATGTTGTTAAAAATAGCTTTTGTACAAAAAAGGGGCACTATATTCAATGCAACAAGCACATCTATACTACCTTGGACCTAGGAATCCATTGAATTTCATTAAAGAAGGAGTCTTTGATGACTAGCATTTCTTACAAGTATTTTCAGCTTAATTACTGACAAAAGTGACCTTCTTTTGTTTTCTTCCTAAGAAGGCTCGAATTTTTGTTGTATTTACTCTTTTACATTGAATGATGTTGATAATAGCTTGTGTACAAACAACAGACATTATATTCATGGAAACAAGCACATCTATACTCCCTTGGAACTAAGAATTTGTTGAGTTTCAGTAAATAAGAAGTTTTTGATAATGACTAGCATTTCTTGCAAGTATTTTTAGCATAATTACTGACTAATGGAACCTTCTCTTGATTTCATCCTAACAAGGCTCCAATTTTTAATGTAATTGCTCATTGACACTTAATGATGTTAAGGTTAGCTTATGTACAAACATCAATACTCCTTTCATGGCAACAAGCAATAGGCTCCAATTATTCATGGCAACAAGCACATCAATACTCCCTTCGAACTAGGAACCTGTTGAATTTGATTAAATAAGGAATTTTTGATAATGACTAGCATTTCTTACAAGTATTTTCAACTTAATTACTAAACCATCTCTTGATTTCATCCCAACAGGGCTCCAATTTTTGTTGTAATTACTCATTCACAGTTAATGATGTTTAAAATAGCTTGTGTACAAACAACAGGCATTATATTCATGACAATAAGGACATCTATACTCCCTTCAAACTAGGAATCCATCAAATTTGGTTAAACAAGGAGTCTTTCATGATGACTAGCATTTCTTACAAGTTTTTTTAACTTAATTACTTACAAATCAGACCTTCTCTTGACTTATTCCTAACTGGGCTCCAATTTTTTTTGTAATTACTCATTCATAATGAATGATGTTGAAAATAGCTTGTGTACAAACAATAAACACTATATTCAAGAGAACAAGGACATCTATACTCCCTTGGAACTAGGTATCCATTGAATTTCATCAAACATGGAGTCTTTGATGATGACTAGCATTTCTTACAAGTTCTTTCAACTTAATTATTGACCAATGAGACCTTCTCTTGATTTCTTCCTAATAAGGCTCTAATTTTTGTTGTAATTACACATTCAGTATTAATGATGTTGAAAGTAGCTTGTGTACAAACAACAAGCACTATATTCATAGCAACAAGTACATGTATACTCCCTTTGAACAGGGAATCCATTAAATTTCTTTAAAGAAGAAGTCTTTGATGATGACTAGTATTTCTTACAAGTATTTTTCGCTCAATTACTGACTAACGAGACCATCATGTGATTTCACCCTAACAAGGCTCCACTTTTTGTTGAAATTACTCATTCACATTTAATCTTGCTGAATATAGCTTGTGTAAAAGCAATATGAGCTATACTCAAGGCAACAAGCACATCTATACTGCCTACGAACCCCAAATCTATTGAGTTTCATTAAACAAAGAGTCTTTGATGATGACTAGTATTTCTTACAAATATTTTCAGCTTTATTACTAACTAATGAGACCATCTCTTGATTTCATCCTAACAAGGCTCCAATTTTTGATATAATTGCTCTTTTACACTTATTGATGTTGAAAAGAGCTTAGGTACAAACAATAAGCACTATATCCATGGCTACAAGCACATCTATACTCCCTTGAAACTAGGAATCTATTGAATTTGATTAAATAAGGAGTTTTTGATAATGACTAGCATTTCTCACAAGTATTTTCAGCTTAATTACTAACAACTGAGACCACCTCTTGATTTCTTCCTAACAAGGCTCCAATTTTTGTTGTAATTACTCATTCACACTTAATGATGTTGAAAATAGCTTGTGTACAAACAACGGGCACAATATTCATGGCAACAAACACATCCATATTCCCTTCGAACTTGGATTCCGTTGAATTTCATTAAACAAGGAGTCTTTGATGATGACTAACATTTCTTACAAGTATTTTGAGCTTAATTACTGACTAACGAGACCATCTCTTGATTTTTTCCTTACAAGGCTCCAATTTTGGTTGTAATTACTGATTCACACTTAATCATGCTAAACATAGCTTGTGTACAAACAACAGGATCAATATTCTTGGTAACAAGCACATATATATTGCCTTCGAACTAGAAATTTGTTCAGTTTCATTAAACAAAGAGTCTTTGATGATGACTAGCATTTCTTATAAGTATTTTCAGCTTCATTACCGACTAATGAGATCATCTCTTGTTTTCTTCCTAACAAGGCTCCAATTTTTGATGTAATTGCTCTTTCACACTTAATGATGTTGAAAATAGTTGGTGTACAAACCACAAGCTCTATATTCATGGCTATAAGCACATCTATACTTCCTTCAAACTAGAAATCTGTGGAATTTGATTAGACAAGGAGTTTTTTATAATGACTAGCATTTCTCACAAGTATTTTCAGCTTAATTATTGAATATTGAGACCATCTCTTGATTTATTCCTAATACAGCTCCAATTTTTGTTGTAATTACTTATTCATAGTTAATAATGTTGAAAATACCTTGTGTACAAACAACAGGCACTATATTCATGGCAACAAGGACATTTATGCTCCCTTCGAACTAGGAATCCATTGAGTTTGATAAAACAAGGAGTCTTTGATGATAACTAGCATTTCTTACAAGTATTTTCTGCTTAATTACTGACAAACGAGACCTTCTCTTGATTTCATCCTAACAAGACTCCAATTTTTATTGTAATTATTCATTCACACTTAATCATGCTAAAAATAGCTTGTGTACAAATAACAGGAACTATACTCATGGCAACAAGCACATCTGCACTTCCTTGAAACTAAGAATCCATTCAATTTCATCAAGTAAGGAGTCTTTGATGATGAGTAGCATTTTTTACAAGTGATTTTAGCTTAATTATTGGCAAATGAGACCTTCTCTTGATTTCTTCCTAAGAAGGCCCCAATTTTTGTTGTAATTACTCATTCATATTTAATGATGTTGAAAATAGCTTGTGTACAAATAACGAGCACTATAATCATGGCAACAAGCACATCCATACTCCCTTCGAACTAGGAATCTGTTTAACTTCATTAAATAAGGAGTCTTTGATGTTGACTAGCATTTCTTACAAGTATTTTCAGCTCAATTACTGACAAACGACACCACCTCTTGATTTCTTCCTAATATGACTCCAATTTTTGTTGTAATTACTCATTCAAACTAAATGATGTTGTAAATAGCTTGTGTACAAACAACAAGTACTATATTTATGGCAACAAGCACATCTACGCACCCTTGGAACTAGGAATTCATAGTATTTCATTAAATAAGGAGTCTTTGATAATGACTAGCTTTTCTTACAAGTATTTTCAACTTAATTACTTACTAACGAGACTACCTCTTGATTTCTTCCTAACAAGGCTCCAATTTTTGTTGTAATTAGTCATTCACATTTAATGATTTTGAAAATAGCTTGTGTACAAACAACAGGCACTATATTCATAGCAACAAGCATATCTATACTCGCTTCAAACTAGGAATCCGTTGAATTTCATTAAATAAGATGTTTTTGATAATGACTAGTATTTCTTACAATTATTTTCTATTTAATTACTAACTAATGAGACCATCTCTTGATTTTTTCCTAACAAGGCTCCACTTTTTGTTAAGATTGCTCATTCATACTTAATGATCTTGAAAATAGCTTTTGTACAAACAATAGGTACTATTTTCATGGCAACAAGCACATCTACACACCCTTGGAACTAGGAATCCATTGAATTTCATTAAATAAGGAGACTTTGATGATGACTAGCATTTCTTATAAGTTTTTTCAACTTAATTACTAACTAACGAGACCACCTCTTCATTTCTTCCTAACAAGGCTCCAAATTACTCATTCACACTTAGTGATATTGAAAATAGGTTGTGAACAAACAACAAACACTATATTCATGGCAACAACCACATCTATACTCCCTTAGGACAAGGAATCCATGGAATTTCATCAAACAAAGAGTCTTTGATGATGACTAGCTTTTCTTACAAGTTTTGTCAACTTAATTACTCACTAACGAACCTTCTCTTAATTTCTTCCTAACAAGGCTGTAATTTTTGGTGTAATTACTCATTCACACTTAATGATGTTGAAATAGCTTGTGTACAAACAATAGGCACTATATTCATGGCAACAAATACATCCATACTCCCTAAGAACTAGGAATCCATTGAATTTCATTAAACAAGGAGTCTTTGATGATGACTAGCATTTCTGGCAAATTTTTTCACCTTAATTATTGATTCACGAGACCTTCTCTAGACTTCTTCCTAACAAGGTTCCAATTTTTGTTGTAATTACTCATTCACACTTAATGATGTTGAAAATAGCTGTTAACAAACAATAAGCACTATATTCATGGCAACAACCTATCTATACTCCCTTCGAACAAGGAATCCATGGATTTTGATCAAAGAAGGAGTCTTTGATGATGACTAGCTTTTTTTAGAAGTTTTTTCAACTTAATTACTGACTAACAAACCTTCTCTTGATTTCTTGCTAAAAAGGCTGTAATTTTTGGTGTAATTACTCGTTCACACTTAATGATGTTGAAAATAGCTTGTGTACAAACAACAGACACTATATTCATGACAACAAATACATCCATACTCCCTGAGAACTAGGAATCCATTGAATTTCATCAAACAAGGAGTCTTTGATGATGACTAGCATTTCTCGCAAATTTTTTCAACTTAATTATTGACTCATGAGACCTTTTCTAGACTTCTTCTTAACAAGGCTCCAATTTTTGCTATTATTACTCATTCACACTTAATGATGTTAAAAATAGCTTGTGTACAAACAACAAGCACTATATTCATGGCAACAAGCCCATCTATACTCCTTTGAAATTAGGGATCCATTGAATTTTATTAAACAAGGAGTTTTTGATGATGACTAGGATTTCTTACAAGTTTTTTAAACTTAATTACTGACTAATGAGACCTTCTTTTGATTTCTTTCTAACAAGGATCCAATTTTTGTTGTAATTACCCATTCACACTTAATGATGTTGAAAATAGCTTGTGTACAAACAACAAGCTCTATATTCATAGCAACAAGAACATTTATACTCCCTTTAAACTAGGAATCCATTGAATTTCGTTAAATAAGGAGTCTTTGATGATGACTAGCATTTCTTACAAGTATTTTCTACTTAATTACTAGCTAAAGAGAACATCTCTTGATTTTTTCCCAAGAAGGCTCTAATTTTTGTTCTAATTACTCATTCACACTTAATAATGTTGAAAATACCTTGTGTACATACAACAGGAACTATAATAATGGCAAGAGGCGCATCTATACTCCCTTGGACCTACAAATCCATTGAATTTCATTAAACAAGGAGTCTTTCTTGATGACTAGCATTTTTTACAAGTATTTTTAGCATAATTACTAACTAAGGAGACCTTCCCTTGGTTTCTTCCTTACAAGACTCAACTTTTTGTTGTAATTACTCATTCACATATAATGATGTTGAAACTAGCTTGTGTACAAAGAATAGGAACTATATTCATGGCAACAAGCACATCTATCCTCCCTTGGACCTAGGAATCCATTGAATTTTGTTAAATAAGGAGTCTTTGATGATGACTAGCATTTTTTATAATTTTTTTCAGCTTAATTATTGACTAAGGAGAACTTCTCTTGATTTCTTGCCAAGAAGGCTCTAATTTTTGTTGTAATTACTCATTCACACTAAATGATGTTGAAAAAAGCTTTTGTACAAACAATTAGAACTATATTGATGGCAACAAGCACATATATACACCCTTAGAACTAAGAATCTGTTGAACTTCATCAAACAAGGAGTTTTTTATGATGACTAGCATTTCTTACATGTATTTTCAGCTTAATTATTGACTAACGAGACCGTCTTTTGATTTCTTCCAAACAAGGCTCTAATTTTTGGTGTAATTACTGATTTACACTTAATGATGCTAAAAATGTACAAACAATAGGCAATATATTCATGACAAGAAGCACATTTAAACTCCCTTGGAACTAAGAATTTATTGAATTTTGACTAAACAAGGAGTTTTTTATGATGACTAGGATTTTTTACATGTATTTTTAGCTTAATTACTGACTCACACCACTATCTCTTGATTTCTTCCTAACTATGCTCTAATTTTTGTTGTAATTACTCATTCACAGTTAAGGATGCTAAAAATAGCTTGTGAACAAACAACAGACACTATATTCATGGCAAGAAGCACATTTAAACTCCCTTGGAACTAGGAATCTTTTGAATTTTGACTAAATAAGGAGTTTTTGATGATGACTAGCACTTGTTACGATTATTTTCAGCTTAATTACTGACTAATGAGACTATCTCTTGATTTCATCCTAACAAGGCTCAAATGGTTGTTATAATTACTCATTCACATTTAAAGATGTTGAAAGTGGCTTCTGTACAAACAATAAAAACTATATTCATGGCAACAAGCACATCTATACTACCTTGGAACTAGCACTCTGTTGAATTTCATTAAACCAGGAATTTTTGTTGATGACTAGCATTTCTTATAAGTATTTTTCGCTTAATTATTGGCTAACGAGACTATCTCTTGATTTCTTCCTAACAAGGCTCTAATTTTTGTGGTAATTACTCATTCACAGTTAATGATATTGAAAATAGCTTGTTTACAAGTACATCTATACTCCCTTGGAACAAGAAATCTATTGAATTACATTAAACAATGAGTTTTTGGTGATGACTAGCATTTGTTACAAGTATTTTCTGCTTAATTAATGACTAATGAGATTGTCTATTGATTTCTTCCTAATAATGCTCCAATTTTTGTTGCAATAACTCATTCACAGTTAAGGATGTTCAAAATAGCTTGTGTACAAACAACATACACTATATTCATGACAACAAGCACATCTATTCCCCCTTGGAACTAGGAATCTCTTGAATTTCCTTAAACATGGAGTTTTTGATGATGTCTAGCACTTCTTACAAGTATTTTTTGCTGAATTAATGACTAATGAGAACGTCTCTTGATTTCTGCCTATCAAGGCTCCAATTTTTGTTGGAATCACTTATTCACACTTAATGATGTTGAAAATACCTTGTGTATAAACAACGGGAGCTATCTTCATGGCAACAAGCACATCTATACTCCTTTAGAACTAGGAATCCATTGAATTTCCTTAAACAAGGAGTCTTTGTTGATGACTAGCATTTCTTACAAGTATTTTTAGATTAATTACTCACTAACGAGACCATCTCTTGATTTCTTCCAAAGAAGGCTCCAATTTTTGTTATAATTACTCATTCACACTTAATGATGTTGAAAATAGCTTGTGTACAAATAACAAGCACTATATTCATGGCAACAAGCACATCTATACTCCCTTGGTACTAGGAATCCCTTGAATTTCGTTAAATAAGGAGTTTTTGATGACAACTAGCATTTCTTACAAGTATTTTCTGCTTAATTAAAGACTAATGAGATTGTCTCCTAATTTCTTCCTAACAATGCTCCAATTTTTGTTGTAATTACTCATTCACAATTCAAGATGTTGAAAACAACTTGTGTACGAACAACAGGCACTATATTGATGGCAACAAGTACATCCATACTCCCTTGGAATGAGCAATCCATTGAATTTCATTAAGGAAGGAGTTTGTGATGATGACTAGCATTTCTTACAAGTATTTTCAGCTTAAATACTAACTAACTAGAGCATCTCTTGATTTCTTCCTAACAAGGCTCTAATGTTTGTTGCAATTACTTATTCATGCTTAAAGATGTTGAAAATAGCTTGTGTACAAATAACATGCACTATATTCATGGCAACAAGCATATCTATACTCCCTTGCAACTAACAATCCGTTGAATTTCATTAAATCAGGAGTTTTTGTTGATGAATAGCACTTCTTACAAGTATTTTGCACTTGATTACTGGCTAATGAGACCATCTCTTGATTTCTTCCTAACAAGGCTCTAAATTTTGTTGTAATTACTCATTCACAGTTAATGATGTTGAAAATGCGCTAAAACAAATAAGCAAAGTAAGAAGGATTGCATACAGATAGACTAACACATTTGAATGGTAATGTGCTTAATAGACAAACTAAATAAAAATAAATAAATCACAAGGCAACAAATTGAAGAATTAATTGATCTAACCTAATTTAGAGATAGACTTTGATACCAATTAATGCAAACCCCGAAGGACGTGGCTTAAGGACCTAATACACGCAAACAATACCCAGGAATTAGGAGTGATAAGTCAAGTTGAATGTCATAAAAGAATTACTTCCTAATAAGTTCTTTAGTTCTTGAAAGAATCGAAGGAGAAAACTCTTTCTTTTTATTTCTCTCAAATTGTATGATTTTTGAGCTTATAAGGAGGTGTTTATTTATAGCTTAAGATAACAACCCTAAAAGAGACATAAATTCCTATTTAGAATAAACTCTTATCTAGGACAAATTCTTATTCATAATACTTCCACTTTTATAGCAAATACTTATTTAGGACAAACTCATATTTATAAGTGAATGTTATTACTTAACACTAGCTCATTAAGCACTCTAATCATATTAATAAAGTCTTGACTCTCTTTCAAGCTTGAATTCGTACCATTTATAGCTTGGTTGGTCCAAATGTCTTCAATTAACTTATTTAGTGTTTCTTTCATCTTTTGGCTCTAGGTTGCATTATTAGACCTTTTGGAATGTGCAATGGATCTCTTACATCCTTTAAAGCCTTTCATGCATCATCTTTAAGCTTCTCATCAATAAGCCATAGGGTAAAACTCTAGATTTAACCTCCTTATATGGTTCTCTCATAACCAACTTCCTTAAGAAACTCATAAGTACACATAAATGATTTTCCCTAACTAAAAAACCCTCATTCTTATAAAATTTCCCAAAGGTCAACTTCTCATATGCCCTACACATATTAGTAAGGTCAGGATCTTTTACATATAAATCTTAATGTATTTAAATCCAAACAATTTTGCACTAAGTGTAAAGATAAGGGCATACTTGCGAGATAATGCATTAGCTATCATATTCTCCTTACTTTGTTTTTATTTGATGACGTAAGGAAATGTCTCAATGAATTTAACCTGTTTGGTATGTCTCTTACTTAACTTTCCTTATCCCTTCAAGTGCTTCGAGGATTTATGGATGACAAACTTCTTAGTCCAAAGGTAATGTGACCATGTCTCTAATGCATACATCTTCTTTCCATAAATGAGACAATTAAGGGCCCATACTAATGCATACATCTCCTTGGGCTTATACCAATACACACATCTCTTTATCATAAATGAGACAATTAAAGGCTACTCCCCTTAGCTTTTCACTGATATAGGCAATTAGTTGTCCTTCCTACATCAAAATAACTCCCATGCCAATACCTAAAGCATTACACTTAATGTTAAAAGTTTTAGCAAAGTTAGGTAAAGCAAGTAAGTGTGTAGAAAGGCAATTTTCCTTATATCAAATTAAAATCTTTGCTTTGATTACTATCCCACTTAAAACTCACATTTTTTTAATAACCTCAGTTAATAAAGTGTCTATAGAAACTAGCTAGACCATGAAAACTATGCATATCACTAATTGACTTAGGTGTAAGCCAATCACAAATTGCCCTCATCTTTTCCTCTTCACCTCAATACCTCTAGCACTCATAACATAGCTAACAAAATATGATCTAATCAATGCAAAAGGAACCTTTCTCAAGATTAGCATACAATTTCTCAAAACATAAACACCTATAAACTAGAATATCATCAAAATACATAACCACAAATTTACCAATAAATACATATAAAACATGATTCATCAATCTTATAAAACTACTTGGTGTATTTGTGAGACCAAATGGTATAACAAGCCCTTCATACAAAGTAAATTCAGTTTTAAAAGTTATTTTCCACTCATCTCCCTTTTTAATTCAAATTTGCTAATATCCACTTTTCAAATCAATTTTAGAAAAGACACATGAATCATGTAATTCATCTAACATGTCATCTAATCTAGGTATAAGATGGCTATACTTTATCGTGATTTTGTTGACTACTTTACAATCAACAAATATCTTTTAAGTGTTATCCTTCATGGGCATAAGAAATATTGGAATTACACATAAACTCATGTTATCCCTTACGTATCCTTTTGCAATAAGCTCCTCAACTAACATTTAAAGCTCCTTTGTCTCCTCAAGATTACGTTTGTAGGCCGATTAGTCTAGAATTATTGCATGAAGGATGAATTCAATTTGATGTTCTCTTCCCATTAAAAGTGGTAAACTACATGGTTCTTCAAGAAAAAACATCACTAAATTCTTGCAAAAAAGAAACCAACAACACCAGACAAAAAAGGGTTAAGCTCATCAATATTAAAATGAGCCTTTTTGTACAAAAATACAATCATAAGCTATTTTTAATAGAAAGCTCTCTTAACATCACACTTTTTTGCATACAAACTCATAATTTTTCTCTCTCGCCCTCTTCATTTATTTCTCTCGGTCTTATCTCTTTTCTCTGTTTTACTTTCCTTCCTTTCTCCTTTCAACCTTAATTTCTTTTTTCCTCTCACTTTCTTTCTTAATCGTCAATTGATCTTCATAAAATTGTTAAGGTGTCAAAGGTACAAGAGTAATAGGTTTATCATTTATTACAAAAGAGTACCTATTCTTAAACCTCTAATACATTACACACATGAATAATTTAAGTGCATTGATGATATGAGGGATAGGATGAGTTAGCAAGCCAATACATTAGTGAAATTGTAAAGGAGGCATGGGGGTTGTAAGGTTCCTAATGCCAAAAAGCATAAGAGAAGATTATGGCCATGAAAAAGATGTAAAAGACAATAAGTTTAATGATCCATCTACTTTCGTTAAAATTGCTAATAGTATAAATGGTCAAAGAGATTTTAAGAGGCAAGATACCTCTAATCATAATTTTGGTAGCATTAAAATGAAAATTCTTCTATTCCAAGGGGAAAAACGATCAAGAAACCTATTTATAATTGGAAAAGAAGGTTGAGTTGGTTTTTGATTATCACAACTACACTAAAGTGAAAAAAACATAAAATTTGTTGTCATTTTTATTAATTATGCTATTATTTGGTGGAATCAATTTTTATTTTTATTAGGAGAAGGAATTGTGAGAGGCCTATTAATACACAAGAGGAGATAAAGGCTATTATGAGGAGGAGATTTATCCCTAATCACTATTATAGGGACTTGTATCAAAAGCTGCAAGGACTCACTTAAGGGACTAGGAATGTAGAGGACTACTACAAAGAAATAAAGATTGTCATGATTCGAGTTAATGTAGAGGAGGATAGAGAAGCAACCATGGTTCATTTCCTACAAAGGCTAAATAGAGGCATCACCAATGTAGTTGAGTTACAACATAATGTGGAGTTAAAGGATATGGTGCACATGGCAATGAAAGTTGAAAGGCAACTCAAATGGAAGGGTTTTACACGGTTTGGATAGAATTCAAGTTCCACTTTATCCTGGAAGACAATTTGAAGGAAAAGGGAGGAGACAACTAATTACAAGCCCAAGGTTAAATCGTACAAGGGTAAAGAAGTGAGTCCTAGTAAGGTGAAAGGTAATTTTAATTCCTAACCCAGTAAAGATATAAATGTTAAATATTTTAAGTGTTTAGGAAGGGGACATATTGCATCTTAGTGTCTAAATAAGTTTATCATGGTGTTGTAAGGTAATGGTGATATTAAGACCAAAAGTGAGTATGATAATGACTCCATGCCACCATTAAAGGATACAAGTGATGGAAAGAAGTACTCAATTGAGGGAGATATGTTGGTGGCTAGATAAACATTAAGTGCACAAACCAAGGAAGATGATAAAGTGTAAAGAGAGAATATCTTCCATACATGGTGTTACATCAAAGGTACGGAATATAGTGATAAGGGTATGTATGCATTGGATGATTATTGATGGGGTTATATATGCAATGGTACAAGATTTGGTGACATGGTAACACTACTTTTGGCCCAAGAAATTTGTCATCCATACTAACTATGAATCCTTAAAACACTTGAAGGGACAAGGAAAGTTGAACAAAAGACATGCCAAGTGAATCGAATTCATTAAATATAAACAAGGTAAAGAAAATGTGGTAGTTCATGCATTATTTCACAAGTATGCCCTTATCTTTACACTTACTACAAAATTATTAGGATTTGAATATATTAAAGATTTATATGTAGAAGATCCTAACTTTACTTTTGAGAATTTTTATAGGCATTAGGGTTTTTCTATTTAGAGAAAATTGTGTATGTGTCCTATGAGTTCTTTAAGGGAGTTAGTTGTGAGAGAACCTTATATGGGTGGTCTAATAGGTCATTTCGGAGTTAGGAAAACCCTAGATATCCTAACTAAACATTTCTTTTGGCCACACCTAAAATGAGATGTTGAGAGAGTATATAAGAAATGCATAACATGCAAACAAGTTAAATCTAGAGTTTTGCCTTATGGCTTATATACCCTTTTACCTATACCTAGCCATCCTTAAAGAGGTGTCTATTTATAGATTAAGATAGCAATCTTAAAGAGGTATAAATTCCTATTTAAGAAAAATTGTCCCCCAATATTTATTACCCCTCTTTGCTTGCCCACCAACAACACATAAAAACCAAAGCCTTTTTTTTGCCCAACCCTAATTTCTAAAAATCCTTCTTTCCTTTTGCTCTATAACTTAGTTGTTCCTTTCATTAATCTAACTACCACACAACTTCTTAGGTAAGAGTTTTCGCTTGCTAATAACAGAAGTAAATCATTATTAAAAAATTATCATTTACCCTATGTGGAAGTTTTTGGATCTTCATTATCATATAAAATAAATATCCATACAAGTATTATTATGTTGGTGTGAAAGTCACATTAGCCAATTTTTGTTGGGAGGAGCTTTTTCACTAGTGGAATGAAGAAAAGAAATTAATATGTGTCTGAATGTTAGTTAAACAAAAGCTCAAGGCAAGCAAGCATGATTCCATTAGCAATTTACTTGCAAGTCAATGCCCACATGCCACTTAAAAGAAAAAGGTTTTATTTGAGTTGACAAATGCTTTTGAGGATCACAACACATGTTTGATTGGAAAATTTCCCCACAAAAGTTTCCTAAATTTGAGAGATAGACGAGAGTGGAGTCAAGGAGCTTGGATTCGACTTTTTGCAAAGCAATATTCAAATATTCACAGAAGCCATCAATATAACTTTGTTTTTTTGTCATTAAGGAAAAAGGAACTCTTTGGACTTTTTTTATTAAAAAAAAAACATTCACTTTACAATAGGACATAGAATTGATCATGACATAATTAATGGCTAATCATTTAGACACAGTACTTTCTAAGAGGATATATAATGTTTTGTCCACTCACAAAACATTCATGTGGGAGAACTTTTTGCAAAGACATGGCTAGAAAACTTAAGTGTCATCTAGCCATAACTTAGGGATGGCTAGGTATGGGTAAAAGGGTATATAAGACATAGGGTAAAATTATAGATTTAACCTATTTGCATGTTATGCATTTCTCATATACCCTTTCAACATCTCATTTCATATATGGCCAAAAGAAATGTTTAGTTAGGACATTTAGGGCTTTCCTAACTTTGAAATGACCTATTAGACCACCCTCATGAGCTTCTCTCACAACTAACTCCCTCAAAAAACTTATAGGCACACATAAATGATTTTCTTTAAATAAAAAAACCCTTATGCCTATAATACTTCTTAATGGTTGTCTTCTTACATGCTCTATACACATTAGCAAAGCTAGGATCTTCTACATATAAATCTTTAATATATTCAAATCCTAATAATTTTGCAGTAAGTATAGAGATAAGGGCATACTTGCAAGATAATACATCAATTACTACATTTTCCTTACCTTATTAATATTTGATGATGTAGGGAAAGGTATCAATGAATTCGATCCAAATGGCATGTCTTTTGTTCAACTTTCCTTGTCTCTTCAAATGCTTCAAGGATTCATGGTTAGTATGGATGATGAACTCCTTTGGCCAAAGGTAATGTTGCCATGTCTTTAAAACCTGTACCAATGCATACATTTCTTAATCATAAGTAGGATAATTAAGGTTTGCTCCATTTAGCTTTTCACTAAATTAGGTAATTGGGCACCTTTCCTACATCAAAACAACTCCAATGTCAATACCAAAAGTATCACACTCAATTTCAAAAGTTTTTATAAAGTCATATAAAGTAAGTAAGGGTGCAAAACTTAATGTTTTCTTAATGCAATTAAAAGTCTTGTCTTGATCATTACCCTATTTAAAACCCATGTTTATTTTGATAACCTCAGTTTGTGGTGCAATAATGGTGCTAAAGTCCTTAACAAAGCATCTATGAAAACTAGCTAAACCATGAAAGATACACATATCAATAATTGACTTAGGTGTAGGCCAATCATAGATTGCCTTAATTTTTTTCTTATTAATCTTAATACCTTTAACACTCATAACATAGTCAAGAAATATGATCTAATTAGTACAAAAGGAACATTTCTTGAAATTAGCATGCAATTTTTTAGAACGTAAAACAATTAAAATAGAACATAAATGAACAAGATGTTTTTCTAGGCTTTTACTACATACCAAAATATCATCAAAATACACAACCACAAATTTACCAATAAATGGACACAAAACATGATTCATTAATTGCATAAAAGTGCTTGGTGCATTAATGAGACGAAATGGCATAACAAACCATTCATACAAACCATACTTAATTTTGAAAGTTATTTTCTACTCATCTCCCTCTCTCATCTTAATATGGTGATATCCGCTTTTCAAATCAATTTTAAAAAGAACACATGAACCATGCAATTCATCTAACATGTCATCTAACCTAGGTATAGGGCGATGATACTTTACAGTGATTTTGTTAACCATCGATAGTCAACACACATCCTTCAAGTCCCATCTTTCTTAGGTATAAGTAGGATAGGAACCACACAAGAACTCATACTTTCCCTCACATATCCTTTCAACATAAGTTCCTCAACTTGCCTTTAAAGATGTTTTGTCACCTTGGGATTACTCCTATATACTGATTGGTTTACGATGGATGCACCGGGGATAAAATCAATTTGATACTCAGTTCCTCTCTTAAATGACAATCCACTTAGGACATCCTCAAGGAATAGATTTTAAAATTTCTGCAAAAGAGAAATAACAACACTTGGTAAAGAAAAGTCAAACTTGTTAGTGTTAATAAAAACCTTTTTGCACAAAAGTACGATCATAGACTATTTGGTATAAAATGCTCTTTTAACATCACTTTCTTTTGCATAGAAACCTTTAGTTTTTTTCTCTCTCTCTTATGTCCTCACTTTTTCTCCTCTCCTTTTTGTTTTAATTATCCCTCTCTTTTCAATCTCTCTTATTTGTTCACTCTCATTTTTAATCCTTAGTCGATCCTTATAAACTTTTTGAGGTATTGATGGTACAAGAGTGATGAGTTTTTCATTCATTACAAAGGAATATCGATTCATAAAGCCATCATATATAACTCACCTATCAAACTACCTTGGCCTTCTTAATAGAATATGGCTTGTATGCATAGGTACAACATCACATAAAACTTCATCATATTACCTTTTGATAGGAAATGGCACAAGCATTTGCTATCATTCAACCATTAAAGTTTATATGACATAAGATGTTTTATAGTTAGTAAATTCAACTTTTCAACCATAATTGTGTTAGTTACGTTAGTGTAACTCCCAACATCAATAATCATACTACATACCTTATCTTTAATAAAACACCTCATATGAAAGATGTTATCTTGTTGCCCCTCATTTTCTTCCTTCATTTGCATATTTAATGCTTACCTTGTGATGAGAGCTACTCCATTAACTAAATACTCCTCTCCATCACTTTCACCCTTCAATGATGGCATAAAATCATCATCTAATTAACTTGTAGTTTCAACATTGTCATTACCTCTCAAGATCACTAAAAGCTTATTTGGACATTGAGATGCAATATAACCCTTTACTAAACACTTAAAACATTTAACATTTCTATTTCTAGTTGGTCAGATATTAGAATTACCTACCTCCTTGCTAAAACCGACATTCTTGCTCTTGAATAACTTAACATTGGACTTATAATTGGCCTTCTTGTCCCTTTTATTCCAATTCGACTTCTAAGATGAGGTAAAACTTAAATTCTACCTAAACCGTCTAGAAATGTTTCTTTTAAGTTGTCTTTCAACTTTCATTGTCATGCGTACAATGTCTTCTAATTCCATTTAGTGTTACAACTCAACCATATTAGGTATACCTCTATTTAGCTCTTCTAGAAATCAAGCTATGGTTACCTCTCTATCTTTTTCTACATTCTCCCTAATCATGGCAATCTCTATCTCCTTATGGTAGCCCTCTACACTTTTGGTGCCTTAAGTCAATCGTTTGTAGCCTTTGGCATAAATCCCTGTAATAGTGATTAAGGACAAACTTTCTCCTCATAATAGCCCTTATCTCCTCCCATATATCAATAGGCCACTCAAGATTCCTTCTCCTAGTCAAAACAAGTAGATCCCACCAAATAATAGTACAATTAATAAATTTAACAGCAACAAGTTTCACCTTTTTCTCCTCGGAATAATTGTGACAGTTCAAAACCAATTCAACCTTCTTCTCCCATTTTAGGTACGTATCAAGATCATTCTTACCTTGAAATAAAGGAATTTTCATTTGAATACTATCCAAATCATGGTCATAGGTGCCTTGCCTCCCAAAATATCTTTGATCCCTTCTATTATTGGCAATTCTGACCACAGTAGTTCAATCATCGAATTCATCTTCTACATCATCTTCATGGTCATAGGCATGTCTCAATTGCTTTATTGCATTAGAAGCCTCATAGTCTCCATGCCTCCTTTGCAACTTTGTTATTATATTACCTTACTCCTTCATCTTTTCTTTCATATTATCAAATATGGTATTCATGCACTCAAATTGTTATTGCATAGCTTTGATCATGAAGGACACATCACTAACTCCCTTCTAAACTACATCTTTGTCTATGGAAATCAAGTATTACTTTGACATAAAATGATCAGGATACCTTACAAAACACTCCTTTACGTGTTTCACTCAAAGAAAAGGTGTCACACTTTCTCGTGTTTACACTTTTTATGGCTTTTTCTTATTATGAACTTGCACTCTTGCCCTTTACCACTCAAATTTCCCCCTCTAACTCTTTAAATAACTAAACAAGCTAAATAAAGAGGATTGGTTTAGAACAGAATAAGGTGAATGAGGTATAATTAAACTAATTGAAGAATAAGGAGTTAAAAAAATGAACAAGGATATCAAGGCAAATGAATTTAATAAATTAGACTTATATAAATCAAGATAAGAGTTAAACTTAGAGCACAAGCTTGGATGACATAATAAGAAAATAGATGGCAGAATTAGAGTTAAATAAGAAAATTATATTATTATTATGGTCAATATGACCAAACTATTTAAATTTTATTAATAACTTGAATTCGATGCTTCTCTTTTTGTTCCTCTTTTTTTTTTCTTTTGCTCAACACAAAACAATAGTAGAATACTTAAAGATAGCATATGGAACTAAAAATAACACATTTTGATAGTTATGATAAAAAATAAAAGCAAAGTAAAAAGGATTGCAAATGGATAGATTAGCGCAATTAAATGGTAATGTGCTAAATAGACAAACTAAATAGAAATAAATAAATCATAAGATAGCAAATTGAAAAATTAATCGATCTAACCTAATTTAAAGTTGGGCTCTAATACCAACTAATGAGAAAAACCCCAAAAAGACGTGATTAAAGGACCCGATGCACGCGAGGAATCAAAGAATACTCAAGAAAGCAAAATTAGACTTTAATAACACAAACCCTAGACCCAACATTCAAAGGAACATGAATTTAAAGTATTTAAGAAGGATATAAATGTCAGACTCCAGAAAAGAAAGGAATTGGGAGTGATAATTCAAGTTGAATGCCTCAAAAAGAGATACTTCTTTATAAGTTCTTTAGTTCTCAAAAGAATCGAAGGAGAAAACCCTTGCGTTTTATTTCTCTCAAAATTGTCTAATTTTTCAAAGGTTACTAGGAGGTATTTATTTATAGGCTAAGATAGCAATCCTGAAAAGGCATGAATTTCTATTTAAGATAAATCCTTATTTAGGACAAACTCTTATCTAAGACAAATTCTTATACAGAAAACTTCCACTTTTATAACAATCACTTATTTAGGATAAACTCTTATTTAGGAGTGAATGTTATTACTTAGTCCTAGCCCATTAAGTACTCAAATCATATTATTAAGGTTAGGACTCTCTTTCAAGTTTGAATTTGCACTATTTGTAGCTTGGTTGGCCTAAATGCCCTCAATTAGCCCATTTAGTGCTTATTTCATCTTTTTAACTCTACCTTATGTTATTAGACCTTTTGGAATGTGCAATTAACCTCTTACATCCTTTGAAGCCTTCCATGCATCATCTCCAAGCTTCTCATTAACTACAACCACTTTAAGATGAATAACAATGAGATGATCTCTAAGATGTACATGAGATTTACCAACATCATCAATCCACTTATGAACCTTAAGAAGGACATGAAGATTTATTGATTTTATAAAGATGATATTGAAATCACTTCCAAAGTCATAGGACCTTAAGGTGATAAGCATCACAAAATCCCAAAACCTAAACATATTAAGCTTAGATGAGTTGATTGGGTCCTTACTGACCCATGAAATGACCTCTACTAAAAGGTTAATAAAAAGAAGAAAGGAGTTGCTTTTAGAGCCTCCTACCCCAAAGAAAGCGATGATATTAATGAAAGTGATCAATACACCTAAAAAGATAAAGAAAAGCTTGTCATCTTAATAAAGAGGATCACACAACTTTAGAGAAAGAAGAAGTGGTAAAAGATCCTTTAAAAGCAACCACAATAAGGATGAGATCATTTGTTACAATTGCAGCAAACCTGGTCACATTGCTCTCAATTGTCTAAAAAAATAAAAAAGAAGGACAAAAGGCTAGCAAAGAAAGTCTTCAAAGCTACTTAGGATGACCTAACTAACTTGGAAGATGATTCTAATGATGTTAGAGTTAACTTGATATTCATAGTTATAGAGGATGAGGTAAATTCCAGCTATGATACCTCTAATGATAATAAATCATTAATTGATGAGTTATATGACAATTTAAATTAAATGGGTAAAAAAACTCAATGACATGACTATCAAGAACAAGGATCTTCATATTGAGATTATCTTTCTAAAGCATGGAATTAAATCCTTGAAGAATGACAATGTTTCATTAAAAAATAAGAATGATTCTTTAAAAGATGATAATGCTTCTCTAAAAGATGAGGTCAAGTCACTTATTAAAAAGAATAATGATTTAAATAATGTTTATAATAAGAAAAGACCTATGGAGCTCTTAAATGATAATATTTATTTTAGAAAAGAAATATTAGAGTTTCAAGATTCTTTCTTTATGTTCATTCAAAGTAAAGACAAACTAGACATACTACTTAACTCTCAAAAGTCTCAAGGTGAGAAGAGTGGTTTGCGCTATATGTCTTATACATATCAACCTAAAACTTTTAAGGGTAAGACAGCTCATGTTCACATATATACATAAGCATCTAATAGCATATCACTTAAAAATGCTCATGCATAATATCATGGTAAAAAAGCATCTCATAAGTATGTATTACACAAAATATACATAAAAGCCTAGAGTATCTCATAGGCATATATATTCTCATGATAGATAACATGATCACAATAAATATGATACTTATACATAAAAATAACATGATAGAGATCATATTAGATGTTATTTTTATGGTAACTATGGTCATATGTAATATTAGTATAATTTGAGATGAAGTTTAAATGGTTATTCTTATGTAGGTACTAAAGGCACCAAAGTTAACACTCAAGGACCCAAAAAAATTTGGTTACCTAAATCTAAATGAATTATTTATAAGTATGTTCTAAGAGTTGTATGAAGAAAGATGAACAATATCTAGATAGTGATTGCTCTAGACACATGACAAGGAATCCCAAAAGCTTTAATTTCATGAAAAAAATAGATGGTGAGACAATAACATTTGGATATAATGCCAAAGGTAAGAATATTAGCATTGGGAAGATAAGTAAGGGAAAGCCCTTAATGATTGATAATGTTTCACTTGTCAAGAGACTCAAGTTTAATTTGTTAAGTATTAGTCAATTGTATGATAACAACTACAAGATATCATTTAAGCAAAATGCTTATCATATTGCTTATTCTAAAACAAGTGATCTCTTATTTGCTACAAAGCTTTCAAATATGGTTTATATTATTGATTTACACACTTTGAGAAACCAAGATGTTAAGTGTTTTACCTTTATTAGTGAAGAATTGTATATGTGGTATTGAAGGTGATGTCATGCAAAAATGAAGCAATTATTAAAGTTCAACCAACACAACCTTATAAAAGGTCTTCCAAAGTTAAAATTTGAAAAGGACAAAGTGTGTGATGTATATCAAATGGGTAAACAAAGCAAGAGCTCTTTTAAGGGTAAAAAGGTAATATCTACAACTAGACCTATACAACTGTTACATATGGAGTTATTTGGTCTAACTCACAGTTCATCTTTAGCTGATAAGTTATATGTATATATCATTGTAGGTGATTATAATAGATTTAGATGGGTTACATTCCTAACTTATAAGGATGAGTGTTTAACAACTTTTGAGAGATTTTATAAGTCCAAAATGAAAAGGGATATCATGTCACTTCAATTAAAAGTAATCATGATGGTGAGTTTAAGAATAAAGGTTTTAAGAATTTTTGCACTTCTTAAAGTATCTCTCACAACTTCTCAACTCTAAGAACTCTATAACAAAATGGAGAAGTTGAAAAAAAGGATATAACCTTGCAAGAGATTGGTATAATCAAGTTAAATAAGGATAGCCTTCCTCAATATTTTTTAGCAAAATCAATACATATTGTTTGTTTTGTGCCCAATAGAGTTTTCATTCATCCAAATCATGCAAAGACCCCTTATGCCTAGAATAAACTTCTTATGAGTTTTTAGTTGCAAGTGGTATATTTTAAACATAAAAGACAACCTAAGCAAGTTTGATTTTAAGGTAGATGAAGGTATTTTCTTAAGATATTCTTCCAATAACAACGCATATAAAGTGTTTAACAAGAAATCTCTTATTGTAAAGGAGTTCATAAATGTTGCATTTGATGTAGTTAACTCCTCTCTTAGAAAGAAAGAGTTAGATAACCTTACAAGTACAAGTAAAAGCTTAGAAAAGGCAAGTGAATCAGTGAGGTAGTAATAACATTTTAATGATGTTCAAAAAGAGTAGAGTGAACAACTAGAAGTAAATGAGTCTAACCTTCTAAAGGATGATAATCTTGATAATGTTATTCAACAAGTTTCAAAAGGGTGAAAGCAAGTTATAAAGGCATTTCAAGATTAAATTATTGTTAACCCTTCTCACATTTTGAGAACATGGTTTACATTTAGGAACACTAGCAATGTTACACTTGTTTCACAAATGGAACCAATACTTATAAATGATGCATTGGTCAACTAGTCTTAGGTGCATACAATAAAGGATAAACTTAACTTATTTGAGGACAAAAAAGGTCTAGACTTTAATACTAAGACATTATGATCATCTTATTATTGGAACCAAATGGGTCTTTAGAAACAAGCTTGATGAAAAGTGGTCAAATTGTGATAAACAAACAAGGTTAATTGCCAAAAGTTACAATAAAAAAGGCATCAATTATAATGATAACTTTGCCCTAATTGCTAGGCTAAAAGTCATTAGAATGTTAATTGCATTTTCATTGAATAAAAATTTTAAGCTATATCAAATGGACATGAAAAGTGCATTCCTCAATCGTTATATCACAAAGGAAGTTTATGTTGATTAACCCCCTAACTTTGAAAGTAATGAGTTCCCAAATCATGTTTACAAGCTTTCAAACATTTTATATGGGTTGAAACAAGTACTAAGAGCATGGTATAAAAGATTATGCTCTTTCTTAGGTAACAAAGGCTACATTAAAGTTAAAGTAGATATTACTCTTTTTACCAAGTTAGAAGGTAAGAATTTGTTAATTATTCAAATTTATGTTGATGATATAATATTTAGTGCTACTAATGAGCTATTGTGCAAAGACTTTACTAGTGATATGGAAATTAAATTTAAGTATGATGGAAGAATTGAACTTCTTTCATAGACTCTAAATCAAGTAAACAAAGGATGGAATCTTCATTAATCAAGTCAATTATGCAAAAGAGCTATTGAAAAGGTTTGACATGGATGATTCCAAACCTTGTAGCACTTCAATGACTACTTCCACAAAACTAGATAACAATGTAGATGGTAAGGTTATGGATCAAAAGTAATATAGAGATTTGATTGGTAGTCCTCTCTATCTTATGGCTAGTTGACTAGATTTGATGTCTACTATTTGTTTGTATGCAAGATTTCAATCCAACTCATATGAGTCACACCTAGTTGTCTTTAAAAGAGTGCTTAATTAAGTGAAGGAAACCATAGGTTTAGAATTTTGGTATCTTAAGGGATCAACCTTTGACTTAGTAGGTCACTTAAACCCAAACTTTTTACGAAATAGAATTTAGAGGAAAAGTATAATAAGTGTTTGTTAATTTCTTAACTAAGTCTTAGTCTCATGGTAAAGTAGAAATAAGGTTTAGTTGCTCCTTTATAGTTGAAGTAAAGTACATGACAACTAGTGTATGTTGTACTTAATTGCTTTAGATGAAATATACCTTAAAGGACTTTAAATATTGCATTACTCTCATTTACTTATCAAGTGTGATAATATGAGTATAATTAATATGACCAAGAATCCTATACTCTATGCCCAAACTAAACACATTAACATCAAACATCATTTTATGAAAGATCATGTGTTTAAAGGAGATATGTCCTTAAAGTTTGTGACCACCAATGTTTAGCTAGCCAATATCATTACAAAACCCTTAAGTGAGGATAGGTTTGTGGCCATTAGAGAGATATTGGGTATAATTAAGTTAAATTGATCTCTAGAAAAGAATAAACTCAAGAGTAATAAGTCAAATTAAATGTCGCAAGAAGAATTAGTTCTTATTAAATTCTTTAATTGTTGAAAGAAGAAAAAGAGAAAATTTTCAATTTTATTTCCACCTAATGATCTACCCCATTCAACAATGAAATCAAGATTATTTACAAGTTGAATTAATAACTTTATAAATAAGGATAAATTTTCCTAATAAGTTGACAACAAATATACTTTTATTTTTGAAGGATTGTTGTAGAAACCATTACAATCACTTAACACACAAGCCCATTCAATATACTTATGCAACTAATAAAGAATTAAGTCACATTTTGATATGCTTGGTTGCCTTTTAATCTTGAATTTGCTTCATTGGCCCAAACTTCTTCGATCAACTTGTTAAATGCCTTTTTATCCTTTTAACTCTTGAACATGTTATTAGCCCTTCTTGAATGCTCATTGGATCTTTAAAAATCATTTATAAATCAACTCTCCCATGGATCTCATCATTCCCCCTCTCTATAAAATGATTTGTCATCTAATCATCATTTGTATTAAAAAAAGAAGGATTAGAAACATTAAATATTGCACTTTTAGTGTACTTACTAAGTCCAACTTATAGGCATTGTCATTAATTTGTACCACTATTTAAAATGGACTATATCTTCTAGGTTATAACTTTGAATGCTTTTAAGCTGAGAACTTTTTCTTGTGTAAATGCATTCAAACCTAATTGTCGAGTTCAGATACTACCTTATTTTGTGTTTTATTAGTATGAGATACATATTGCTTAATTCATTTTGCAATTTATTATTGTACTTTCTTGTGCAACTTCTTCACCATTTTAACCTTACATTCACCGTCTAAACTAGCATGCTCATCAATGGGTATCAAATCCAAAGGAGTCAAAAGATCAAAACCATACACAATTTCAAATAGAGAGAACTAGTAGCAAAATGGACACTCCTATTATTCTCAAAAAACAATCTTCCCACATTTTTAAATTCATTCGAATAATAGCATGCAACAAGGTAAAAAAATTTTGATTAACTACCAAAAAATTTTGATTAACTACCCTGATTTGTCCATCCATTTTTGGATGACAAGTACTTAAGAACAATAATTTAGTATCTAATTTACCTTATAAAGTCTTCTATGAGTAGCTTAAGAACTTTGTATCCCAATTTAAAATAATATTTTAAGCCATACCATGCAAGCATACTATGTCTCTAAAATACAATCTAGCCATGTTGTTTACATCATCAGTTTTATGACATAAAATAAAGTGTGTCATCTTTGAAAATCTATTAACAATAACAAATATAAAATTCCTACCCTTTTTTTACTATAACAACCACAACATAAAGTTCATAAATAAATCAATTTAAGGTTTGTTAAGTAAGGGTAAAAGGGTATATAAGTCATTGGGTAAAATTCTAAATTTAACTTGTTTACAAGTAATACATTGCTCACTCATTCTCTCAACATCTCTCTTTATATGCAGCCAAATCAAGTGAACATTCAAAATATCTAGAGTTTTTCTAACACCAAAGTGTCCCATTAAACTATCCTCATATGCTTCCTTTACTATAACTTATTTTCTTTAAACAAAAACCTATCACACATATAAAATTTTCCAAAGGTAGCATTTCCACATATATTAAACACATTAACAAAATCAAGATCATTAACATAAATCTTTAATGTACTTAAATCTTAACAATGTTGCTTTTAAAGTAAAGATAAATGCATATGTGCATACCTTCGAGATAATGCATCAACCATGACGTTTTCCTTACCTTACTTATACTTGATCACATAAGGAACAATCTTAAGAAATTCCACCCATTTAGCATGTCATTTATTCAACTTATCTTGTCCCTTCAAATGCTTTAAGGACTCATGATCAATATAGATTATGAACTTTTTAGGCCAAAGACAATGTTGCCATGTTTTTAAGACCCTTACCAATGTATATAACTCTTTATCCTAAGTTGGATAATTAAGCATTGCCCCACTTAATTTTTCACTAAAAAATGCAATAGGGCATCGCTCTTCTATCAAAACAACCCTTATGTGAATACCTAAAGTATCAGACTCAATTTCAAAAGTTTTAGTAAAATCAAGCAAAACAAGTAATGACACAAAATTTAATTTCCCTTAATCAAATTAAATATGCTCTCTTGTTTACCTCTTCACACAAAATCTACACTTGTCTTCACAATTTTAGTTAATGGTGTAATAATTGTACTAAAATTCTTGGCAAATCTCTTATAGAAACTAACCAAACTATGAAAACTTTGCACCTAAAAAATATTCTTAGGTGTTAGTCATTCTTTAATAGCCCTAACCTTCTCTTTATCAATTATTATTCCTTGATTTGAAACCATATAACCTAAAAATACAATCTGATTCGTATAAAAGGTTAGTAAATAATCTTTTTTTTTTTCTTAAAACATCTAGCACACTTTAAATATGCTTAATATGATCATTTAAATTCTTACGATAGACTAGAATATCATCAAAATAAATAACTATAAATCTGCCTATGAAAGCATGCAAAACATAGTTCATCAATCTTATGAAAGTAGTACACACATTAGTTAATCCAAACAATACAGCTAACCGCTCATACAAATCATGTTGTGTTTCAAAGGCTGCCTTCCATTCATCACCTTCTCTTATTCTAATTTGATGATACCCACTCTTTAAATCAATTTAAGAGAAAATGTAAGAAGCATGTAATTAATCTAACATGTAATCTAATCTAAGAATAAGATGTTTATACTTTATATTGATTTTGTTGACTCTACAACAATCAATGCACACTTCCTAAGTCTTATCATTCTTAGGCATAATAGTACATGAATCACATATAGATTCATACTTTCTCTCACATATCCTTTCTTATGAGCTCTTCAACCTGTCTTTGGATCTCTTTTGTTTTCTCTGAGTTACTTCTATATACAAGTTAGTTTGAAATTGCTATTACAGAGATAAAATTAATTTGATGTACAATTTCTCTTATAAATGGTAAACCATCTAGACTATCCTCAGGAAATATAACACTAGATAAAGAAAGGTTAAACGTGTTGGTATAGAAATAAACATTTTTATGAAAAAGTACAAATGTAGATTGTTTTACTAAAAATGTAGCCTTAACATCATTTCTTTTTGCATAAATGCTTACTAATTTTCTCCCTTTCTTCTCAACATTCTTAACCTTTTCTCTCTTTTTTGATTCATTTTCAATTATTATATATTTGTTTTTCTTATTCTCACCCCTATTTTCTTTCTTTAGCTCACTCTTTTTTCCTCCCCTCACTTGGTCCCCATAAACCTACTTAAGACTTAACAAAACAAAAGTGATTGGTTTTCTCTCCATAATGAATGAATAATGATTTTTTAAACCATCATGCGTTACCCTCCTATCATATTGCCACAACCTTCTTAATAGTAAGTGACCAACATGCATTGGAATTACATAACAAAGTATTTCATCTTTATATCTTCCAATAAAAAATGAAATTAGCATTTGCTTATTTATTTTAATTTGCCCATAATTATTTAACCACTGTAGTTTATATGATCTTAGACTCTTTGTAGTAGGTAAATTCAACCTTTTAACTAAACCAATACTAATGATCTTAATATAACTACAACTATTAATAATCACATTACACATCTTTTCTTTGATATAACACCTTGTGTAAAATATATTTTTGCATTGTACTTCATTCTTGTCTTTCACTTGCACAATTAAGGTACGTCTTATTACAAGTAGCCCTCCATCAATAGGGTATTTCACACCATCATTATCATCATCTAATGGTAGTACAAAAGAATTAGTTTTTGATAAATGAAATTAAATGTGACAAAAATAATTAGTTTTTAATAAATTCTTCAGCTTTTTAAAAAATTGAAGAAGAGAATTTCACTTTTATTTTCATCTAATAATTTGTCTTTTTTAACAATAAAATTAAATTTATTTATATATTAAATTAAAGATAAACTTTCAAAAGATACTGACAACAAATTTACTCATATGTTGTGAGAATTTTTGTAAAAATCCTTATAATCAATTAATATGCAAGTTTATTTAGTATATTTATATAATTAATAAAATTTTAATATATATTAAAATATATTTTATTATCTTTTAAATTTAAATTAACTTTTTTAATCTAAAATTTTTCAATCAGTTTATTAAGTATCCCTTTTATCTTTTTAACTCTAAAATGTATAATTGACTCTAGTTGAATACTCAATAAATTTTTAAGAGCCTTTCACATATTAGTTACTCCATAGATCTCATCATGATGGCATGCTAACCAAAGTCCTGGTGCACTTCCCTAATTGCAAGATGAATTCAGCATAAGCCACTGCGAACTGTACGCAATTATTTATGAAGCATCAGATGTAGTCCTTTTACTTTTAGTTACCAACCGATTCAAACAATTAAGCCAAAAAAAAAAGGAAAAAAACAGAGAGAGAAGATTCTCATATTTGATTCCACGGAAACTGTTGCAGCTTGCAAAATTCAAGTATTTTACTCTGACTATCATTGTATTACTTGGATATATATTTTTCAGAAAAAATAAAATGTAAAGTTTAGAATACCATTTAAGCTTAGCTTTTTGTTTCGTCTTCACTGTGAAAGTATTTTAGGACAAACCTTTGAATCAACTGAAAATAAATTTCTCATCGGATGGTCTCAAAGAGACATTCTCTTCCAACTTTATGTATTCAAAAATTTATTCGCTAAGTGTTACTAACAAGAATCCAACTACGATTCACAGGAAAAAATTAAGTAATCAAAATTACATTTTGCTGGATCCAAGACTCTGACCATCCACAGAAACCCCAAGAAAACAAAAAAAAATAATAATAAAGAAAAAAAATCATGACGTGGAGCTAAGATCACTTTACCGAAGGAGTCGTGGAGGGAAATTGGGTCAGAAGACACGTGCTGCATGCCGCATGGTTCACGAGACGATCTTGCTTTGGTATGGGCTTTCCTTTTTCGCTTTGTTGTATTGTGTGCCCACTACATTTCCTCTTCATTCCTTGCTCCGCTTGCCTGCTTTTCATTTTGCCTTTTGAATCCACGGTTTTTGTACCAAAAACGAGCTCAATTTGATGGGAAACGTTCTTTTTTAATCCACAGCGTCCTATTCCTTGTATAGCATCACTCTATGTCTCATTCACGTATAACTTGAAAATCAACTCCAATGTCAAACGACTCATAACCGTTGGATTGTCTGTTGTTCTTTTGGTTCCCGTAGGATGCTTCTGATGGGGCAGCGTAGATTCCAGGATAAAGCTCACCTCTCAGTGCGCCGAATGAAGGCATTGACCTAAACGTCGCCGTGACATCCGCTAATTTGAGGAAACATTATTGTCCGCTCTCGGCGGAGATTTGGGGTTAAAGAGGGAGCTAATCGAAACGGTTCAACTAATCACAATGCCTAAATACCCTTCTTCTTTTTTTTTTTTTAATTTTGTTGAATACCCATAGAAATATCTTTACTAAATGTAAATCTAGCACCATACGAATAAAAGACCATATATAAATTTAGGTGAGATGGGGCTTAAGTGAAGTTTAAATTGCCGGATTTGGCTAAATGGGATTATAAAGCATGTATTCAAGTTATTGTACCCTTCTCTTGACTCAAAATAAAAATAAAAATAATACCGGAAAAGTGTAGACGTAACGATATATGAACAGACTCATACCAGAATAAAAAATATTAAATAAAAAATAAATTAATAATTAATTTAACTAGTAAATTTCATGATCTATTTTATTTTAATAATTTTTTATTTTTTTGCCGACTACGTTTATTTTTCGGTTTCAGTATGCTTGACCTCTCTCTATTATTGCTTAACCCATTACAACCTCCCGGGAAAACAGCAACTTTGTTTGTTTTCCCCTTTCCAACTTAGTTTGTGGGAGAAAGGGAAAGCCACATAATAGCGAGTTTATTGAATACCATATTCTTTGTTGCGCAAAGAGCGAAAAATGATTGATTCATGGGGTCTGTTCTTTATGCTTCTTCTCATTCAAAAACAGAGGATTTTCCTTCCAGTGAAAGCAGATAATGGGAATAATGGGTTCATAACAACCCAAGGAGTGCATCTCATGCATAATGGAAGCCCATTTTATGCAAATGGATTCAATGCCTACTGGCTCATGTATTTTGCAGCTGACCCCTCTCAGAAAGACAAAGTCACTTCCGTCTTTGAGGAAGCCAAACAGCATGGCCTCACACTAGCAAGAACCTGGGCTTTCAATGACGGCCAAGATAGAGCTTTACAGAACTCGCCTGGCTCCTACAATGAACAAACCTTCCAGGTTTTGTCTTAATTAATGTATCTGATTTCCCTGTGCCTGAATAATTTCATTTCTTATTGAATGTCAGATCCACAGCTTGTCCATGATCCGCTTATCTTCTTATTGTTCTATCTTTTTCATTCCTGTGATTTTGATTTGAGTTTTTTCTTTTTTTTTCTCTTGTTTTGTTCAAAGGGATTGGATTTTGTAATATCTGAAGCCAAGAAATATGGGATTAAGCTAGTGCTGAGTTTGGTCAACAACTATGAGAACTTTGGAGGGAAAAAGCAGTATGTGAACTGGGCAAGAAGTCAGGGGCAGTCTATATTGTCTGATGATGATTTCTTTACAAACTCTGCGGTGAAAGAATATTACAAGAATCATATCAAGGTGACTCATTATACCCTCTTTTTTTCTCTTTTGTTTTCATTTTGTTTTTCTTCTTGTTATTATTATTATTTTTTTTTTTTTTCAAGAAGTGATAGTCCATAAAATGTTTTTTCTTCTGGGTAAATCGGAATTACAGACTATAAAAAATTAGAAGTTAGGACAGAGGAGTGGGTGAACTTTCAATGTTGGTTCAGTTTTCTTCTTATTGACTTTGAAACAAGCATTACAGAATGAATTTGAGGCTGAGGACTCACTAGGCCTGCTACTGGCACAAGGTTTTTACACACTTGTGGAGAACCTTTTGCAGCGGAAGGAAAAAAAGAAAAATGAACCAGAAGGAACCTTTTTGATCTTGTATTTCACTGTTATATGTTGTAATTACAAGAGTGATAGATGCATAAGTACATTGGCTCTATACTTAGATACTTCCACTTACTTAAAAAGTTGGACTTTAATCAAAATTACAAGCAACATTCACTTTTTTAGAGTAGAAGTTGGTTGCTGGACAGAAAGTAAGCAAAATGGAGATTTATACTTGCCCCAAAAGTGATTACAACAGGAAATTTAAAACCAAATAAGAGGACTACAAGCCAATTAGAAGATTTGCCTTGAACATCAACTTTGTTGCCGGATCAATTAACTGCCGAAACAGATTTGAGCTAACTTGTCCCACAAGCTTCAATGTTCAATACCAATCTTGATGGTCGGCATCAGACTTCTCCTCCTTTGCACAAAATGATTTCATTATCTTGTTTCATTGCAACAATGACAATAGCAAATGCTACTGATGCTGATGATGATAATGGTAACAGTAATTATCATTACAATTGCAAAATCTATAGCATGCTTGAGGGTTTTTTTTTTTTTTCGTTTAATGAAAGAATGTCATTAATATTTTACTTCTTGTGTAATAGACTGTTCTCACAAGGCATAACAGCATCACCAGAGTTGCTTATAGAGATGAACCAACAATAATGGCTTGGGAGCTTATGAATGAGCCCAGGTGCACCTCTGATCCATCAGGACAGACCATGCAGGTTTGATAAACATCTTTATGACTCCTTTCTAGTCACTTCTCAACTTATGAACCCATAAATAACTTTTTCATAAGTAGTCTTTTGCATCACCCATCCACCCCATAACTCGATTTGTAGATGGTTGGTATTTGCACATTAAGGTGACTTAAGTATTTTACCTGTCAGTTATAATTTCACAAACTGTTAAATTTTTTGTGGGTCTGTGAACACCAAACCAATAAACTATGCATGGAAATGAGATGCAAAGAACTGGTGACACTTTAATTGACGGTGCTGGCAAGCAATTAATTGTTTTACAGGGAAGCTGCTTGAGTTTTCTTTGTTCTAGTCTTTGAATTGGAAGCTAAAAAACAGCTGCTTGATTTATTTTACTCCATGGCAATGGCAGGTGTGGATTACAGAGATGGCGTCTTACTTGAAATCTATAGATGGGAACCACTTGCTGGAAGCCGGTCTGGAGGGATTTTATGGACATTCATCGTCTCAGAAGCAGCACTATAATCCAAATTTCCAAGTAGGGACAGATTTCATTGAGAACAACCAGATCCCTGGGATTGACTTTGCCACAGTTCACTCTTATCCTGACCAGTGGTAGTAACTTATTAGTAAAAAGATATAACTGCCTGGTGTCATTCCTCTAGCTAGCAAAATAATACATTCCTTGCTGAAATAGGGGTTGTTTTGCTTATGAACAGGTTAACTAATTCAGATGATGAAACCCAGAAATCCTTTCTGAATAATTGGCTCAATAATCACATCCAAGATGCCCAAAATGCCCTGAAGAAGCCAGTTCTCTTTACAGAGTTTGGAAAATCAGCAAGAACTTCCAGTTATAATCAAAGGGACGAGCTGTTTAGCATAGTCTACTCAGCAATATATTCATCTGCTAGTGGTGGAGGTGCAGCGGCAGGGGGCATGTTCTGGCAACTACTTACTGAAGGGATGGACTCATTCCGGGATGGTTATGAGGTAGTCTTCAGTGAAAACCCCTCAACCGCTGGCCTCATTGCTGATCAGTCTCAAAAGCTTAACCGGATTCGCAAGATGTTTGCCAGGCTAAGAAATATTGACAAGTGGAAGCTAGGATATCAAAAAGGCTGAGTGGTGGGGGTGGCAACAATGTCAACAGTATCCAAAATTGAGGAAAGAATCTTGAGATAGACTAGCAATATTGAAAAACTTTTATAGTAGTTAACTGCAATATGTCAAGTTGTGTTCGCTACTGCTTATTCAAGTCTGTCTCTCTCTCTCTGAGGGCAGGCTTCCTAGAATCCATTGTTGATAGTCTGAACCATGGAGCCAAGCAGGTTTTAGGATTTTAATCAGACAATTTCTGTATATCAGTTACAGAACGTAAGGATAGATAGATTAGCCAAGGAGACAGAATATATTTTACAAGTCAAAACAGCCACCTCTTACTGTCCTTTGTAAAGGAAAGTATTTGTGGGTAATATACAATAGTTATTACTGGTTTGCTCAAAGAATCCAACGAAAAGATGTATGCCAACGGCTCTCTATTGATTCCACTGGTGGCTCGCAAATGCCTCCAGATTAGTCCAAGGACATCAGATACTGGTTCTATTTTCAATCGTAACGTTATTAGTACGACTGACACGGAGAAGTTGAAGAAACCCAAATGATGCCCCATGGCCGTTCATTAGCTCAATGTTGTCAGGTTTTCTTTATTTATTTATTTATTTTTTTTATATATATTTTCATTAAGAGGATCTTGAACTATGCAAATCACTCTTTTTTTCAAAATTAGAATTCAAAATTTTTAAAATAAAAATATCAATATTTAATTACTGGGTTGTTTTTAAAGAACACTATTATTAGCTTTCAATTATAGATACGTTTAAAAAATAAGTAGACAGCCGTACAGAAGAAAGAAAATTTTTGCCTGTCGAAGAAGCAGCGGGGATTAAATAACAGAGTGAAAAACCTACTAATCAAAATGTACGGTCCTGATCAACTTGTACGGATGGGTCCATATAATTACTTTTTTACTTGGCCCAAAAAATTATTCAAAATTTGAACACAAAATCCTCTTTTCGGAGCTCACATCGAATGGTCATGTGCTTTTTTGTATGAGCCCATATCTGAAATGGCCAACGATCTAAATCGACGTCCAAACAAATGCAGGCAACCACCAACCACGAGCCCATAACTACAAATGCTATCCTCTCATCTTCGATCTTCTCAGATCTCCAACCCATCTCCTTTCTCCGGACACAAAAATGGCGCCTGCTCTGACCAGCACTTTCCTTCAAATTAAGCCACTTTCTCCTCTCCCACTCCTACCCGTTCAAAAGGTAACATTAAAGGATTTGATTACTTGTGCTGATTTTCGTGTGTGTGTGTGTGTGTGTGTTTTTTTTTTTTTTTGAAATTTTCCAGTATAACATGATGTTTTCCTTGATGATTTGATTTTCATTTGTACGAATGTAGGTGAGGGTGGGTGCCGTGGGGAATTATGGGATGCAGGTGACGTGCAGGAAGAAGGACATACACCCGCAGTTCTATCAAGATGCAAAGGTTCACTGCAACGGGGAGCTGGTGATGACCACCGGTGGGACTCAGAAGGAGTACGTGGTGGACGTTTGGTCTGGAAACCACCCGTTCTACCTGGGCAACCGCTCCGCCGTTCTCGTCGACGCCGATCAGGTTGAGAAGTTCCGAAAGAAATTCGGAGAGCTGTCTCAGATCATGGAAATCCCCGTCCTTAAAGGCGAGATTGTCTTGCCTTCCAAGCGCAAATCGGCTTCCAGAAAAGGCGGTAAGAAAAAGTAGACGGAGGAAGGTGCTCCACAACTTGGTTTGAGGGTAACTTAAAGTATGTGTTTATTTGGATTTGGTGCTTGTAATTTGATGCGGAAGCTGTTCGATGAAATGCCTCTCTTTATGTGATTGAGAATTGTGAGGATGACTAACATCTTAAGTTAATTCTGACCTATTGTGTTATCAAGGTTGTGTTTCTTTAACAAAAAATTATGCTCTCCTTAGGAGTTGGTGCAATTCCATGACCAAAGAATTTGGTGAAGTTACGTCAATTCGAGACATTTCACAGAATCCCCATAATCGTGCTATATGACCATTGAACATTCCTAGTTTTTTTATGCGTAGAGTTATAAGATCATATATATATATATATATATATATATATATATATACACACATATATATTCAATGATTAAGACATCTTACGAAGTTCTTTTGAGTTTTGGGGAGGAATTTTTATTGTCATTTTGTTTTGTTCCAATAAGTAAATATTTAATCTTATACATTTTAATTTTTTTAATGTAATATAAGACGCTTAATTTATTTTAATTTAATTTTAAATATTTTTATATTATATTAATTAAGTCTTAATTATTAATAAAAGATAATTTTATCCTCAAGTAAATATATTGATTAAATTAAAAAATAATAAAATGTATATTAAAATCACATTTCTAACTAATTTCAACTTCAAACGGCCAGTATCGTTATCGCCCCCTACTGTCACCATCGCTCTGTCTCCATCTTCACTCTCTGGCGAATATGACGATTCCCTCCTCTTTTATCAAGTCGCCGCCACCTCCTCTTTCCATCCTTTTGCTTCCTCCCATCTATTCTTCTTTAAGTCCAAACTCAAGATTGTCTCCCTTTTCTCAACAACACCAATCTACACCTTATTTTTTTACCTTTTAAAACTATTTTATCTGCATCAAATAATTGTAGTGGTGGTGATGGTGATGGTGGTGGTGGTGGTGGTGGTTATAGTGGTAGTAATTTATAATGGGGTAAAAAATTATGATTTTAATACATATTTTATTTATTTTATTATTTTTAAAGTTTATATCACATTCAAATTAGTTCTTATTAGTAATTAAATTTAATCAATATGAAATTAAAATATTTAGAATGAAATTGAAATGAGGTAATCGTTTAACATTATATTAAAAGAAATTAAAAGGTTTAATACCAATTATTCTCATTCTTTGTTTTATTGTCGAGTATTACTCATTTGGAGCATTGTAGGGAATATTGTGGTATTTTCTTTTCATAGTATCCCATACATGCATGATGGATGTACAAGTGCAGAGGCGTAATTCAAACAATTTATGGACAACTAATTTCTTAGCCTACGAGATGCACCCGGGTCTTCAATCAAGAGTTTTTGTTATTTATTGAAAATTGTTAACGTGAGTTCAATATATTGTAGGCTAAGACATACTTCAATTAATATACTTTAGTTCTTGAAAAGCATGTTTCGTTAATTAATACAGTGGATTTGTCCTGTTTTATTTAGATAATTGCAAATGTATAAATATAAATTATAATAAACGGACTATAATCCATGTAATATGGATAGTTAACATGGATATGTAGATACTAAATAGCAACATTACATGTTTCACTTAGTCAATAATTAAGAATTTAATGATTTAATGTACATTTGACTGATAGGATCATCCAATGCCATTTTTTGAAGTCCTACACTGCAAAGTAAACAAAATTTTTGAATCAGACAAATGCAAAAACTTGAATGACGTCCACCTGTGGTAGGCTGTAATTTGTAACTAATATAAAGAGATTGATTGTACCTGTTTCTATGTAAATAATTGTCCCATATTAGAAACATACACATATAGATTGATATGCACTTGTAATATAAATGTAGTTTTGCTGCGTGGTTGGAATTAAGGCAGTTTTCATCATATTATCTGTCTGCATGGTGTCAGAGCTTCGGATCTGAAAGAGTTTCCCAAGAGAAAAGAACCCGAGTCATTACTAATACCTAGCTGCTGCTACTCTACCTTCGATGCTACGGTAAATATGACGCCGCAGTACCAATGTTGCTACAGTAACTCTATCGCTATGGTACGGCAACCACTGTAGTAATTCCGGTTTTTGCTAGAGCATTTCTAGACACTGTTACAGTGATTCTGCCGCTACCACAATTAGCTACAGCCATGGACGGAGAGCAAATGGTGACAGTTACCTTATTTGCGAAGGAATATGAGCAATTTGCTGAATTCCAGAGTTCTAGAAAACATTCCTCTTCGTCTGCTAATTTGATCCAAAGAAGTAACCCCACAACTTGCCTCACCCCATTGAATAGGAAATAGATCATTGATTCAGGAGCATATGAGCAAATGATTGGGAACTTAGATAATCTTGATTTATTAATGTCTAATAGACCTCTTACATCCTTTAAAGTCTTTCACCCATCATCTTTAAGGTTTTCGTCATTCCTCTTCTTCTTGAAATGATTCATCCTCAAATCATCACCTATATCAAAAGGGGAAAGATCGAAAATATTAAATATTGTACTTACATTATACTCACCAGGGTAGTCCAACTTATAAAAAGTGTCATTAATTTGTACTACAACTTGGAATGAACCATCTCTTTTAGGTTGTAACTTTGAACGCCTTTGAACTGGAAACCGTTCCTTATGCATATGCACCCAAACCCAATCACTAGATTTAAATACTACCTTCTTTCACCCTTTGTTGACATAGGATGCATATTGTTTAGTTCGTTTTTCAATATGTTGTTGCACCTTCCAATGCAATTTCTTCACCATGTTAGCCTTGTGTTCACCATCTAATCTAGCATACTCATCGACAAGTATAAACACTAAATCCAAAGGAGTCAAAGGATTAAAACCATATACAATTTCAAATTGAGAATAACTAGTAGTAGAATAAACACTTTTATTATATGCAAACTTGACATGTGGTAAACAATCTTCCCATGTGTTCAAATTCATTCAAATAATAGCATGAAAAAGGGTAGAAAGAGTTTGATTAACCACCTTAGCCTTCCCATCAGTTTGTGGATGACAAGTAGTTGAAAACAATAATTTAGTACCTAACATACCCTACAAAGTTTTTTAAAAGTAGCTTAAGAACTTTGTATCCTGATTTGAAACAATGCTTCATGACATGTCATGCAAACATACTATTCTAAAAAATAAGTCAGCCACATTGCTTGCATCATTAGTTTTATGGGATGAGATGAAGTGTGTCATCTTTGAAAATCTATTAACAAAAATAAATACAAAATTTCTACCCCTTTTTGATTGTGGGAACCCTAATACAAAGTACATGGATAAATCAACCCAAGGATGGCTAGGTATAGGTAAATGGGTATACAAGTCATAATGTAAAACTCTAGATTTAGCCTATTTGCATGTCATACATCTCTCACATTCCCTCTCAACATCTGATTTCATGTATGACCAGAAGAAATGTTTAGTTAGGACATCTAGGGTTTTCCTAACTTTGAAATGACCCATTGGACCACTTGCATGAGCTTTTCTCATAACTAACTACCTCAAAGAGCTCATAAGCAAGTTTAAACAATTTTCCCTAAATAAGAAACCCTTATGCCTATAAAACTTCTCAAAGGTTGACTTCTTATATTCTTTATACACATTAGCAAAATTAGGATCTTCCACATATAAATCTTTAATATATTCAAATCCTAAAAATTTTGTAGTAAATGTAGCAATGAAGGCATATATGTGAGATAATGCATTAGCTACTATGTTTTTCTTACCTTATTTATATTTGATTATGTAAGGAAAGGTCTCAATGAATTCGATCCTCTTGAAATGTCTTTTGTTTAACTTTCCTTGTCCCTTCAAGTGCTTCAAGGATTTATGGTCAGTATGGATGACAAACTTCTTAGGCCAAAGGTAATGTTGCCATGTCTCCAAAACTCGTACTAATGCATACATCTCTTTATCATAAGTAGGATAATTGAGACTTGCTCCACTTAGCTTTTAACTAAAGTAGGCAATTGGGTGCCTTTCTTGCATCAAAACAACTCTAATACCAATTCTTGAAGTATCACACTTAATCTTAAAAGTTTTTACAAAGTTAGGTAAGGCAAGTAAGGGCATAAAATTCAATTTTTCCTCATTGCAATTAAAAGTCTTATTTTGAACACTACCCCATTTAAAACTCATGTTCTTTTTGATAACCTTAGTTAGTGGTGTAGCATTGGCACTAAAGTCCTTAACAAAGCATCTATAGAACTAGTTAAACCATAAAAACTATATATATCACTAATTGACTTAGGTAAGGCCAATCACGAATTGTCCTAAATTTTTCCTCGTCAACCTTAATACCTTTAGCACTTACAACATAGCCAAGAAATGTGACTTGATTAGTATAAAATGAACATTTCTTGAAGTTAGCATACAATTTTTTAGTACATAAAACAATTAGAATAGAACATAAATGATCAAGATACTCTTTTAGGCTTTTACTATAGACCAAAATTTCATCAAAATACAAAACCAAAAATTGACCAATGAATGGATGCAAAACATGATTCATTAGTTGCATAAAAGTGCTTGGCACATTAGTAAGATTGGCATAACAAGCCATTTATACAAACATAATTAGTTTTGAAAGTTGTTTTCCATTTATCTCCCTCTTTTATCCTAACTTGGTGATATTCACTTTTCAAATCAATTTTAGAAAAGACACATGAACCATGTAATTCATCCAACATGTCATCTAACCTAGGTATGGGGTGACGGTACTTTACAGTGATTTTGTTGATTGCTCAACAGTCAACACACATCCTTCAAATGCCATCTTTCTTAGGTATAAGTAGGATAAGAACCACACAAGAACTCATGCTTTCCCTCATATATCCCTTTGAAATAAGTTCTTTAACTTGCCTTTGAAGCTCATTTGTCTCCTTAGCATTACTCTTTTAAGTTGGTTGATTTAGGATGGATGCACTAGGGATAAAATCAATTTAATGCTCAATTCCTCTCTTAGGTGGCAATTCACTTGGGACATTATCAGGGAACACATCTTCAAATTCCTACAAAAGAGAAATAACAACACTAGGCAAAGACGGGTTAAACTTATTAGTGTTAAAATAAGCCTTTTTGTACAAAAGTACAATTATAGACTATTTGACATAAAATACTCTTTTGACATCACTTTCTTTTACATAAAAACTTTCTATTTTCTTCTCTCTCTCTTGTGTCCTCACATTTTCTCCTCTCTTTTTTCTCTTTTTTCAATCTCTCTTTTTTGTTCACTTTTATTTTTAATCTTTAACTGATCCTTATAAGTTTGTTGAGGTAATAATGGTACAAGAGTGACGGGTTTTTAATTCATTACAAAGGAATATTGATTCTTGAAGCCATTATGCATAATTCGCTTGTCAAACTGCCTAACCTTCCTAATAAAATATGGGTTCTGCATGTATAGGTACAATATCACATAAAATTTCATCATGGTACTTTCTAATATAAAATGACACAAGTATTTACTTATTTACCTTGACTTTATCACTCTTATTCAACCATTGAATCTTATATGGCTTAGGATGCTTTGTAGTAGGTAAAATTATATTTTCAACTATAGTTATGCTAGCAATATTAATGCAACTCCCACTATTAATAATCATACTACATACCTTATCTATGATGAGACACCTCATCTAAAAGATGTTATCTTGTTGCACCTCATTTTCTTCCTTCACTTGCACATTCATTACTTGCCTTGTGATGATAGCTACTCTATTAACTAAATACTCCTCTCCATCACTTTCACCCTCTGATGATGACACGAAATTATCATCTGATTCACTTGCAATTTCAACATCACTATTACCTCTTGAGATCATTGCACGCTTATTTGGACATTGAGATAAAATGTGACCCCTTACCAAACACTTAAGACATTTAACATCTCTATTTCTGCTTGGTTTGGGGTTAGAATTACCTACCTCCTTATTAGAATCCACATTATTGTGCTTGGATAGCTTGGCTTTGAACTTGTAATTGGCCTTCTCATCCCTTTTACTCCAATACAACTTCCAAGATGAGGTAGAAGCCGAATTTTGCCTAAACTGTGTGGAACCTTTTTGTTTGAGTTGTCTTTCAACTTTCATTGTCGTGTGCACCATGTCTTCTAAATGTTGCAATTCAACCATGTTGGCTATTTTTCTATTTAGCCCTTGCAAAAATCGAGTCATGGTTGCCTCCTTATCTTCGTTTACATTCACCATAATCATGACAATCTTTATCTCTTTATGGTAGTTCTCCATACTTTTGGTACTTTAAATGAGCCCTTGTAGCCTTTGGTATAACTCCTTGTAATAGTGATTAGGGATAAACCTCCTCCTTATAATAGCCTTTATCTCCTCCCATGTATCAATAGGCTGCTCACGATTCCTTCTCCTAGTCAAAATAAGTTGATCCCACCAAATAATAACATAATTAGTAAATTCAATGACAATAAGTTTTACCTTTTTCTCCTCAAAATAATTATGGCAATCAAAAACCAATTTAACCTTCTTCTCCAATTCTAAGTATGCATCAAGATCATTCTTACCTTGGAATAGAGGAATTGTCATTTTAATGCTACCCAAATCATGGTCATAGACACCTTGCCTCGCAAAATCTCTTCGATCTCTCCTATTATTGGCAGTTATAACCATAATAGTTTGATTATTAAATTCATCATCTTCTATGTATCTTCATGGTAATAGGCACATTTTAATTGCCTTCTTCCTTTAGGAGCCTTATATTCCCCATTCCTCCTTTGCAACTTTGTTATTGTATTAGCTTACTTCTCTATCCTCTACCTCATATCATCAAATCTGGTATTCATGTGCTTAAATTGTTGTTGCATAACTTTGACCATAAAGGACACATCATAACTCCCCCCTGAGTTGCACCTTTGTCTATAGAAGTCATAATATTACTTCTACACAAAATGATTAGGATATTTTATAAAACACTCCCTCACTTGTTTCACCTAAATGAAGAGGTGTCATACTCCTTTGTGTTTACACTTTTTATGGCTTTTTCTTAATATGAATTTGCACTCTTGCCTTTTACCACTCAATTTTCCCCTTTTAATTCTTTAAAGAACTAAACAAACTAAATCAAGAGGATTGATTTTGAACAAAATAAGGTAAATGACATAGAATTGAACAAATTGGAGAACAAGGAGATAAGAAAATAGATGGTAAAATTGGAGTTGGTATCAATAACTTGAATTTGATGCCTTTTTCTTCTTTTGTTCCTCTTTTTTTTTTTTTTGGCTCAACACAAAATAATAGTAGAATACTCAGAGACAACAATTGGAATTGAAATTAGCACATTTTTTGATAGTTATGATCTCAAACCAAGAGCAAAGTAAGAAGGTTTACAAATGGAAAGATTAGCAAATTTAAATGGTAATGCGCTTAATAGGAAAACTAAACAAAAATAAGTAAATCCTAAGGTAGCAAATTGAAAAATTAGTTCATCCAACCTAATTTAAAGTCGGGCTCTAATACCAACTTATGCGAAAAATCCAAAAAGACGTGGCTTAGAGACCTAATACACATCAAGAATCAAAGAATATCTAGGAAAGCTAAATCAGATTGTAATAACACAAACTTTAGACTTAACATTCAAAGGAACACAAACCTAGGGTATTTAAGAAGGATATAGACGCCAGACTCCAGAAAAGAAAGGAATTGGGAGTAAAAATTCGAGTTGAACGCCACAAGAAGAGCTACCTCTTGGTAAGTTCATTAGTTCTCGAAAGAACCAAAGGAGAAAACCCTTGCTTTTTATTTCTCTCAAAGTTTTCTAATATTCTAGAGCTTACAAGGAGGTGTCTATTTATAGACTAAGATAGCAATCCTAAAGTGGCATAAATTCTTATTTAGGGCAAATCCTTATTTAGGAGGAATTCTTATTTAGGACAAATTCTTACATAGAAAACTCACTTTTATACAATCACTTATTTAGGATAAACTACTATTTAGGAGTGAATGCTATCACTTAATCCTGGCCCATTAAGTACTCTAATCATATTAATAAGGCCTTGACTTTCTTCTAAGCTTAAATTTGCACCATTTATAACTAGGTTGGCCTGAATATTTACAATCAGTCCATTTAGTGCTTCTTTCATCCTTTTGGCTCTAACTTGTATTATTAGGCCTTATAAAGTGTGTAATGGACCTCTTGCATCCTTTGAAGCCTTCCACCCATTATCTTTAAGATTCTCATCATCAGTCCCTATGCCTCCTTTTCAACTTTGCTATTGTATTAACTTACTCCTCCATCCTTTTCCTCATATCATCAAATCTGGTATTCATGTGCTCAAATTATTATTGTATAACTTTGATCATAAAGGACACTTTACTAATTCCCTCTTAAGTTGCACCTTTGTCTATGGAAGTCACAGTATTACTTCTGCACAAAATGATTAGAATACCCCACAAAACACTCCGTCACATGTTTCACTCAAAAGAAAAGGTGTCACAATTCCCTGTGTTTACACATTTTATGGCTTTTTCTTAATATGAACTTACATTCTTTCCTTTTACCACTTAAATTTCCCCTTTTAGCTTTAAAGAACTAAATAAGCTTAATCAAGAGGATTGATTTTGAACAAACTAAGATAAATGACATAAAATTGAACAAATTGGAGAACAAAGAGTAAAAAAAATAAATAAAAAAAGAAAGAAAATGGATATCAAGGAAAACTAATTTAATGAATTAAACTCAGAAAAATTAAAATTAGGGGTTAAACCGAGAGGAAAAACTTGGATGACATAATAAGAAAATAGATGAAAAAATTGGAGTTGAGTAAGAAAAGTATATTATTATTGTAGCGAATATGATCAAACTATTTAACTTTGATCAATAACTTGAATTTGTTACCTTTTTTTTATGTTCCTCTTTTTTTTTTTAGGTTCCTCTATTTTGTTTTCTTTTGCTCAACATAAAACAATAGTAGAATACTTAGAAATAACAATTGGAGTTGAAATTTGCATATTTTTTATTGTCATGATCTTAAACAAATAAGCAAAGTGAGAAGAGTTGTGAATGAATAGATTAACACATTTGAATGGTAATGCACTTAATAGACAAACTAAATAAAAATAAATAAATAAAAAGGCAGCAAATTGAAGAATTAGTTGATCTAACCTAATTTAGAACTAGGCTCTAATACCAACTGATGCAGAAAACGCTAAAAAGATAAGGCTTAGGGACCTAATGCATGCATGGAATCAAAGAATATCTAGGAAAGTTAAATCTAATTTTAATAACAAAAACCTTAGACTTAACATTCATAAGAACACAAACCTAGGGCATTTAAAAAGGATATGAACACCATACTCTAGAAAAGAAGGGAATTAGGAGTGCTAAGTCGAGTTGAATGCCACAAGAAGAGGTACTTTTTGATAAGTTCTTTAGTTCTTGAAAGAACCGAAGGAGAGAACTCTTACTTTTTATTTCTCTCAAAATTGTCTGATGTTCTAGAACTTATAAGGTGATGCCTATTTATAAGCTAAGATAGCAATCTTAAAGAGGTATAAATTTCTATTGAGGACAAATCTTTATTTAGGAGAAACTTCTATCTAGGATAAATTCTTACAGAGAAAACATTCACTTTTATACAATCACTTATTTAGGATAAAATCCTATTTAGGAGTGAATGCTATTACTTTGTAGTTTGGTTGGCCTGAATGCCTTCAATTAGCCCATTTAGTGCTTCTTTCATCTTTTTGGCTATAGCTTGTGTTATTAGGCCTTTAAGAACGTGGAATGGACCTCTTGCATCCTTGAAAGCCTTCCACACATCAGTTCTAAGCTTTTTATCAGGTCCCTAAGCCACACCTTTTTGGGTTTTCCACATCAGTTGGTATCAGAACCCAGTTTTAAATTAGGTTGGATCAATTAATTTTTTAATTTATTGCCTTGTGATTTATCTATTTCTATTTAGTTTATCTATTAAGTGCATTACCATTCAAATGTGCTAATCTATCCATTTGTAATCCTTTTTACTTTCCTTGTTTGTTTGAGATCATAACTATCAACTTATGTTATTTTCAATTCCATTTGCTATCTTTAAGTATTTTACTATTGTTTTGTATTAAGCAAAAGAAAACAAAGAAAGAAAAAAAAAAGGATAAAAAAGAAAAAAGAGGAACAAAAAAAAGGCATCAAATTTACGTTATTGATGAAAGTTAAATAGTTTGGTTATATTGGCCACAATAATGATATAGTTTTTTTACTCGAGTCCAATTCTATCATCTATTTTCTTGTTATGTCATCCAAGTTTGTCCTCTAGGTTTAACCCCCTATCTTGATTTATATAAGTTTAGTTCATTAAATTCATTTGTCTTGTTATCCTTGTTCATTTTTTTGACTCCCTATTCTCCAATTAGTTTAATTTTACCCCATTTACCTTATTTTGTTCAGAATGTTTCGTTCCTTAAAGAGTTAAAATGAGAAATTTGAGTGGTAAAAGGTAAGAGTGCAAGTTCATATTAAGAATAAGTTATAAAAAGTGTAAACATAAGGGAGTATGACACCTTTTCTTTTGAGTGAAACACGTGAGGGAGTGTTTTAGGAGGTATCTTGATCATTTTATGCAAAAGTAATACTATGATTTTAGTAGACAAAGGTGTAGCTCAGGATTAAGAATTAGGCTATTAATAGGTGTCCTCAATTTGACTTATAAGTTGGCCAAAACTATTCTAATCGAATTTGACGTTGTTCTCCAAATAAACTAAAAACTAAATTGCTTTAAAAGAGAACATATCTATCCTTATTGCATATTATCAGTGTGTACACAAAAAAAAAGAAGAAAGAGGTCTATGTATATATGTGTTCTTGGTAAACTAACATGTCTATTTATAACTCTGAGGGACAACAAAAGTAGCCCATTGAACTATGATGTGTGTTGAACACACCAAAATAATTCTAAATCACTCAAATAGCAATGTTGTAATTGGGGTGAGTAGAGGTTGAATCCACAAAGATTAAGTTTTAATTAATTAGTTAACTAATGATCTTAGTCATATTGAGTACATGTAAATAATAAAGCCAATGGGGAGGAATATGGTTTTAATCAAACTAATAAAAATCCAAACAGAAAACTTATGGCAAATAAAATCAATAAATGAACAAATCTTCAACAATAAGGATCAAATAAACAGGATTTGCTTCTCTTTTTTTTTTTTCTCTTTCTTCCTCTCTTCTTTCTTCATTTTTTTTTTGCACGAATTTAAGTTTATAAACCTTTTCTAAGTAAAAAAATATAGAAATTGGTTCTTCTATTGATTCCATCTTTTTAACATACATTTGATGGTGTTTATGCCATATTGCTCTTTGTTTTTCATTGAAAGTAACAAAGAACCATTTCTTTTTAAAGCATTTTCAAGAGAGTAAAACAACCCTTTTAACTTTTCTTTGATTTTATCAACCTTTTCTAAAACATAAAGACTCTTATCTTCATCTAGATATCCCATATCCAAATAAGAAGGAGATTTGGGCTTAGATGTACCTTGTGGTTCATTAATTACAGAAGCTGAAGTTGAGGGACGACAATTGACCTTGTATTGGGGTTGACTAATATGCTCTCTTGTTCTTTAGATACCATGCATGAAATGAATTGACAAACTCATTCTTTAAGAAATGAACCATTCTAGTAGGATATAAAGCTAAAGTAGAGTGTCAGAAGGAATGTGAAAACATAATAATAGAGCTTTAGAAAAAGAGATTCCTTCTAGGACAATAATGTGTCCAGCTAGTGTCGGTTATCACCTTTCCTCTCTCTCTCTCTCTCTCTCTCTCTCTCCCTCTCTCTAAGCTTGTAATATTTCTTCTTCCCCTAAGCTTGTAATAGCATTTAATATTTCAATGAAAGCTATATTCTTATAAGTCTCTCTTTTCTTTCTTTTATATATGTAAGGGTGCATAACTTAATTTTTAGGCAGATCAAATTAAAACCCTTGTCTTAATCACTACTCCACTTAAAACTTATGTTCTTTTTAACAACCTCAATTAAAGGTGCAACAATGGTACTAAAGTCTTTAACAAAATATTTTTGGAAACTAGCTAGATCATAAAAATGACACATATCACTAAATTAGGTATAGGTCAATCAAGAATTGCCTTAACATTTTTCTTGTGAACCTCAATACCCCTAGCACTCACAACATAGTCAAGAATATTACTTCATTAATGCAAAAAGAACATTTCTTAAAGGTAGTATATAATTTCTTAAAATATAAAACACTTATAACAAAACGTAAATGATTAGGATATTTAGTTAAGTTTTTGCTATAAATTGAAATATTATCAAAATACCTAATTACAAATTTGCCAAAAAATGCACATAAGACATCATTCATCAATCACACAAAAGTGCTTGGTGAATTAGTGAAACCAAATGGCACAATAAGTCATTCATACAAACCATATTTGGTTTTATTTAGGAGTTAGCAAAGTATTATCAACATAAATCCTTTAAGAACTATCTTTCTTAGTAGTTAGCAAAGTAGGAACACCACATGGATTAACACTATGAGGCATAAAACCTTTGGAAAGTAATTCTTCAATTGTCCTATTCAACTTAGCATGTGGTAGATTAGATAATTATGAACTAGGAACCAAGTCAATGGCATGTTGTGTGTCACTCAAAGATGGTAACTCACTAGGAAGAACATTAGACATAATATCAACAAAATTATTTGACAACATATTAAGCACAAATTGAAGTTCAAATCTTGGTATGTTAGTCTTTGGAGTTTTATTTATTTATTTATTTATTTGCAATAATGATTACTAAACAATTATTAATTTCTAACTCCTCAAATGCACTGCCACTAGTGATGAACTGCCACTAGTTTTGTTGCTCCCCTAATTTTGTTTCTCACTGAAATTTTAAAGAACCATTTTCTCTTTAAATTATTTTCAAGAGAGCAAAATAACTCCCTTAGCTTTCTTGAGTTTCATCAACCTTTTCCATAAAATAAAGACTTTTGTCATTGTCAGGATAACCCATATTTGAATAAGAAGGAGATCTAGGCTTATGGGCTTGACTGGGTGTATCTTGTGGTTCATTAACCATAAAGGCTAAGGTTGAAGGAGGAAAGTCAACCTTATAATGGGGTTGACTAACCTCTTCTTTGTTCCTCTGAATACCATTTAACTCAGTGACAGGCACCGATGAGGCAAAATATCTAGGTTTAACCTTTTCTTTACCCTTATTAAGGTTTAACCTCACACTTAGATGGAGCAAATCAAATTTTGACATCTCCATCTTGATATTCAACAACTTCTTAAACTTATCTATTAACCTATTTAATAGGTTTAATGACCTTTTATAAGACTTATTTTTTAGGTAACTTAACCTAATCCCATGTTATAGTTCTTGGAATCATTACATTAGATTTTGACTTATTAGTCAAAAACAATGTAGTGGTTCCCTTATTAGTGTATCTCATTAGGATTTCCCTAATTCTAGGAATGGTGGTGTTCATAACCTTATAGTGGATCCTGTAGATAAGGATCGAATTCTCCAAAGTAGGTATCATATCAAATGCTTTAGTTTTGATATTCAAACATAAAGTATGCATCAAATTTGGATCTAATAATGACAAAGTAAAATTTGAAAAATAAGAGAATTAAATTGGTCCATCACAACCCTAACACGCTAACATAACAACAATGGGTACAAAGGCAACATGACTTGGGGTTTTAACAATAAGTCATAAACAAATTTAGGCCTTTAAGACTACTTAAAAGGTCAAGCTAGCGATATAGGATATCAAACTTATACACCTCACCCCCTAGGGTTTTGGCTTTCATACCATTCATTACACAACACACACATAATATAAAAACACACTATACACATAATATAAGAACACACTATACACAATATAAAAACATACTATTATATAAAAGAAAAGGGAGACTTACAGGAATATAGCTTTCATTGAATATTAAATGTCATATAAAGTTGTTTTGGCTTGCCTTTATTAAAAGGGTTTGTTCTCTTTCTTTCACCAACAATTGCTTTTAAGCAAGTGGGTCTTGGGAATCCTGCATCATATCCTCATCATTGAGGTAACTTTGGCTATTTTCTCCTTGTGTTGTCTATAAGTGCTCTTCAGATGTGTGGAGCAAGTTAGCCATCATTTCCAATAACCTCGCTTTTGACAAAGACTCCATTAAAGCCTTTAATATCTCTTCAGGAGTGGTTGAAGTTGGCTTTGGTGGTGGAGCCTTGGGTCCATTGATGCAAACAACTCCTTGTGCAATGTAAACTCCATCATTGAAAAAATCAAACTTTTCCCACCAACAGATATTAATCCATCTGGCCAACCATGGCACATGTTTAATGTCTACGTCTAAAACATTCATCTACTTAGCCATAACTACATAATCCCATTTAATAATCCATGGGGACATGATACCAACCTCTTTGTTAGCTTTACAAAATCGTTCATAAATACTTCTTACCTTATGGGGTAAAGTCAAATGATGTAAAGCCTATTTGAAAAACCAAGTTTTAAACCAGTTAGGAAATTTCTTTGGGTCATTTGAAAGGCGTATTTGAATGAACCAGCTGAATTTCCTTTGTCAATTTTCATGTATCAAAGCCTTTTCCTAAGCTTTAATATAATCAGAATAATTAAAGGTCTCAACTTTCCACCATTCTTTCAATTCATAGTAGCTAAAGAGATCACTCTACTAGTCTTTTAAGTAAGGAATCATCCTTACCTTATATTTTGCATAAGCCCAATCTCTAAAGCCATAATTGTTGCTGCTTCCTAAGCCTCTTTCAATGGGTTCAATAACCACTGAGCCTATTTCATGAAGTATCTATTGCTAATACAAGCAATCTTGCACATTATTTTGTAAAAACATATCATCTTTAAGATAAAACTTTGTGACCTCATTAGGCCTAAGATAAGCATAGTTATTTTCAATAATGCATAGAACATCTATATGCTTTGGAATTAAAGGATATGTGATGGATTTATCCAAAGCATACTCATAAGCATCATCAAGAAGTTTATCAACTTCTTTTCTTGTATTTGCTACTTTAGCCAGTGAATTAACCGACTTAGCTAGGGACTAAGACCCTTGCACCAGTGGCCTTTTATTCATTAATTAATTCCCTGTAAAAACTCATGAGTTAGAAAATTTGGTAATGCATTAGCATTTCCCTTAATAAACTCGAATTCAAAAACAAATATAGAAAGTATTCCTTATCATCTTGCAAAAATTTGCTTAAAGTCAAGATTTTTAACATTTTAGTAAGGACATCTTTTACAGCCTTACAATCAATTCTTGAAAGAAACTTTTGATTTATTAAATTACTTTCAAATTTTTTAATACAAAAACAACGGCAAGAATTTCTTTTTTAATGGTAGACTAATTAACTCTAGCTCCCTTCCAAATACCAAAAGTAAATCAAACTAAATGTTCTTTTAAGTTAATTCTTTGTTTAAAGATTCCTCCATAACTCTTATCTGATGCATCAGTTTTGACTATTTTGAATGCATTAGGATGAGAAAGGGCTAGACAAGGTAGTTCTTTTGATTTTAACTTTATTTTCTTAATTGTTATTGTATGTTCATCCTTCCACTCTAAAGGATTCTTTTTTGGCCTTTCAAATAAAGCTTTAGCATCATAAGCTAAATATTTATAAAAATCCAAAATATAATTCAAACATCCTACAAACCTTTGTAATTACTACTTTTCCCTAATTTCATTAGGGAATTTTGAAGCAAATTCAATTGTTCGGTCAATAAGAATAATTATACCACTTTCGATGAAGTGACCAAGGAAGCAAACCTTGGTTTGAAATAACTTCATCTTTTTTGGTGATACAATAAGACTTGCTTTTTTAATAATCATTAAGAAAATGTTTAAATGCTTAAAATGTTAATCAATTGTGTTAGAGAATACTAACATATCATTGATATAAACAATAATAAATGTTGTATAGGTATTAAATATCTCATTCATGATTTTCTAAAATTCTAAGAGTGCATTTTTTAACCTAAAAGGCATTACATTCCATTTGTAATTTCTAAATGGAACTATAAATGTTGTCTTGTACCTATCTTCTTCATGAATTTGGATCTGCCAATATCCTGATTTCATGTCAAATTTTGAAAATATCTTGGCTTCATAAAGCCTATTTAATAAATCTCTTTTATTAGGTATTGGATACTTAATTCATCTTAATGTCTTATTTAAAAGCTTCTAATTGATGACTAATTTTGGAACTCCTTGTTCCACTTTAGTAGCATTTTCAACATAAAATACCAAACAAATTCATGGTTTGTTGCTTTTTTTAATAAGCCCCTTTTATAGGAGATCATTTATCTCCTTTTTATAAGTTTCTGAGTGCCTCAGTCCCATCACTATGGGTTAAGTCTTAATGGAAATCCAACTTTCATTGAAAGTCACCTTATAAGGCAATCTTACCACATGTCTTTTTCTATCCTTAAAGGCAGTGGGAATCTTTGCACAAACTAAAGTTTCAAACTTTATCTGTATCTCTTGTATTTTATTCTAAATAACGAGAGAGTTGATTTTTTTCTAAAAGGTGTTTACCTTTTACTTCACTTTAAATAGATTGAATAAATTATTCTTTTCTCCTAATAGACTTTTGAAGTAAATCTATCTTTCTAAATTAAGGAGTAGATATAAATTTGAAACTAATAAACTTTCCATTAATTTCTAAGAAAATTCCTTTTTGAGTTATCTCCTTAAGAGGATATAACTTATGAAGAAAAGGATTTCCTAAAATCACATCTTGGGAGAGGTTATTAACCAATATAAATGGAATCTCAATACAAATTCCTTCATTGCAAATAACAGCATCAAACAGCTTGTATTTAATAACAAGCTTACTCTTGTCAGTAGTGTTTAACACTTTCGTTATTTTCAAAAAGTATTTTGAAGGTACTATACTTTCATTAATGCAGCTCATATTAGTGCCTGAATCAATTTAGGCTACTGTAGAAAAGAGATATTCTTTATTTACCACAACTATAATCTGAGTATGTCATTTATGAATAATAACTCTATCTATCAAATTAACATATTGAAGAATACTCAAATCTTCCTCTAAGGAAGTTTTTGGGATATCCACAAGATCAGAAATATCATTATCCTATTTGGATACCGATTCTAACATTGTCACTCTTTTTTTTTTAGTTCTTTTATTTAAGTTTTTATCTAATTAATTCCAACCATAAGCTCTATAATATAAGGTTATATTATCATTCTAGTCTTTAAACTAGAATTACTAAGATGATTATTCTTAATTCTTTGAATAACAGTTTTTAAATTGTAATCTTTTATAGGGTTTTTAACCTTATTTTCATTGAGATAAGTGGAGATAATTTTCCAATTGCTCTCTCTTTTCTTTTGGATATGGGATTTTATCAATAAGATCCATAATCAAATTCTCTTCCTTTGTAAAGGCTAATAAGTCATTACTTTTACATAGAGCTTGATAATAATTGCACTGCCTATCACAACTATTATCATACTTTGCTTTATAGGTGATTTCTTCTTTAAGAAGATCTACCCCAAGATCCGAATTATTGGATTCATCTTCTAATAAGAAGATGTGCATTAACGACCTCTTTTCTGTCAAAGAGAGGTTATTGGAAATGATGGCCAACCTACTCCACATGTCTGAAGAGCACTCACAAACAAAATAAGGAGAAAGTAGCCAAAGACACCTATATGATGAGGATATGATGCAGGATTCCCAAGACCCACTTGCATAAAAGCAAATGTTGATGAAAGAAAGATGACAAACCCCTTTAATAAACGTAAACCAAAATAGCTTTAATAAAGCAAGGCATTAGATGGCACGTGAAGGAAGCACTAATAGAGCATTTACTTTAAAGATTCCTTTCAAGACAATAATGTGTCCAACTAATGTTGGTCATTACCTTTTTCTTTGTATAAATAAAGAAGGTTGCGTCTAAAGCAGGGTGTGCTTAGACTTTCATTCTCCTTGTCTCTTGATCTCTTTTAGCTTGTAATATTTTCTTTTCCTTGAAGCTTGTAACAACGTTTTATTCAATGAAAGCTATATTCTTGTAAGTCTCTTCTTCCCTTTAATTAAAGCTTGGGAAAAGGCTTTGATATATGGAAATCAACAAAGGAAATTCAACTAGTTCATTCAAGTACACCTTCCAAATGACCCAAAGAAATTTCCTAACTGGTTTAAAACCTGGTATTTCAAATAGGGTTTACATCATCTAACTCTACCCTATAAGGTAAGAACTATTTATAAATGATTTTGTGAAGCTAACGAGGAGGTTAAAAACCCCTTATTGATGTTCATTTCATGGTATCATGTCCCATGGATTATTAAATGGGATTATATAGTTATGGCTAAATAGTGAATGTTTTAGATATGGACATTAAACATGTGTTATGGTTGGCCAAACAAATTAATATCCATTAGTGGGAAAAGTTTGATTTTTTTAGTGATGAAGTCTACACTACAAAAGGAGTTGTCTACATCAATGGACCTAAGGAGGTGAGGCATATGTATTTTCTTTTCTATGTTTTAGCTTTAAAGAAAAAGAGCCTGTTCTATAAAAAATAGGAAGTATCTATTGATAAGGACCTTAAAAGGTCATTAATGCACAACTTTTTATCAAAAGATGAATTTTATAATTCGAATCTTGAGGTAAAACTTCTTGAAGAAGAAATTGCCTTTAAAGAAGAGTCTGATAATAGTTATGATGGGCAATGCAATTATTATCAAGCTCTATGTAAAAGTAACAACTTATTAGTCCTTACAAGGGAAGAGAATATGATTATAGATCTTATTGATAAAATCACAAATCTAAAAGAAAAGAGAGAGCAATTGGAAAAATATCTCCACTTATCTTAAAATGAAAATAAGGTTAAAAACCTTATAAAAAATTATAGTTTAAAAACTGTTATTCAAAGAATTAAGAATAATTATCCTAGTAATTCTAGTTTAAAGACTAGAATGGCAATTGAACCTTTTGTTGCAAAGCTTAAGGCTAAAATCAATTAGTTAAAAATTGAAATAAAAGAATTAAGAGGAAGAGTGACAATGTTAGAATCAGTATCCAAACAGGATAATGATATTCCTAATCTTACAAATATCTTAGAAACTTCCTTAAAGGAAAATTTGAGTACTCTTCAATATGTTAATTTAATAGATAAAGTTATTACTTATAAATTGCATACTCAAATCACAATTATGGTCAATATAGAATATGTCTTTTCTACAGTAGCCTTAATTAATTCAGGCACTAATATGAACTGTATTAATGAAGGTATAATTTCTTCTAAATATTTTTTGAAAACAACGAGAGTGTTAAACACTACCGACAAAAGTAAGCTTGTTATTAAATACAAGCTATCTAATGTTGTTATTTGTAATGAAGGGATATGTATTGAGATTCCATTTATATTAGTTAAAAACCTCTCTTTATATGTGATTTTGGGAAATTTTTTTCTTTATATGTTATATCCTATTAATGAGATAATTGAAAAAGGAATTTTCTCAAAAATTAATGGAAAGCTTATTAACTTCAAATTTAAATTTGCTCCTCAATTTAGAGAGATAGATTTACTTCAAAAGTCAATTAGGAGAAAACAATGATTTATTCAATCTCTTCAAAGTGAAGTAAAAGGTAAACACCTAATAGAAAAAATCAACTCTCTTGTTATTTAGAATAAAATATATAAGATACAAATAAAGTTTGAAATTTTAGTATGTGTAGAGGTTCCCACAACCTTTTGTGATAGAAAAAGGCACGTGGTAAGACTATCTTATGAGGTGACTTTTAATGAAAGTCAGATTCCCACTAAGGCTTAACCTATAGAAATGGGACCGAGGCACTTAGAAACCTATAAATAAGAGCTAAATGATCTCCTATAAAAAGGGCTTATTAAAAGAAACAACAGTCCAGGAAGTTGTCCAACATTTTATGTTAAAAATGCTATTGTAAGGCCGCAAGATGGCAAGTCATAAGTCCTAAACCCAGAAGTAACCATCACCATTTAGTGCCCTTTGTGGGAAACAACATGTTGTGTCTCTCCCTTTCTCATTTTAAAACCTTCTTTACCAACCTTTTTCTTTCCTTTTTATGATACTTACAAGTCCTCTTACATTAGATTAAGAGATCGATGGAAAAGTCAATGCATAGAGGGTCTTTAAGAATCCATTAAACATTCACGAAGGCTTAAGGACACATTCAAGGACTATAAAGATGAAAGAAACACTAAATGAGCTAATTAAGGATATTCAGACCAATTAAGTTACAAATAGCGTGAATTCAACAAATGACATGAATTCAAACTTGAAAGAGGACCAAGACTTTATTAATATGATTAAAGTGTATAATGGGCCAAGGTTATATAATAAAATTTGTTCCTAAGTGAGAGTTTGTTATAAATTAAGAACATGTTATAAAATAAAAGTTTACAATAAAATAAGAGTGCTCCCATCTTTTAAGAGTATATCATTGTCCCTACTTTTAGGATTTTTAGGGTTGTTATTTCAACCTATAAATAAGTTTGATTTCATTGTTAAAGGGGTAAATGATTAAGTGAGTTGGAAAGTGAGAATTTTTTTTCTTTCAATTCTTTTAAGAACTAAAAAACTTATTAATAACTAACTTTTCTTATGGCGTTTAACCAGATTTATCATTCCCAAATTTATTTTTTTCTAAAGTGTGACATCTATATCGTTCTTTATACCTTATCTTCATGTTCCTTTAAACATTAGGTCTAGGGTTTAGATGATTGAAATCTCATTTAAATTTTTTGGATTTTTGCTTGATTCCTTATGCATTTTAAGTCCTTAAACCTTATCTTTTAAGGTTTATGTCAATTGATATCAATGCTTGGCTCTAAATTAGGTTTAAATATCTAAATTTGAGTTGTTCTCTTACTTTTCTTATTGACAACATTCTAGACCTTTTTGTTCTTTGAATTCATAAACCCTAATTTTATCTTTTTTTTCTTGGTTACATTCTATACACCTTTTGTTGTTTCAATCCATAGACCCTACTTATCTTTTCTTTTATTTAAATTTGTGCCAAAAAAAAAAGAATGAATGAATGAATGAAAAAAAATAAAGAAAAAAGAAAAGAAGAAAAAAAAAAGTATATCATGTTTGATTAGGTGTAAGGGAGATAAAGACTCTATCTCTTTTGTAATTGGATATCTTATAATGTAAAGAAACCTTAAATTAAAGGAGTAAACCTTATTACTAGCCAATTCTTACAAGGATTCAAATGTGATTATTCTCTATTTGTTTGTTGCAATTTAATCTTATTGTTTTCTTTTAACCCACAACCTTTATTCATCATATTTTCCTAAATTTTATTGAATCTGATTTATTGGAATTAGTTAGTTACAAGGTAACTTTGATTGAAATTGTTTAATTTAATAAGAATTGAGAGAGAAAATCTAAGTAATAAAAGATAAAAATATAAACATATCTTGAGAAAAAAGTCTTTGAGAGTGTAAATACAAAGGTGTGTGACATCATTTTTGAGTGAAACATATAAGGGAGTGTTTTGTGAGGCATATTAGCCATTTTGTCTGATATCTTAACCATTTTATGCAAAATTAACTCTATGTCTTCCAAAACAAAAGAGGAGATAAGAAAGGAGGTAGTGATGTATCATTCATGATCAAAGTTATGCAAAAACAATTTGAATGCATAAACACCAAATTTGATGATATAAAGGATAGGATGGAAGAGCAAGAAACTATAATAGCAGAATTATAAAGGAGGCGTAGGGGTTATGAGGTTTTTAATGCAAAAAAGCATGAGAGTCAAGACTATGGTCATATAAATGATGTGAAAGATAATGAATTTGATGATCCAACTACTTTGGTCAAAATTACTAATAATATAAATGGTCAAAGAGATTTTAGGAGGCAAGACATCTATGATTATGATTTTGGCAGTATTAAAATGAAAATTCCTCTATTTCAAGGGAAAAACGATCCAAAAATCAATCGAGAATGAGAGGAAAAGGTCGAGTTGGTCTTTGATTGTCATAACTACTCTAAAGAGAAATAAGAATCACTTATTGCCATTGAGTTTACTAATTATACTTTATTTGGTGGGATCAACTTGTTTTGTCCAGGAGAAGGAATTGTGAGAGGCCTGGTGATATATAGGAGGAGATGAAGGCTATCATGAGGAAGAGTTTTATCCTTAATCATTATTATAGGGATTTGTACCAAAGATTGTAAGGGCTCACTCAAGGCACTAAGAATGTGAACAACCACCATAAAAAGATGGAGATTGTTGTGATTTGGGCTAATATGGAGGATAAAGAAGCAACAATGGCCTAATTATTGCAAAAGCTAAATAAAAACATCACCAAAGTAGTTGAATTGCACCATTATATGGAGTTAAATGACATGGTACACATGGAAAGGAAAGTTAAGAGGCAATATAAATGGAAGGATTTTATACAATTTAGATAAAATTCAAATTTCACTTCATCTTGGAAGTCAAATTGGAGCAAAAGAGAGGAGAGGGCTAATCATAAGTCTAAGGCCAAATCATACAAGAATAAGGAAGTTAGTCCTAGTAAGGAGAAAGGTAATTCTAATTTCAAACATGGTAAAAAAAAAGATATTAAATGTTTTAAATATCAGGGAAGGGAACATATTGCATCTCAGTGTCTAAATAAGCATGCCATAATGTTGTAGGATAATGGTGATGTTGAGACCAAAAGTGAGTCTAATGATGACTCCATGCTACTATTGGAGGATGCAAGTAATAGAGTAGAGTACTCAATTTAGAGAGATGTGTTGGTGGCTAGATAAGCATTAAGCGCACAAACCAAGGAAAATGATGAAGTGCAAAGGGATAATATCTTCCATACATATTGCTTCATTAAAGATAAGATATGTAGCATGATCATTGATGGGGGGTAGTTATACAAATGTAGCTCGCACTACTTTGATTGAAAAGCTTAATTTACTTACCATAAAGCACCTTAAGTCATATAAGTTTTAATGGTTGAATGAATGTAGTGAAGTTAAAGTAAATAAGCAAGTGTTAGTACTATTTACTATTGAGAGATATACTAATGAGTCTTATGTGATGTTGTACTCATGCAAGTTGAGCATATTTTGTTGGAAAGACCATGACAATATGATTAGTGTGTAATGCATGATGGGTCTGCGAATAGGTAGTCTTTTGTAAATGATAAGCCTATTACTCTCATACCTTTGACACCTTAGCAAGTTTATGAATATCAATTAAGAATTAAAAAAAAAAGTGAAAGGAAAAAAGAAATTAAGGTAGAAAGGAGAAAAGTGGGAAAGAAAGGAAATAAAAGAGATAAGACTAAGGGAAAAGAAGGGAGTGAGCAAGAGAGAAAAATTGAGAGTTTATATGCAAAAAAAATAAAAAAGTGATGTTAAGAGAGCTTTTTATTCAAAACAACCTATAAGTGTATTTTGGTACAAAGAGACTCATTTTAGTACTAACAAGCTTAAACCCTCTTTACCTTACATTGTTTTTTGATTATTATTATTATTTGTAGGAATTTGGTGATATTTTTCCTAAAGAACTAAGCAATTTGCCACCTTTGAAGTGAATAGAACAACAAATTGAATTCATCCCTAGTACAACAACTCCAAACCAACCAACCTATAGAAGTAATCATAAGGAGATAAAGGAGTTTCAAAGGCAAGTTAAGGAGCTTATGGAAAAGAGATATATGAAGAAGAGCATGAGTCCATGTGCAGTTCCAATTTTACTTATGCCTAAGAAAGATGGAACAAGGAGGATGTGCATTAACTATAAAGCAGTCAACAAAATCAATATAAAGTATTATCGTCTCATGTCTAGATTAAGCGACATGTTAGATGAATTGCATGGTTTATGTGTCTTTTCTAAAATTGATTTGAAAATTAAATATCACTAAATTAGGATAAGAGAGACAGATGAGTGAAAAATAACTTTTAAAATTAAGTATGATTTACATGAATGGTTTGTTATACCATTTGGTCTTATAAATGCACCAAGTACTTTTATGAGTTTGATAAATCATGTTTTACGCACATTCATTAGTAAAATTATAATTGTGTATTTTGATAATATTTTGCTCTATAGTAACAACTTAGATCAGTATTTTGATCATTTATGTTTTATTCTACGCGTTTTACATTTTAAGAAATTGTATACTAATTTTAAGAAATGTTCCTTTTGCACTAATTAGACATATTTCTTGGTTATGTTGTGAGAGTTAGGGATATTAAGATTAATGAGAAGAAGGTAAGGTCAATTTATGATTAGCCTACACCTAAATCAGTGATATGTGTAGTTTTTATGGTTTATCTAGTTTTTAAAGAAGCTTTGTTAGGGATTTTAGTATCATTATTGCACCACTAAGGTTGTTAAAAGGAACGTGAGTTTTAAGTGGAATGGTGATCAAGACAAGGTTTTTAATTTGATCATGGAAAAATAAAGTTATGCACTTTTACTTGTTTTACCTGACTTTACTAAAATTTTTGAGATTAAGTGTGAAGATTTAGGTATTGGCATTAAAGCTATTTTGACGCAAGAAAAGTGACCAATTGTCTACTTTAGTGAAGAGTTAAGTGAAGCAACCTTAATTATCTCATTTATTATAAGGCAATGTATGCATTCATCTAGACTTTGGAGACATGGCTACACTACCTGTGGCCTAAGAAATTTATCATTCATTCATACAATTAGCCTCTAGGAAATTTTATAAGTATAAGAGTTTTTTATTTAAGACAAATCATTTATATGTGTTTGTAAGTTCCTTGAGGGAGTTAGTTGTGAGAGACACACATGAGGGTAGTCTAATGGGTCATTATAGAATTAGAAAAACCCTAGATGTCTTAGTTAAGTATTTCTTTTGATCACACATAAAACGAGATGTTGAGAGGGTATATGAGAAGTGCATAACATATAAATAGGATAAATCTAGATTTTCATCCCATGGTTTATACACTCCTTCACTCATACTTAACCAACTCTGAGTTGATTTATCTATGAATTTTATGTTAGGGTTGTCATGGTCAAAAAAAAGTAGAGATTCTATATTTGTTGTTGTTGATAGGTTTTCAAATATGACCCACTTCATCCCATAAAACTGGTGATGCAAACAACTTGACTGAATTGTTATTTAGAGAGGTGGTATGTTTACATAGTATGCCTCAAAGTATTGTTTCAAATTTAGATACAAAGATTTTGAACTATTTTTGGAAGATTTTGTGAGTTAAATTAGGTATTAAACTAATATTCTCATTTGCTTGTCATCCATAAATAGATGGGCAAATTGAGGTAATTAATTAAATTCTTTCTATTTCGTTACATGCTATTATTGAAAAATTGACTTGCTCTTTTCCTTTTGATCATCTAATTAAAACCTTACACTAGAGCTCATAAACAATCTTTCTTTTATTACCTAATCCGAAATTTTACACTAAAGCTCATAAGCTCTCTTTGTTTGATTACCTAATCAAAGTTTCACACTAAAGCACTCTTGCTCTTACAACTTAGGTCACTAGACCTTGAACACAAAGTTTCACCACATTCTCATAAAGAGCACAAGGTTCTGTCCACTTTAGCTCACTATTTCTTTTCTCTTTTTTGCTCTCTTAGCAAATACACATTAAGGCTCACAAAAGTCTTGTTTACCAAGACCTTTTGTCTTTGCTAGTATCAAGGTACTTCCATTTTGGGGCTAAAATCTGGACTGATTCTAAGAGAGCTGTCATTTAAGTCACAGGTTGAGTGCGCCAATTTTCGGTCTATTTGATTACGCAAATTTTAGAGTACATCCACCAAATACACTTCAGTTTCAAAGTTGTTTGCTAGAGCTTTGAAATTCTTGCTAATAATCATCTTTTCTAAGCAAAATTCTTTCCATACAAAAGTCTAATAATCCATTCTTTTGAATGCTTAGAATCCTTCCTTTTCGATCATGAATTCTTACCTTTTTGGCATAATCCTTTTTAAAAAATTCCTTTGATAAAATATTAAATTGGCTACAAAATCTCAATAAAATCATTAGTAACGTTCAGACTATATTTTGCAGCTAGTGAAGAGTAAATCATGCGAGTAAAATCAAATTCAAAAGGCTTTCCTTTTTTGCTTTCAGCCTTGTTATTCTGACACTTCTCAGAAAATTAATTAAAAAAAATTATATAACTCTAAATCGTATCATTTTTCTTTTCCATTGGAAAGCAGATTCATATATATATTTCCATCCATGTATATTTAATGGTTTATTCCTCTCTACCTGACCATTGTATTTTTTAGAAATTGACTCATCTGGTCTGTCCTGATAGTCTTAATGTGCTTCAATATCTTGTCCACAAATTTCTCCACAAACCTTCAATTAACGAGTTTCTGGTGTCTTTGAACGCTAAACTCAAATAGCTTTCTAACCATATAACGTTTGCCACTTACTTCTCTAGCTGCCCGCAATATACTTTAGAAGTTGACTAACACAATTAGTCATCACAATTTGACACTCGTCACTCTTTTGTCGTAACTTTCTTTATATACCTTCAATTAATGTATTGTTTGCGGCGTTGAAAACTAAACACATCTGCCTTACCAACCATATATGCTTCATCATTTGACGCTTCTCCATTCGATCAATCAAATTTCTGGAAATTGACCGTCAATGAGTAATACTTGTATTTTTCTCAAGTCATTACTTGATCACTTGATTTTCTCCCTTTAATGCACGAATGAGTTCACCCTTGTTTCTAATACATTTTCACATGTGTTGATATCTCATGTGTGATACTGATGAAGGATTACCACATCATGTAACTAGCTACTGAATAACAAAACTAATGTGCAATTGTTTAGTTGATTATAAGATGTTCTCCGATTGTAGTTTAGCAACTCCTTTAGGTCAATAATTGGCTTTCGTCTTTATGTGCTTGCATTGCTTCCATTTCTTTGTGCATTTCTTTGATTTAATCATTTTACTATTCACACTTAAATAAATATATTAGTAACTCTCAATATTTTGTTATTATCAAAACTGAGTGCAAAACATAACATATCAACACTTTTACTTATGCAGGAAAAAGGAGACAAAACCCGAAAACCACAAATTTCGAGGAAATGGCCATCGGACACAATATATCTATCCACGGACATATCCTCAGCCGTGTGATGGGAATATTGAAACATTTGTCTTATAATATTGAATTGATCAATCGTACTGTTTTTGGTTTTCTATATTAAGGCAAATGTATATGGGTGAAATTAAAGGCTAATCCATGTACAACTACAGTGTATATTTTCAATGTCGAATTTCAAGTAATCTTACCATATATGAAAGTTTCGCCGGAAAAAAAAAAAACTATATATGAAAAGAAGACAGCACATTTCCATGCATAATTAGAATTATCGCAATGTGCTTTCAACGAACTGAAGGTGAATATATTTTCTGTTTGCAATGTCATGTTTGGGACATCCGATTGTGCAATTGTACAAGTACAAATAGTCCCAACTACAGCGGTAGCCCGATGGGCCTCCAAGTTCCGTGAGGGATCAATCGTACTATAGTATGCAGCATTTATTTGATATTAAATAATCTACGCTAGTATGGAGACCCTCTGAATTTTCCTTTTATTCCTGAAGAGGTTTCTCGAGTCATAGAACACACATTAATGACTAAGCCTCATTTACCCATCTATTCATTAACGTTTAGCCTCATTTACCCCTCTATTCATTAACTTTTAGCTAATTATTTAATTTTTTATTAAAAAATTTATTAAATACTGAAATACATATTACTCAATTCGTTTTACAATATGTTATCATGTCTTTTTATATAATTTATTTACTATGTCAACTTTGCATTCACCATCCAAACTAGCATACTCATTAACATGTATAAGCACTAAATCCAAAAGATTATTATCTATTTGAAATCATGCAAGCAAAGTATAGGAATGTTGTAATTATTCTTTAAGTGATCTACATGATTAAAAATTGATGCGAACCCCAAAAGACGTTACTTAGGGAGCTAACACACGTAAGAAATCAAACAATACCCAAGAAAAGCTAAATTAGATTTTGGTCACACAAACCAAACCTAATATTCAAAGAAATATGAACTTAAGGTATTAAAAAAAATATGAATGTCACACTCCAAAAAAGAAGGGATTTAAGAGTGATAAGTCAAATTAAATGGTAAAAGAAGAGTTATTTCTTAATAAGTTCTTTAGTTCTTGAAAAACGAAATGAGAAAAACTCTTATTTTTTATTTCTCTCGAATTTCTTAATTTTAGAGTTTACAAGGAACTACCTATTTATAACTTAAGATAACAACCCTAAAAGAGACATAAAATCCTATTTAGGACAAATTTTTATTTAAAATAAACTCCTATTTAGGACAAATTCTTGTTTAGAAAACTTTTACTTTTATAATAAAAACTTAGTTAGGATAAACTCCATTTTAGGAGTAAATGCCCCTAACCCATTAAGCACTTCAATCATATAAACAAGATCTTGACTTTCTTTTAAGTTTGAATTCATACCATTTGTACCTTTGTTAGCCTAAATGTTTTCAATCAAACCATTTAGTACTTCTTTCATCTTTTTGGCTTTAACTTGCATTATTATACCTTCTAGAATGTGTAATGGATCTCTTACATCTTTTAAAGCCTTCCATGCATCATCTCTAAGCTTCTCATAATTCCCCCTCTTCTTGAAAGGATTCATTCTTACTCACCTACATCAAAAGGAGAAAGATTAGAAACATTAAATGTTGCACTCACCAAAAAGGTCCAAATTATATCCATTTTTATTAATCCATGCTACTACTTGAAATGGACCATTTTCTCTAGGTTGTAACTTTAAACACTTTGGAGCTAGGAACCATTCTTATACATATACACCCAAAGTCAATCACTAGGTTCAAACACCACCTTCTTTCGCCTTTTGTTGACATGAGATGCATATTGCTTAATTTGTTTTACAATATGTTGTCACACCTTTTCATATAATTTATTCACCATGTCAACCTTGCATTCACCATCTAAACTAGCATACTCAATAACAGGTATAAGCACTAAATTCAAAAGAGTTAAAGGATTAAAACCATATACAATTTCAAATAGAGAGTAAGTAAAAACAAAATGAACACTCCTATTATGTAAAAACTCAACATGCAGAAAACAATATTATGTAAAAACTCAACATGCAGAAAACAATCTTTCTATGTTTTCAAATTCATTCGAATAATAGCACGTAACAAAATAGAAAGAGTTTGATTAACTACCTCAATCTACCCATCAGTTTATAGATAACAAGTAGTTGAAAACGATAGTTTAGGTCTTAACTCGCCCTACAAAGTCTTTTAAAAGTAGCCTAAGAACATTATATTCTAATTTGAAATAATAGTTTGAGGCATGCCATGCAAACGTACTATTTCTTAAAAAAATAATTCAGTAACATTGTTTGCATTGTTAATTTTATGACATAGGATGAAGTGTGTTATCTTTAAAAATTTATCAATAATAACAAATATAGAATCCCTACCCTTCTATGACCATGACAACTCTAGTACAAGCTCTATAGATAAATCAACCTAAGGATGATTAGGTATAGGTAAATGAGTGTATAAGTCATGGGGTAAAACTTTAAATTTAGCTTTTTTGCATGTTATGCATTTTTCATATACTCTCTCAACATCACGTTTCATATGTGGCCTAAAGAAATGTTTAGTTTAGACATCTAGGGTTTTCTTAACTATAAAATGACCCATTAAACCACCTTTATAAGTTTCTCTTACAACAAACTCCTTTAAAGAACTCATAGGCACGCATAAACGATTGTCTCTAAATAAGACACCCTTATGCTTATAAAATTTCTTAAAGATTGACTTCTTACATGCTCCATACATATTAGCAAAGTCAAGATATTTCACATATAAATCTTTAATATATTAAAATCTTAATAAATTTGCAGTAAGTGTAGTAAAGATAAAGGCATACCTTTGAGATAATGCATCAGCTACCATATTTTCCTTCTTGGTTTATATTTGATGGCATAGGGAAAGGTCTCAATGAATTTAAACCATTTGGCATGTCTACATTAGTGCAAGTCCCACTATTAACAATCATACTACAAACCTTATTTTTTATGAGACACCTTGTATGAAAAATGATATCTTGTTGCACCTCATTCTCTTCCTTCACTTGCACATTCAATGCTCACCTTATGAAAAGAGCTACTCCATTAACTAGATACTTCTCTCTATCACTTTCACCCTTTAATGATGGCATAGAATCATCATCTAACTCATTTGCAGTCTCAATGTCATCATTACCTCTCAAGACCATTGCATGTTTATTTAGACATTAAGATGCAATGTGACCCCTTCTCAAATACTTAAAACATTTAAAATCTCTATTTCTACTTAGTTAGGGATCAAAATTAGCTACCTCCTTACTATAACCCACATTCTTGTTCTTAGATAGCTTGACTTTGGACTTGCAATTAGCCTTATCGTCCTTTTTACTCCAATTCAAGATGAAGTAAAACCTAAATTCTACTAAAACCATGTGGAAACCTTTCGTTTAAGTTGTCTTTCAACTTTTATTAATGTGTGCACCATGTCTTATAATTCCATGTAGTGTTGTAATTCAACCACATAATTATGTCTTTATTTAGCCCTTGTAAAAATCAAACCATGGTTGCCTCTCTATCTTTTTTTGCATTTGCCTTAATCATGACAATCTTCATCTCTTTGTAGTAGTTCTTCACACTTTTGGTACCTTAAGTGAACCCTTGTAGCCTTTGGTACAAATTCTTATAATAGTGATTAGGGATGAACCTCCTCCTCATAATAGCCTTCATCTCCTTCCATGTATTAATAGGCCCTTCATGATTCGTTCTCCTAGTCAAAACAAGTTAATTTTACCAAATAATAACTTAATTAGTACATTCAATGACAACAAGCTTTACCTTTTTCTTGTTAGAGTAGTTGTAACAATCAAAAACCAATTCAATATTCTTCTTCCATTCTAGGTGCACATTAGGATCATTCTTACTATGGAATAGAGGAATTGTCATTTTAATGCTACCTAAATCACAGTCACAAGTATCTTGCCTCTTAAAATCTCTCTAATCCTTTTTATTGTTAGTAATTCTAACCACAATAGCTCAATCATCAAATTCATCATCTTTATGGTCATAGGTTCATATCATTTGCATTCTTGCATTAGGAACCTCATAATCCCTATGCCTCCTTTGTAACTCTATTATTGTATTAACTTATTATTCCATCATCTCCCTCATATCATTAAATTTGGTATTTATGCACTCAAATTGTTGTTGTATAGCTTGGATCATGAAGGACACATCATTAAGTCCTTCCTAAGTTACTCCTTTGTCTTTAGAAGTCATAGTATTACTTTTATAAAAAAATGATTATGATACCTCACAAAACACTCCCTCATGTGTTTTACTTAAAAAAGGGCGTCACACTCCACTGTATTTTACACTTTTTATGGCTTTTTCTTAATATGAACTTGCACTATTTCTTTTTACCACTTAAATTTTCCTTTTCGGCTCTTTAAAGAACTAAACAAGCTAAATCAAGAGAATTGATTTTGAATAGAATAAGATAAATGGGGTAATTGAACTAATTGAGTAACAAGGAGTTAAAAAATAAAAAACAAAAAAAAATCAAGGCAAATAAATTTAATGAACTAAACTCACATAAATCAAGATAGAGGGTTAAACCTAAAGGACAAATTTGAATGACATAAGAAGAAAATAAATGGTAGAATTAGAGTAGAGTAAGTTATGGCTAATTTGACCAAACCATTTAATTTCTATCAATAACTTGAATTTGAATTTGAATTTTTTTATTTGTTCCTCTTTTTTTTTTCTTCATTTACTCAACATAAAACAATAGTAGAATACTTGGAGATAACAAATGGAATTGAAAATAGTACGTTTTTATAGTTATGCACTTAAATAAATGAGTAAAGTAAGAAGGATTGTAAATAGATAAATTAGTATATTCAAATGGTAATGCACTTAATAGACAAACTAAATAGAAATAAATAAATCATAAGGCAACAAATTAAAAAATTAATTAATCTAATATGATTTAGAATTGGACTCTGATATTAATTAATATGAACATCAAAAGACATGACTTAGGACCTAACACATGTAAAGAATTAAATAATATCTAGAAAAATTAAGTCAGATTTCAATCACACAAACTCCAAACTCAATATTCAAAGGAACACGATCTAGGGTGTTAAGAAGAATATAAATATCACACTCAAAAAAGAAAGGAATTGGAAGTGATAAGTTAGGTTGAATGCTATAAGAATAGTTACTTCTTGATAAGCTTTTTAGTTTTTGAAAAAATCGAAAGAGAAAAAACTATCACTTTTTACTTCTTTCAAATTGCCTGATTTTAGAGTTTATTAGGAGGTGTCTATTTATATATAAAGATAATAACTCTAAAAGAGATATAAATTTCTATTTACAACAAATCCCAATTTACGACAAATTCCTATTTAGAACAAATTTTTATTTAGAAAACTTTCACTTTTATAACAAATATTTATTTAGGATAAATTCTTATTTAAGAGTGAATAATATTATTTAACCCGGACTAATTAAATATTCTTATTATATTAATAAGATTTTAACTTTTTTTTAAGTTTGAATTCGTATCATTTGTAAATTGGTTAATTTGAATATCTTTAATCAATTTTATTTAATACTTCTTTTATTTTTTAGTTATAACTTGCATTATTAGACCTTTTAAATTGTACAATGAATCTCTTGCATCTTTTAAAACTTTCTACATATCATTTCTAAATTTCTTATCAAAGATAAATACTAAATATTTATTTCTTAAATTGATAATTAAAAAAATAATTACTAACTTATTTATATCCTTAATGTTAACTAGTTTGAATTTAAACTAATTATAATTACTTATCTTGATGAGAGAAAGTTGTATAAAAATTAACAATAGACATAGTTCCCAATTTAGCTTATAAAAGAATATATATTGTTAAAAAGTATCAAAGTGATAGGCTAGAAGACTTAGTATCATAAAGGCGGCCTTTTGTTTTTGTAATTGTATTAATATAATTAGAGATGTGTTTTATTCAATTTAATTACAACTTATTAATAATTATATTTTTATAAATAATTTTTTTAATTTTTATAAATTTTATATTATCTTTTAAAATTGAACTCGATATTTTAAATATAAAAATTTAAATTATTAATTATTGAATATGTGATGGGACTAGCTAATTGTTTAGTTTTACAAATTAAAAATTTTAAATAATGAAAATAGTGAAATAAGGGAAAGATTTTTTTTTTTTGTTAACTTTGCTAATATACTGTTGTAAATGACCTTTCGGATCATCCCAGTGGTACCCATTATGTTTGGAAAACACCGCTCGTTTTAATTGTAAATCCCCCGTTTTTAGGATGCATGAAGCTATACATAAAGGGTCGGAAGTAGGAACATATGGAGCTACTGCAACCGTGACAAATGTGCACAGCTACCCAACAATCACGTGGTAGGTTTGTTTAACTAAATACTGAAATGAGTTAGGTGAAAACCAAACGGGGTAGGCGAAACAAATATATATATATATACACACACCAAGCTAACGATAATAGAGTTAATACATCACATTTATCAAACCTCGCCGTTTCCTCCGCCTCATCATAAATTTGTCTGAACTGTTGCGCACGATTTGGGCAAAAGAAGATCGTCATGGGGTCAGAAGCGAAGACCGTCTGCGTGACCGGTGCATCCGGCTTCATCGGGTCATGGCTCATCATGAGACTTCTGGAGCGGGACTATACCGTTCGAGCCACCGTGCGGGACCCCGGTACGTTAGGGTCTTTCATTCATATATCATCAGTGAATTTTGCAATGATAATCGGCGTTTAATTTCTTCTTTTCTCACTTGAAATTGATGATAGACAATATAAAGAAGGTGAAACATTTGCTGGAGTTGCCGAAGGCTAAGACGCACCTGACTTTGTGGAAGGCCGACTTGTCTGTGGAGGGAAGCTTTGACGAGGCGATAAAAGGCTGCGCCGGAGTGTTCCACGTTGCCACCCCCATGGATTTTGAGTCCAAGGACCCCGAGGTATGTATTAATTATTACATAACCTTAATTTGTTGATCAAATTGGAAGTTGCAATTTATTAATTTAGTAAAAACATGACTAATATAGTAAATTGTTGTGGGAAAACTAAATGGTATACAATTGGCATTCTGTATTCAGAGAAACTAGTTTATTAGCGTAACGTTGACGGGAGTCTGACACCGGAGCACTTCGGTCTTTGAACTAACCCCGCCAGTGTAGAATTATATTGTGGTTCCATTATTGCTTTGGGTGAGGGGAAGGGGGGCGCTCCTGCTTTCACTGAATTTTGACGATAAAAGTTAAACACGACGAAAATGGACAATTGTATTCAATTTTAGTCCCACTAGGCCATCACAGCCCAGTCCTCTGGGGTCACTGCCTTTTCTTTCTTTATTGGTATTTGCTACTTAAGACTGTTTGAAAGCAAAGAAGGAAAATGAGTGAAAAGAAAATAGAAGAAAGAGGGTTTAAGGGACAATTACAACATTCATTTTCTTGTTTGAGTGCCATGTATTTGTAAAGAGAGAAAATAAGAAAAAAAACATTTTTCTCTACTCATCACAGGGTGAAATGGAAGAAAATTATTGAGAACTACAATGACAATGGTAATATTGCACCAATTTTCTTCTACATGTTGGTGTTCCTCTACCAACACAAACTCCAACAGAAAATTCTTTTTTCTTCCCTCAGTATTTTTCGTGCTTTCCTGCAATCCAAATGCTATATAAACACAAACAGCAATGTCAATTACTCTGAGAAGTTATTACACGTTCACCTAATGATGTAGCCTTCGTAGAATGAATTAATCATTTAATGCAGTGAGTTGAACTACCATTTGAGTTAATCCATGGAAATACCATTTGAATCCGAATTTTTCTTATGCAAGCACCAAGAGGTTTAATTATGCTTTATCCACTTGGCAGAATGAAGTGATAAAGCCAACAATCAATGGGGTGTTGGATATTATGAAGGCATGCGCAAAGGCAGGAACCGTGCGGAGGGTAGTATTCACATCATCTGCAGGAACAGTGGACGTTGAAGAACATAAGAAAACATTTTATGATGAAAGCTGCTGGAGTGATTTGGATTTTGTTCGGTCCAAAAAGATGACTGGCTGGGTTTGTATTGATGATCAACTCACTCAATTCCCCACCCCCCTTCTCCTAATTGGCCCCAATACAGATACAATCCCCTCAATTGGCTAGAATATAGATACCATAGTTCTGATCATTATTCAACTCCCTACTTATCCTGGACTTCGCAAATAAATTTTCAAGATTGTGCAATTACATAAAAGACTAGATTTTTATGCACTTGTCATAAGGGTTTGGCTGGTTTTACATTGTCTACCAATCCACTGCAACTGCTGTCCTTTATCTGGGTTTTGGAACTGGCAATGGCAAACACAAGGTCCAATGCAAGCAGAGTTAATAGATTAAAAGGGATTTTATTCCGTGACATAGTGATTAACTGTTAGATGCTCTTGATATCCAGATGTATTTTGTGTCCAAGACCCTGGCTGAGAAAGCTGCATGGAAGTTTGCTGAAGAAAACAACATTGATTTCATTACCATCATCCCAACTCTGGTTGTTGGTCCATTTATCATGCCATCAATGCCGCCCAGCCTTATTACTGCACTTTCTCTTGTCACTGGTACATCAAGCTTGTTTCCATTTTTTATTTATTTTATTTTATTTTATTACTTCTTACGTCAATAGCCTCTTCTCTCCCACTCAACTAAATAACTTTTCCTTTTCGCTTGATTAATTGCACTATAGGGAATGAATCCCATTATGGAATTATAAAGCAAGGCAATTACGTGCATTTGGATGACCTCTGCATAGCCCACATATTTCTGTTCGAGAATCCAAAAGCAGAAGGCCGGTACATTTGCTCCTCACACGATGCCAACATTTATGATATAGCAAAATTGCTTAAAGAAAAATACCCCGAGTACAATGTCCCCACAAAGTAAGTTGCCAGCTAGATTTGTTTATCTACATTGATTTCTTTAGTTGTAGCTTCACATTCCAGTTACACACATTACTATTACTAATGATCTTGATCAATAGCCAGGGTTTAATTGTCTATCATTGTTGATGATCAGGTTCAAAGATATCAATGAGAACTTGACGCAAGTTGCCTTCTCATCCCAAAAGCTCCTAGACTTGGGATTTGAGTTCAAGTACACATTGAAGGACATGTTTGTTGGGGCCATGGAAACATGCAGGGCAAAGGAGTTAATCCCTCTTTCTCATGAGCTTCCCATCTCTACTGACAAAGAAGCAGTGGAGAAGCCCCCAGCCGAGGGAGTGGTGCCTCTTTCCAAGGAGCTTTCTGTCTCTAATTAGATAAGTGTCAACAATCAACCAATGAGATGTGAAACAGAGATTCCACTTTTGTTGTGCGTCATCTGTCATGTGGCGGTTTGAGTCTGTTGAATTCTATTGTCTCTGAATTTCCATCCTATGAAAATAATAAAGATCAGCTAGCCATTTAATAGCTAATTTGGTGAGCTATTTGTTTGCTGTTGCCAAATTAACCATTTTCCTTTTTGCGGCAATGGGATTGGTTTTCTGAATCCACCAAGTAGTACGCAATCTCAGCCATTATATCTCAATCATTAATTTACTTTGTTGCAATGGATCGATTCAATTAATTACATGACCTTGCTGAGTTTGATATAAGTAAAATTACATTATTTTAATTAAATACAGATAAAATAACATTATTTTTAGTCAAATGTTGATAATTTAATTTTATATTTTTATCTCTATTCACGTAAAATGATAAAAGCCAAGGTTCTTTTCTTTTCTTAAATTTTCACTCCAAATGCAGTAATATCATATTTCAAAGTTCATTCTAAGTACTATAATATTAAATTCTGACATACATTTTAAGTAATCTTATATTTTAATAGGGTAGTATTATTGAAAATATTCTTAATCTACCACCCTTTTATTGTCTTAATGGCAACGCATTTATCATTCTTGCTAGGGTCAGGAGTTCGAAGGCTAGTAGCGACAGCAGATACAATTAAACAAACCACATAAAAACAAGAGAGGAATGTTAATCGTTCCACTGCAATTGCCTCCCCATTATACTTCACATTCTGTCCATTGGGAGTGACGGCATGCGGACGTGCAAGGGGACGTGGCTTGCCGCGCTGGACGGAGGACTATAAACGTGAATGGGCCTAAAAATGAGGAGTTAAATAGTGATTGAAATTAAAAAAGAATAAACAGTGTAGGTGAAATTTGAATTTTAAGTTTTTAAATTTTGAAATTATTGGAGGGGAGCTGGAACAAAAGGGAATGACAGATTAGGAAGTTGAGGGTATTGAATTTGCTTTGTTACTGTTCATTGAACCCAATAATTATCGTGTAGACAGTGGAAGGAGATTGGAGCAGTGTGCGTTAGATGAATTAAAAGATCGGGGAAAGGAAGCAAAGCTATCAATGGAAGTAAGGATGATGCTCAAAATCCAGCAGCAGAGTTGGGTCCGAATCAGGTGACTTTGATTTGGAACTTTGCATAAGTAATTTATTGATTGAAATGAATGCATTACTGTTTTTGTTTTGGATGGATTATCTGAAATTCATTCATTGTTCTTTAGTGCTTAGGGGGTGGTATATGTATTGGGTAATATCAATTTCAATGCGATTAAGTTATATAATCTTAATTTCTAGTTGACTTTTTCTAATTTGCATTTATTTTTTGGCATGTAGTTGTTTTTTTTTTCCCTTTTCGTTAGTCATGCAATATGGGAAAAATTCTTTGCAGAATAGTGAGATTCCATGTTCTTGAAAGCATGATAGTGAGGAGAGGAGACGAATGGAGCAACAGGATTAGAGTCAAAATTGGTGAGGGTTAATTACTTTAAGAACTTTGAAAGGGAATTTTTCTCGAGCACGGGAAAAATTCAAAATAACCTATTCGTTGTTTGGTCACAATAAGTAAAATTAACCAATATATCAATGCTTAGGGGGTAAAGATCCCAAAAGATTCATTGAACTCAATTTAATTAGGTACCAAACCAATGGATTGTAATCACTAGTGTAGTTAATACCAAATCATCCATAATGAGTGGAAGTAATGGGAATTCAGTACCTAGTTATCTATATACATCAACAAGATCAATCTTTATATGTATGAGGTTTTCAATGTTAGTATTAAGCCCCATGGATGGATGAACTTAAAGGGCAATGACAAGACCAAATATAGTGATCAATCCTTATGATAATATGTGAATATCTTATCATAATTGAGAAACTTATAGGCATAACATAAATCATATACTGGTTGAAGAAATAGAATAGAAACTATTCAGATATGAACCATCCTACATGGTCACTTGCTCACCATTACACAGTGATCAACTTAATCCCAAGTGAAAGCAATTCATGGTTTAAGGACACACATGTATATTCTTGTAAGTGCATCGAGTAAAATGAAAAAAAGAAACAAATACACAGAATAAGCACACAAAGACTATCCTATGACAAATAAAATTAGATAACCATAAACAATGACTTCAAATATCGCTTAGATTAGTGACTAATAATAAAAAAGTTAATAACCACTAGTGGAGATCCACAAGACTAAGTTTGTTGGGAGGGAATTGAATAGTTTTGAGCTTTCTAGGGAATAGTATACAAGGACTCAATAGCTTTATTGACTTTTAGGAGGTTGAGGGTTAAAGTATATGAGCTAGAATTCTTAATCAAGAATTTGAGTTAGAACTCATAAAGCTAGAATGAATAATCACTGCAAAGGATTTCTTTGTGTCACTAGTATTAGGGGACATTAAGTTGTTTGATATAGGAAAAAGAGGTCAAGGGAAAAGGAAGGAAAATTCAATTACCATGGAAGAAGAGAAAGAAGTTTCTATACATAAATGTGGATGAAGTCATTCCGAGTAGAATTGTCATAGTTTCTGGATACACCTTATTTCAATAATATTTTTTGAAGCATATATGAGTTTTGCCTCTTTCCATATTTTAGGTTACTCTTTCCATTAGCAATGAATAAGATTTTATGTTAATAATTACCATTGCTATTAATTTGTGAAAGGTTTTATGATTAGGAGTGTGAAATGTATTTCTTTATATTATGTGCAGTTAGTGTGCGCCTCCTAAGACTAGTGCTAGTTTATATTTTGTTCAATTGAAGATTTTTCATGTGTTCAATATGAGATTAGCTTGTATCTTGTGGCACTTATTTTATACTGAGGTTTGGATTTTATGTCTTCCTTTGGAAATTGATACTATTAATTATTCAAATATTGTATGTTAGATCCATCATTGGTTATGTATGAATCTTAAAAGGGTTTTTGTAATCTTCAACGAAGATGTTCGAAAAATGAGAAATACAAAATTGCTTCTTTGAAAAGGAATATTTGATATGTATGAAGCTACTCCCTAACTTTTTTAACTTTTCCACCAATCTTTATCTGCATGTTGTTTAAATTTTGTGAGAATAGAGCTTTCTTACTCCATCCACTAGAAATATACCTGAATCTAATCTCAACTATAAATTGAGGTTTTGCGTTGCAATATTGGACATCTAATTCTTCTTCTCTCTTTTTTGTTTTGTTTTTTTTTTTTTTTGTTGGCATCAATTCGTCCAAAACAAAGATTTTATATGGATTGTCATATGTAGACCAGTTTCCTGTATTGTTTTGTGATTTTTAATGGTTTTAAAGTCGCCTGTCTTGATATAGCTGTGCAAAAATAGTGCTTGTCACTTTGTCATCACATATATATGTGGAAGTTGGAAGAAGAAATAATTTGATAATTTGTTTGTCATGCAACTTTTGATGAAGGCAATTGCATTGGCTTAAAAATAATCTACGACATGCAAGAAAAATATTATGAGATGCCAAAATTTGTTGCAAAAACATGAATAAGATGTATGTGAGATTGTTATGACTTAAGTTTCCTTACTTTTAATTTCTTTTATGCATGTTAATGCAAGGTAGATATGCAATATTTACAAAGGCTTTCTACAGGATTTAAAATAGTTGCATAATATTTGTTTTGTTGTTAGGCATTATGAGATCTGTGTTCATGACAACCTTTAGGCAAATTGTGGATGATGAGTGATGCATAGCATAGACAACCATTATCTTATTGCTAACTAAATTGGCTGGCAAGTATGAAAATATGTTAGAATGATATCAATCATTGCAGTTTCAATGATCTGTAGTATAATCAAAAGTTTGGCCCGGGGGGGGGAGACATTTGCTTATTGAAATGCTCCTTATGTCATGATTATTAGGTCGATACTAGTGAGGCATGGAAAAGGATGAATGAGGAGGAACGGAAAAAATAAATAAATAAAAGAATATGGCTGAGCCAATGTGGGAAGACACAACGAAGGAAAGGAACCTGGATGGAAAGGTTATAGCAAAGAGGAATCTAGTTAGACTTGAATAAATGAGGAATGAAAAATGATACTTAAATATTATTGGAGATAGAAGATAGTTAATTTTGTGTTGCAAGCTACTTTCTACTCACACTATTGACCACGGAAAATGATTAAAATTGTGAAACAAATAAAGGAATGACAAGATCTGATGGGCTAGATAAAGGAACTTCAATTTCGGGATATTGTTGAGATAACTTGTAACTTTATACCAGAACTGTTATGAGCTATGGTACAAAATTTTGATCTGTGTACGCATACTTTATTTGTCTAGAAAAGGCACCTTATGATCAGAACTTTGAATGTATACAAAATAATATGAGTTCTGATGGGTCGAGTGTCAGTTCTTACAATTGGTAATGCTATAGAAAGTTTGATTTGAATGTTAGACTATTGGTCAAGTTTGACAGAACTTGAAAAGTAGATTAAGAAACGCCAAATGCTGTTGTTTTTAAGCAGTCATTTCTGCTTGTAGTATTGGGAGCATTGTTATGTTTAACATCATCAGACATTCCTTCTATTAGTCTCTACAGTGTTGTGGAAGATGTTGGTGCAGTTAGCACTTATAACTGGGTCAAATATGTCTTTGAGAGATTGTGCAACGAGATTAAGAATTACAAGCTTGGAAGAGGGAAGTGCACTAAGGAAAATGAGAAACATAGCATTGCTGGCTGTGTGATATTTTTGCTTGTAAGTTATTACGTTATTTGCTCTTGTAAATGAACATTATTAAGTTGAATTAAATCTTTTTTTTTTTTTTGTAGTTGTTTTACTTTCAAGCGTGCCCTCTTGATAAGGAGAATGGGTGCGAGGTTGAAGAACATGCACTAATTTACTGGAAAAAAGAGCAAGTGAGAAGACAAATGAAAATGGAGGAGGACCAAGCAAAGATCATCCCATGTATGGTAAAGTGAAATTTCTATGTTATCACAAGAGACATTTTTAATGCAATACAAGAAGTTTATTTTAAATATATTGCACTTTTGGTTTTTATTTTAGTCTATCGTACCTTCATCTGTAACACATGAAGTGATCAGTAAAAGTAGTAGAATCGGTGATGAGGTCAGTGGCTTTGATGGTCATACATATAATTCATGACATGATATTAGAGTGAAATAAGTGATTGTATGAATAACTGCCATGAAATTGTTGCTATGCATATTCCAAAGGATTTGCTAAGTGAGGGAAAATTTTTGTTGGGAAAGATAAAGGCCTTATTTGACAAATGGGAATGTAGAATCAAATAAGCCAGCAGCCCAGTGAGGGAAAAGGAAGTGATAAAAAGGATGTGCTATAAATGGCAAAGGTGACAGAAGGACCAAGTGTTTGAGGAACCCTTACATCGCACAAATATGGGTGTTGATATGAACATAATTAACAGTGTTAATGAAATTGGTGATAAACAAGCGCAACAATGCAATGATGGACTAGGTAGTACAAAGGACTTTAGGTTGGTAACTCTCAAAGACCCTGCTGTGGAAAAAGTACACAAGGAGAGTGAAGCCTGAATTATACTTGGAAGTTGTGGTTGGATACTTCATATACATAAGAAACACCAATAAATAAGCTTTATTTTAATCCTAATTACAAATTTTGAGGTAATGATTGCTTCCAAAGTTTCTGAAAAGTAGGTAACAATGTGCTATAAATGAAGAATGTCTAAAAGACTGAATTGTTAATATTTTGATTGTAACTAGAGGGTATCTGACAAATTTGCAACAATTAGTGTCGAAGAAAGTGTAGATGGAAAATTCAATAAGGGTGATGATGAAGCTCTAAATTCTGTGGTGCAGAGTCGAAAAACATCTCTGACAAATGCATGACTTTGAGTAAATTGAAACTGAAATATGAAACTGTTATTTGTGTGTGGACACATACCTCCAATGACATAAGCTTGATCATTTGGGTTTGTAGAGGGCTCTGTTGGTGCATACATTACTGTAGGCATGAGGACCCTGGATAATCAATTTGTAATATAAGTGTGAACACTTATAGATGTAGCCTACTTGTATTGTATGGTTTTTAAGCAAATTATTTGTTTGTTTGAAGGAAATGAAGATTGTTTAGAAGAAAGCTGGTAGGATACTTTGTTCACATCTGAGAGGACATTTAACAACTCTGCTACTATAAATCTCGATGAAAGTGGTGATGGAATATCCGAGAAAGGTGAAGATAAAATTTTTAATATCATAAATGTTATAAGTTTAGAGGCAGAATTATCCTCTGGTGGAATCATGCCCTAGAATAACTATATACTAAATTATTAAACTGTTAGTTGTGTTGGGTCAGTTTATATGGTCACACATGCTTTATGAATATGGATTAGCATGACTTTACTGGTAGATACATTACTAGGGGCAAGGAAACCATATCTAATCAACTTGTAATTTTATTGTGCTCATAATAATATAAGCAAGACACACTTGCCTAGATAGTCCACTCGTACTGCATATTTTATTAGGATATTATTTATTTGTGTGTGCTAAATGAAGGTTGTTCATGTAAAAGGCATTTGGCTAATTTGTTCACTTCTGAGAGGGCATGTGAAAAATGTGAAATTATAAATGGTTCAAAAAGTAGATATGGAAAATCCAAGAAAGGTGAGGAGGAAGCTTTAAATGATGAGTAAGGTATTGATATAGAGACAATAGTAGTCCTTAGCAAAATTATACCTTTAAAAGATTCTGCTTGTTTATGTTAACAAAGAAAAGAAAAGGAGTATACTTGAATTGTATGATTTTTCAGCACATTATTTGCTTATGTGTGGTAGATGAAGACTGTCTACAAGAAAGGCTTACTTTATTCACTTCTGATCAGGTATTTGTAAACTCTGCAATAGCAAATGATGATGAAAGTGGTGGTGGAAAATCCAAGAAAGGACAAGAAGAAGCTTTAATGTGGAGTTTCTTGTTGAAGAGCCAGAAGGTGATGACAGAGCTATTATTGACTAAAATGTCTAATTTTTTTTGTTGGATTTGAGAGGACAAACTTCTCAATTTGATCAAACTTTTTACCAAATTTATACAGCAGTTTTTAACAATTTATGTTTGGTGCAAGTAGCATTTGAGAGATTATTGGACTTGCCAGGAAAAGCTTTTGATGAAATTGGGAGAGACAAAGATAACAAGGTGCAACTATAAAATTAAGTTTAAAGGACTTTAGGGTGGCTGAGATAATAGTGACTGCCATAACAAACCACAGTCTGAGTAAGTAAAACTTATAAGATCAAATACATTTTATACGGTTTTGTGGTGCATCTGAATATGTAGTTTATAACATTTTTCATTTTGGTAAACATTCATTTATTAACCTTGTAGTTCTTTTAGTGATAGTTAAGTGAAAATTTTGTGTTTTAGATGAAAGGAATTGTGTCACCCTCTCTGGAGAACAGAAGGAAAAATTGGTTAGAGAATCCATTGACAACATGTTAGACACATGGCAATTTGTGGATTTCGGGACTTTATAAGTTAATTATGACATAATTAGTGGTGAAGAAGCTCACAAAAGCAGAGGTGGATAAGTAACTTTTGATGACATTGATGTTTAAGATAGGGATGGTTTGGTAAAAGCATATTGTTCTCTAAGTGTAAAACATGATTTTTTATGCGTGTAGTGTTATGGAAGCAAATTATAAGAAACATATCTATTTGCAAATGTTTGCATAGTACATGATTGGAGTTGAGATTGATGACCTATAATACACTCATTTACATTGCAAGAAAAGAGAAAACAAGGCCATCCACATAAGAAAAGTGTTCAAGAGCAAGTTATTGACGTGGCATTGTCTATGACTATAAAGGGTGTTGCCATGAAATCACGTACTTGTGTACAAAAAATTGGTGGGGCTAAAAAGGTGTGAGAAGATGTTGGTTTGGAGAACAATGGTGCCAATTGGAGTGAAGGCATAGAAGCATTTGCTCTAAGTGATAGCAAGGTGCTTTGTACTTGAAAACATTACCAAATACATTTTTTTAAGATGGTTTAACAAGTTATACTTATTCTTATAGTTAACACCTTGTTTGTTAATAGTAGTAAATTAAGTTGTGTTGGATATGTATTTTTTTTTCTATATGACAAAAGGAAAATTGGGCCAAGGCATACAACGAGACAAAACAATTTGGAAATTGAGTTTAGATTGAGCAATCACATCATATAGGCCATAAGTCATGCAAAGGGCAAGATGTGCAATAAAACCATCAACTAAGATTGTTTCTAACCAATTTGTTGTACCTATTATAGTGGAAAAATAGTTTTTAGTTGAAGAAGATTTACTATAGTTAGCATATTTTTTAATTATATCAAAAAAGTCACTGAAATTTTTACAAATGATTTTATTATTTATAGAGACTTATTTAATGTATGTATAAATAACTTTAAACTTGTAGTTAAAAAATGCATAGAAAACAACTTTATTTTAAATTCAAAAAAACATCACTTTATAACAAAATAAAATATAATTTTAAGATATATTATTTTATTTAAAAGAATTGAAATTAACAAATATAAGATAGATTTTGTTCAATTTTTACCTTACTCTGCAAGTATGTGGGAAGTTTGCTCTTTTCTTAGTTATGCATGTTTTTATTAGAGATTTATCAAATACTTCTTAAAGATTGCATTGTCCTTATGAAAATTATTATAAAAGGATGTGAGTTTTGACTTTGATGATACATGTAAGGAAGCATTTGACAAGTTAAAGGAGCTATTGACTTTAGCTCTGGTGATTCAACCTCTGAATTAGAGTCTTCCATTTGAGATCATTTGCAATGCAAGTAATTATGTTGTATAAGCTATTATGGGGTAAAGAACTAGCAAATTTGCTCACACCATTTACTATGTCTCAAGGATCTCTATAATGCTTAGTGCAACTACTTTATTATTGAAAAAGAGTTTTAACTATTATTTTTGTTTTAGAAAAATTTCATTCATATTTATTAGGCTCTAAAATGATTATTTATTCTAATCATGCAGCTTTGAGGTATTTGCTATCAAAAAAAGATGTCAAGTAAAGATTGATTCAATGGACTCTTCAACTAAAAAATTTTGATATAGAGATCAAAGACAAGAAAGTTAAGAGAACCTAGTTGCAACTCATCTAAGTCGTGTGGTTAAAGAAGAGGATGCATTGTCTTTGCAAGAATGCTTTTTGGATGAACAATTGCTTGCAATTAAAATAAATGTCCCTTAGTATGCAAATATTGTCATGTACATGGTTAAAAGGACTTTGCCAAGTGACTTGATGAAAGTTCAAAAGGATAAGATTAAGAGTAATGCAAAATGCAAAATACTATGTATGGGATAAATTATACTTGTAGAAGCATTACTCAAATCAAGTGATATTAAGGTGTGTACCTAAAATTGAGTTATATTCTATTATCATCTTTTGTCATTCGTATGCTTGTGTAGGACACTTTGGATTAAAAAGAACAACGAGAGAGGTAATTGAGTGTGTTTTCTTCTGGCCATCGTTATTTCATGATTTTTACATGTTTTGCAAGACTTACAAACATTGTTCAAGAACATATAACTTTTTGCATAGAGATCAAATGCTATAAATCCCCATACTAATTCATGAATATTTTTATGTTTATGGCATTAATTTCATGGGACGTTTTCTTTCTTCTTTTAGTAATGTTTATATTCTTCTTGCTATTGATTATGTTTCCAAGTGGGTGGAAGGTAAAGTCACCAAGATTGATGATTCTAGAGATGTTGTAGATTTTGACTAGCCTCGCATTTTTGTTAGGTATGGAACACCAAGAGGACCTCATAAATAATGTAAATTATAAGGGTAAATGGTAAGGGGTAAATGGTAAGTTGGAAAAATAGCAATAGCCAATGTTTCGATCAATTTTGTGACCTTTTAGTAGGTCAAATTGTAATTATGTAGATAGCTAGTATGTTTTAGCACCCTAAGGCAAATTTATTATGCTGGTAGACTCACTTGCCTTAACCTAGTATTGATGTAAGATATGATGAAAAGTGAGAGAATATGTATGTTCCTGTAAATGCTTTTGTTGAGTTTAAAGTTCAAGTTGAATGCATGATATCCAAGGTGAGTACTTATGATTAAGCAGTAATAGTATCACTTGATTAAGGATCTTAACTCAGGGGGAAACTAGGTAAAGTGACTACTATAGGTAATAGTTACCCCACACTTAGATCACTACAAGAAGCTAAGGGTCTCAGGTGAGCATGTTACATATTATCTCTCTTTCAACTTCTCTCAGTGGCAGATTTATCCCACTCCTTCAAAGGAATAAGTAAATTCCATTAGGGTCACTTTGGTAGATTTGTCCCACTTCTCACTTCATTGGGTGCTGAGAAGTGTTGGTCAATCTTCTTGTTTAGAATTCCACCAAGGCAGTCAAATGTCTACCATCAATGGAGATTCAACACATTAAGGAAGAAGTCACGAAACATAGCAAGAGCACTGTTACTGATGGCTTAAATCATATTCATCCATGCTTGTGGACAGAGATTTTCATACATATGGTAGTGCAATCTTGCCTTTTAATGTGTAAGGCACAAAGGTGTTATAAGGCATTCAACTTTGCAATGTCAGAGAACTACATCTACCAAAATGCCACCCTCAAATAGCTGTCAATCAATGATCATTTGGATACCAACGGTAGGGGACATTTCTACCCACATTGCCTGGAGGTGGGGAACCCTGAAGCCTTGTTCATCGAATTGATCATATAGTACTTTCATCTGATAGACAAAGAAGGATTTCAATTACTGCAGAGAACTTTCAAAAAGGGACATATGACAACAATGTATGTGAATGACATCATCTTACTAAGCTTTGGGTGGCAAAATCGGATAGCAAGCTTGAAGATTTTGTCTACAATAGATATAATTAAGCTAAGGTGAAAGGTGAAAGGTGATATAAACTTGTTGTGAGAAATTAAAATGCTTGATGAGCAGATGGTAGGTTAAGAATTTCATTCATTGGGTTGGGATAGGAAATCCTATGGTCTGAGTACCACCTTACTACTGTATAAAAGGTACTATGGGATTACTGAACACAACAAATAAATCAAAGATTGTCGTTGACAATGAAGACCTCTATCATTTGTCATGTGACTCCTATATGTAGGATGTTAAAGTTACAAGGTTTTGCCATTTCATAAGGTCGTCCATATTTCAAATAAATTAGGTAGTTTTATTTAAATTGAGAAATGCCTCTGTAGCTACCACTATCTTGAAGAATTTCGTATGTGCCATAATGGTTTGTTTTTCATAGTTTTATTATCATATCAGAATGTATTCTAAAATTGTATAATTATATGTTAATTAGATCTTCAATTTATATTCCGAACCCCACCTAAAGTTGTAAATTTGTTCCATAGCATTTTCACTCAAGAAGCATGTAGAAAACCTAAACCAGAAAAGTGGCAAAACTACTTATGAAATTGGGTTGGATTTAGATATTCTTCCATCTGAATACTTCAATCTTCATTTCAGTGTTTTACAATTCTTAATCAATATATGCCAACTGTATTTGTGGAAGGTCACAACTATTGCTTTGTTCGTTTGCTTATACTTATTGTTTGGAGTTGTATTGTGTCTAATATCTTTGTGTGTATTCGTGTAAATACACATATTTACGTGATAGGGAGAGAAAGTTTGAGTTTGCTTATAATTGTTTTGTTGTATATATTAATTTGCTATTATGGATCTTATGTAGATCAATTACAAACATTTCAACCAACTAGATTACATTTACAAGGTTTTACAAAGATGAGAAGACGTTCCTTAGAGGACGCCCTAATGATTAAGAGCTTAAACTATAACTGTAGGTATTGGGTTCTAATCCTAAAAATGAGGGGTGTGGGATTTATGAGAATCGGGAGAGCCACCTTAATTGTGCAACTCATGGCCTAATGGACCTCTAAATGGACCAAAAAATTTAAAAGAAAGTGAAAGGAAGAAGAAGAGAAAAGACAAAAACAGTTGGAAATATTAATAATTGCTTAGGCCATGAAGTGTGGTTGTTTACTTTAGGTGTCAACGAAGTTGCTAGCTCACAGTATAAAAATTTTTTTGCAACTGGTTTCGATTGTGGTCATTTGTAAATTCTACTTAAATTTGTTTATGTGGTTAAAATAAATGTAGATTTTTTGTTGTGGGTTTGATTTTGAACAAGATTACAATATTGGAAAAAAGAATTCATTGACAACTTCAATGATTTTTGGAAACGTGTTGCTTTTCTTATCACAACAAAAAAAGACATGCTTTTAATGTCATCATTCGATATGCTTCCAATTCTCCTATATAATGGTTTTTTTTTTTTTTTTTATGAATGCATAAATGTGTGCAAATTCTCGTCAATTTCTACATTTCTCCAAGCATTTTCTGCTCTAAATAATATACAAAGACAATCAAATCCCAAAATTTTCCTATGATTTCATTGCGGATGAAGATGATGATGACGACAATCGGGAAATGAAATCTGTCCCGAAGATGATGATAGTATTTCCATGATTTAGGCGGCCTACAAATTATGTTAGTAACATGTAGTTCCTTAATACAATGAATGTGAGTCAAACTACTATTTAATTCACATTCGTCTATATTGGAAACTACATATTGTAGACATCATTTATAGGTCGCCCGATGTTGGTGATAACGTTCTCATCAACAAACTAGATTTAAAATACAACTTGAATGAATTTCTTGCATCAACTCGTCCATCATCAATAGACCAGATGTAAAATACCGTCCTCTTCACTGTATTATGTCTCTAGAATTTCTTTCTTTCTCTAATTAGGACAGCTTCTTTCTCAATCTCATCTCTCTTGCATCTCCTCACTTTCTCTTGATTCATTCGAAATATCATTCTTTGATTATGGCAATTTCTCTCTCGATCTCACTTAGTCCAAATTTTGCATCTTTATTTAGATTTAATCTACTTTTTCATCAATTTCTGCATTCCATCTATTTTTTTCTCTTAAAACCCAAATCGTGCATATAGCAATGTCAACATACTCATTTGCATCTTCTGGTCTTTAAGCGAGCACGATGGTAACGGAAATGGTAAGTCAATTCGATGTAGATGTGGAGAATTGGCCTAGTTGTGTACTTCATGAACTGACAGAATTCCTAGTAGATGGTCTGGTCTTGCTGCAACTACCAAGTACACTTTTGATTTTTACATGGGTTGCCATTTATGTAAATGTAGGACACATAGCTCATATGATAATGTGTGCTTGACTTATGTGCAAGTTTGTATGCAAAGGATATTTTTTTTAAGAAGATAGTGAATTCTCTGACAGTGCAAAAAAGGTGTTCAAATCACATAGGTGACAAATTAAAAGACTAAAGAAAGAAATTGAAGGATGCAATGGAATGAGTTGGCTTGCTTCAAGTGGAAATGACTGTGTCAATGAGGACTTGGTTAATAAGGTGTTGTCCCTTAAAATAGAAATTGACAATGCTGAGTCAATGATAAATGCTAAAATGAAGAAAATGCAGAAGGCATTGGTGATGCACAAATTGGTTATCATGTTTTGTGTATTGTTTGCCTTGTGGTGCCTATATAAGAAAATGTGAAAGGCATAAGAGTACAATGATGCAATGTACTTTGCTCCTGTGGAAAGGCAAAAATGTGTTTTTACTTCAAAATTTTCAATTTTTATATTGACATTTAAATTCCACATAATGCTATACCACAACATGAACTGATAGTTCTCAACAACCATTTAACCAAAATAAGGAAGTGTAGCACATTCCTTAATACCAAAATTGATGAACATAATACAGTTTAGCCAAATCACAAAAGAGTTCACTATGTCTCGTTAGGCTAAATACAAAAACTTAATTCTCCAATACTTTTCCCTAATCGTGCTACTCTTAGACATCATTTGCAATTGATTGGGTAAGATGATGCTCTTTGTTTTTGTTGAAGTCTATTGTTGATGTTTGAAGTCCATGTTCAATGAATCATGATCCAAAGCCACCATTACAACAATCAAGATCTTTGACACAACATGACGAGTACATTTGCAACAAATGGATTTGTAAACTAGCCATCAAACAAACCTAACAAATAAAATCTAATCGTTTGACAACTATATCAAATGATCTAAAATCTTTTAGAAATGATGCTTTTGATTTGACAACTTACTTCTAGATTAAACAAAAGCGTATGGCTAGGAAACAAATATATACCAAGATCTTCCATCAAAATATTCTATAAATCAAAGATGTAATAAAACCTACAATAGATAACTAAAAGCAATACAATACAAACAATTCAAGAAAGTTATTGTAAGATTAAAAGGTTAGGATTATAGTTACCCTTGATGACATTTTGAATTTAGCAATAAATTGATTATTGGCATATCAAATCTTTCTTGTGATCTAGGTGATATCAGTATATTAAATAATAATTTGTTCACAACACAAGAATCTCTTACTATAAGAATTAATGAAGAATATGTATTTTCTATTTTTCAAAGAGTGAAAAATTGATCAGTCATCATTTGCTTTTTAAATGCATATGAAAAAATATATATATTTTTATTAATACAAAAGATTTTTTATACATTTACAGTAACATTTATCTATAGTCGAAAGGGAGTTTTAACTCCCTCCAATTTCCCTTTAATGGGTTAGGTCAATCCATTATGGGTGAGCTGACCTAGCCTAACAATATTTACAGCTTTTACTCGCACATGATAGGCTAGAACAACTTAGAAAAAATAAATTCTTAACATTTAATTCTTTATAAACAATTTATACAAGCAAATAGATTATATGACTTGGAGTACACTTGCACTTGAGAGCATATTTTATATATCTATTAAGGATACATAGTTGATTCCACCCTAAAAAAAATGTGAGTCTTATTATAAAAAATGTATCTTACTATACCCTAAGGGTATTTTGTTGCATTAATCTCAACTCACTATAGCCCCTTATGGTTGAGTTAGATTTTATTTTTCTTATATGTATTTATAATTATATTTCATTCATCATGAATAAAAATAATTGGTTAACCAATAAATATATAAGGAAGATGTCTGACAACAATAGTCTTCCTTTTATACTCATATTCCTTGATTACAGTGCAACCACTTTCCTAGACGTATTCCAAAAAAGGTTAAATCATTCTTAATTGTAGGTAATATACTAAAGTAGTAAACATTATAGTGGATTTGTTATCATCTAATGTGTTGAAATGTACTGCAAAGTCACATCTTTTTATGATACAATCTCTTACAAAGTGATACTTGGTATCAATGTGTTTGCTTTTATAATGATACTTGGGATTTTTTGCATATGCAAAATCACTTGACTATTGCAATATAATGACTACATTTTGTTGATCACAACACATTTTCGAGTATCCAAAAATCTCTTGAGTCAAACAACTTCTTACTCTGTAGCTAAGTTACAAATTTTGTCTCTATTATTAATAAGGCAATATAGGTTTACTTCATGTTACTCCATGATATGGCACCATCATTTAACAAGAACATATAGTCTTCCTTTTATACTCATGTTCCTTGATTACAATACAACCGTTTTCCAATTCGTATTCCATAAAAGGTTGAATCATTCTTGATTGTAGGTAATATACTAAAGTAGCAAACATCATAGTGGATCTACTATCATTTAATGTGTTGAAATGTACTGTAAAGTCACATCTTTTTATGATACAATCTCTTACAAAGTTATACTTGGCATCAATATGTTTGCTTCTATAATGATACTTGGGATCTTTTGCATATGCAAAATTGCTTAACTATTGTAATATAATGACTACATTCTATTGATCACAACACACTTCCAAGTATTCCAAAATTCTCGAGTCAAACAATTTCTCACTCTGTAGCTAAGCAAGTTACAAATTTTGTCTCTATTATAAATAAGGCAATACAGGTTTACTTCATGTTATTCCATGATATGACACCATCATTTAACAAGAACATATAGTCTTCCTTTTATACTTATGTTCCTTGATTACAATATAAATGCTTTCTTAGACGTATTCCAAAAATGGTTGAATCATTCTTGATTATAGGTAATATGCTAAAGTAGTAAACATTAAAGTGGATTTGCTATCATCTAATGTGTTGAAATGTACTGCAAAGTCACATCTTTTTATGATACAATCTCTTACAAAGTTATACTTGGTATTAATGTGTTTACTTTTATAATGATACTTGGGCTCTTTTGCATATGCAAAATTGCTTATAATGACTACATTATGTTGATCACAACACACTTCCAAGTATTCCAAAAATCTCTCGAGTCAAACAACTTCTTACTTTGTAACTGAGTAAGCCACAAATTTTGTCTCTATTATTAATAAGGCAATATAGATTTACTTTATGTTACTCCATGATATGCCACCATCATTTAACAAGAACATATATCCTAATGTAGATTTATGTTTATTTATATTTCCTTCCCATTCTGCATTTGAACAACCAATTAGTTGTAAATCATTTGTTTGATAACATAAGAAATAATCTATAGTGCCCTTGAGATACCAAAGTATTTTCTTCACAACTTGCCAATGTACTTTTTGTGGGTTTGATTGGTATTGGCTTACTAATCCCACACCATAACAAATGTCATGACACGTACACATCATAACTTACATCAAACTACTCACTGTATTAGAATATGACATATTATTTATTCTTTTATGCTCTTGTTGTGTTTTAAGACACATTTTAAGGCTTAAGCCATCACTTTTAACAACTAAAGTGTTAATGAATTTACGATTTTCCATCCTAAATTGCTCAACGATTTTATGAATATAAGACTCTTATGATAAAGTTAAGAATCTTTTAAAATTATCTTTATAGGTCTTCACTCCTAATATATAAATTGCCTTACCCATGTTTTTTATTTCAAAATTAAAGGACAACTATTTCTTGATAATAGTGACATACTTCTTATCATAACATACATCAGACTACTCAATGCATTGGAATATGACACATTATTTATTCTTTCATGCTTTAGTCATGTTTTAGGACACATTTTAAGGCTCAAGCTATCACTTTTAGCAACTGAAGTGTTAACGGATTTATGACTTTCTATCTTAAATTACTCAAGGATTTTATTGACATAAAACTCTTGTGATAAAGCTAAGAGTCTTTTGAAATGATCTATAAAGATTTTACTTCTAATATGTAAATCGCCTTACGCATGTCCTTTATTTTAAAATTAAAAAACGACCATTTCTTAATGGTAATGACATACTCTTTATCATTTCCAATTAGTAGAATGTCATTTACATATAGAGATAAATTACAAATTTATTTTCAAATCTCTTAACATACACATAATGATCTTTATTAAACATTGTGAAGTCATGAGATTATTACATGATGAAATCTTAAATACCACTATGTAGATGATTGTTTTAGGCCATAAATTGATTTTTGGAGTTTACAAACTTTATTCTTTTGGCCTTAAACAATGAAACCTATAAGTTGTTCCACATAAATTTCTTCATCTAACTCTCCATTGAAAAATGTAGTTTTACCATCCACTTAATGTAATTCTAACTCTATATTTGCTATTATAGTTAGAATTAGGCGACATGAGGTAAATCTTACTATTGGCAAGAAGGTTTTCTTGTAGTCTATACTCTCTTATTGAGTATAACCTTTCACCACTGAGTGGACCTTATGCCTTTTAACAAATCTATTTGTCATATGTTTGATTTTAAAAACTCATTTGTTCCTAATAGCTTTACATCCTCGGGGCAAATCTACTAAATCCTATACTTGGTTACATTTCATAAATTTAATCTCTTCTTTCTTTGCCTTTGTCCATTATTCTTTAATTAGGCATGAGGCTAAAAGAGCCTCAATTACTCTTTTAGGCTCTTCCTTATCATAAGGGACAATTATAAAAGCTTCCCTTTTAATGACAATATAGGATACTTTTGTGATTGCTTTTATGCAATATGAGTTCTTGTGAACCTTGCACAACTTATAGTATAACACTTCCACTTGAATTGATAGCTTAACACATTTCCTCATCCATTTGAGTTGGTGGGTTTGGTGTATTATAGCCATCTAGATCACTTATCTCATAAAGATAAAAATCCTCATCAATATCACCCCTACTAAGAAAATCATTCTCTGAGAATGTAACATTACATGATTTTAATTATGAAATACTTCCATCAGCTTGTTCACCAATAAATACATACCCTTTAGAGTGTCTATAATATCTTATAAAGATACTTCTTTTTCCTTTTAGACCAAATTTTCTATATTTATGAGATGGATCATGAACATAAACTGTTGACCCCTATGGTTGTAAATTACTTAAGTTAAACTTTCATTCTAACTATAATTCATATGTTGTGGAAGTAACAAATTTAAAGGGTACATGGTTAAGTACATACACAACTATCAATAAAGCATTAGCCCAATAATTTATTGGGAGATTTACTTATGTCATCTTAGACCTAACCACCTCTAATAGGATTTTGTTTCTTCTATTTACAACATCATTTTGTTACAAAGTCCCAAGGATAGTTACTTGTCTAACTAGACCCTTTTCCTTACATAGTTCCTTGAACTATTTAAAGAGATATTTACGTCCTCAATTAGTTCTTAGAGTTTTAATTTTTTTTATCCAACTAATTCTTTACTATACATAAATATTTTTTAAAGCATTATAATACACTAGATTTATGGGAGATCAAATAAACATGACCATAATACATATAATTATCTATAAAAGTAATGAAATATAAGGCATCATGCCTTGCTCTCACACTCATTAAACCATATATGTTAGAATGGATTAATTGCAATGGAAATTTGGCTCTAATAACCTTATTAAATGGCTTTCTAGTTGTTTTTCCTAACAAATAGTGTTGATATGTAAGCAATTCAATTTCAGCTAATAAGCCTAAAAGACCCCCTGTAACTAATCTATTCATTCTCTCTTAGCCAATATAACCTAATTTAGCATGCTAGATATTTACATTTATGACATTATTAGTGATTGATGAAATAATAAAAAACAACTATTATAGATATTAAATACATCATAGTTAATATCAAATACAAACAAAGCATCTAATGGATATCTATGATCAATAGAAGAAGTGTCATCATAAATATTTATAACATAACCTTTAAAAATAAGTTTATAACCTAAATACATAAAAACAAGAACAAAAACAAGATTTGGTCAAATTTTAGGTGCATAAAGAACATCGTGAAGCAATAGGGTTTAACCATCTCTCATTTTTAATTTGTTAATGCCAATCCCTTTGACTTCTATCCCTATGTTGTTCCCAATATATACTTATCTTAAACCATCTTGAATTTAACAAACTCTACACATGTTTCTTAATCTTTAGCTACATGGTCTATAGCCCCTTAATCTACAATCCACTAAGGATCAAATTTAGTAAGCAATATTAAGCTAACAACATAAACTAAACAATGAGAAGTAAGAGGAAAGGATACCTTTTTTGGCTTAGTACATTCATGAACAAAATGACCTAGTTTGCCACAATTGTAGTATGTTATTTTGGTCTTATCCTTTTTTTTTTTTACCACCACATCTCTTGCGAAAGTCATTTTTGTTTTTCTTTCATGGTTATCTATTCCCTTTTCCTTTCTTATGATGCTTATAATGCCACATATGTTTTAAACCAAAAACAACCTTTGAACTAACCTTAGCTTTAGCCACATTCACTTAACCAAAAGACTCAGTAGCTTAATGTGGAGGGCTTCTAAGGATCCATTGAGCATTCATGAAAAAAGCACTTAATGGGTTGATTAAAGATATTTAGGTCAAAGAAAGTAATTCAATCTTGAAGGACAACAAATTATATCTTAATGTAAGTTAAGGCTCTATTAATTGTATAAGTATGCTAAATTGACCTAAGTTAGGTGATTATGAAGAGATAAAGTAACAAAGTAATGGATTCAGTGCATTAGACCTATCGTGAAGTCTAAAAAGGGAAGGATAAGGAGTAGACCAATCATAAAACTTGTTACAGGGCCAATTTGCTACTGAAAGGTTGGATCAACATCAGTCATGAGCTGATTGGTGAACTAGTTTGATGCTAGACATGTGGCTTTATGAATTTGACCGAATTGGCCCTAATTCATTTGTCGTTAGCTTATTTAGGAGTTTTTGTTATTTTTAGGGTAAGGGGTTATTACTTTAACTTATAAATAGGGTTAGTTTCATTGTTAAAATAGATAAATCATTAGTGAAAAAAAAAAGTGAGAATTTTCTCTTTTGGTTCTTCAATGAACCTTACAAATTTATCAATATTATTATCTTGTAGCATCCTAACCTAACTTATCACTCTCAAATCCTTTCTTTTTAGAGTGTGGCATCCATATCTTTATCTATACCTTTAGTTCGTGTTCCTTTGAATATTAGTTCTAGATTTATACCTTAGGTTTTACTTTTGTTAAATCTAATTTAACTTTCATGCAGTTTTGAATTCCTCATTTTGCTTATAAGTTTCATTGTGCTTGTGGGAACTTGTGAGAAAATGACTTTTAGGAAATTTTATAGGTGTAAGGGTTATTTATTTATAGAGAATAGATTGTGTGTGCCTATAAGTTCCTTAAGAGAGCTACTTATACATGAGGCATAAAAGGGTGGCCTAATGGGTCATTTTGACGTTAGGAAAAGCTTAGATGTCTTAGTTAAGCTTTTCTTTTGGCCACACATTAAACGAGATGTTGAGAGGGTGGGTGAAAAGTGCATAATCTGTAAGCAAGTCAAATCTAGAGTTTTATACTTAGCCAACTCTGAATTGATTTATCTATGGGTTTTATACTGGGGCTACCACGATTAAAAAAGGATGAAGATTTCATATTTGTTGTTGTCAACATGTTTTCAAAGATGACACACTTAATCCCATACCATAAAACTGATGATGCAAAAAATGTGGCGGAATTGATCTTCAAAAAGGTAGTATGGTTGCATGGTATGCCTTAAAGCATTATTTTAAATTGGAATACAAAGTTCTGAAGTTATTTTTGGAAGACTTGATAGGGTAAGTTAGGTACTAAATTGTTGTTCTTAACTACCGTCATCCACAAATAAATGGGCAAACAACGTGGTTAAATTGTTCTTCAAAGAGGTAGTACACTTGCATGGTATGCCTTAAAGTATTATTTCAAACTAAGATAAAAAGTTCTTGAACTATTTCTAGAAGACTTTATAGGGTAAGTTAAATACTCAACCATTATTCTTAATTGCTGTCATCCATAAACAAACTGGCAAATCAAGGTAGTTAAATAAACTCTTTTTACTTTTTGCATATTATTCATATGAATTTGAAAATGAGGGAAGATTATTTTCCACATATAGAGTTTGCATATAATAAAAGTATTTATTCTATTACTAGTTACTCTTTATTTGAAATTGTGTATGGTTTTAATCCTTTGACTCCTTGGCATTTAATGTCTTTACCTATTGATAAGTATGCTAACTTAGATAGAGAATACAAGGTGGAAATGGTGATGAAGTTGCATGAGAAGGTGGGCAAAAACTCATACAAAGAACTAAGCAATATACATCTCATGCCAACAAAGGGCAAAAGAAAGTGGTGTTTAAACTTGATGATTAAGTTTGGGTGCATATAGGTAAAAAAATGTTCTTAGCTTAAAGGCATTCAAACCTATAGCCCAACAAGAATAGTCTATTTCAAGTGGTGGCACAAATAAAGGATAATGCCCATAACGTTTTCAAGCTTTTTTTAGGGCATCTTTTAAGTTATCACACCACTTAATAATGTATTTAGTGTGTTTTAACTCATAACACACCTTAACCCTTCAAAAGTCCATCAACAACTTAAGCACAATATCATTATTTACCTCTTTTTAAAGCCTTTTAGTCATTGATGTTTCTAGATGATCAATTAAAAATCTCATTGGTTTGACATGTTCCATAAACTCCTCATCATTTTCTATTTTGCATTCTTTAAAAGTGTGAACAAAAAATTCATTAGCTATATAGATTTCTTAGTTGTTCAAGAAACTCAAAATTCATTTTATTTAGACATTCTTAAATATCCTTTTAGTTGAAGTTCATATCATACGAGTCATATTTCATTCTTGGATTAAATTAAAAGAACATTGAAAATTACTAACATAAAAAAAAGAAAAAAACTCTTATAATTTGCCAATTTTTTTAAATATAATATTAAAATCCTGTATAATATAAAATTATAAAAATTTTGGTGTATATTTCTTTTTTTATTATTACTAATTATTATGAATTAAAAAAAATATAATTTATTTTTAGAATAATAACAAAATAATATTAAATGGTAGATGTTTGTTGGTTAGTATATATGGCATTCTTTAATTGATTAGAGAAACATGAATTCACAGTGACCCTTCTTAATTTTAATTAATTTCACCACGTGACATTTTCTTAATGGTTGTTATCATGTATATTAGTGGTCTTACCCACACTTAATTAGCCAAATAAGCTCTTTATTTCACTTAATTGTCTGGAGAGTACAATGCACTCACCTTCGTTCGAACTTTTGATGACCGTAAAATTTTGACATGTACAATAATTTGACTAATTTAATTCATTAGTGTGGTTGGTTTTCAAAAATAATATTTGAAAATATGTGTTTAAAAAGACATCTAAATACATAAGACTAAAATTCATTTTGATAGCTATTCTTTTTTTTTTCTAAATTTCTGATTTAATTTAAAACTTTAAAACTCAATTATTCTCAATTAGCACATCTTAAATTGACAAATAATATAAAGTTAAAAAGCTTATAATGAGTACTTTTTATACATGTAAAGTTTATGCCATAAAATTGTCATTTTTAGTGTTAATAACATTTAATAAGAAAAATAGCTTTCTCACAAAATATACAACTAAAACAATATAAAATTTTTACAATATGTTGCATAATTTAATATTTGATCACATGCAAAATTTCATGAAAAGTTAATAATGTATATGAGACAAATAAATTTCTAAACATATCAGCCAACGAAAGACTTTGACATCAATGTAAGATTAAAATATTAGAATCATAGTTATCTTTAATAACCTCCAAAAATTAGCAATAAACTGATTACTAGCAAATCAAATCTTTCACATAATTTAAGTAATATTATTATATTGGATAATACTTTATTTATAGTCCAAGAACTTCTTATTATAAGACCTATAAAGAATATGTGTTCTCTATTTTTTAAGGAATGAGAAATTGACCAGCTTTTGTCTACTTTCTAAGAGCATTTAAAAAAAATGTTTTTATTAACACAAACAATTTTCTATACATTTTCAATAATGTATATGTATAATGGAGAGGAAGTTTTAACTCCTTCCAACATCCCTTTAATGTGTTGAGTCAACCCATCATAAGTAGACCAACCTAAACTAATAATATTTACAATTACTTTTCTTAAACTCACTCAAACACTCATTTTCTGCAGAAAAATTACTAAGTTTTTGTACCCAAACATATTCCTAGAACACAATAGTTTTATTGTTGTGTTGCAAGCCCTCTAACATTTACTTTAACAAAATTTTATTTCTTTATGTAAATGTTGATGTAGACTTACATATTATACATTGATAAAATGAACTTAAACATGTTAAATGGTGCTATTACATCTGTCCTTTCACTGGACCTAAAATTGCATTAATGTTATCCCTATTAGTGGCACTTCTTCCTAATTTGTTGTATCAATATGTGACATCATTATTAGCAAATTCAAAAAAAAAAAATTGAATGTTATAAACACATTCATGCAATTCATGTTTGTACAAAAAGACTATGGGATTTAATGGAAATAGTTTTGTGTTTTATTTATTTATGTTACCTTAACTATAGGTACAATTTACTAGCATTGTTTTTCTTTTTTTTTTCATAACAAATAAAAGCATTACTTTAAGTTATGATGATTGGAACATGACATCTTTACAACTTTTTTTTGCATGTTATTACTAATATATGTTACTTGTGCATTCCTATTATATGTACGTGATATACTTTCAAGAAATTTGGTATGCCAAATCAAGCCTCTCCATCAATTTAAAAATTGAAAAAGTCTACCTGTTTTTCTTCTTGCTTATGTACATACTTAGTATATATTTCTAATTTTTATAATGTATACTTAAAATTGCAAACACATCCTATAATGTGATTTGCAAACATATATCTGGCTAATATGCTTTAAAGGTTAAATAAGGTCATTGGTATGTAATAAACTATTTAACCCATCAATGCTAAGCTTATAAGCATTAGCACAGTTGTTGATTATTTACAGGATAAGTTCTATTACATAGACATGAGGATTGGTCACTTGGATTTTGTTACAAGATGAGTTTTGTTACAAGATATACTCCTAAAAAGGGCTTTTGTTTTGGTCACTTGGCTTGAAATAATGGAGCATTAGATAAATTCATAGGATAGTTTAAGACAAAAAGACTTAAGTTAAAGATAATTGCAATATCTCATTTCATCCACCACAAATTGCACACATTTTCATTGCACTTGTGCTATATTTATACAAGAGATAGATTGGATAAACAACACCTTATACATACATTTCTTATAATAGAATAATAAAATAACAATATATTTACATATCCCTAATTTTTAAATAGGTTTGTCAAAAGTAGTTTAGCTATAATTTATATAAACCAATGGTACTTAATCAAAAACTCAAAGGCACTTAATTTGAACACAAGTTTGATGTTGCACCTAACATCTATGACCAAATAAAACAAATGCAAATCTTTATATATTATTCAACAAATGTAATACTCAAAATTTGCACACCAATATTTAGGTTCGGTACATTTACACCTCACCTCTTATATTCACACAAATCAAAGAAATTGATGCACAAGTTTTCAAACTATCTCCCCACACACCCTCTAACATAAAAGGTTAATGACTTTTTATTTCCTTATTACTACATTGGACTTAATTTTGGGCAATCTATAATGACACTTTCTACCTATATGTTTTTATTATGTCAAATAGATCAGATCTTGAAAGTCTAAAGGTTACCTATAGCTGCAAACCCGCATTAATATTTTGGAAACCTGTTGCATTCTATTTACATGGCTAAAAAGATATGTTTTTAATGTCATCTTTTGAGATACTTCCAATTCTCCTATATAATGTTCTTTGGATGAATGTATAAATGTGTGCAACTTCTCTTTTAACTTCTACACTTCTTTAATCCTTTTCTACTTTGACTAAATCTTATAGACAGAGTCAATATCCCAAATTTTTCCTATTGTGTCTCCTATTGCATTTTTTTAAAAGTTTGTGTATCACTTAGTGGATTATAAGTGTGGTGAATTTATTTTGAGCATTTATATCTATATTTAGTGGTGGTTTAACTTGTATTCAAATTCGGTGACAAGTTCATTCAATCATTTTTTTTTCTTATTTGCACAGAAAAAACTCTATTCCAATTTAGCTTACTCGTACTCATTTTCTGCAAATTTGCATCACTAATGCTCTTAGATGTGAATTTATTGGTTACTCTCCCATTTAAAAGGGGTACAAATTCTATTATCCATCTCTTAAAAGGTTCTTTGTGTCATGTGATGTATCTTTCCTCGAACATCAACCCTTCTTCTCCAATGTCTCTCTTTAGGGGAAGAAATTTAATGAAGAAAACCACTGGGACTCTTCAATTTTTCTTCCAATTTCACTTCTATTAACCCAAAATAGTCTTGATACTAAATCATAGACTATGAGGATTCAACTTAACCTTTAACATAAACTATGGGGAGATCTTTTCCTGTCACCAAATTGAATTCTATTAGAGTGTTGATGTCTCTAAGTACCAATCTTGATTGGAAGCTACACCAAATCAATATAAAAAGTGCCTTTCCCAATAAAGAGTTGGAAGAAGACATTTACATGAGAATTCCACCTAACTTTGAGACCTAAGAAGAAATAGAAAAGATATGTAAGTTGAAAGAGTCCCTTTAGGAATTAAAGTAATCTCTAAGAGCTGGGTTCAAGGGATTTAGCACAATTATGAAGAAGTTTGAGTACATCCAAGGACAAACGAATTACATTTTGTTCACCAAACATATTGATAATGAAAAAAAAATTAATTCTAATTGTTTATATCGATGACATCATTAAAACTGGTGATGATCTTCAGGAGATTGAAGAGTTCAAGAAACGTTTGAAGGCAAAATTTGAAGTTAACCACCTAAGGACTTTTCGATATTTTTTAGGTATAAAAGTGGCAAAGAGTAGATAAGGTGTTTTTATCTCTCAAAGGAAATATACCTTAGATCTTTTGAAAAAAAACTAGAAAGCTAAGTTGCAAACCAGTTAGAACTCCACCAAAAAATAATTGGAGGGCAAAAGATGCAAAAAGAAATGTTCTAGCAAACAAAGGGAGATATCATAGATTGGTAGGGAAACTCATTTACTTATCTCTTTCTAGACTTGAAATTGCATTTGTTATAAGTGTGGTCAGCCAATTTATGTATTCCCCTATTTAGAGACATTCAGATATCGTGAATCAGATTCTTAGGTATCTAAAAGGAACATCAGGGCAAGAGCTCATGTTTCGTAAGAATGAGCAAAGTGGAATTAAAGGCTTTGTGGATGCTGATTAGGCTAGCTTAATTGAAAACGAAAGATCTACCACTGGTTATCTTGAAAAGTAAGAAGTGTGGTATGGGTTAAGAAGCAATCAGTGGTACCTTAAAGCAAAATTTAGAATCATTACTCAAGAAATTTGAGAATTACAATGGGTAAAGAGACTAATGAGTGACTTCAAACTTTCTTGGTCTAGTCCCGTGAAAATTTACAGTGATAGTATATCTCACAACCCAGCCCATTACGACAGAACCAAACATATAAAGATCGATCATCACTTTATTAAAGAGAAGATTGAAGATGCAGTGATTAATCTATCCTATATTCCAACCAAGTTCCAAGAAGTAGACATGACATCCTCACTAGGGTTATGCCTAAATATGGATTTGAGTTCTTAGTAAACAAACTAAAAGTGATAAATATCTATTCTCCAAATTAGGGAAAAGTGTTAGAAAATTAAACCAAATTAGTACAAACCCTTAATTTCTTGTAATTAGTCCAACTATATTAAAAATCAAATAAAATATCTGATTCCTTGAAGTTAACTAACTCTTGATTTTATGTATCTACTGATTTTTTTTTTCCTTAAATGATTGTTTATGTTTTTTCTATAATTTTAGAGTTTAGATAAAGATACCTTATTGTTGAATAGATATTCAAATTAGAAATTCTATTTTTAATTCTCATTTCATCCTTCACTCTCAGGGTTGTGCAATCACCATTTTTTTTGTCGGTTATTTGGCTTGTTTTCTCCTTTGGAGATATTTCCATGATCCTTTCTTTCCTTTCAAACATGCATGGTTGCTTACTTGTTTTCGTATTTACCTCACCATACATCTTTGATTTTTCATGAGAAAATTCAAACTCATCCTCATCTTGTTCATGAGTAGTAGCAATTGTAGGCTCCCTGGCATCCTCATCAACTTCTTTCAATTCACAAGCTACTTCTTCAACATCCTTCTCTTTACCATTGTCTATCATGTATTCTGTTGCATGATATTTGTTATGCTTGTGCTGAAGTTCAAGTTAGTTTAACCCATATATGCCCCATTTTCTCCACTGGAAAGTATCTGAGCTGTATCCACTATTTGCATCTTAATCCCATCAAGGCCCAAGAAACTTTGAGTCTGGCCACTGGTCTCACAATTCTCATCTTTCAGGGCATTATCATCTTCAACTAATTTTGATTCTTTTACAGTCTCTTAGGATTCACAGGGAACTTCAGCACTTCTATTTTTCCACCCATTGTCTGTCCTGTCAACTTTCTCCATCTCTTCAGTTGCCTCCACACCTTCAAAATGTCTGTCCTGTCCACAAGCTTCTTAAGGCCTGTCTAGATTCTCGGTTTCATCTTGTTCATACTCATCTTCATCAGCTTCAAAATTCTGCCTTTAAAGTAGAAAGGCCGGTTGACCTACTTCTGTTTTCTTCTCAGCTTCTGAAATAAATTAAATCTTGGAGTCTATTTTCTCTATTTCTTGTCCCTGACAAGTCCCTTCCTATATCTTCTCAGTCTCATTCATCCAAAGTCCATCTTCAAGTAATTGCTCACTCTCGTTGGCCTCTTCTAGCTTCTTAGCTTTTTCTTCCATCCAGTCGTAATCTTCAAGTCTCTGCTCACTTGCATCCTTGTCCTGAAGCTCATCAAATCTTCTATTAATTATCAACTGTTTATGAACTTTAGCCAACATCTCCTTAGAGTCCTCTCCCTTAGGGAGGTCATTTTGTTTATTGTCATTTTCTTCATAGATCCAGCCCTCTTCTTCTTTATCTATACAAATCTAACATTCTACTTTATGTCCCTTCTCATTTCCTATTTTTCACCTCTCATGGTCCACAATAATACAACCTTAAACAATTCCATTATTTGTTGCTTCTTGAGACTCTGTTTATCATGAATATCTAATCCTGTCCTAAGACTTATTTGGGTCCTCCATATCTTTTCCCCCATTTGACTTCTGGCTATCAAGGCCTGCATTTTCTTTCAGTTCCTTGAGCATTTTTTGACTGCTTTTATATTTTACCTGTTCACAGGTTGCTTTGTGTGTTTGATCGCTTTTGCCATGGTCATGCACAATGGTCATTTTCTGTTCCCTTTCTGCCTAATGAACCTCTTGAGCCAACTTGATATCATCTACATGCATATCCCATTCAAATGCTTCTTCAACCCACTTAAGTTCCTCCTCAACATTCTCGTTCGTAGAAGTCTCTTCAAGAGCCTTTGATATCTTGCCATGCTCCTTCAACATGTCTATGTTTTCATCTGTTGTCATTTTATCCTTCCACTTACTTTTATTGCTCGATGGCATCCTGCCCTTTGCATGGTCTGCCAGCCCTGACTCCAATGTTCTTGCCTGATATTCTCTACCAGAAGATTCTGAAGGCTCTTTGGGTGTTGTTCCATCATTTGCTTTTTCAAGCCTGCAATGCATTAGAACCAACTTGACCTCCATGTTGTGTGTTTTGCTAGTTTCTATATTACAACCAGTAACAAATAAATTCTTCTTATTCCTGAACTCCAGTTTTACCTGGCTTACTTTCACTATGCTGCACTCTGAGAATCCGAAGAAAACCTGCGTTGGGCAATCCTCTTTTGCATACTTTTCCTGCAACTCCCTTTCTCTTCTGATATTACTACTTTTTCATCCATTCCAGCCCCCTTCTTCTCAGCTTTTGAACCATTACTGAAGATCGGCTTCTCAACCTTTAAAACCATCATTTGACCTCCTCTCTCTGCTAATTCTTTTGCAATTTTAATCTTTGCTTGAGCCACTTCTATTGCCTTCCTCACAGCATGGGCTGGGGCAGTAACAGCTGAATTCTCAAGAAGCTCCTCACCAAAGAAAGGTGGTGAATGCTTATTCTTAGCTCCAGAAGCATCACTTTTGGAATCCTCAAACTCTGAATTGATTAATCTACCAGAACTTGCCCTATTATTAACCAAGTTAGATCGCATAACCGAGTTAGATTATGTGCATGAAAGTCGAAGCATTCTTAATGGATGTGTGCCTGGGTCAATTTGCAATGCATCAAAAAGGTATATCATTTGAAATGGATCTATTCCATGCCAAATATTTGTAAAGTCTTGCATGACTCTTAGCAGCACTTTCCACTGTAGAACCTCTAGGTTGTGGACCTTACAGAGCTTTCCTCTGAGATTTGGCCTCCTTTATTTTGTCATTGCATTTCAAATCTATATGAGCATCATACTACACTGAATGTCCTGGTTTGCCACCTACAATCCCAAGGGAGGGTGCACTTTCATCGATTAGGCAAGTATAACCAGAAATGGGAAGGAGTTGAGCAATTTGAGTAGTTCCATTCACCCCAGCTTTGATACCTATGTTGGCTCTATGATAAAAAACATTGAACTGTTGAACACCATCAAACAATTGGAAAGATGCATCTTCTGATGGCACTTTGTGATCCTGCAGAGTAGAACCTTGTTTCATCTGGAGCCATACAAGATTTAAAAATGGAGAAATAAAGCCCTTTTAAATGAAAACTGTTACATGTCTCTTGAGATCATCATAAATAAGAGAAAAGATTGCAGCCAATGACAAGATGCATCAATAGATATGTGTCAAACAGTACAAAATGAATCATGTGACATGGTTTTGCTAACAAAAGCATATATGAATCCTTGAATCTATTTGCTTCCCCATAACTAAATTCAATAAAAAAAAAGCTCTATATTTTTTTTTTCCAATGCTGTTACACACGACATCAAATAATTGAATTATCCCTATCTAGAGACGCAGGTTTGTAAAGCCATCAGTTCGGAAGCGAGTTTGCATTAGATTACCATAGTTTTTTTTTTTTTTCTCTTTTCCTCCCTAAAATAGAAAGGAATGGCTTTATAGGTTTCCCTTAGGGCATCTCCAAACTAGAACCAACCCTTTACATTTTCACATTGATCCCTTCAACGTTTTTCTTTCACTGGAAAGAGAGAAGTAGGCCTTTTGGACTTTCAGCAACCAAATACAAGCGGAGAAGATCCATATTCAAGAAATGGGAATGAAGAATAAATGAAGTTACCGAGGAAGCGGAGAAGAATTACTCTTCGCTATCTTTTGCTTCTCAAACGGTTGATGACAAGGCACAGCAAATTCCGCATCTCCAAAACCGCTAAAAATCGTCGAGTAATCGACCCTCGAGCTCCAAACATCAGTCGAAGCCCGCTTATTGTTCGGCTCAGGAAAGTCCAAAATTGGAATTGAGGATGCGCCACAGCCGTCGAATATCACCTTGTAATCCTCCGCTCGAGGCAAGAGTTTCCTCGGACCGCCAAAAACGCCGTCCTAACTGTGTTTTCCGGTCAAGCCACCGTCGTTGCTCAGCTTCTTGGAGAAAGCAGTGGCCTGGAAGGCTTGCCGATACTCCCTCGCAGTAGAAAAAAACAACAGACGGATACTGTCAACATTTCACGCGTTTTCTTGTTACTTTTGAAATATCTTTTTCATTTCGGTTCTCTCTTCCTTTTACTCCCAAGAGAAAAAATTCTGCAGAGTTCAGAAATGGGAGGGAGAAAAAAACCGAGAGAAGAAGGGGGACCCAAAAAGAGAGAAAATGGGCGTGGGGGCAGCCAAGTCATTCACCCGTCGGAACAGGCGTCGAAACCACCCAGAAAACAGGGTGATAATGAAAATTTAAAAAAGAAAAACCAGAGAGAGAATTGATGTCCTTATTAAGCTGGGAGATTTTCGATGTGCCAGCGGGGTACCAATCAGCGATGCCGACATGGACCGTCGTAGGTTATTTCCAGCATTGTAAGTACTTTGACAGGTGCATGTTCAGAAGGCTATGCGGACTTGAGTCTAGTACTTTGCAATTTGGTTTTGGAAAATGTTACGTCGATAATTACTGCATAATCAAGAATGGTGCAAATTTAGAACCACCTTGGTAATCACTTACTTAAATTTATTAAAATTCAATAATTATAACATTACTATTAATAAATTTTATAAATACTTAATTTTTTTATTTTAAATTACGACATAATATAAATATTATATTTTTATATGATAATAAATATTTAGTTATATTCAAATACTACAATTATATCAAATAAAATCTAGTTAATTTAAAATTTATTAACTATTATCTAATTAATAATTTAAATTAACTTCAACTTCTCCTTAATTTTAATTGGATGATATTCTTATTTTTAACATTTATTTCAACTTAACAAATACTTAATATTTCAATAATTTTATAAAAATATTAATTACTTACTTTTCAAAATTGTAATATGTTAATTCAATTTTTTTATTAACTTGATCTCTTAAAATTAAAAATAAGTATCAATATATTTGCACCTTTAATGTTTCATTGATTCTTTGTTAAATTAATTATAAAGATATTATCAATAAAATCATTAGAGAGCTTTCAACTAGAACATTAATGAGATATAATTTAATATATTTGTTCATATAATTATATTCTCAAATGTGTATTTTTATTCTAATTTAAATTTAATTTTATTTAAATTTTACATATTTCTTTTTTGTAGAAGTGGAGTAAAGCAAAAATTTGAAATCAATTTTGACCATAAGCGTTAAGAATTATTGATGTAAAAGTGAAAAAAAAAATAAAAAATTCCTAAAGAAAAGTTCTAATCTTATTAGAAGATTTATTTAAGGAGGAATCATATCCCAATAATGAAATTAAAACTAATAAGTATTTTTGTCTCATTACAGATTAAGCATTATTTAATGTTTTGGGCATACCTTTCACTATACACATTTAAATTGGATAATTCTTGTCATCAAAAAAAGTTAAAAGACAAAGTTACAATTTCTAATTTTGGTCAAAATATGATTCAATTTCAAAAGAGATATTTTGAGTCACAAATTACAGATCAAAAATTATCTAAAAGTTGATTAGAAATAGGAAATCTTAAAAGATGAGTAAAAAATGTACATAACTTGAAAAAATAGAACTATGCACTAATGAAAAAGAGAAATATAAAGAGATCAAAAGAGAAAAGGAGTGATAACATCTTCAAGGGAGCAAACATAAAAGTTATTTCATCATTCTATTCTCTTAAATGTCTTTTTATTTTCAATGTTTAGCTTAATTTTTATTATTTTTAAGATAAGTTAATTTGTTTAGCTAGAGCCACAATGTAGTCTAACCATAGTTAAGTAATTTCTTTACTTTTATGCTATTCAAGAATTATCTTTTCATGGTAAATATTTGTTATTATGTTTAATATTTTTAAGAGTCTAATTATTTTTTAAATTCATTTGATATACATGGTTAAGACCAATATGAAATTCTCACATTAAATTAAATAGTACATACCATGAATTGAATAAAGTATAAAAAAATACAAGCATGATTTATACAAAGATGGGTGGCAAAAGGATATACTTAAACTAAAGTTTTTCACATAACTTAATATTCTTTTTATCTAATTAAATTTACATAAAGATATCGTAGGTTAATAGGTAAAGGTAGATTCAATATAGTTTGAGAATAAGTATTAAATAACATAAGAAATTTTGTTATCCCATGAATATACCCTCTTTTCAAAAGCAATTTAAAAAGAATTTTATATAAACTTTGTGTAATGAACCCAAAAACCCTAATATAGTTTTTCTTGGTTAAATCTTGTTATATTTAGCAATTGACTTTTTTTTATTTAGATTTCATTTGTTCTTATTTAGTTTTCAAAACTTTGAAACCAATCTTTTAAATAAATTAAGAATTATTATGTGTGTTAATACTTGTTTCCTTCCAATACTTATAAGATGATACTTTATCCATTATTTATATTACTTGAGCTTTAATAAACTTACAAGTAGTTACACAACAAACATAAATCTAACTTATTGAATTAAGCAACCAAATTGTTTAACAACCACTTAAAACTATAGATATATACTTTGCTTCACAAATTGAAAGTGCAAAAATTGACTATTTCCTTAATGATTATGAATAAACAACATTTTCAAAGTTAGTAACCAAAGGTACTTTTATCATCATTTACATCTCCACCTCAAGAACTATCAAAATAGTCTACAAGGGCATAATTTTTAGATTAAAAATAAAGTAAACTATGATAATATATCCTTTTTATGTATCACATAATTCTCTTAGCAAATTATATATATGATTAGCAAGGAGATTCCAAAAACTTATTATTCAAACTAACTCTATAAAATATGTAAAATTTTGTGCATGTCAATTATTTTATCCTCTCAACAATTTGCTTAAAATAAGTAAAATCAACAGTTTCTTCGTTACCTTCCTTAAACAATTTCATGCCAATTTCTATAAAAGTTTTCACAAGATTGTAACCATGCAATCAAAACTTCATTAAAAACTCAATAGCATACCTCTTCTAATAAATGAAAATACCATTATCTTCTTAAATCACTTCAATGTCAAGAAAATATATCATTAAGCCTAGATCCATCATCTTAAATTCATACGTCATAGGCTTTTTAAGGTCTTCAATCATTTTAAGGTTGTTGATTGTAAAGATCAAATCATCAATATATAAACACACTAATAATATATTCCTAGAATTATTAACTTTTGCATATAAGTCATCTTAAAAGAAAACTTTTGGAAGTTAGTCTTATAGAAGAAATAATCAATATGCTGATTTCATACTCTAAGTGCTTATTGTAGACCATACAATGCTTTTTTCAACCTATACATGTTCTTTTCACTTCCTTTACTCTTAAAAGCTAGTGGTTAATTGACAAACACTACCTTTTCAAGTGGGCCATTGAGAAAAGTTGACCTTACATCCATTGGATGGATTTTCTAATGATTTTATGTAGCCAAATTAATTATAAGTTTGATAGTTTTCATTCAAGCAATAAGGAAGAATACTTCATGATAGTTATAGCCAAGTTGTTATTAAAAACCTTTTACAATCAATCTTACTTTATATTTCTTTATTTCTTAATTTGACTTATCTTAATGACCCACTTCACATTGATAGTTTTGTAACCTCGTGGAATATTACTAAGCTCCTAAGTATTATTCTTCTCCATTATCTTGATTTCTTCCTTCATCACATTTACCCACTTAGTATCTTGAATTGCCTTTTCAAATAATACAAGTTCACAATCTACAAACATTGTAAAATGCACTAAATCCCCATTATCATCAATAAGATTATATGGATTACCTTATAATCTTACAATCTAATCAATTATTAACAATTTTTCCTTGACCTTTCATTCTCTTAGAAAGCTTGTGTTGTAAGATTTTATGTAAAAACTAGTGAAACTTCCCCATTTGCATTAGGGATTGAAACTTAAGATTCTTCTTCTCCTAAAATAGCTATGAGATGTCTCTAAGAGTTGTTTTGCTCCTAAGCATCAAATTTCCAAGCTTTATCTTCAATAAAGGTTACATGTATACTTATATACATCCTTTTTTCATAAGATTAAATAGCTTATATCTTTGTTTTTTGTTATATATAAGTAAGAAAGATTATCTTTACTCCTCTATCATCTAACTTTGACCTTGTCTCTTACACTAGACTTGAAACCACTTCATGCTTTTTCAAGAGCGATATTTTGGCTGCTTATTGTTAAAGGTCTATTTAATAAGTCAACATAACACAAAATAGCTTTGTCTAAAATAGATTGGATACTTCTTTGGCCTTTCACAAGCTTCTCACTATATTCATTATAGATTTATTCTTTCGTTCAATAACTCTATTATGTTATAGGGTGTAAGGAATTATATATTCATACTTAATTTCTTATGGTTCACAATACTTTTTAAATTCATTAGAAATATACTCACTACCACCATTACTTTACTACATTTTTAATATAATATTCACTTTGTCTTTAAACATTGACCTTAAACTTCTTGGAATAATCAAACACCTTATACTTTTTTGCATGTAATAAATTGATGATTTCCTTGTAAAATCATTAATAAAGATGAGAAAATACCTATTATTATCATATACTAGAACATATATATTGGGCCACAAACATCAAAGTAGATGAGATTGAGTGGTTACCTTACACACCAATTCTTTTTAGTCTTCAAAAGCAATATACTTTGTTTTGCAAGAATGCAAATTTCATAAATCTAATTAGGATGATGTCTCTTAGGCAAACTTGTCTTCATATTTCCTTGCACACACAACTTTAAATTGCAAAAATTTAGATAACCAAAATAAAGAATCCATAACTAAGACTCATGTTTCCCAATAACACTGAGACAAGTATATTCATTAGTAACTATATTAACTCAAACATCTGATTCTTCATCAAAAGGACTTTTAAGAATAAATATACATCTCTCATCAAGATATGAGAAACAATTATCACATAATTATATATTATACATCTTTTCAAGCAATTAGCCCTAATTGAGTTAGTTGTTCTTGATATTTGGCATATAAAGCTCATCTAAGATGTAACAATGATTTATGTTCTTCAACTTAATAAGAATACTATTATCATAAGTCAACTTGATTATAGAGAGAATTAACTCATCAAGATCAACAAAGAACCCCTTATTTCTACACATGTAGTTAGTATACTAATGTCAAGGAACCATTTATTGTAATTTAGTGCTTCATTAAATATAATAAACATTATAAGAACTTGATTTCCATCATCAACATTTCCTTCTTGTGCACTATGAGTTGTCTAATTATTCTCCTTAAACTTGCATTCTTTAGCATAATGACCAACTCTATGACATAAGTAGCACGCAACATTAGATTTGTTATACTTTTCTTTATGATGATCTCCTCTTTAGCTTTAATCTTAACTTTTATATATCTAATTTGATCTTTTTTGGTCATTATGTTGATTGTGTCCATCTTCATAATTATTTTAGTGACCTTCTAAACCTCAATTGTTTTAATCGAAACCACTACCTTCTTATCCTTTACCACGAAAGGAACCTTACTTCTACTTCAATTGATCACTTTGCTCGTCTTTAATGGGAGCTTAACTTTAGAGTGCTTTTTTTTATTGGTTTCTTGACACATTTGTCATTCATGTATTGTTTATGAGCTTACAACATACACGTTAATACATCCATTTATGTCTCAAACGAATTGTGTGCTTCTTTTATTGCAACCATAAACTTGTATTGCGATATGAGTGTCCATAAGATTTTTTCAACTTTAACCTAATCATTAAGTTACTCTCAGCATATTCTTATTTAATTTGTTAGAGTAAAAACTCTAGTTATATAAACTGAAAAACAATTTTAGAGGATTTCATTTGCAAAAACTCAAACTGATGTCATAAGGTTTGAGGTTTTACCTTTTTAAGTTTGTATATACCTTGGAATGACATCATCAAAATATCTTATATCTACTTTGATGAAGTTGTTCTTACAATCTTCTTAAAAATTTCATCATTCACTCCTTAATGAATGAAATAGAATGTCTTTTTACCTTTCTTCATTAACTTTCAATGAGTAATCAGTTGTTTATTTATTGCATCTAATGAAGTTATGTCACTTCATTATCCACAACATTCAACAATTTGTTAATCAAACCAAACTTTCATCAAAACACACTATCCAAAATAAAAACTAAAATAGTAATCATGTCATTTATATTGAAATTCATAAATTCCAAGTCAACTTAAATATTTTATTTTTTAGATATGGCTTTATTGCTTTTTTTTTTTTCTTTTTCTCTTTTTCCCTTTTTCTCTCTCTTATCTATGATATTCAAACTCACATTGCATTTGATTCCTTTATACAACCAACAACCAAGTTATCAATAAAAGATGGTAGGGATAACAGATGCTGTTAGTCATGACAAATAAAAGGTGATTGATGAGTTGAGAGTGTTGGCAAAGGATGATGAATGGTCATTGCTTACATTAATAGTAACAAAGAAGGAGAAATGATTATGGCCAAATTTCAACAAGATTCAAGTGCGTCAATCACTAAGGTGTGTAGATTAGCAGTCTTTGAGTATGGAAATGATAGTCCCAGGCTACAATGGTGACCAAGGAGGACGTGTCTATCATTGAGTAATGGATCTATTTAACATTAAGTGATGGTGAAGGAAACTTTTTTGTCTTTGTAGATTTATGACGTTTCAAACTTCTTTGGGGTGTGTGGTGGCTTGCATTGATTTTATCAATGTCTTGTGGTTTAATATATGACTTTTAATGAAACAAATGGCAACTTTTGGCTATTTGTATGGTGACGCAACGGTGCATAAAGGTCTTACAATGATCTAGTAGCACTTCTAGTGGTGGCTAGTGGCAACTCCGACGAGATTTATATACTTTCACTCTTTTCGGATCAAATACTCACTCTAATACCATAATATCACTATTAAGGAATTATATGAATACTCAAACTTTATTAACCTCCAAACACTATAAAACAATTAACTAAGAAACACACGCAATAACATAAACATCACATTCTTATATAACAAATATCTAGTTCTACTCAATTATTAAAACTATCAAATAAGACTCAGTTAGTCTAAATTCTATTTAAATACTAACTAATAATCTAGATTAACTTCAATAATACTTAATTCATTCGATGAGAAATTTGCCTTCATGTAAAGAAAATTGGTTATTTTAATGTTTTTGTACACTAATGTTGTTTGGATTAGATGTTTGGCTTTTTTTCTTTTCTTTTCTTTTACTCGTAGGTCTCAACCAAGGATGGATGGAGGTGGGGGTGGGGGAAGGAGGCCCAACAATTCTTTTTGAATTTGTCTTTGGTGTAGATTGATCTTTAAATTTAAGATTTTTAATTTTAAAAATAATTATAGTAACATTAAGTTAAAGTCTAGATCAATCATTTGATTTGATTTAATTTAATTATTATAAAGTCCTTATTATTTTAACTTTCTTTTATTTTGCGGATGTCTTAGACACACAAACAAATATTGCGAGATTCTTGTAGATGCCACAAATGATGGTACTTCTAATTCTAGTCTCTATCTCAGCTACGGCGATGAACTCCGAGTCTAACCAATGAGAAGGGTTGGTTTCGAAATTGTACCTGGCCCTCGATGGAGGGGTAGTTCTTCAAACGCACCTTCCCCATCTGTTGGCGTTAAGGAGGCCAACCTCTCCGCCTTTAGTGATCAATCAGCAGTAGCACCACCCTCAAACGGTGGTCAAATTGACTAACAAGCCCCACTAGAATTCCCAGATATGGAGGAGGAAGTTGCGGAGACAATGATGACTCAGGGTGGATCAGCCGCATATACAGCAACAGATTCTGTGGGATCCTACTGAAGTAGAAATTTCAAATTTAAATACAAATGAGCTTAATCTCCTTGCAGGCAAAGTAATTTCCTTCGGTGGATAGGATACTGAGTTTCAATCTATGGCACAACTTCTTTCCAAATCTCGCTGGCCATTTAGCGAGAAATCGGATGGCACTTTATCATCAAAATTTTCCAAACGGAGTCATATTCTATATAGCTCACTTGATAAGCATGTGTCGGTAACATCAACCATGTTTCCTCTGGTGGATCCGCTCAGGTCCTAGATTCGAATTTTGACTCCAAGGTCCTCAGATCCGAACCGCTCCCTGTGCCAGCAACGAGCGCCTATTAAAAAATTTGTCTCATCAACTTCATCCGGTAAGATTGAAAAGCGTCAGACAAGGAAAAATGGAGTCTCCAATCCAGGAAAGTATGCTGCTCTTTTGGGAAAAGAAAATCATCGAAGATAGACCAGGCTCGCCATACTGAAGCTAACTTTTAAGCTCCCAAGAAGAATAAATTGGGGGATTCTGTTCAGCAACTATCGCACGAATTCGTTCAATCAGCAAACGCCGTGATGTAGCCTTGCCGAACGCCATGATTGCCTTATGTAGGAACTGCTGCAGGCTTGGAGACCCGTGAGTACTGAGCAGACTAAAAAAGCTCCTGAAGCTTCAAGTTTCCACTTTAGTCTTCCTGATGGAGACTCGTCTGAAAGCTCATGAGATGGGAAAAATAAAATTGCAGTTGCATTACACCACTAGTTTTTATGTGGAGTGTCAAGGGTCGAGTAGAAATAGAGGGGGAGACTAGCTTTACTTTAGAGAGATTCCTTATCGGTGAGCTTGTAGACTTTTTCACTACATCACATTGATGTGTTGATCAACGATGACATACAGTGGACATAATGGAGATTCACTTGTATATGCGGGCCAAAAGACGAGGACAAACCATTTACATGGGCTTTGCTTCGGACTCTCTACAATCAAATGCATAAACCATGGTTATGCGCCGGGGGATCTCAACGAAATTCTACTCTCTTATGAAAAGGAAGGAGACAAGCCACGACAATCTGAATATAAGGCAGATTTTTAGCAGATTTTGGAGGATTGTTTGTTGCAGGATCTGAGCTATCATAATTATTATTTCACGTGGTCAAATGGGCAGTAGAATGAAGGGAACATACGAGAACGGCTTGACAGGGCCCTGGCAAACCCGGAGTTTCTAAATCTTCCATTTCCCTTTCTCGTTTTCGTTCAGAACATAACTCGGTAAATATTTTTGTTTTTTCTGTTGTGCTCGGTGCTTCACAGAAAAAACTGCAATTTCATTTTGAAAATATGTGGCCGTGTGATTCATCGTGTGAACAAACCATTGCTCAATCTTGGAGCTAAGTAACCAGAACACGGCCAGATCAAGATCTCCCCAATATAATTTCTCAATGTAGCCGTGAATTGGTGGCTTGGAAGCGACCCCCTTTTGGCCATATTAATTCTCTAATTCGTAATCTCCAAAGCATATAAGCGGCCTTGGAACGGCTCCACCCACGTCCTCTAATTTAGTCTTTCTTAATCAAATACAAGTGGAGGTTGATGAGCTGCCCAAGAAAGAGGAAATTATGTGGAATCAAAGATCCAGAATTTCTTTGCTAAAAAATGGCGACAGAAACACGGCTTTGTTTCATGGCAAAGAGTCTCAACTCAAAAAAAGAAATCACATCCACAAGCTGGTTTGTAACAACGGTCGTGTTTTACAAACCAATTATGAAATTGTGCAACTTCTCACTATGCACTTCCAAGACTTACTTGCAATGCAAGGTTCCCAAAATCTGTGGCCAGTTTCTGAATTCGGCTCATAATCAAGTCACAAGCCAAGTGAATGATTCTCTTTGTCGTGCTTTCACAAGAGATGAGATTCACCAAGCCCTACAGAAAATGTATCCCTCTAAGGCCCCTAGACCTCTGTACTTTCAATCTTTCTGGCATATAATTGGCGATGATGTGAAAAAAGCTTTGCATATTTTGAACTCTAAATGATCCCACGTATATTAATCATACAAACATATGCTTGATGTTAGATTTTTTAATGTTTCAAACTTATAGATAATTTTTTTCTCTTAACTTTTTATAGTAATTACATACTTTTAAATAAAATTTTTATATATATTAAAAAAAGATATTTAAATTATATTTAAAATTATAATTTTTTATAATATAATAATATAAAAAATTATCTTTTATTAATTGAATAATATTATAAATAAAATTTTAATAAAAATATTATTTAAAAATATTCTAATAAAACTAATTAGAATTTTAACATTTGTTTACTTTCGATTAAAATTTATTACATTTATTATTATGCGTAAATAATGATAATAACAATTTTTTACAATTTTATCATAAAGACATAATATGGTAAATTATTAAGTATAAGTTATAACAATTATACTTTATTTATTTAAAACACTTTATATATATATAACTGGTGGATTGTAGAAAATTTACTATACTTAAGTCTTAATTCTTAAGTCTGTGTAAAATCTAAATTCTTCAATGTGTGTAAAACTCCAATACATAAATATGAATCCAATTCCTTATAAAATAACTTCTTATTCCAACACTTTTATCTCAAATTGCTCTGAATTTCATAAAATAGTTAATATCGAAGAGATTATTTTAGAAGATTTCAATAGAGGAATTGATTATTGGGAAATTCCAAAAGTCCAAAAAAGTTTCATCTACAAAATTTCCAAATTTAATGTTTTTAAAAACAATTTTACAATCAAAACTATAAGAAGAGATATTCAACTTTCAAAATCTTTTGAAATTAATCATCTTCTTTCTCAAAATTCTTTACAAAATTACAAAAACAAATATTACAAATACATTCATATCGATTTAATATAAGAAGGTATCAAACCATTCAAAGAAAAGTGCTTGTGACTGTCGTGATTACCAGTATTACAAAGGTAAAAGCATCTTTCAAAAAGCAAATATAATTTTTCAAAAAGTAAAGGTTACTTTACCAAAATAACAAGTGCCAGCTTTTCAAAAACACAAAACCACTTCTGAAAAGGAGATTTCACTTATTTGCCTCAAGTAACTTGGCTCCTTAAAATTTTAGATCAATCATATCTCATGGCCAAAACCTGTATCTAAACTTATAGCCCCAAATCTTGACTTTGAAAATAAACCAAACACATTGAACCAATATAAGTTCAATGCCTCTTCCATTTACAAGTTTAGATCTTCTTTAAATAAGCCATTTAAATTGTCCTTACAAGTTTTTGAACCTCAAATTAACCATATATTGTGGACAAAACTCACAATAACCTTACTTAGATCTATTTATAAATATTTCATTTCTTCTATAATTGACCTAAGACATATTGTCAATCTTCCATCTACCATAAACCTACCTATAAAATCTCTAAGATTATTAACTTCAAACATTCTAATTACTTTTTTTCAAATAACATATTACCATACAAGTGTTCCTCATCCTATCTATATAAATTCTCAAAAACAATGACCTCTAACCTCTCCAACACCTTCAACCGTCACAGAAAATATACAAAATGAATTGCATATTTTAAAAAAACCTTCCAAAAATTTTTTTCAACCTAACAAAAAAATCTTGCTTAATGATTTTTATACATCATATAACACTGAAAAAAGAAATTTTTTTCTTCAAACATTTTTTTGAGAAAAAAAAAAGAAATCTAAGATGATTATTATAATTTTCTCTCTTTTCACAAAAAATAAATGTTATTTTTTATTAGTTTTCAAACTATGCCCCTAAGACACAATTTCTTTTACATATTGAATGCAAGTTTGCAAAAGAAATTTACCAAAAAGATGTTCAAAACATTAAATCAAAATATATTTTTTCATATTAGCAAACTATTCTTTCTACATTTGATTTCCAAATATATAATAGAAGATAGAAACTTTATTCTTGATTTCTTAACCTAAGAATTTCTTCAAAATAAACCCAAAGATGCCTAAGAAATCAAAAAATAAGGGTAAAACTCCCATTCAAAACTTGGAGGAGAGCTCAATCTCTTCCCCAAAACCTAGTCAAAAACCCAATCTATATACACTACAAGTAAGAAACTAGATAGAACAATTGGCCAATTCACAAGGTCAATCCTCAAAATCAACTGAAAACCTAGAATTCAATCCTTAAAAACCCTAAAAAAAAGAATTACAAATCTAAAATGGATGGAAAACATCCACAAAACTTCAAAAGTTCTTCAAATATTATCTTCTCTAGAATACCTTTATAAAGAAAATACAGGTAAACAGGATAAATCTATTTGTAAAAGAAAGATTTCTCCTTTTTAGGATTAGAATTTGTATTTGGATGCAAATGCAAAAACCATTGTTTTGTAATGAATTTTGTAAATCAATGCAATCAGAATGAATCCTTCCAAATGGGTTTTGATTTGTAAAACCATACTTTGTAAAATATTTTATCAGACAAAGACATAATGAGATTTGGATAACAATTAAAAAAAATATAAGTCCTAAATAGAGACTAGACTATATTGAAGAAAGAAGAGAATCTTTGAAGTTTGTAAATCTAGTATCCCTAAGGACTGTTAGAATGAAAGAAGAAGAATCAGTTATCGTTTATTTCATTTATCTCAGTGGGAGATAAATGTTGGGTTTTACTTATAGATGCACTCATTAGCTTTGAATATTGCAAAGTTAACTCATTTTTTTTTTTTGTATTTTCATGTTTCACTCAGGCTCATGGGTTATAATGTTACCTCCTTAAGTGCTTTAAGCTGATTGCGGAGGCCAAGAACATCATCAAAGTAGTCTTGTAGTTTTAAACAAAATTTCTTTTCACCTTCTTGTTTCAAACAAAAACTAAAAGATGGTGTTAATAAGGTTTTGAAAATATCTCCAGTAATTATGGGGTCTTGAATTCTATCCATAACTATTGGATTTTTTACAATAGGCATTCCAATTGGTACTTAATGAACCAGAATGTCTATGAAAAATATAGGTCCTATGCATTTTCTACATGCACCCAATGTCTTTTATAAATCGTAATACCCTTTGTATTGAACTTTAAAATGCAAAGAAATTTAATTTTGAATTTTGAAAAATTCAATGAAAATTCCTGATAATGCTTCCTTGAAAATGCAATAATATACATACATATATACATATATGTGTGTGTGTGTGTGTATATATATATATATATATATATATAATGGTCTACAATTATATCTCATAGAGATTTTTCTATTAAAAATAATAATGTATATACAATCATAATATAATAAGAAATATATAATGTATCTCAAAAACATATTAGTGAGTTCAAAATGTCATTACATCATATATAATCAATTATCGTTAGTACAAGCAAATCTCATTTAAGAATATATTCTTTACATAATATTGGTTGTGAATTTTATATTAATTTACAATCATAAGATCAATTAATACTTTATAGACACTCTTTGTTTCTAAACCTTTTTTTTAATGACAAAATATTTCAATTTTCATAAGTTTAATACCCTTTAAGTATTTATCATTCTCGAAAAAGAATAATCTTATGAAATTGTCACATAAATTTTCAAGGACTTGATAATGGCATTAACAACCCCAAATTTTAAAATAAAATTTCATAGTCATAATACAAGAATTATAACTTTTAAATCATGTCATACACTTTGCTTTTATAATAGATGAAGTAATATAGACAATTTTTCATTATTGCAAAAAATTGCTCCTTCTCTTAATAAGAACATATAATTAAAAGTGAACTTTTTATTATCAATACACCCTGTAAAGTCTGAATCTAAATATCTAATTATATTTAAGTGGTTGAATTTTCTATACATGAACATATAATTTTTTTTGTTCCTTTAAGTACCTCAATATTTTCTTTGCAATTTTCTAGTAATCCATTCTATGATTACTTTTACACCTACTAACATTTTGACTACAAAAGTAATATTTGATCTAATATGAGCTAACAAATATATTAAGTTACCAATAATAAAGACCTATGGAATTGATTTCATTTCCTTACATTAAAACAATACATGAGATTAAATGTGTCACCCTTTTGTATGGAAATAATTTCAATTGAATACTTACTTATATAAAATTTTCTTGATATAACTATTCTAAAACAATCATTCATTATGATCTATTACAAAATATTTTTATTCTTATTATACATAATATTTCTCTTATATTTTTCATTATAAAATTCCTTAAGAAAAAGTCTTTAATTTTATGTAATATACTTAAAATATTAGCAGCAAACAACATACATGACTAGAAAATAAACTTACTTTTATTAATCTTTTGACATATAATAGTAATCAACAATGTTCTTTTTAAAATTCAAAAGATGTCATGATATTATTGAACTTAATATATTATTGCAAGAGATGTTGTTTCAATCCATGTTTATCCTTTAATTTACATACCATTTAATTTTTACTTTTAATGAAAGAACTTTCAAATTCATCCATGTAAACTTCCTCTTTAAGATTTTCATTAAAAATTTAAAAATGTGATTTTCACATCCATTTGGTATAACTTGAAATCATATTAAGTCACCAATACCATAATCAAATTCAATATTTTTATGACTGTAAAAACAAAACTACATCTTTATTAATTCCAATATTAAAAATTTAACTCTTACAAATAAATCATATAATCATCTAAAATAATTATTCTCTTTTCTCTTTAAGATCTTTTTAATCCTACTCCTAATGGTTCACCTACATTAGTCAGTTGTAAGTTAGTTTCTTCAAAGAGTATGTTTTTTTATCCAAATATTCTTTAATTTGTAACAATATTTGGTATTGTAGTAGACGAAAGAACTATTATTGGTAAAAAAATATTTATTCTAATTTTTTCATTTTCACATTTTGACATTTTTTACTCTTATTAACTTCTTCATTCTTAATAAATCTTGCATTACCAGTTTTTACAATTTTCAGACTATAGTTATAGGCTTTACATTTTTTTGAGTAACTAATAAAGTAACCACTAATCGTTTAAAAGTCTAATTTTTTTTCATGTGGATTCTTACTTCCATTGAACAACTTCAGACATTTTGGTGCCTTAAACTAGATTTCTTTCACATTCATAGTTTAATAAGAGTACTTTGAACTATCTATTAGGAATCCTATTTAACAAATAATACATACATCCATAAAAATTTAGGTATGAAGAAATTACTTATTATATTCTTGACCATATTCATTAATATCTAATTATACATTTTTGTCACATATTTTGCTAAGATGTGTCTGACATAATTCATCGTATACATATGTCATGACTTTCGAAGAATTTCATAAATGGACTTTGACACTACCTTAATTCGTTATATTTTTTATAATATTCACTACCACTATAAAATTTTACAATTTTTGCCTTTAGGTTAATTACTTCTAGCCTCTTTTATATATACCTCAAAGATATCTAATGACTGAGTTTTCATGAAGTAAATAGATATAATTATAATGTGAAGAACATTTATAAAGGTGATGAAATACAATTCCTTGTCAAGGCCTACAATGTTGAAAGGTCTATAAATATTTATGTGTATAATTTCAAGAAATCAGGTACTTTTATAGTTTCTTTTATATTATATTTGGTTTGCTTACACTTAAGACAATTCATACATATTCTTAAATTAGCAAAATCTAGATTCAAAAGAATCTTATTACCAATCTCACTAATTTTTCTTTGGATATATGATTCCAAACATTTATTTCATAAATAAGCAGAATTTTTATTTATCATACTATACTTAATTCCAATATTATAATACACAATAAATGAAGATTCTTTTTAAACTTTATCATGTTTCAATTAATATAAAATATTAATAAAAATACATTACAAAAATATTTGTATTCTTATAGTAATTTAAGCAATCAAATCATAATGAATCATTGTATCATTATAAATACATAAATAGTAGTACTAAAATTAAGCTACTGAGTATTATAAGAAAGTTCAATTAAATTTGATTCAAAATATACTAAAGTATTTAATTTTTCTTTTTTTTTTCAAATCAAACTTTACATTTCGGGTAATCTTTCTAATAATGTTTAACCTTTTTTATAAAAGTGAAAGTTATCACTCTTTTTATTCCTTATTTTCAGTGTGAAAAATATAAGCAAACTCTTTCATTTCTTAATTGGTTGACTTTTACTTTTTATTTTTTTACTAGCTTTCTTGTCCATAAGATTAATAAAGTAAGTCACTTAATTTTTTTTGTCTCATTTCTTCCTAAGCATGCATACTAGTCAATTCATTAACATTCCACTTTTTATTTATATTGTTATAATGAATTTGGAATGACTCATACTAATAACATGGTAAGTTCAAAATGAGTTGCATAAAAAAAGTGTTATTTATCATTAATCTTAAGATCTTAAATTTTCTTATAAAATTGATCATCTTAATAATATACTCTTACATAGTTTGTGACCTAATAAACTTCATGATCATGAGTTCTATTATAAAAGTACAAACAAGTGACTTATCTGCAAAATTGAACTATTTTTTTTATAAACTACAAATATTCTTTTATATTTTCTCTTTGTGAAATAGTTTTTTTAATGTTGTTGGTAACAATCACTTTTGAAAATATAAAATTCAATCTATTATTTCATTTCCAAACTTACTAATGTAACTTCTTTCACTTGCTACTTGAATTTATAATAATAGTGAACTCACTCATTAATAATACAAGTCAAAATTTATAATACTTAAATAAATATTGACTTGTTTTAAATAAATATTGACTTGTTCATGTCATTTTGTGAAGTGCAATCATTGAACAAAAGAATAATTGAAATATGTAAGTGAATTACAATAACTGTATAACCATAAATACTCATAATTAATAATAAGTCTGATAAAATAATTAAAATATATTATAGTTCTCTTTTAAAAAATTTTACAATATACTATTATAAATAATACCATTAACTTTAATAAGTAATTAAATATCTTTAATCAAATATATTTAACTAAAATATTAATATATCTTAATTATATTATTAATAATGAAATAATAATTTACTATTAAGTAAGTTTTAAAGTTTCAATGATTAACAATGTCAATTTATCTAATCGTTTTCTATTTATAGGTATTTTATTAAAATCATGAATAAATGGCTTATTTATGCATATTGTTAAATAAACCAGTTGGTTATTTTGATAACTAACAAACTATAACAATAATGCATATATATCAATTCAAACATTCTAATTTTGTCATTTTAGTAACAACCAAATTACAATTATAATATATGCATAACGATAAACATACTAGTTTAGTCACTTTGGTGACTAACAAATTATGACAATAGTACATGTTTATTAAAATAATACATTAGATATTATCAATAAGGGCCTTAATATTTAGGTTTCTAGGTCATTAGGAATAGATAGGTTTTAAATTTTACTAATGCGTGCTACAGGCATGTATAGATTGCTATAATTTTTCTTTAAACACAATTGAGAAATAAGGAATTATAACTATAAAATAACAATCATCAAAATTCATCAATTAGACATTCATAAATTTATCAACATAAAGAGCAAAGCAATTGACATCATTCTTTTAAAGAATTTGCAATTCCTTATAATACATCTGACCATTATTTTTAATAGTTTGAATCAAAAATTTTAATCTCTATTTTTCAATGATAAATATTATAAAGGCACCAACTCCATAAGACTCTATTCACAAGGCACTATCCTTCACATTGATAGAATTAATAATTCCATAATAAGACATTTTTGGCCACTTTATTCTTTTTGTAAGAAATTAATTAATTCTTTTCTTACTATTTCATGATGGTTAAAACGACTTTAACCTACATAAATGGCATAATTATGATAATGAAATTTTTTTTTTCTCACATAAAAGTTGAACAAAACAAACCATAGTTTTAAAGGATAAAATATAAAATATAAAGTTATATTATTTTTTTCGATAAAAGAATAATGATAAATTAGGTATATGTTTTTTATCATACATAGAAAATATTCAATTTTCAAAATACATATTTTGATACTACTTGTTAGATTTATTAATAAATCTATCATTGTAAATGTTAATTTTTCATATTTTAAAACTAAATATATTTATATAAATAATATCATAAATGACATACTTAAATGTGTAAAAATTAAAATCATTGATGCATTTTAACATAGTAATTAATTTCTCTCTCCTAACATTTGCTATAATCACATGATTTTAAATAAAGGTATGATTATATATATATATTTATCAATATTTGAATTACATTTGATATTATAATCTTTAATAGTATAATAATATATAAAATTAATCTTTACAAATCGAGTCATATTATAAATAAGTTCTCAATAAGAATATTATTTGAAAATATTCTAATAAGACTAATTAGAAAATTCTAATACTTGATTCCTAAGGTGACATATCCTGACAAATGTTTAGATTTTAGACCTATCATTATATACAATATGGTCTACAAGATTATTTCCAAGGCCATTGCAAATAGGTTAAAGACCTTTATGCCTCAGATTATTTCCATTTTTCAGTCAACTTTTTGTGCCAAGGCATCTCATTACTGGCAATGCTTTAATAGCTTTTGAAGTATTCCATCATATGAAACATCAATACAATGGCAAAAAAGAATCTATGGCTGTAAAGCTAGATATGAGCAAAATCAATGATAGAGTGGATTGGAGTTTCCTAGAACAGATCATGCTCAAAATGGGTTTTGCATCAGAGTGGGTAAAGCTGATTGTGCAGTGTGTTTCATCTATTTCCTATTCCATTGTGGTCAATTCTCTTGCTAAGGAGCCTTTTACAACATCGATAGAATTAAAGCAGGATGATCCCCTTTCTTCATATATTTTCTTATTATGTGCTGACGGCATGTCTTCCTTACTACAAAGGGCAGCAATCTCAGGTTCTATCCATTGAGTTCGAGTTTGTCAATAAGCCCCAAAGATCACTCGCCTTGTTTTAGCTGATGATAGTCTAAATTTTTTAGGAGCATCTGTGCCAGAATGTCAGCAGCTTCAGTTGATCCTTTGGCAATATGACGAACCTCTGGACAAAAGAGTAACTTTGAAAAGATTGAACTCTCTTTTAGAGGATGTGAAAAATGCAATTCAGAGTTGCCTGGGTTTAATAGCTATTAGTCCCATCAAAAATATTTGGGGCTTCCTATGAGTATCATTTATTCCAAAAAAACTTGCTTTTAGCCATGTGATCGATAGTGTAGCAAAATATCGGTGGGTGGCAAAAAAAAATAGTTTTCTCGGCCTGATAAAGAAGTGCTTATTAAGGTAATAATCCAAGCAATATCGACTTATATTATGAGTTGTTTTATGCTGCCAAAGACGCTCTGATTGGAACTTGCTTTAATGTTTAATCGGTTTTGGTGGGTAAGCTCTGACAAAAAACGAAAAATTAATTAGTGTTCATGAGACAGAATGACTGAGTCAAAAGCAACTAGGGGGCTAGGATTTCGTGATTTTTAAGCTTTCAGTTTGGCTTGGCGTCTCATCTCTAATGGGGACTCGTTGCAAGCAGAAACTCTCAAAGCCCCTTATTCCCCCAAAAGATCATTTATGGAGGCTGATTTGGGTAACAATCCAAGTTATACATGGAGAAGTATCCAAGAAACTAAGTTCTTTATGCACATAGGCCTCCGTTGGATAATTGGTAAGGGGAAAAAGGTTAAAATCTAGGGTGATCCTTGGTTATCAGAGCAAAATGGATTTAAAGTTCTTTCTTCCCAGATACAGATAGAAACGAGTCTTGTGTCTTCACTCATAGACCAAAACATCAAGGGATAGCGAACAAACTTAGTGCTGCAACACTTCATGCCTTTTGAAAGCTCCTAGATTCTTGCTATTCCTCTTAGCCTTTGAGAACCAGACGACAAGCTAGTGTTGCACTTTAATAATATAGATGAATACACATTGACAAGCGAATATACTCTTGCACGAGAAAATATTTCTCTTGTGGACCTTCTTCTTCTAATCAAGGTGCAGTCCACTAGAGGAAATTATGGAAATTGCTCATTGCAAATAAAATCAAGCATTTTGCTTAGAGGGTTATGTAAGATCTTCTACCTACCAACAGTAACTTAGTGAAGAAGGGGGGCTCTTAGCTGTGTGGGGGAGGTATGGAAACATTGAAGCATGCTTTGTTTGAGTGTCCTAGGGCTAAATGCATCTAGTTTATTAGTCCTTTGGGCTTGCAAACTGGTTCATTGATGCAAATGGATTCCCAATTTTAGCTAGCAAAGTTAGTGGAAAAAGAAAGAGCAGAACTTGTGGAGCTTGTATGCATAGTGGCGTGCGCTATTTGGCGCACACAAAATCTTAATGCTATCGAAGGCAAAACCAGTCCACCTCAAATGGCTATAACAAACATCTCAGCCGTCCCCTGTTGGCTTTAATTGCCCGACCGACACAGGCCCACTGGCAACCACCGACTCCGGGCATTATTAAAATTAACATTGATGCAGCTTTCAGCAATGGGAAGAATGGTCTTGGAGTGATTGTCAAAAATCATCAAGGCAGCCCAGTCCATGCCATCTCAAAGTGCATCCTACGTGCTATCCTGATTGAAATCATGGAACTTTTAGCAGTCTGGGAGGCTCTTCTGAAGGCGAAGGAGCTATTGTTTTCTTGCATCAATGTAGAACTAAATGATCTTTTAGTAGCTAGAGCCATCCAAGCGACACAACAGATGAAATCTTTGACTGGCCAGATTGCTGAGAATAGCCCTGAGTTGTTCTTATGCTTCACAAACTTCCCATCTCACCATTTCAGAAGATAGAGATTAATGGTGCTGCCCACGCACTAGCAAAACTAGCTTTATCATCGGAGACCTCTATTTTGAAACATGATTTCTGGTTGAATTATGTTTATGATGTTGGTGTAAAGGATGCAAGCCACCTCTTCGTTGATGAATAAAAGTTTCCATCATCCTTTATATTATTTTGAACGTTGAATTACAGTGAAGCCGGAGAAGCTCTTGCCAGACTAGGCAAGTTTCCATTCCTTAAATTTAGTGGAGTCCATAGAAGCTCTTACCAGACTAAGCAAGTTGGCATTCGTTAAATTCAGTGAAGTCCGAAAAAGCTCTTACTAGACTTGGGTCTTGTTAGCGCGGCAACATTTGTTATTTTCATTTTGTTTGATTTTTCCGCATACAACACCAATATTCTTGTTGGAGGAGATTTTTCTTCTTTCAAATACCCAGTGCTTTTTCATTGGTTTCCAATGCCGCCCTTCTCCAATGCTCTAGTACAAAGACTCTCCGTGTTTACAATGCAGCTTGGTCACGTGACACCTTTTGCTTTATAGATTGTCTTGTATCGTCAAAAAAATCTTGGAAGAAAATAGTTCTTTATTGTTTAGAATCAGGTTTGTCGTCTATTGCATATTTACATTTTCTATTATTAGTCATGATTATGTACTAAATAATTATAAATACATAACTAAGGACATAATAATATCACGTTATACTTTTCATAGGTACACGTTTATCCTGCATCTTTTGTACAATTTTCAATAAAAAATGCAAAATTCTTATGAATCTTTTACAATTTATTATTTTATTTACCTTTTTATTTTTTAATAAATATGTAATTTTTCACTAATTAATACCTGTATAATTATATCTTGCTATGATGATCATTTATTCAATTTGATTTGGAACTAGACTACGTACATTATTTGTTATTAGTATTAGATTTATGTGGTGTGAGATTTATCGTTTATTAAGAAGTATATTTTTATTATATTTTATTTAAATAAAATATAAATAAATTTAAATTAAGAGATTTTTTAAAGAAAAAATAAATTTGAAGATCATTTTTCCTCTCTAGGAAAAGGGAAAGAAGAATTTATGATTATTTTTTTCTTTTACAAATTATTTTTTTTCTTAATTATAAATATTTAAGTTATGTGAATTTTAAATATAATTGAAAATTGTAATATGAATTAGATAAATTAAAATATATGTTGAATTAAAATTGAGTAAATTAAATAAGTTATATGCATGTTAAAATTCTAATTTTATTCAAATATTAAAAAAGATTACAAATTAATTATTAAATTAATATCAAATAGTACAAACTATAAGAGTCTATTAATAAAATTAAAATTGTAATCAAATATTTGAATATTTTTCAAATTAAATAAATGTCAACACATTAGTATTTCATTATTTTTTTTAATTTCAGTAATAATAATATCTATTAGTATTAATCTCACACAATAAATAGGTTTATTATATATATAAAACAGTAAAATTTTCTTTGTATTTTATTTAAATGAAAAAAATAAAAGGAAACTTAAATTATGAATATTTTTGAAAAAAATAAATTTAAAAATATTTTTTAAGAAAAAAAAGTAAAAACTTAAATTATGAGTATTTTTTCTTTTTACAAAATATAAATATGGAAAATTTTTCTTCTTTAAAAAAATAATTTATAATTAGTTTTTTCCTTTTAAATTACTTTCTTTTTTTATTTTCTTTAATTATAAGTATTTGTATTACGCAGATTATAAACAGATATAAAAAATTGTTAATATGATTAGAATAAATTATAATAAATATTACATTGTAGTTAAGTAAAATAAGCAAATAAGCAAATTTTATATATTTTAAAATCTTAATTTTATTAAAATACTAAATAAACTATAAACTAACTATTAAATTAATATCAAGTACTATAACAGGTTGTAAAATTCAATTAAGAAAATTAGAATTTGAATCAAATAATTAAATATTTCTTAAATTGATTTATACATTTTTACTTGTATTTTATTTAAATGAGAAAATTAAAATGAGACTTAAATTGTCAATATTTTAAATTATAATTATTTTTTCAAATAAAAAAGGTAAATTTGGAAATATATTTTTCCTTTCTAAAAGATAAAACAAAAAATTTAGGCTATTTTTCTTTTCTTATAATTTTTTTATTTTTTAATTTTATTTTCTTTAATTATAAGTATTTACATTATGCAAATTTTAAGGATACATAAAAAAGTTATTAATAATAATTTGATAAATTGTAATGTATGTTAGATTATATATAAGTAAATTAGATATATGCTAAAATCATAATTCTATTAAAATACTAAAAAAAATAATCTAACTATTAAATTAATATCAAATATTATAAATTATGAGAATTTTCTAAAAAATTATAATTTTAAAAAAATATTTATATAAATTTAAATATAAGTAAAAAATTATTATTACAAATTGGGTAATTTATTAAACATATTAGATCATAATTAAGTGAATTAGGTAAATTAAGTTCATGCTGAAATCCAAATTTTATTAAAATATTAAGAAATATTAGAAACTAATTATTAAATTAATGTCAAATATTACAAATTATGAGAATTTATTAAAAATATTAAAACTTAAATAAAACATTTAAAGTTTCTTAAAATTAAACAAATATCATCATATAAGTGTTTTTTCACCTTTATCTTAGTTTCAATAATAGTAATATATAATATTTTTAAATTTTTACAATGCATGAGTTTATTATATTTATTAATAAATGTATTTTTATACATATTTTATTTAAATAAAAAAGTGAAAAAGAACTTAAATTATGAGTATTTGACATTAAGTGAAAACTTTTTTTAGTCATACAAATAGTACATATAAGTGAAAATTAGTCCAAAAAATCAAGAAAAAATAATATAAAAGGAAAGAACACAAATTGCTAGCAAAGAAACAAACAAACCTTAAATTAGGTTAATTGAATTTATCACTATCACAAATTTTGCTTCGCACCAAATAGCATGCCTTTATTGAAAATCTTGTCACTGCGGAAAAAAAGAGGTCACAAATAAATTAAGTATTAAATTAGTGTCATGTGTAACTTTATCATATTTATTAAAAAGTGTATTTTTTTATATTTTATTTAAATAGAAAAAAATAAAAAGAGACTTAAATTATAACTATTTTTTTCTAAATACTTTTTTTTTAAAGATAGAAAAACAAAAAAGTTACATTATGAGGATTCTTTTTAAAAAAAGATAAATTTAAAAATATTTCTTTTCGAAGAACAAAAAGAAGAATTTAGGATTATCTTTTCTTTTTTAAAAAATTATTTTTATTTTTCTCTTTTATATTCCTTAATCTTAAATAATTGTATTGTGTGAATTTTAAACATATGTAAAAAAAATGTTAAAATAAATTAAATAAATTATAATATATTTTAGATCGTAATTAAATAAATTATATGAATATTAAAATCATAATGCTATACAAATATTTAAAAAATTTCAAACTAACTATTAAATTAATGTCAAATTTACAAATTATAAAAATCTACTAGGAAAATTAAAACTTAAATTAAATATTTAGACATTTATAAAATTAAAACAAATGGTGTCACATAAATATATCACTAATTTTCTCTCAATTTCAAAAATATATACTTACATATAAACTAATATAAGACCTATATAATACATAAATTTATTACATTTATTGAAAAATATACCTTTGCTTCTATCTTATTTAAATGAAATAATTAAAAATTTAAATTATGAGTATTTTTTAAATAACTTTGAGAGTAGTTTTTATTTCTTTCTAAAAAACAAAAAAATTAAAATTATGAGCATTTTTTAAATTAAAATGTAAATTTTTAATTTTTATCTAAAAAAAGAATTTTGGATTATTTTTATTTATTTAGAAATTATTTTCCTTTTTTTCTTAATTATAAATATTTGTATTGTGCAAAATTTAGATATATGTGAAAAAAAATTAATATAAATAGAGTAAATTATAATATATGTTAAATCATAATTGAATAAATTAAGTTTTAAAATCCTAATTTTATTAAAATACTAAAAAAGATTATAAAATAACTATTAAATTAATATCAAATATTATAAACTATAAGAATGTATTAAGAAATTAAAACTTAAATCAAATATCTAAACATTTTTCATATTAAGCAAATGTCGTAATATAAGTTTTTCATCGACTTTCTCTTAATTTCAGTAATATTAATATATATTAATATTAAAATTACACGATGAACAAATTTATTATATTTATTAAAAAGTGTATTTTATTTAAATAAAAAAAAATTTTAAAAAAAACTCTTAAATTATAAATATTTTTTTAAAAAATAAAAAATAAATTTAAGAGTAGTCCTTTTTTTTTTTAAGAAAACAAAAAGAGAAAAAGAATTAAAATTTTGAGTATTTTTTCTTTTAAAAAGTATATTTAAAAATATTTTTTCTTTGAAAAACAAAAAAAATGAAATTCAAGATTATTTGTTCTTTTTTTAGAAATTATTTTTTTCTTCTATTTTTTTATAATTATGAATATTTGTGCAATACAAATTTTAAATATATGTAAAAAAAATTAACACAAATTAAGTAATTTATAATACATATTTGATCATAATTGAGTAAATTAAATGAACAAGATAAATATTAAAATTTTAATTTTATTAATATATATATATATATATATATATATATAATTAAAAGCTAACTATTTAATGAATGTTAAATTTCAAATTGAATGAAATATTTAAATTATTTTTAAAATTAAATAAATATTACCACATAAATTTTTATAATGTAATATTCAATCAAGGACATTACCTCATATATCAAAAAACACATTAATTTAGTTGATAATTAGTTTACTCAACCATACCTCACAAATATTATTTAAGACACTTAATTTTTGAAAAAAAATTATTAAAATATTAAAATGAATTAAATTATAATAAATATTGAAAATATACTTTATAATTTTAAAATTTTGGATGAAAAAAAGAAATTCAGGCGTATAAGTTGGTAATACAAGTGTCTTAAATCCATTTACCATTAGATTGGTAAGATTAATCCACAATTGTAAAAACAATAAAAACACAATCTTTGATTTAATTTTTTGTCAAAAATAATTGTAATTTCTTCCATCATAATATGACTGTACTCAAAAGTCAAACATTAGTAAGCCAAAACCCAAAATTTCCCTAAATATACTAACTGTTGATCACCCCACCCATAACAAAAGATTATCATTTACTTTCAATATAATATTTCAATCACAAATTCATGAAACTCAAAAGCTCATATATCCTACAATAAATAGGCACAAAAGAGGAAAAGACAAAGCACTAAAGATAGATTACATGGATGAATTGGAGAGTGAAAAAAGACTTGAAGTCCAATCAAATGGAAACCAACCCCTTTTTCCCCTTTTGGCTTGAAAAGCTAAAAAAATTGAATGCTCATGAATCTTACAATTTTATAATGAAAGATTCAATTAAAAAAAAAATGGAAAGGCCCTAACTTAGCTATGCTTGTGTGAATAATAAGTCTATTGGACTACTTGCAATAATTGATTTTTCATGATTATTTTTATGAGAGATAGTTACCCAAAAATAAAAACAAAAGAACAAAGAAGGATGGTAATGTCACACGAAAAAGGAAAATCATTAATTAAGAGATGGTCATAATAAGCTATAATTAAGAAAATTATGGCTGAAATTTTCAAAATTATCTCAAATAAAAATAAAAGATTTTATCAGAACTATTCAAAATTACTTTAAAATAGTGGCATATCAAGTGATTTGCTCTTGATAAGAATATATATATCTATATATATATATATATATATATAAAGAGAGAGAGAGAGATAATAAAAAGAAATTTAGATTATAAATATTTTTTATTTTAAAAAAAATTAAAATTATTTTTTCTTTTTTTTCTTCTTTAAGAAAACAAAAGAAGGAATTTTAAGATTATATTTTCTTCTTTAGAAATTATTTTCTTTTTTATTTTTATCTTTTTTAATTATGAGTATTTATATAATACAAATTTTAAATAAATGTATATAATTATTAATATAAATTAAATAAATTACAATATATATTAGATAATAATTGAATAAATCAAATTTATATTAAAATACTAAAATTATAAATTAACTACAAAATTAATGTTAAATACTACAAATTTTAAAATTATATTAAAAAATATTAGAATTTAAATTAAATACTTAAATTTTTCTAAAATTAAGCAAGTATCACTACATTAACAAATTATTAATTTTCTCTCAATTTTAACAATATATCATTACATATAAATATAGATTACAATGATAACTTGGTGTAGTAATCTTTTACTTTTCATTTGAAGGCTCATTAAATTTGAGCTAGATCATAAGTGGCGATTACTTTATATCTTATTTTTCTCCCCATTTTATTTGAAAATTTTCAACCATTTAGGTATTGGATCTCCTTGGAAGCACGTGACGGAATAAATTTACTTTGTGTTCAATACTTTTTCACACTGAGTGTTTTTTGTTTAATTACTTTTATGTCATTCATTACTTTGTTACAAAGCAAAACGAATGCTTTTTGTTACCGAGTGTAATACTATCAATAAAATTCCCATCCAATAGGCATAAAACACCTCTCCCTTCAAATATATTAATACCGAAGCCAAATGCCCAACTAGTTGGGTGGAAATTAAGTGGAGCAATTAATTATCGATTTTATTATAGGAGTAAATGTCGGTACCTGATGGTGCCAATAAGTTCAGTTCTTTCCAAAAACTTTTATTTATTTAATTTTAATTTTAATTTCCTTCTTACATTTTTTTATAATAATAAAATAGTTGTGAAACAGACCTATTTGAAATTATTTTTAACCAAATACTCTCCATAGATTAGATTTAATTAATATATTAACAGATAATTTTTAAATGGACACATGAAAGTAGTAATTAGCATAGTTACAATAATTTTCTTTTCTCAAAACAAAAGAAAAAAGCCATATTCTTTATGATGTGCCTTTTCGTCTCGCCCTTTTTTTTTTTTTTTTTTGGGTTTTGTTTTGCCCTTTCTATTTTTGGTAAGGCCCACTTTAACCTTCTTAGTGACTACAAAGTCATCAGCTCAATTGCGTTTTAAGTTTAAAGCTTTGCCTTTCTTGATGGGTATAATCTAACCTGAAATAAACAGAAAAAAGCTAAGAAGGCCCAGATTCATTTAGTGGGCCCGCAAGATCAAACTGGTTGGTTGGTACCGAGATGTGGATGCTCCGGATCAATAATCAGAAAAAGAAAAGGACCAAAAAAAAAAAAAAACAAAAAACAAAAAGGTTAAAAACAGCACCGAGCCTGAGCCTGAACCTGAACCTGAGCCTGAGCCTGTGCCTGTGCCTGTGCCTGTGCCTGTGTGTATTGTGCAGCAAGTCACTACTGCCGCAGTCAAAACCCCTCCAATATCCCTCTTCTTAATTATCGTTCTTCCCAGACCTCAGCGTCCAAGTAAGAGACATTTCGTCTATAGAAACTGTATACATTCCAGAGATCGAGGCCGATAGATTGTCGAACGGCGGCGGCGACGACGACGTTGGGAGAGAGGAAAGAAAACAATGTTCAGGAACCAATATGATACGGACGTTACCACATGGAGCCCGACGGGTCGGCTCTTCCAGGTGGAGTACGCGATGGAGGCCGTGAAGCAGGGTTCTGCAGCGATAGGCCTCCGATCCAAGACCCACGTGGTCCTCGCTTGCGTCAACAAGGCCAATTCCGAGCTTTCTTCCCACCAGAGGAAGATCTTTAAGGTCGATGACCACATCGGCGTCGCTATCGCCGGTCTCACCGCCGACGGTCGCGTTCTCTCCCGCTACATGCGATCTGAGTGCATCAATTACAGCTACACTTACGAGTCGCCGCTCCCCGTCGGTCGGCTCGTCGTTCAGCTCGCCGATAAGGCCCAGGTACGATTGTCCGAACCAATGGCGAGCCCTAATTTTTGTGAAATTTTGTTGTTAGCATTTGGTTTTTGATTGCGAGATTTGTCAGTCCGTTGGATTTTGGGGGATTAGGGTTTTAGTTTGCTGAGTTAGGGTTGGGGATAAGCTTTTGTTTGTTATTTTTCGATTGCAGTGAATAGAGATGGAATCGAGACTCCAGTTATAAGAAGTTTCCTTTAGCTGACCATTTGCATTGTACAATAAATAGATACGCGTCTTTAACTTGAATTTCTGAACTGGCCACTTTGACTCTGATTTGACGCCGCTCTTGAGTAACCATTTTGTTACACTTCCATATCCCTACCATGATATCAAGTAATGACAAGTTTTTGAATGGAAAATTAACGCTTGCTCAAGCGCATAGGTGACCTAAGGATGTGGCTTTTCATAATGAAGTTCAGTTCTCGAGAATCTCTATAACATTCTAAATGTAGCTTTGCATTTTATATAATCCAACTTGCCTTTGGCATTTGTGTGAAGACGCTGAATTGGGAGCTGTGTTTGCAAGACTGTACATCTGAGTGCAGAACATCAATCGCATCTGCTGTCTGTGGTTGTTTTTCAAGTTGTTCTTCTTAACTTTGGTTATCCGTATCAGCTGCAGATATCTTCTCTTCTCATACTGACTGGCAATCTGCGAGGGATTTGGATTTCAAGTGCCACAAATATATTTTACAATATGACTTGAAGCTACTCTATATAATTTATTTTTCTCAAAAGCCTGTTTTAGCTCATGAAGGTCCCACTTGGGGAATACAAATACAAGTTCGCGTTTTATGTTTTTTTATAAGTTTTTGGGGAACTTTGCCTATGAAGCTGATTTAATTATGGTTTAGCTTGTATTTACTTGTTCTGCCCCCGCCCGGGGGGTGGTGGGGGGATTTTCTTTTGTGTTCTTTGTGTTTTTATTACAGATTTTGTGGATACCATAACTAGTTTAAGAAGGTTTAATTTATGGGTGCAAATTCTTTGCATCTTGACCAATTTGCAAACAAAGATTTGATTAACCATATTTCCCCTTTAATTATTGGTTCATGTGGAATATGAAATAGAAAATCATAAGAGATAAGCCTACTTTTCTTAGGTTTCTGAAGGATTTGATGATAACCTGGAAAGTTCATGGGTTCAAGTGATTCTTGGAACTTGTAATTTTTTGCTGTTGGCAACCTAGACTAACTTGTACACATGGTTACCAAACTTAAAATTCTTTTTCTCATTTAACAGTATTATAAAATTTTGAGGTAATTCATAAAATATAAAACCAAATGTTCCTTTCTTTTCAAATCTGTTTATGTATGAATTCATCTGTTATCAATCATAACTAGTTAACAATGTCTATCAATTGGGAAGATTTAAGGTCAAGATTTGGACTATGCAACAATGATCCAGAGTGGGGTTGATGTGGATTTTTTACTTTGGAGCTAAAGCCCTTTTGTTGAGAATGTTTAATATTACATTGAAAAATGGGTGAAAAAGAAGTCATCTGTGGTTGTAACACATGTGAGTGGCAGGTTTGCACCCAACGTTCATGGAAACGGCCTTACGGTGTTGGCTTGCTGGTGGCTGGCTTGGATGAATCTGGAGCTCACCTCTACTACAATTGCCCTAGTGGAAACTACTTCGAATATCAAGCTTTTGCTATTGGATCTCGCTCCCAAGCTGCAAAGACATATTTGGAACGCAGATTTGAACACTTCATGGACTCTTCACGTGATGTTCTGATCAAGGATGCACTCATTGCAGTTAGAGAAACCTTACAGGGAGAAACACTGAAGAGTTCCATATGTACCATTGCTATAGTAGGAGAAGGGGAGGCATTCCATATACTAGATCAGGAAACTGTACAGCAGTTAATTGATGCATTTGAGATTGTGAAAGAGGCAGAGGCTGGTACTGGTGGGGAACCAGATGCTGCTGCTGCTGATCAGGGTGCAACTGCTGCTGAGCAGGGTGCAACTGCGGAGGATAGTGCTGGCGCTGATCAGGGCACTACAGACCAGGGTGTGGCTCCGATGGAGACGTGAGGATGCGAGACTAAGAACTGCTATTTCCTAGTGTCTTTGATGATGTTTTGTGGCATGTATTTTAAAAATTATTCGCAGGTGGAGGCACCTCGAAAGACATCGTTGTGCTGAATTTTCATTTCCATTTACATTTTTGTCTTTGCCACACCAATCATTGATGTTATGCTATTCTCTGGTATAATCAGAAGCACAATTATTGAACTGAATAATGATTTGCAACCTGCTAATTTTGTGCGCTGTTTTCCCGAGACTAGTAGCTGATGGAGCTTGTTAAGATTAGCGCAACACGATGCTGGGAAGGCAGCGCCACGCCAATAACGAGTGCTGCGAGTAGGCAGATCATTCAAGGAGGGCAACTCTGCTAAACAGTGACATTAAATCCTGAAAATTTGGGTGGGTGTGGAGAGTCAAACTGGATGCTCCTCTTCGAAGGAGAGCAAAGACCTAAATTTGATTATTATTTTATGTATTACCATTAACTATGTATGTTTTTTTCTTGTCAGAAAAATGCAGCAAGAAACGTCCGATCTACGACGTTAGGTGCATTCATTCCATAACCAACAAATAGTCGGATTACCCTTTTATTATTTTTGCTTTGTGTAAATATGGTTGACATGCTTGATCACTACATTTTGATAGAACTGAAAACCTGCCAACCCGTTCGCGGTTTAATAAAATAGAAATTTTCTCGATCTCGTCTATTTATATAGATAAGTGGCATTCATACCTTAGTTCAAAATTTATTTATGAAACAAACTGAATTAAATTTAAATAAATGTATTCAGAACTTTATTTAAAAACTAGTTTATAGCCAATAAAAAATTTGCTTAATAAATTATTTTAATATGTTTGGTAAACTCATTTTTAAATTATATCTTATGTATTTATAATAATACAATAAAATTAAATATTTTTATTTTTTTAATTGATTAGTCTTATTAAAAATATATATTTTTTTGTTATTTTAATTCTGTCTATAATATTACATTTTTATAATTTTAATTATTTATATTAATATTTTAATAGTAGACGAGCTGAATATTTGGCTAACAGGATTGGACTTGTTAAAGCTTATTTAAACTCATCAGCTTAATAATATTTACACCGTATAGTACTTTTGCACTATTAACGCTCGTATGATTTAATTGTTTGGGCGTCGCACTAAAATCAAGTTCGGGTCAATAGATTAAGCAGGGCAGTACGAAAAGATAAAACAATAGATCCATTTAAACCATTTCTTAAAAATTTGGAGAAAAAGGAATCAGGAGGAACGAAGGATAAGTGCCAAGGATTTCTATAGAAATACAGCACTTTGTTTCCGTGTTTCTGAAAGAAAATTTTGTTTCGTGTTCAAAAAATTAGCTCCCAAATGCAACTCCAGCTGCCTCTTCCTTTTCAAAAGTGGCACCACATCGTGGTAGAACATCAATTGCGAATATCAGGAAGTGGAAGGCCCCTGATCTGCATCTGCTTGTACATCCATTGCCAGTTCTCTGAGGTCACCTCACCCCCAAGAGAACGAATGACAGACCCACCACTGCATGTGCCCACTTTGCAGCATTCCTCTAATGACAATCCCTTCACAAGTCCATACAAAAACCCACTTGCAAAAAGATCCCCCGCTCCAGTGGCATCAATTGCCTTTGCTTCCCCAGTGGCTGGTACCCGGACAATCTGATACGTGGACAAAATTTTAATGCAATGCTATTGGTAAGACTAAATATAGACATGTATATAACATGGTGCGGAACGTCCTTTCGGAACAATATGATCATATGAGGAAGGCATGTAAGGGCATATCAACGGGGAACTTCAGAAAGAGAAGGCACTGTTGGTCAAATCAGGCGGGCCTCTGCCACCAAACTTACACTAAAGTAGAAACTGCTTTCAAGAAGAACTAACCTCTTTTCCATGCTTTGCAATGCACCCATTTGAACCCAAAGTCACTACTGCCCACTGGCAGTGATTAGCCAAGAATTCAACTGCAACCTCTGGGTCAGTATTCTGTTCACCCCTACAACCAACTCCAAGGGAAATCAGCAACCACTTTAAGGAACATTTGAGAAAAAGTGCACAATCAAAATGCCAGGATCTAAAATAAATTCCACAGTGCAACCTATCAAGTCAAGAACATAACAAGGAGATTGTTACCTCAGCAGCTCTTTTGCTTCATCCTCATTAGCAAAGCAAAGGTCTATATTCCCTGACTTCAGTAACTGTAGAAGAGGTAATCTAAAGTTCCGAACCATCTGGCCAATGTTAAGGTATAATAATTAATATGTCATCCAGAAAGTTGCTTGGAAATCTGACCATTAAAAGAGAAGAAATGAGGACTAGTCAAATAATACAGGCCCAGGAGCATACATGTCAAGATTGGTAAAAGCATACCTCAAAACTAGCCAAATCCAACGAGACAAGAACACCTTCTTGCTTTGAAATCTGAATAGCTGCTTGAATAACTTCCAAGTTGAATATTGCGTATCTCAGTACCAACCACTGTTGAGACAGATATATTAACACACTACCTCGCAAATTTAAACAATGACAAGAACAGTGAGATTTTCTATACATGAGCTTGAATGCAAGGCGCGCAGCTAATGTCAAAGTGCATCTTCAATTCTTCATGGCATGGTATGTTTTGGCATTCTAACAGTGGAGCTTATTTTAGTGGCTATGCATGAATTATCTCAAATTGGAAATCAAGAAAATGGCAACGGGAAACCAACAAGCAAGTCAGAATATAAGAATCAAAAAATTAAGAGAAAAAAAAACAATAAAAGAACAAAGAAGACAGTATAGGGATTGATCCTTAAATTCCATTCTAATCAAAATTGCCCAACCTTGGAGCCCTTGAAATCCTCCTCGGTTAATTCATCAGCCTGAAAAAATGAGTGAATTTAGATGAAGGGTGAGAAGGCATACTTGTATACAAAGGCAACACCCAAATTTTACAGAACATTTGAAAGGAACATTGACATGCACCTGAATTTTGACAGCACTGGAGAGGCAGGGGCGCATTGTACGATTGCCTGATGCATCAACCAGGCAAACACACTGCAACATAGCAGTTGCAAACAATTATAGCAATTAAGAACTAAAGAGCAAAAGTACAAAACTTAAAACTATTTTAACTTTGAAGGTCCCTTTTTGAATGCTAACATCACCTGAGCCGTAGGTCCCTTCTTCGTCCTCAATCTTGAGAGGTTCACTCCACTAAAGCCCATATTACGCACGAATAGTGTGCCTTGCTCATCATCCCCATAAGCACCAATAATACCACAGGAAACTCCAAAGCCTGCACGTAATCCTCGAACAGTATTGGTGACACTACCACCAGCGATTGTCCTTACAGGCAATGGATCATCAAAGGAACCGAGAAAATGAGTTTTCACCTCACTTAGTATGTGCTCAAGCTCTTGGAGCTCAACCTACATGACAAAATTCATTCCATTACACACTAGAAGTGTAACCATGCTTCAAGAATAAAATTCATTATTTGCATAATTAGAAAAAGAATAGCAGATGACAACTAATAAAGCAAGAGGACTGAGAAATTAAAACGAGTCTAGAGACAAACGTAAGAGACACCATGAATGCTGGAATTCTAATTAAAGAGATGTGGGGTCACGAACATACACTAAACGCTGAGTACTTAAATGTACAGAAAAAAAAAAAAAAGGTCCATCAAAGAAAACGCCTTTCCAATGCACAAGGCTCCTACTATGGAGTCTGGGTTAGGATCGCAGCCGTGCCATTTTTATCACAACGAGACTGTTTACGCTAAAGGGAGCTAGTTAACCTTAATGAAAACGCTCTTACATTATTCTGATGACCACACTAACCAGAATATATATATATATATATATATATATATATATATAGATAGATAGATAGATAGATAGACACACGCACGCACGCAAACACTTTGATGGATGCCCCTCTTTAAGCTCTCAGTTATTTGACTTCAGAGTCCGGTCATGAAAAGAGACCAACAAAATTTGCAAACGAAAACGGACTGATAAATAAAGAAATCCAAAATGATGTGTAATCTGGTTGAAATACGGGCACACAAACCACAGAATTGCACATAATCTGCAAAAAGTAACGGACACCCACGAAGCATGACGAGCCCATATAATCAAGTAAAGGCGCAACAGAATCGAGCGAGTGGATAATTTATCTGAAAATCAAGAGACAGTAGGGCAAGTGGCGTACGGGATTGGAGCCGCCACGGTCGCCGGGGATTTGATCCAGTAAGGACCGGTCAACGCGAGCGACGTGGTCAACGAGAGCCGCCGGCTGGAGGCCCAGAATGACCGGAGGAGGAGGAGGAGGAGGCGACGGAGCAATCTGTCCGTTAGCGGGCATGGCTTCTGCTCCCATTTGTCTTTTCTGACCACCCTCTTCTTTTACCCTTTTTATTTGGGGGTTGCCTCATTCCCTCCTGCGTTTGTCTCTTTCACTTTGGTATTTATGGAAAAGCTCCACACCACTCTCTCTCTCTCTCTCTCTCTAAATTGCCTCCGGCGACTTGGGTAGGGGCACACCGTGTCCAACATGAATGCGTGTTAGGCACGCGACAGACACTACATTCGCTAACAAAAATAAAGTAAATAAAATTTAAAAATAAAGTTGCGCACTTCGAGAACATATCAAACGTAACTCGGTGGTATTTTTATAATTTTGACAATAAAAATTAAAATTTAATTAAAAATTTACGTTATACGTATAAGTAAAAATTTATATTATTTATTTACATAATCACTTATTTATTTAAACTTATATTAATAACATTTATTAAAATTATTATATAATATATATAATTATGAATAAATTACATAATAAATTTAAAAATTAAGTATAAAATATAAATAAAAATAAATTTGTAAAAATTATTATTGATATTGTATATATGAGTTTATGTATTTATATGTAAATATATATTATCAAAGTTATATTTATTTAATTTTAAAAATAATTTAAGTATTTATTTTTTTAATAATAAATTTTTAATTTTTTAATATTTTAATAAAATTAAAATTTTAATATAAATTTAATTCTTTCAATCTATTCGTTATTATAATTTAATATATATTAAAATTAATTTTATTTATATTGATAATTTTTTAAATATATTAAAAATTTATACAATATAAATATTTATAATTAAAATATTTTTTAAAATTATTTAAATTATTTTTTATTTGTTTAAAAATATTTTTTAATAAAAAATATACATAACTTAAGTTTTTTTTTTATTTTTTTTAAAAGACTATTACTTTCAAATTTATTTTTAGAAAATATTCATTATTTATTTATTTTTTAATTTAAATAAAATATAAATAAAATATATTTTTTAAAAAATATGATAAATTTGGACTTTTTTCAATCCTTTGATAAACACAATTTATTTAAAAACTGAATTTAAAAAAAAAAAAAATTTTGGTGTGAGCTTGTTAGATCAAATGCTTGTATTGTTACTCATGAGATAGTTCGCGTTCATGGGCACATTCGCATCCAATCAGAATCCATTTTTAATTTCCCTCATAGATGTTATGGTTTTAAAATATTTTACAACTGCCAGAGAAAAAAGTTACATTAATATTGTAAAAAATCATAAAATTTTTCTGTCTTATAAACTGAAGAGTTGGATTAACACTTCTCTTTTCCTACGCACGGACACAGAAGCGATTGTATGTCGCGGGGACGCTTTGACATTTTCCAATCCTCCGGCTATAATGCCAAATTGTCATAATTTTTTCCTTTTGATTTATTTTGATTAAAATTTAAATTTTAGATTTTAAAAATAATTTTAATATTAGTGAGTTATAACTAATTTGCCGCGTGGTACGAGGTTAATTCTTGGACATAATAACATTATACCGTACGGCTAGCCTTTAATTGTTGGTTTGATAGGCTAAGCCGTTACGTTTTCAATAGCCATTACAATCCAAGAAAGAGTGTTGAGTAAGGCCCTCCATTATTGAACGGTGTAAAACCAAAAGAGCAACTTCGCTTATAACAGGACCGTGTGCGTGAGTAAACTTGTTTATATGGCAAACTCCATTGACGTTTTCGGGGAGAGTGAGAATTGCTTAAATTAAATAAACCCAAAGAACTGAATCGATCAAGTCATTAGGATGCATAGGGCAAGCAGAATAAGATTTAACTGACAAGAGAAGGTGTCAATTTCCATTCCTTGGTTCCGTCACACGCGAGAAAATGCCCAAGGAGTTCCGAGATCAAGCACCCATCTAATCAAACAGAAAAAAGTCGAAAGCTCGACAACATTGCAATTTGCATCTGCTCCTCATTTTACAATCCAACGCCCCCACCTCCCCAGTCCGCTTCTTCCATCTACAGTTCTCCAAACATTTTTGGGCTGATGGGTGTGCTTTAATTTCATATGGCAATTTGTTACATAACAGAACCAAAAAAAAAAAAAAAAAGAGACAAAGACGAGCTTGGTCAGGAATTTCTCACAGTGAAAACAAATAAATAGATCTGAGGAAAAACAAATGAGTGACGACAAAATAAAAATTTTAGTAAGGAGAAACATAAGTAATGGCAATAGAGTGAAACTGAATTCTAATTTTTAGCTGTCTTCTATGATTTCCAACACTATACTCATGGAGTGCCTTGCTAGCATTCTCAAAATTTCCATTTTTGTGCATGCTAGTGCTTGATGGAAGCTTAGATTATTCCCTACTACCACATTGATGAAACTTTGGCCACCGCGACTATTGCTTATGATACCGAAAGGAAAAAAAAAAAAAATGAAAAGAGTAACACGCACCTCAAAATAGAAAGTAAGAAATGTCAAACTATATATACCGTAGTGTCGTAGTCCATGGGAGAAAGATAATCTTTGGGATATCAAAATGTTCCTAGACACTAGTAGGATGCCGTGGGATCGCAGTCCCTGTATTTTTCGAATGACCGCTTCCCTCTCCCTCCGGCACTCTCTCGCACCCTTGCGTTCTTTTGAGTCAACACGGCAACCAACCAGAGCAATGGCAGACACATTCCAGTTCCGGCTAGAGCGCATGGTCGACGAGCTCGACCTCCTAGAGCGGCTGGGCCTCTTCACCTGCCGGGAGATAGCGGAGAGGGTCAAGTAAAGGCAGGAGTTTTAGTATATAGACTGAAGCGGCCGAGTCCGTTGTTGAGAATTTAGTTGTAGAGAATCGAAAAATGTGAAGCAAGACTAGTTTTGCCCAGAATTGCAGGAAAACATTGCATGTTCTTATTAATTTAAAGTGAGTTGATCGTGAATTTTGAGGTTGATTGTCTGTGTTGGGGCCGTGTCATCTCCATCGCAAATCAAAGCGTTGGTGGCTTTGGGGGAGTTCCTTGTTCTAATTTTTACGCGGGCATAAAGCACAACGGAGAATTTTCCATTCGAGTTCAAAGGTGCACCTCCTGGATTCTCCCAAGTTACACGAGAAAATTTAAATGGATGTATATTAAAGCTCACTAAATATTTTTGTAAGATTAAAGATATAGGTTCATAGTTATTTTTAAAAACTTTCAAAAATAGAAATAAATTGATCATTGCTAAATTGGACATTTTTTGTAATTTAGATAATATTGTTATATTAAATAATATTTTATTTATAGTCTAAAAATCTTTTACTTTAAAAATTAACAAAAAAGAATTATATTTTTTGCTTACTTTTCAAAATTTGAAGAATTATGATTTTTTTTATTATTTAAAGTATCTGTAACTTATTTTATTAATATACATGATTATAAATTTTTATACATTTTTTATAATATATATTTGTAGTGGAGAAAGAGTTTTAACTCCTCTAACTTCCTCCTAACTGAGTTGGATTAGTCTAATAACATTTACATATCTTATTTACAGATAATTGATCTAATCATTCTAAAAAAGTACTCTTAATATTTAATTTTTTTATAAATATTTCATACAAGTAAATAGAATGAGTGACCTACTTGTACAATTATACTTAAAAAGTATATTTTATTGGCCCATTAAAGATGCATAGTCATTACGACCCTAAAAAATGTAAGCCTTATTAAAATAAAAAATTTGTATCTCATTGTATCCTAAATGTAATTTGTCTCATCAATATTAACTTTTTATATTTTTGTTAAATTAAGTTAAATTTTGTTTTCTTTATATGTATTTATAATTATATTTCATTTATCATAAATAAATATAAATATAATCGGTTAACCAATAAATACATATGAGAAATGTTAGATAATCATAGTTTTCATTTCATACTCATATTCTTTGATTATAATACAACCACTTTCATAAATATATTCTAAAAAGTTGAATCATTTTTTGTAGTAAGTAATATAATAAAATAGTAAACATAGTATTGTAACATTAAAATAAGGTCAAAAGTCATATAAGGTCAAAAGTCATATAGGGCAAATATGTAAGAGAAGCAAATTTTGTAAATATATTAGTTCAAAATATACACAAAAATTGCATATAAATAATAAAGAAAAACTTTAATAACAATTTTCATGCCTTTTATATGCTAGAATTAGACTAAAAAAACACTAATATCAATGTAAGATTAAATAGGTAGGATTATAATTATTCTTGAAAACCTTTAAAAATAATAGTAAATTGATCACCAATAGATCAAACCTTTCTCATAATTTATATGATATTATTATACTAGATAACACCTTGTTCATAGTTTAAGAACCTTTTTCTATGAAAATTAATGAAGAATTTGTAGTTTGTTTGTTTTTTAGAGCTTGAGGAGTTGTTAAGTGTTTTTTTCAAAATGTTTGTAATGCATTTTTATTAACGTAGATTACTATAGTTTCCTACACATTCTTTATAATATGTATTTGTAGTGAGGATTTTTCCTTTAATTAGGTTAGGTCAACCCATTATGGGTGGTTTGACATAATTCAATAACATTTACAATTCCAATTTACCCATAAGAGTTTACTTTTTAAGGTCATCATAATACAAGTTCAATCTTTTGTAAGTGCATAAGAGCAAATTGATGAAATGATATATTTTAGTTTCACATTTATGTGTGATATTATAAATAACATGTATGCCAAAGAGGATGACTAGTATTTTATATGTCAAATATGTATTCTAGGAAAATGACGAGTGAGACCACTTACCATCTCTTTGCACACTAAATTGCTCTTTAATGTAATGACACAATGTTTCAGAATTGTTCTTTGTACAATTATCCTAGTTTCATGAACATTTGAGCTTTGAGGACACATTTATTGCCCAATGAAACATATTACTCAAATAATAAATGTCTACTAAAAGCCTTAGTTTGTATTCCACTTTTTAATATTCATATGTAAGTTTAGAAAAATTGTATGCTAAGAAACAATCTACCATTTTTTTGCAAACTAAATTACACCATAATGTAATGAAGCAATGGTTTTAGGTCCATCCTCTACATGGTCATTCTAGTTTCTACCCATATATCTTGTTTTTGGGACATAATTGTTACCCAAGGAAACAAGTTACTCAAGTTGCAATATAGTATACCATAATCCTTCATTTCTATTCCACCTTTTAATGTTCATAAGCAACTTTGGAAAAATTGTATGCTAAGAAAATGAAATATGTGACTTTTTTATTCCAATCTTTATGCAAGCTAAATGAAACAACAAAGAGTTTATCATATGGTTTCAAAGGTGTTTCAAAGGTGTATCTCTCATGTAATTCAAGTCTCTCGTGCTCTTTTGAGTTATATGAGGAAGCCAAAAAGGATTTGTATCAAAACTAAATATTTCAATATGGTACTTTTAGGGCAAATTCTCATGTTTCTATTAGTAAAAGTTAAATCCAATCTATAACCTTTTTATGAACTAAATTGCATTATAATATAATGAAGCAATAGTTTCAAGTTTATTCTCCATATGGTCATTCTAGTTTCTATCCACATATATTGTTTCTTGGACATACTTGTTACCCCAGGAAACAAGTTACTCCAATTGCAAATATAGTATGCCACAATCCTATATTTGTATTCCCTTTTTCAATATTCATAAGCAGTTTTGGAAAATTTGTAAGCTAGAAAAATAAAACGTGTGACTTTTTATTCCAATTTTTATGTGGACTTAATGGCATAACAAAGAATTTATCATAAGGTTATAAAGATACATCTCTTATGTAATTTAAGTCTTTTGTGCTCTGTTGAGTTTCATAAGGAAATAAAAAAGGATGCATGTTAAAACAAAGCATATATTTCAATCTATCACTTTTGGGGTCAAATTCTTATGGTACTTTTAGTATAAATTCAATCCTTAGTGTAAGTTTAATCCAATTTACCATTTTTTTATGAACTAAATTGTATTATAATGTAATGACATGATGGTTTCTGAGTTGTTCTCTATATGGTCATTCTAGGTTTACCCAAACAGCTTGTTTCTTAGGCATACTTATAACCTAATGAAATAAGTTACTCTAGTCGCAAATGCAATATTTCAGAACCATTGATTTGTATTCCACTGTTTAATACTCATAACAGCTTTGGAAAAACTATATGCTAAGAAAATGATATATATCCTCCTAATTTCACTTTTATGTTTATAAGTATTTTACCATAGAGAATTTAACTTATGTTTCAAAAATGTATCTCTAGTGCTTTCTTAAGTTACATGAGAAAATAAAGGTTAACAACAAGTAAGCATTAGTGAGTTGGTGAATCTCAGGTATAACTATTGTTATATAAGTTAATTTAAGGTTAATAGAAACTTATAACCCTTGTACTTCCTCCTGAAATCAATAAAAATATTAGAAAAGTGGTGGGATAAACACTAAGTTGGTTATATAAATTTTAGGATCTTTTCAATTCAATCTTTTACTTTTTTGAGATTTCATTTTAGTCTTATGACTACAATTACAATTCTAATAAAGTCTTAAGTTGAAAGAAATTGAGTCAAAATGTTAAAAAATGTACTTGGCCCAATAAAAAACTTATATACAATTGATTAAAAAAAAGAAATACATTAAACTTAAGAAAAAAAAAAACAAAACTCATATTGTTAAAGGATATTTCCCACTAGTCACATCCCTTTATACCTTGACATCCCACTAAAAAATCCTAACTTTTCCTAAATCCCCAAAATTTTCTTAATATTTCATTGACATGGAGCTATATTATCTAAGGGAGAAAGCTAGTTTGTTTTTGTGTCCCTTTCTCACATAAATTTCCTTTAGTCAATAAAAAGATCATTCTTTTTCAAACTTATTACTCAAAAACCGATCTAATTTTTTGTGAGGATTGAAAGAGATGTTGTGCCATCGTGGTAAAGAAGTAGTGATGCAGATGACTTGGATTGATCTTAATCTAGGTAGATGATTTGTATCTTGTGTGTGATTCAAGTTAACATTGCATTGAAGCTCTTTTATGTGTTTCTTGTTTTTCTAAATTAAGATAAATTATTTATATTTCGGCAAAAATTTAATGGATGTGGTATATTCCATTGGATTGACCCATCAATGTATGAGAAATCAAGATAAATAATTCTTGGCCTTTTGAAAAGACTAAACACCTTAGAGAAAGACAAGGAGAGGCATAAGAAAAAGTGATTTGTCTATATGTTGTTATTGTGGTTGCAACTATTAGTTATATTATAATGCTTGCATGGGTTGCAAATTGATATTTAGAGTTAGTTTAAGTTGTTTAAGTTAGGGATTGCTTAATGTAGTATGTTTATTGTTTTAGTGTTATCATAATGATGAAATTTAATGCATTCAATGCTATAAGTCTTTTATGGTTCTATAATGTAATTGGAGTATGTATGTTAATGAATTTTTATTAATTGCCCTTCATCATTCCAAAAGAAATCATGAGTTGTTTACACAATGGGCAAATATCAAGAGATTTTGAAATTAGATCAAAAAAGTTGATGACAAAGAATAGTTGAAAGGTGTTACCAATTGCTTGCACCTTCCTGCCAACGAGTTTAAGGGACTAACAAATTATCCCTATTAGTTAAAGCCAATGTATTTATTAGTAGCGTTGATATGTAGTCTTAGATTTACTTCTCAAATTTCCATAAAGTTATATCTCTTTCCAAACTAGCCTTGCTATTTAGAGCATTTTTCCATTTAATCAAGTACTTAATCTAATGATTCTTCTTGCTTTGCCTATGTGTTCAATGGTGTAGAATTTTTTCCACTTCACATTGAAATTGTGATCCAAATGTTGGGGGAGCTCACCTCATTTGTCTCCTTGGAGGCTCATCAACATCTTCCTTATGGAAAAGTTTTAAGAAGCTCACCTAAAAGGTCAAATGGACCTTTAACTTTTTCGACAGTTGTAATCAATAAATAACATCACCAACTTTCTTCATCACAATAAAGGAGTCATCATACTTAGAAATTAGCCCTTGGTGCATGGTTTTGCAACTGCTTTTCTTTTATATTTGAGGAGTAAATTGCAACAATATTTTTCCCCTAACTTGGAACTTATCATTTCTTCTATCTTTGGTAGTGTACTTTTTCATACACCTAGCTACCTTATTTAAATTGTCTTGTGCTTTATTAAACAACTATGCTTTTGAACTAGCATACTAATAAGCGGCTAGACATTTTCCTTTAAAACTTATCCTTGCAATTTCATTAGGAGTAAAGGGTTAGGCCTAATAGCCAAATTAAAGGAACTCATACCCATTTAAGGGAAGTAATAAAAAATGTAGTGAAATTGGGCATAATCTAACGACTTTAGTTAATTTTGTTGGTTAGCAATCACATAATATTGAAGATATTCATCCAATAAGCCATTGATTTGCTCGGTTTGGCTGTTAGTTTGTAGATGATTGGTAGCAAAAAATTTTAATTCAAAACCCATCATGTTAAACAAAGTTGTTCAAAATATGTCTATGAAACACAGATCCCAATCACTTGCATTATCTTTAAGTAACTTGAAATATTTCACCATTTGCTTATAGTATAACTTAACAACCATCTCCATTTGAAATATGAAAAGGACTGAAATGAACACTACATACTTTGAAAATTCATCAACCACCACCATAACTGATCTCATGCCATTAACTTTTGGAAATTTGCTAATGAAATTCATAAAAATTGATACCAAAAGTTTCATTGGAATAGATTATAGTTGCAACAATCCTATTTCTTTATGGTGGTTGACTTTGTCTTGTTGACAAACAATACATATTTAGACATATGCCTTTATATCATCTTTAATCTTTAGCTAATGATAACTGCAAGACAACAAAGTTATCATCCTTTGCACACCAGGATGACAAGTCCATTGGTAATTATAACACTTTTGCAAAATCTCCTTCTAAACAGTTACTCTGAACAAACAATAACTGATCATCAACGTAATATCATCTTATCATATCCTCATTCACTTACTACACAATCTTCTAATAATTTGCATCATGTGGGGTTTACACCTTGATTTTGTCTAGTAAGTCACTTTGCACTTAAGTGAGGGCAACAATAATAGCTTTCACTTGTTGATAGTTTAAGGCATTTACTTGATTGTGCCTTCTTAGCTTATGTTCCTATATGAAATTACACTTAACCAAGAATTCTTGCCATCAAACTTGCCTTGTAGAGAGTTTCTTTTGAGTTTGGAAGAATGTATTAGCCACATTGTCTATATGAACAACAAACTTGGTACCCAGTAAATAAACTTGCTAAATATGAAAGCAATGTATAACTATAAGTATTTCCTTCTCACAAGCTGAGTACTATTATTCTGCCTCTTTGAGTTGTCAACTTTTGTAAGTAATAGTATGGCCTTCTTGGACTAAAACGCCACTAATGGTCTTACTAGATGCATCAGTAATGATATTAAAGGAAAATTGGATGTTAGGTGACTTTATACACACTATTGCTTTTAACTTATCAGAGGTTTCTCCGCACTATATGGTGTACTTCCATGAACTATATTTCTTAAGTCAATAAAAAGGGCTACCTTTTTAGAATAGCCTTATATAAACTTTCTATAGTAATTAAATAAGCTAACAAAAGATCATAATTCTAAAACTTTAATAAAGGGTGACCATTCTATAATAGCCTAAACTTTTTTCTTATTCATTCTATCATACTTTCAACTAATTTTATACTCAAAGAACATTATTTCTTATTGAGAAAACTCATACTTTTCTTTCTTAGCATACAATTAGTGTTCGTTAAACCAAGACAACACCATTTTAAGGTGGGTTAAATTATCTTTAAGGAACTCACTACACACAATAATATCATCAATATATATTACTATAAATCAATTTATAAAGTCATGAAATACATCATTCATCAAATTGTAAAAACTAGCAAAGGTATTAATTAAACTGAAAGGCATCATCAAGAATTTATAGGAGCCATGATGAGTAATGCACACAATTTTTCATTATCTCCTTTTGCGATTTTAACTTGTTAATATCCAAACAGCAAATCTAACTTAGTGAAATATGATACTTTAATTAATTGATCAAATAAGTCTACCATTAATGTTATAGCTGACTTGTTCTTGATTATGACATTGTTTAAGGCATTATAATCTACACATTTCATAAAAGGCCATCATGCTTTTTTTAAAACAACTCCAGGGCACCATAAAAGGCTTTAGAGGGCTAAATTAGGCATGCATCTAGCAACTTTGTCAATTACTTTTTAATGCTACCAATTCCATTAGAATCATGTAGTAAGGGGTTCAAGCTTGCGGTTTAAAGCCTAGTGCCTAATTAATCTTGTAGTTAATGATGCACTTAAGGGAAAGGTAGGCACTTTGGTAGCTCTAAAGGCATCACTTTTGTAAAGTCACTTAATAATTTAGTAATGCCATCGAGTATCTTAGAAACCACCTTTTACTTGATTTCAATCAAGGTAGCTAAATATATGACTTCACCCTTTTTCAAGTCATACTCCACCTACATAGTAAATAACATACCACCTAATTTTCCATTAATGTTAAATGGGAGAGTTTTCTTGCTAGCAATAAAATAAAGATAATTCTTATGCATAATCATTAGACCATCTAAGTGAGGCAACATAGAGACTTTTGCATGCATAAATAATTTAACGCCCAAAATAATATCAAAGTCATCTAATGGCACAACCATTAAGCTAGGATTATTAATTCAACTACTAATGGTTACCTTTACACCTATTACTAAGCCAAACACCTCACGAGTTATTGAGTTAATTGCTTTTATTTGACTACCACTTTTAGTTATTTTTAGCCCAAGTGTCCCTACCATTTGTTTAGTAATAAAAGTTGTTCTTGACACCAATGTCCACCATTGCCGTCAATTCTTGATTACTAAATCCAATCTTTACATACATTTAGCCAGATTATACGATGTGTTTAACTTGAATAACATTCACCAACTATAGAAGATTGACACTAAAGGGGCCATTATCATCCATGATAGTGCTTCTGTTACTTTCCTCAATAATCATGACACTCAACTTTTTCCTCTTAAAACATTTTTTAGCACAATAAGGTCCATTACAAATAAAACAACCAAAGTCAGACTTACTTTTACCTTTTTCTTGGTTAATAACTTTTTTTTTCTTTGTTGTTGTTTTTGTACTTAATTCTTTTTATTTCCCTCCTTATTCTTTTTGCTCTTATCTTTAGGATGCTCTCCTACATCAAAATCAAAGGACTTGTTGATTTTGAAGTCAATGAATCTATCAGCAATGGTCATAACAAAAAGCAAGTCCTTGATACCTTGCTTTTATAGCTCAATTTAAGCTTAAGATTGAAGGCTCAAGAGGAAGTTGAAGAGCTTGTCTTCAACTACCTATTGCAAATATCAAGTATCAAGAAACTAAACTCTTTCATATAATCCTACACTATACCACTATGTTTCAGTTTTTTCAATGATTCCTTTACAACCCAAAACGTGTTGAAAGGAATAAGCTAATCTTTCAATTCCTTCTTTAAACTTTTCCATGTTTCTATGTGAGATTTGCTTATACTTACATCATCATCAAGCCTAATTCACTACCATAGTTTAGTGTCCTTAGAAAGATATATGCCCCATAAGAAATTTTTGATGGCCTTTGCCTTATGTTCTACTTCAAAAGTTTTAGATTTTGACACCTTTATCTTTTTAGAGGAATTGGCAACCCCACTTAGTTAGTTGCCTATTGCCTTCTTAAGAATATTAATCTAGACTTGTAATTTATTAAGATGAAAGGCTACATTTAAAGGTATACCCTCATATTGCCTGAGAATATCTTAATCATGGGTTGCCAAAGTCCCACATATAAATACTCCTCTTCTAGGAGATCATCGATCACTACATTAATTTTGGCCATACACTTATGCTTTGCATTAAGGCCAAATTTACCAACCATTAATCAAATTTTAGTGTTCTAATATTAGTTGTCATAAGGCCAAATTTTTAGTTGTGTGATGACACTAAGTCACAATTAGTCTCAATTAACTTAAGCACACTAAAATCACACACAAGGAACTTTAGTAAGATAATCTTATAAAAGGGACAATACATATACAACAATCAGTTTGTAACTTTTATTAATTTTCCCTTAAAGTACAAAGGAATTGCCAAAAGATTCTCATAAATGGTTCTCTCCACTTTTATGTATTGAAGCTTGGCTTCCATTATACAAGTATATATAGAGTTGATAGGTGACATCCCTAACTATCTACCTAAGGAAATTTATTACTTGGCTATCAAGCCAATTATGTATAGTGGAGATCCCCTACTTTTAGGAGCACTTCTCCACTAACTTGATCAAAACATTATAAATGCATCTACATATGAGGAGAGCTTTATACCTCATTAGGACTTGGTAAGCACACTTGCTTTAATAGCCAATGTTTTTTTACTCTTTAAGAGCTCATGTTAGTACATTGCCATAAACAATACTTTAGTTTGATTACTACATTTACCATCAATAACATTTTCCCACATTATTAGGGAAAACTACCTATGATCTCCTAATTTTTATGGTATTTGGTGCACACACTAACTTAGCTCACACCTTAACCCATTTCCTTGCTAGTTAGTCCTCAATCAGACCTTCATAATATTGGCTCAACCCCAAGCTCATTCCTTAACAAATCGTTAAGTTCAATGTTTTTCTTTTTTTCTTTTTTTCAATTAGCTATATATGTGTTTTTTGTTGGGTTAAATACATTTTTTAATGTTTTGACCCAATTTCATCTAACCTAAGACTTTGTTAAAATTGTAATTATAATTATAAGAATAAAATGAAATCTTGATATAGAATAGGATTAGATTGAAAAAAACCTTAAAAAGTATAGGACTAACTTGGTGCTTATCCCTAAAATTGGTCAACCTAAGTTTTATAGGCAAGACCCTGGTGGGCATGTTGAATTTAGGTAGACATTATGACATGAAGGTCAACCAAAAATTGTCAGATGGTAATCTTTAAACTTCTACTAAATATCAATATTAAGTACAAAGAAGAGGTAGACCTTAATTTGCTCTAAAGTTATAATGTGCTACAATCCAAAGTTCCATACCATAATTTCTTATTGGTATATTATTTTTGTCAAATGTATCATATACATTAACATACAATGACTAAAAAGTAGCATTAAAGATTAGGTTACTAGTTTCCTTCCTTTTTTTTCTCTTCTTAAATAGAGAGAGTGAGGAGGCAATACTCCAAATTGTGCATGAGAAAGTAAAAAAAAAACAAAGAAAGAAAGACAAAGCCTAAATAAGTGCAAGTGTAAAAGTTTATATTATAATAATCAATATTATAGTCTAAATAACAACATAAGTTTAGAATTAATGATACTAAAGATTATACTAGTGAATAATTTAAAATAAGTGGAAAATTCTAGCTAACTATACACATGGTGATTAAGCCATTAAGGATTACATGTGGTACGGAAAAGCATAAACAACATAAATTGCAACTAAAATGAAAATTTAACTGTAATTAGATCGGTTGGTCATATAAAAGCCACCAAAAAGACAAGAACATCGAACATCTAAAATTAGGTAAGTAAAATGTTTTAAGAAGTTAAGATGTCGTCAAATAATGCCTACATATACTATTTCCATTTTGGTAGAATTTTCCAATCATATAATTCAATTTTACAATATGACTCTTAATATTTCAAATAGGTCTTAATTGAGATATCGATTTTAACAACCCCAGTAAGAATACCTATCCATATCTATGTCCAAGCAGCTTCTACCTTTTTTTGGTGTATTGCCTTTTGTTATGATGTTCTCGTGGTTTAGGTTTGCCTAAACTTACTAATCAACTATTGACTATAAATTATAAAAGAGCTTATGGTTAAACTTGTTGTTTAAGTTGAGTCGACCTAGATGACAATATATTAACCACACTTGTTTTATTTAATGCCTCATCCTTGCTACCTTACTTTGGATGATCTATGTTAATAAATATCAATCATAAAAGATAAAATGACTTTCAAGATCAAAGCTACAAAGTCTTACTTAGTTTAACATATATGATGAAAGATCAACCGTTTATAAGTTACCTAATTTCGCCAAAGCTTGCTGTAGAACACATTTTTTACCAAGAGGATTTTTGCTTCCCCTCATTCAACATACCAAGACAAAAACTCAATAGTTCAATAGGTCTTTCAAATTTTGTGCAATTTAAAAGAGAAAAAAGGAATAAAGACAAGATAATACATCTATACAAGCAACATAGTTACAATTATAAAACATCATAGATAAGCACAAAAATTACTTTATAGTTAGTTATAAAGGAAAAAAAAAATCTACACTTTATTTTAAGTTAGACAAAATTACATGAAATCTGGTTGGCATGTCCAATAATGTGATTGATTGATACATAGGAACTAGCCAATAAACTGATACAATTTGGCTTCAATAAGAAGCAACTAGGTGGCACTAAGAGCATATTGGTATTCGATGAAGTAAGCTATCTAATACTAATATCATGAGAAAAAATCATGTTGCCATTATTGGTGATCATACTATAATTTGGGCAATGCCAAAAGGTTAACATTGACAACGCATGTAAAATAACCTTTGGTACAAATTTCATAATGAGAGTTTGTAAAGAAAAAATTTTATGTAACCAGCATAACTCAAAGGGCTATCACAACAAAGTCTTACATTAATGCTAAATAAAGTTTTATCCTAAATTAATGTCATGAATTTTATTTACAAATGATCTTATTGCATAAAGATCATTAACCCTTAGCTTTTGGCAACTAAAAAGCACAAATTAGCATGAAACAACTAAGTTTCCTTCTACCACCAAGCCTTTGACTATGCAGTACCCCTAACATAGATATGTTTTAAAAAATTACAAAAAAAAAAATTACTTGCCAAAACCATATATAGCTCTTAAAATTCTTAGAATGTGCATGCTCCTACGAGATGTTATTAAAAATAAGATCCTAATAACATTGGGCTAAGATTTGAGATAACATTCTTAATCTTTACAAAGCCAAATGTCAGGTTTATAATAAGAAAAGTATATATTGATCTTAAAAGCACTATATAATGCAAGCAAAACATCTATGAATTGCTTATCCTTTTATCTAGCATTCAAACATATCAACAACGAGTTTGTACACACAATTATAGCTAAAAATACAACCTATAATAAGAAACTTGGAGAATTTTTTCGCTTATCTCAGCCATACATAAAACTTCCAAGATGTTATTGCAAACATGAAGCCACAATCCTAAGATTTTTCAATTTGAATCAACAAGGCAAAGTTGTGATTGTTATGATAAAAGGATAACTTCATGCCTTTCCTAAAGTCTTCAGCAAAGTAGCAATTTGAATTGAATTCAACATAAAAAATGGGCAATAAAGCCATGAAGACATAAGGAAAAAAAAAGTTTAGAAAAATGTCTATTTCAAATAGTTTCTTGCCATAAAAGAGGCAATTGTTAAGTTTCTTGCAATATAATTTGTTTTGCATCTTCTAAAAGAAAGTTTGAAACCCCATATTTTTCTTTAATTGCATTTGGTAATCTAGACAATATCCTTGTTGCTTTTATAATGCCTTTCATGAACCACTTAAAAAATTAATCAATATAAACAAACTATTGGGGTCCATTAATGAATGATAATTAAGCACATAACCAATGACATCAACTAAAAGGTATGCTTAAAGTAGAAGAATTAAATAGAGGTAATTGACAAACAAAATCAGTAACAAATAAAAGATAGGAATTGATTATGAAATTAAAAGGTTGAAAGAAGAAACCCTTTTCAAACAAAATGAGTGAAAAAAAAAAAACTTAATATCATGTGAAAGTTTGGAAAAGAATCACCAAAACAAAGGACCTATAGTTAAAAGTGAAGATTTTAATCAATTTAAAGTCCATTCGTTAAAGGAAACTAAATGGTAAATTTTAGATTACCTTCAAAGACCAATAAATAGAATTGACTATAGTTTTCCTTTTGAGGTAGTATCATTCTTTTTAATTGCTCTTATAAACCAAAACTATAAGAAAATTGGAAATACCCACCTCTAATTCATGTAGGAGTTCTTCATGATTGCTAAAATCTCCTACATGATCTAATAAGGGAAGTAATAGCCTCAAAGTGTCATCATCTCAACCTCTATCCTTCTGGACACATGCTCCTACAAATAATAATAAATTCTCATAACTACAATGTTGAAGGAAAGAAAAGCAAAGGTAGCTCTAGCTAATAAATGACTTATTATCTACAAAAATAATTTGTAAAAGAATACTAGTGGTAAGAATTTTAAATTCGAGCAACTTGCGCTACAAGGTAGCTAGGCAAGCATAATTGAGAAATTAACTTCAAACATAGTGAATTTCTTTGTGGTCATTGAAATTGGAAGGCAGAGCACATTAAGAAGCAACATTAGCAGTATTTCCAAGGACGAGAAATAAACTCAACTTGGTGAAATGGGTATGAATGAGGGTATCATAAAGAGGCCACCACTAAACTATGGTGCACAACTTCTTCAAATACTTATTAATCACTTTAACCAATATATTTCCACCTCTAACCTAAAAATTGGAAAATTGAAGAAACCTCAAAATACTTTAGCATGAAAGATAAGACAGAAAGCATCATGATGATTATCGTAAAAAGAAACACAATAAAAACAAAGAAATCATGAACAAGAAAAACAAAGGGAGGGAATCATAGGAAGGATAATCCTATCATAAAGCTTGTTTTATGATATGTTGAATAATCCAAGCCAATTTCATGATGAGAAACCAAGGATTAAGAATAAAAAAAGTGTGAAAATAAAGAAATAAGGGATTAATCTTTTCAAGGGGATTAACCTTTAATGATCAGTTTGAGAAAATTGACCTCTAATAAGTTAAAATTTTGATATATTTGATTGTTTGAATTAAAAAGTCATAGGATATTACATATACAGAGACTTAAGAATTTGACTAGATAGTTAAAAAAAAAAAAAGGACTTTTAAGGGGATTCCATCAATTATGTTTACTAATATGAAAGCAATTATTTTACTAATATGGGAATAATAAAAGACAAATATTAATTAACATGATTGATAATAATCTCCCAATTAAAAGGATCCTATCATTCTCCCATTCTTCAAATTAGCTTTCAATTAACTTTCTTCTTTAGTTTGACGTTCTTTCACATAACTTTTTCCATATGATGATCGAAAGCTACATTAACTTTAACACTACATCTTCTCTTTGAAATATTTCATAAAATATTTCTCAAAGTTGAAAAAGAATCAATGTAAAGAATAATTTTACAATTCTTTATAATTGGCACAATAAACTTGTTACACATCTTAGAAAAAGTAGTTGCTTGGCTAGCTCATCATCCATGAATTTGTTAGTTTTGTTCAAATCAACCAATATGACTTACTCTTCTTTGAAAAATTCATCAATCTTCATGGGCGGTAGATTAGAATATTCAGCCAAAAGTATAATAAACCTACTAGAATTTTTGCCTTTCACGATGTCATGCTCTGAATTGGTGTCATCATTAGTGCTTTTCAATTTGGTATTTGACAACTTATTAGCAGGTTTGGTTTCCTTCAACTTAGTTGTAGATACATTATCTTCTGACTAACAATAGCATGTAAAAACAATATGTTCAAGCCACTTAAGAGACTTTTAAATAAAAGATATTAATTTTTTACGATGAGACAATCTAAATTTGAAAGTATTTGATGAATGTTGTAAAGTCATAATGAAATAGTGATTACACCATGATGAGATAGTAATTTTGGCTTTTTTTAGCTTTTTTTTTATTTAGTGGTAATGGTAGAGATATGAAATATAAGGAAAATTTTTAAAGACACTACTATGTTAATAAATGATAAGAACTAAAACTTGAAAATAGTGAAAATAAAAAAATAACAAATTGATCTTTTGAGAGAAACGACTTTTAATAAGTTAAAAAATTTAATATAACTAATTGTTTGAATTAAAAAGTCACAAGACATTACATTACATATATATTGACAATATTTAACTTGACAACTAAGAAAATATTTACTTTGTTTATTAATTATGTCTACTAATATAAAACTAATTATATTTTTAATATATAAATAATATTAAATAATATAATTAATAATAATTTTCTAATTAAGAGTATACTATCATTTCAATAAATGCAATTACATGTTCCAAAGTACTTACAATGTTTTTTCTTTTGTGACACAAGATAAAAAAAAAATACCGAGTTAGTCAATCAAATTATCCTAGCAACACCAACCCAATTAGAATTATACTCATATTCTTTCATTTTATTCGTTAAATGCAGCGATGCCAACAAATTTATTGACAATTAAACATGAACCACAAAAAAAAAAAAAAATTAGTTATGGGAAGAATGATACAGAATTACCTAGAATCTTCAACAACACTATTATATTTCGATTTTGCAAGCCACTGCACCAAAATTTTGCCCCTTTCTTCCAAAATTCTTGTTCATTTCTCAAAAATATTTTTAAGTTTGCAATCTAGTGCCCAATTCCTTTTCCTTTCTTGGGTCTAAATTCATTTACCCAAATATGATGATGATTATGATGATGATTTTGTGGGTTGGATGGCAATGGGCTGCCAGGAGAGAGAGAGAGAGAGAGAGAGAGAGTGTGTGTGTGAGTGAAGCTTTTGTCCACTTGGCGTGGCAAGAGAGGTGAAAGTGGCGGTAGCTTTGTTTTTTTAGTTTTTTTATTTTGGTGATGAAATCTCAGTTTTATCCCTCTATTTCCTTTCTCTTTTAATTTTCAGAAATACCAACATTCTTAATCGAAAGCCACGTGATTCATTCAAAATGGATTTGCCATGTCTCCACGCGCCTTCTGCGCGTACCAATGCATATTGCCGTGTAATTGTCCTCTTAAAGAAAAGGGGGGGGGGGTTGGGGGGCCAATACGAACGAAGGATGAGTACAGGAGAACCCCAACAAGTGAAGAAACTCAATCGCATTGGATACTTTGGTCTGAATAGAACGGACGGTGCCTTTCCTTTTGAGATGCCCATTCGGCCTAATAATATACCGAAAGAAATCCAATCATGACGAATATTATATTATATGATTCAATAGAATAGTCGCAACTCCCTAACCTTTTCGCAGGGGTCCAATCTATTGCATATCTGGTCAAAAGCACACATTAATTAATAGTTACAACTTACGAATGTAAAGGTGTATTTTACCTATTGGACAAGCCAGAGGGAGGAATTAAGTTGAGCCTAGGGAGACACAGTGCATCCTCCACTAGGAACCAAGAAGCGTTGAAAAACAAGAAAAGGATTTCTAGCTGTGGTGCAACTTGAAACTCATTACCATTCATTACTAAACAGACGCATCAGGTTGATGTTGGCAGGGTAGGCCTGGCCGTGTATCAGTGCTAATGCGTGGCTCGGACTCAGTGCCATTACCAACTAAAAGCCGGGAGAGAGAGAGAGAGAGGGCACTTATAACTGATTCAAGATTGAGGCGATCTTTTCCAGCCCAAACCCCTCAGTGGCCCTAAAGGTTGGTCTAGGTATTGTTTATATGGTAAATGGTTCCCAAGATTGCTACTTGACAGGCTCGATCACATATCCAATTTGAAATGGAACCAAGCTGAGAAAGAACCAAAATCATAACTGCAACTAATTTTGCAGTGCCTAAACTACAACAAGGAGTGGTCTTTCCCCCCCCCAGAAACTCGAATTATAACCATAACCATAACCGTGTAAGAGCCAAATCAATCACAATTAGCAGTTTGGAACCGATAGTTCTACAAAAATAGATAAAAAAGACAGAGGAAGATAGTCATTTTCCCTTTTATTTTGCACAAAAAAAAAGTAAAAAATAAAAATTGAAAGTGATTTAAAATATGATAGAAATCAAAATCAAAGTAAAATTAGAATTAAATTGATTTGAAACTTAACAGTACTTAAATAATTTGATTATAGTTCCCTCTAATTATGAAACAAAAATCAGTGGTTCCACAACCAAAAGCAGAATTGGTAAGCAAACTCTTTGCTATCATTGTCAGGCTCTGAAGTCCTCTTCTCACCCATACACAGGCGAGGGAGCGATGAACATCGACGAGGGAGCGACGAGCAGCAAGGGATCAATCATCACTCAAGACAACCGTTTCTTTTCATGGGGTTAACCCTTGGACTGAAAAATTACCATTTTTTTTAGCACAAGCTTATAGACCAAACGCACGATTACTTTTTTTCAAAAATAAAACTAATTCGCCAAGATCTAAAGTGGGTATCTAAAATTTATTTTTTCGACTGATAGGCATGATTTCAAACCTCTTTTCTGGCAAGCGATTACCTGTAATGAATATATCGATGAACAGCGAGCTCGCCACTAAAGAGAGTAGATAGTTTATTCTGGTTGCATGTAAACTAAATTTTTTTAAAATTTAATTATTTATAATAAATTTAAATTAAAACTAACAATAAATAATTAATAAAATATATTATATTATTTCATTTTATATTATCTCAATGAAAAATAAAAATAATTATTTTATATTATTTGATATTATCTAAAAATAATATAAATTAATTTTTTAACATATTTTATACTATTTTATTTTATATTGTAAGAGTCAAATTGTATTTAATTCGTTTAGTAAAACATTTTTGTTGGGAATCGAGGATCTCCTGCATACTTCTTGAGTGTAAAGTATTTGGCAAAAGACATTAGAGTTGAAGTTATATCGACTCTAATATCATTTGTTATGGGATTATTATTTTCTTCTCAAAAAGTAATTTATTGAAATATATAATACCTATATTTATATAACTCAAGATTATACTTTTACTATCCAATATATAAATTAAATCGTACTTAACCCATTTATAACATAATTTGTCACCTTTTGTGCAATATTTGTAACGTAATTTTTTGAATAGAAACCACAGTTAAAACCGAAGCTCAAATCACATAACTGAAAACGCATAAATCACAGTATTAATGCAATTATCTATGGATGCATAAGTGCATTTATGGGGCTTCATCAGCACGAAAACGGCCGAAAGATCGTCCATGGCCCTTAGCTAGCATCTGCTGTGTGTCGTTTCGAGGGGTAGAGGGTTGGGGGCAGGGAGAAGGCTTATCCGGGGCCCGCTGCTCCGAGACATCCAATGCCTCTCCTTTCTGCCGCTGCCCAGAAAGATGTCTTCGTTTGAGACATGGAGAAAAGAGATGTTCCAGGGACAGGTGCTAATGAAAGATATTGATCTTGCCACTAGCCACGGGCAAACGAAACCAATGACAAGATGCTCAGGGAGAATCTACTTCAAAAAAGAATGCCAGAATAAGGTTGTCCGATCAGCAATCACTTTTGCTCAATATAATAAACGCGCAAAGTGGGGGATTATTCACCCTGCTTGCCAATGTGGCATCATTTCTTGCATATGTAAAGACGAGAATCATACAACTAGTCTGCATATCCTGTAATCAATTTAAATGACATTTTGTCATTCTATCTAAACAACAAAGGCTTATCCCCATTTTAAATAGTTCACAGGTTTCTGACATAATTGCAAAATCAAAAGAAAGCTTTTTAGAACTTCTGTAGCATAACAATGGCAAAGCAAGCAGATTGCTGCCAAGAACTTATAAGTAAATCAAATTCCTTAGGTACAAGATTCAGAAACATCAAAATACATGCTAGTTTATGGCATTAGTTTTTCCGGTGGAAGAAATTATCTTCCGAGCATCCACAAGAAAGAGTCGCAAGCTAAAATGGAGGCCAGACTACCCTAAATTTCATCTGATATTATTGAGAAAGAAAGTGATTCCTTCTTCATGTATTTGCACAAAATAACAAATATTCCTTGAGCTTAAATCTCAAGACCCAAATTCAAGAAATAATACTTCATAAAAAGCCTCACTTTTCCTTGGGTGCTTTATCCGGTAGGATATTATCAGGAAGAATAAGTTCGGGAGGAGTTTCTCTAACAACACCCAGCATTGAGTCATATTCCTCATCTCGATGAGCAAACTTCTTACGGAGCACCTTTTCAAACTCAATCTCATCAAAAGGCTTGGCATTCTCAGCAGCATGAACTTGTGCAAGATTGGAATAATTGGTGGCTGACTGAGAAATAAAAGCTAACTCTTCATCAGTCAGCTTCCTAAGAAACTTTGCCGGATTGCCTCCCCACACCTGCAAACATTAATATTAATTTAGCAATTTCTCCTGGAGGATTTATTTAAGCAAAGCAACTGCCAAGGAGCAGTGATAAAAACAAGTCTAGATAAAAGCAGCTAAAACAATCCTGGATGTATCAAATATCCATGTACCATCTATTCAGCTAGGAAATGGAAGAGGATTAGATTGAAGCAGCCTTTTCTACCTTTTCTCAAGGGGATCTAAATTCATTTGAAAATTGGCAATTTCCTGTGAACATCGCTGATTACTGATTGCTTAATGAGCAATGCATCATATGCATGCATCCTCAACAAAAAATATAGTCAAACATCCTTACCAAGAAGCAGTTTAAGACATACACCAAAAGAAAACGCAAAAAAAAAAAAAATAATAATAATAAATAAATAAATAAAAAATAATAAAAAAGCAAGTATTATAATTTCAAGGGCTTCAGCCAAAAAGGTAGAGGGAGAGATTACAGACATACCTCTCCAGCAGGGATTCTCATATTCTGTCTCACAAGGGCTCCAGCAGCAACCATGGCATGTTTCTCAATAACAACACCATCAAGTAATATTGCCCCCATACCAATAAAGGCCTCGTCCCCAACAGTACAGCCATGTAAAACAGAACTATGACCTAGCCAGCCAAAAAATTATTCTATCACATGGAGAACAGTTAAGAACTATATCCGGTTGTTAGGAGCACACATACTGCTCACCTATGGTGACATTGTCCCCAATGACTGTTGGGAGCACCTTTCCACTTAGATTAGATTTTGCTACATGGACAAGCGAGTTGTCTTGTATATTGGTTCCAGATCCAACTGTAATGCTATTCACATCACCTACACAAAGATTATCCATATGATTACATGCAAAATCAGCAAACAAAACCACAAAAGTATTGATCCTCTGGCCTTAGAGTGTATATCTGGTCAAACAGGTCAAACAAAAAAAAGATTTTCATAAACCACAATATGGGGGCAAGTGAAGACAATGCCATTAGCTTCAATGGAGGAGAACCTAAAATACAGTGGCAAAGGTAAAAAAGCTAATCTGTGTATCAAGGTGGTGCTTTCATTTGGCCCTCTAAAACTCATTTATGTGTCAGCTGAGCAAATCATGGGACAGAATACAATGAAGATGAAAATGAAGGCTTAAAAAAAATAATGAAACAAAGTCAGGGGGAGAGAGAAGAATCTTGGGCTCAAGATATCAGAATCTGGAAGTATGCACATATCAACATCACTTTGTTTTCACATTATGAAATAGTTATAAATTTTGACCTTCAGAAAGATGAAAGCATATTTATCCTTTGCTAAGAGATATGGAGGACCCACGAATAAACTCTAGAAGATAGAGCTTTATTCCCTGCAAGAGACCCCATAACTGAATCCATTCTATATTTAAATCAATTGGATTAATCAGATTAGATCCTAGATTAATGAAAATAAACTTTAATCAGATTAGATCCTAGATTAATGAAAATAAACTTTAAAATTGGAGAGTAAAAAAGTTAATACTAACATCTTCCATCCTCTCTGTCTCAATCAGATTCTATTTGACAGAACAAAAGAAAATTACAAATTGTTAAGATTTTCAAGGTAACATCTATCCTCCATCCAACAATGCTATAAGTTTTGTAAAGAGAAGACAGAAATGAGTTTGGTTGCCACAATCTTCATTCTGATAGCAATACAATTGATACTGCCTAACTTTATGCACAAGTGGTGTGGTTGTAAATAAATACAAAAAAAGAGATGCAAAACAATTGAAACACATTCAAATACCAGAGCTCAATTCATGTGCATGCAAGTTGGCATACACAAATGTGTGTGAATGGGTGCATACATTTGAATGTAGAAAAAAACTTGTGCTTTTGTAGGTACAATGATACTCATTATGCCAAAAGTAAACAATTACAAGACTCTAAATATAGGCATCTTGTTTTTCTCCACAAGCTTCCGAAAAATTTAATAAGATAAATCAAATGCATCAAAGAGAGTACGGGACATCTTACAGAACTTACCTCTCAAAACACATCCATACCAAACAGATGATGCTCTACCCACCTGAACATCCCCAATGATAGAGGCACTGGGGGCCACAAATGAATCCTTATCAATCACGGGGGCTTTGTCAGAAATGTTCATGAGGGTCCGGTGTCTAGACACTAAAACACAAAAGAAGTCAATGTCAACAAGAACAAGAAGCAAGCTATATGGTGGTAAGTGAAACCAAGCTACTCAATCCCAACAAGGTCATACCTATCATGGCCTGTACAAATATTCTTTGGGTAATGGAAAACAAAGGAACGCAAGTAAAACTTGAAGGCATATGCTAATTGGAAATTTGGGTGGCCCAATTCAAAGTTAAGGAACGCAAGCCGACTCGAAGGCGTGAACTATGAAGCCTTCTGAGCACTTGTCCACTACAATGGAATCCATAAAATCATCTTCCAGCAACTGTGGGCAAGACACACTTTGCCAAACTACTGCTCTAAAAGCAAACACCCTTTATAATGAGAAATTTAATAGAACACATTGATTGAGGAATTGCCCAGATTAGTTACAGACAACAAAAGTTGGGACATGAAAGAGGAGGGAGGGGATCTAGGATCGGAGAAATGGTCTGTGTGTGCGTGTGTGTGAGAGAGTGTGCGTGTGTGTGTGTGAGAGAGATAGAGAGAGAGAGAGAGATTACATTGCTCCTGAAAGTAGTAGTTGCCTTGGAAGCGGCAGCCGAGGCGATCGAGGGCCTGGCCGGTCTCCCGAATCCAGAATCCGACGGTGTATATGGCTCTCCCAAGGGTCCCCATCTCTCTCTCTCTCTGTTTGTTTTGTTTTTTCTTTTTTTTGGGGGTCTTTGATCGTCGCTGCTCCTTTCAACCCTTGGGTTGGGGGGAACAGGGTTTTTCAGCTCAGTGTGGGCGCGGGGGGGAGTGTTGGGCTTTTTCAGAGTTTCAACCGTGCGTTTGTTCGTTGGGGCGAGCGATGGCCTGGGAAACAAGCCGACGGACAGAGAAGTATGATGCTCCATTTCCAACGAAGGCTTACATGGTAGAATTTCTGAAACCTTTAGAGGGCAAAATGGGGTTTTTAGCATATTGAATTAACACATTCTCCTTACACGATTATTTAAAAAAAAAAATTCAATTTTCATAATTAAATTTTGAAATTTTAAATTTTATAAATTCATTTTAAATTAACCCTTTTAAATAAAAATGTCAAAACTGTTAAAAGTTATATTAATTAAATAAAAATTATTAATAATTTAATTACTTTTCATTTAAACAATTAATCTAAAACGAATTTAAAAAATATAAAATTTAAATAAAAATATAAAAAGTTAAAAAAAATTAATTATAAAAATTTATAAATTGTTTTTTTGTTCTATTTTCTTGATAGGTGCATTTTTGAAAATTAGAAGAAAAAAAATTCAGACCAGATGATGAGGCGTGGGTGGTTATATTGAATATGTTTTACTTTTTATAATGAAGTATGTCTAATGTAGGTCTTCCCCGGTCAGTCCTCAAGCCATCATCGCCCTTTCATCAGACATTCGTATTGTCGATATTCTAATGGATTTACTTACATCTTTCATTAATGGAAATATTTTGTTGTAGTGAGAAAGAGTTCTGGGGTTGCTGGCTCTTCGAGAATTCTTGTTTGGTCTAAGATTTCATACCTACCATCATCCTTACATAGTGTTTTGATCTAAGATTTCAATTCTTCCGCGCTTTCAATTTATTTATTTATTTTCTTTTATACTTTCTTCTTGCTTAATTCGGTCAATATGTTTCTTCTTTTTTTTTTTAAAAAATTATCATGTACCTTTCGTATGTACATGCAGCACATTGATGTCACTTAATTAGTGTATGCGTTAATATTAAATTTACTTGATGTACTAATTTATCATATTTATTAACACATAATTTTTTTATATTTTATTTACTAAAATGAAAAAAAATTAAATTATAAGTATTTTTTAAAAAAATAAATTCAAAAGTAATATTTCTATTTTTAAGAAAACAAAAAGGAAAACAAAAAAAAACTTAAATTATAAGTATTTTTTATAAAAAATATAAATTCGAAACTATTTTTCCGTCTCAAAAAATAAAAAGAAGAATTTATAATTATTGTTTTGGAAATTCATTTTTTTATTTTGTTAATTATGAGTATTTGTATTATATATATTTATATATATATAATTATTAATATGAAATGAGTATATTATAATATATGTTAAATCATGATTAAAAAATTAAATAAATTAGATACATATTAAAATTTTAATTTTATTAAAATATTAAAAAATTTATAAATAAATTATTAAATTAATATTAAATATTACGTATCATAATAGTTATTAAGAAAATTAGAGTATGAATCAAATATTTAGATAATTCTAAAATTAAATAAAAGTTAATATATAAATGTATCACTATCTTTTTCTTAATTTCATTAATAATAATATAAATATAGATTTAATTTTAAATATTATAAGCCATGATATTATATTAAAAAATTAGAATTTGAATCAAATATTTAAATATTTATAAAATTAAGTAAATATTAATGTTTCATTGACTTTCTCTTAATTTTGATAATATTAATATATATATATATAAAAATTAATATTATAATTACTTAATGCATATGTTTATTACATTTATTAAGAAGTGATTTTTTGTTTGTATTTTATTCAACTAAAAAAAAGAAATTTAAATTATAAGTATTTAAAAAAATAAATCTGAAACTAATTTTTTTATTTTAAGAAAAAAGGAGAAAAAAGTTAAATTATGATTTTTTTTATTTTTAAAAAAGGTAAATTTCAAAATACGTTTTTTTTTTCTCTCTAAGAGAAATAAAAAGAAGAATTTATAATTATTTTTTTAAAAAATTATTTTTCTTTTTTGTAAATTTTCTTTATTATGAGTTTTTGTACTGTACAAATTTTAAACATATGTGAGAAATTATTAATATAAATTTAATAAGTTATAATACATATTAAATTATAATTTAATACATTGAGTAAATAAGATATATGTTAAAATTTTAATTTTATTAAAATATAAATTAATTATAAAATTAATATCAAATATTACAAATTATCCAAGTTAACCACAAAAATTAAAATTTTATTTAATTTAAATCAAACAAATAAACAAGAGTAATATTACTAATATTTTAAAAAAAAATAAAATTGGGAACATTTTTTTTAAGAAAATCAAAAGGAAAAAGCATAGAAGAAGACTTAAATTATGAGTTTTTCGAAGAATAAAAGTTAAATTTGAAAATATTTTTCTCTTTGAAATGAATAAAGGATTATTTTTTTAAAAAAGTATTTTTTTTAATTTTTTTAATTATGTGTAAATGTATTATGTAAACTTATAATATATAAAAAAATTATTAGTATGAATTAAGTAAATTATAATATATTTTAAATTTTAATTAAGTAAATTGGGTAAATTAAATGTGTATTGAAATCTTAATTTTATTTAAATATTAAGAGAAAGTATAAACTAATTACTAAAACTTTGTTTGGTTACATTGTTGGATATTTGTTGATAATTTCTACTGTCTAATGTTTTAATTTTGTTGTTTGTTATATTTTAATATTATTTGTTCATTTTTAATTTTTTTAATAATAATTATTTTTATTTTGAGCAAGATTTATTTTAACAAATTACTATTATTATATTAATTTGTTAACAATGAAAGCCAAGACATGTCATGTTTCAAATGGAATTAGAAATTAAAAATCTTACATATTTAAATATAAAAGTTATTGTTTTTACAACAAATATATATAATAATAAAGTCAACATTACAAGTAACATCAATACGTCAATTATTGTGTCATTGCCATATAACTTATACAATTTGATCTCAAACATAACTCATTTATAATAGTTGGTTTCGACTAATATTAATTGAATTATGTAACTTTGAAGTATGATTTTCCCCATCATTTTCGAAATAAATATTCCCCTCAGAATATTATAAAAATAAACAATCTAATTGTCTTTACATCCTAATAAGATTATAAAGTACATAACAAGTAAAAACAATATATTTTAGCTATTTGAAATCATATGATGCCATTTGAGAAAGACTTGGAAACTTTACTTTTAACATTCAAAAAAATCTTTCAATCATATTTTACAAGGAGAAATTCATGTAATTAAATAATTCTTCTTAATCTTAAGGTCTCTTTCCCTATTTGTAGTCACGTAAAAGATAATGTTGCTTACAATAAGAGCTAAGAAACCTTAATGTGTTTGTATATCCAAAATCAACTAAATAATATTTCTTGCATGAAGATATGGGAAGATGATATTTTGGTTGAGACACATTTTCAATGAGTATTCTAGGATCACTTGCTATTCCTTCTTAGCTTGTTATGGCAAAAATAAATTTAATGTTAAATAAACATATACATAAAATATTTTGTTTGATTTCAATCTTTTTACTACAAAATGAGATTTGTTCGACAACTAGAATAAGGACAAAAATATGACTACCATTTATTGCTCTAACATAATCCTACAATAATTAGTTAAAATTGATCATTGACAATGCGTAGTCATTCATTTTGATCAACAATATAACAAAATATTGCCAATTGTTCTTAAATTGAAAGAAACTTGGATCTGGTCAATAATATTTTTCTCTTCAATTCCTTACACAAATTGATAAAAGTTTCTCTTTTCACCATGAATAGGTCAACGTAACTATTTTGGATGACCATTAAAGATTTTAAATACCCACTTATAGTTAGACAATTTTGAGATTCTTTGTGGTATTGGACTATTATGAAATGACAATTAAGCATGACCCAAAAAATGACCTATAATCATAACAATATCATCTTTGAATCTAACAACAATTCTTCAACATCTTCTTCTACTACATTCATCTTAATAAATCTTTAATGTCTTATTATCATATAAAAACATACATCTTAATATATGATTAAAGATAATTGCATTTTCATCCAACAATACTTTGTAAAATTGTCCTCTTAGTCAGTGTTGAAAAATCAAACATGTTAACTTTGATATAAAATAATAGTTCAAAACTGTTATAATCTACATAAATAAGAGCTCAAAACCATAACAAGATATAACTTATAACATGGTTGTATAAACATGTCTTATATAGGAACATTTAAACACCTATACCTAGTTCTAAAAAACAAAAAATCAAAAGCAAAAATAAACTTTAAAGTTCATATGTTCCATATATTTAAGACTTTAATAAATAAGAGTTTTAGATATTTAAGACTCAATCTTTTATCTTTGCACTTGACATTTTTAAAAATATAATTCTAAATTATTTTTCCTTGACCAATTTAGTAGCCTTCACACGGGATGCTTCATTTATTTCTTTTAATTCATCTAACATAGACATGCATGCTTTGAAAGATTGCTCGACATAGTTGCATGACTAGTTACCTCTCCATAAGACCCAACAACAAAATGTGAAGTTCCACAAATTGTTTTTTTTCCCTAAATAAAAACTTTTCCCTTAAGTTTCCTTTGATTAAGGACAAAATGTTTGCTAGTGTACTTTGAAATAATTCATTTTCTTTTTATTATGTTCCTAAACCAATAGTAGTCTTAGCTCTTTTATCTTACTTGATATCATCAAAATCATTATTGAGGTTTTTAACTTGTTTATTGTTGTCATTGTCCTATTCCTTTTTGCTAAAAGAAAGATTGTGAATTAAAATATGAGTATGCCTCCCAATTGTTGTTGTATTACTGAAATAATACATAACTATCAATAATTTTGTTATCCCTTTTTTGTAAATCGCTTCGCATGTTTGATCACTTATAAAAGAAAATGATGACTCATATTTAATTATATATAATAATACAAATTAGAATCCAAAAAACTAATATATATATTTTTTACAAAATATATTACTTATCTTAGACATCTTTTCCCATTACTTATTAAAAGTGGTAACCATATTGGTTGAGATAGAATAATTGACTCCTATTTGTTGTATGATTTGTTTTAAGGTTTTTCAACATGCTCTAAGTTTATTGAATTTATTATTTAACTACATATGAGTATAACTCCAACTTGTTTTTTTATTCAACTCTTGTCAAATAGACTTTCAAGTATTAGTTGTAAAGGTTATAGTTTTTCAGTTACCCTTTTTCACCTTTTCTTCCATCAAAGAAATGAAAATTTCCTCAAATTTCTTTGTCATATATGGTTCAATTCAATCTTAATCATCTCATCTTCACTCATATGAATAGCTTGACTTGATTTTGTCATCTATCTATCTATAATAGTAAAGATATACATGTACAAATTATGCATGCAATTAGTGATAATATAATAAACTTATATCTTCCAAGTTTCAATAGTAAAAAATACATTTTTTTCCTATTAGTTTTGGACTATGATTAAGTACTATTGAAAGCTATTAATTTCATGATTGAGTTATCAAGCACATGGTGGGACTTATAAACAATGAGTGACTTGAGAATAAGACGCATCAATTTTTGCACTCTTGATTTTATATGCTAGTATAATTTTATTCATGAATATATTTGCTTTGTATTGACTTGCCTAATGATGAATATAATGTATCTTTTATTCTTCCCAAAGCATTGGTGAAGTTGAAACATAGTAAGATTCAATTGAATGGACCTTTAGAGATTGTTATTTTACCTTTTTTTTGTTTTTTGCACTCAATTAAAACTTTTACTCTCATGAAACCTTCAAAAGTTTATTAGAGACCCTTCTCCCCATTCACAAAAGATAATTAAAAAAAGAAAAGAAAATAGAAGCTATACTAAAAGAGGACTTTGTTTTTCCATTTATTTTGAGTCGGTGGAATAAAGTTAATTATGTCCCACCATTACGGAGTTGAAGTATATCCATTTTGATAGAAATTTCTTCATTTCCTTTTAACTATGCATGCTTGATACATCGAGGATGGTGCTTGTTGAACATGCAATGAATTAAATATGATAGAAAGTTGGGTTTGTAAACTGCTATACGTATGTTAATATCAGTTAGTTGCTAACAATCATCCATAGTAAAAAGGTCTTTTGTCTTGTCTATTTCCATCACACTAAGAATCTAATCATTCAAAACCTAATCATCTATGTAGAACACATGTATCAATTTAAAATTTAATTATTCAACACCAATAATCTTTTTACTTAACACCGAGAATCAAACCCAATCATCCATGTGGAACATATATAGAAATTTCCATGACATCGAGAATCTGTCTATTCAACACCCAAAAAAATCAAAACTCAATCATCCTAAAAGACCCATCTTTCTGTAAATGGGGATTTTCTTGTAGAGGACGTAAAAAGAAATTGAAATCTTGTTTCTCCAAAATATTGGCTATGAAATTAACAAAACAAATTGGTCTTTTGAAATCAAAAAATTGATGGTTTCCTTTTCTCCATAAGAACTAGAGTTTAAACGTTGTTTCTATTATTAGAATTAAAAAAATCCAAAAAAAGGGAAATTTGTTAATAAAAGAAAGAATTACTAAAGTTTTGGACAATCGCATTGAATGATGAATGCCGTAGAGTGATGGCGGCGTTAGTGTGGGGAGGTGACAGCAATGGTGTCGGTTGATGCGTTGTCATCGTGGGCTAGTGCCAGCACAAGCGTTGGAGGAGAAGGGGTACAAGGTTCAAAGCTTGTGAAGCCAGATAGAACGTGAAATGTTTGAAAATGTCTTTTCAACATTTTAAGGCCGCATTGTTAGACCAATAATCGATTTCAAATTTTAAGAAGAAAGTAGAATAATACATTCTTCATCAAATGGGTTGTCCATTATTCGTTTTAAAATACAATGAAAATTGGAAATTAACAGTGATACTAAACAAACCTTAAGTTAATATCAAATACTTAAAAACATAAGAGTTTTTCTAAAAAAATTTTAAAGTTAAATAAACATTATTAGATATGCAAAATTGGCAACATAGAAAAAGGAAAATAGCCAAATTTTTTCTTAATTTCAAAAATGTATATTTACACTAGCATTTGATATGTGTGATGCATAGATTTATAAGTATATTTTTCTTTATGTTTTATTTAAATTAAAAAAATCTAAAAAAATTACGTTATGAGTATCATTTTTTTAAATTTAAAAGTAGTTTTTTTTTCTCAAAAAGACTTAAAGTATGAGTATTTTTTAAAGAAAAAAGATAAATTTGAAAATATTCTTTTCTTTAAAAAAAGAAAAAAAAAGAATTTAGAATTATTTTTTATTTAATAATTATTTTTATTTTTTATTATTAATAATTATAAGTATTTGTATTATACAAATTTTAGACATATGTACAAATGTTTAATATGATCTAAGCAAATTATAATAAATATTAGATAATAATTAATTAAATTAAATAAATCATATATATATATATTAAAATCTTAATTCTATTAAAATAATAAAAAATATTACAAATCAACTATTTACTTAATATGAATTACTACAAATTGTGAGTGTCAAGTAAGAGCATTAAAAATTAAATCCAATATTTTGATATTCTTAAAATGACATAAATGTTACTACATAAGTATTTCACTATTTTTATTTTAATTTCAGTGATATTAATATATACTAGTATTAGATTTACTCGATGTGTAGATTTATTATATTTATTAAAAAGCACATTTTTGGCTATATTTTATTTAAATTAGAAAAATAAACTTGAGAGTGTTTTTTCTTTTCAAGAAAAAAAAGGAAAAGAAAATTTAGAAAAAAATATTTTTTAAGAAAAAATAAATTTAGAAATATTTTTCCTCTAAACAATTTATGATTATTTTTTTTAGAAATTTTTTCTTTTTTTTATATTTTTCTTAATTATTAATACTTATATTGCATAAATTTTAGATATATAAGAAAAATTGTTAATATAAATTAAGTAAATTTTAATATTTATTAGATTGTAATTGAATAAACTGAGTAAATTAGATACATATTAAAATTTTAGTTTTGTCAAAATGTTAAAAAAAATAACAAACTAATTATTAAATTAATGTCAAATATGACAAATATGAGATTTAGTTAAAAAAATTATAATTTAAATTAAGTACTTAGATAATTATAAAATGAAGCAAATGCCATTACAATGGGTTTTTCTTAACTTTAGTAATAATAATATACTAGTATCAAAATTGTATGCTACATAAATTTAATAGTATTTGTTGGTAGATTTATTTTTACTTGTATTTTATTTAAAAGGAAAAAAAAAAGACACTCAAATGTTGAATATTATTTTTCAAAAAAAATTTAGAAATAGATTTTTTTTCCTCTAAATCTAGTTTAGTCTAAGTTTGCTTTTATAGTTAATTAGATTAAAAAAATAGTTAGTTAATTAATTTTAAATTTTTTACTTTTTTTTAAGAAAAACAGAAAGAAGATTTGGGATAATTTTTTTTCTTTCTTTTCTTTTGAGAAGAGTAATTCTTTTTTCATTTTTATGAAAAAAGAAATACAAATTTAAGATTTTTTTTTCCTTTTCCTTTCTTGAAAAGGATGATTAGATAGAATTTTTTTCTTTCTTATCTTTTATTTTTCCTTTTTAGAAAGCTTTATAATTATAAATATTTAATTACAATCAAAGTAAGATTTTATGAATCAATAGAATTTTTATTTAATTAGAATTAAATTTATATTAATTTATTTATAGAATTATACTTTAATTGTGATTGAATTTTCATAATTATAAACCATTCTAATATTTTTAATTTGAAAATTTATGACAATATGTCATATAAGTGAAAGACAAGATTTTTTTTCAAATTTGACAATATACTAAATTTGGATCCACACATTGTAGAGTACTAGATATTTGATTAAAAATATTAAAATAATAAAATTTGAGATTTAATGATTAATTAAATATAATTTAAACTAAGTTTTTTTTTGTTAATTTATATTTGAGAAAAATTAATCAGTCAAATTAAATTAATTTTAAAAGAATTTTTTTCTTTTAAATTTTCTAAGAAAATTAAAAGGACAATTTTTTTTTTCTTTTAGGAAAACAAAAATGATAGGTCCAATACTTGCTCCAAATTAATATTAAATTTTAAGCTTGGGGTAGGGTTAAATTGTATGATTATGATTGGTTTTGGTACATTTTATTTTAATTGTAATTCTTTTTTATTTTATAGGTGAAAAATTAAAATAACAAAGTAATGAAGTTAGTGAATTAGACTTATTGTGAAACCTTAAATATAGAGGAAAAGGTGTGGACTATTTGTAAAATTGGTTAGAGGACTAGTTTGTTGTAGGAAGGTTTGATTAACACCAGTTTATGGGCTATTCGATGAACTAGTTTGATGTTGGATGTGCAGCTTTGTGAAACTGATTGAATCAGCGTAGATTCATTGCAATTTTTGAAACTTTATGTGATTGTTTTTTGGGACTTTTTAAGGTTATTTGGCCATTTTAAGGAAAATCTATAAATACAATGATGACAGATGACCTAAAAGAGGGTTTGATAAGGGAGGGGAAGGAGATTCTTTAGATCAAAAGGGAAAAAGATTCTCCAAAAGAGGAGGAAATGACTCAAGTTGAAGGTTTTAGCTTTAATATCCCTATTAAAGGCATGAAGTTCCACAAGAGTTTTCTTTACCTCTTTTTTTTTCCCCTTTTATTATGGTTTAAAAGATGTTGAATACTCGATTATTTATGATTTTTACTATGGATAGCTAAAATCTTAAACTAAGGTGAAAGGATATAGCCTATTTTAAGGTTGATTTGCTTAGACTTTTATAATTTATTCATACTTTTTAGAGTAGTTGAATTATTTAATGGGAGTGATGATTTGATTTATCTATTTTGAATTTTATTAATACTTTTATGTTTAATCACAATAGAAGTAGATTTTTGGGTTGTGTTAAGATTAATGGATGAGATGTAACTATGCATTAAATAAATAAATATACAAACTTCCAGATAGATATATGAACAAGTTTGTGTGATATTGTATAATTCTTATACTTAATAGATCTAATTTATTTTTATGTGAGTTTGATGGAGGATCACATATAGATTAGATATAGTGAGTGTTGCTTAATAAGGAACATTTAAATCTTGAACCCATAAAGACCCAATGCAATTCACCTCCTTTTAGTTGAAACCCCATAACCCGAATACCTAATTTGGTTGAAGAAACCTCAAATTTCTTTGCTTTGCTAATTTATTAATTAATTCAATTATATTACTATTATGTTTTATCAAGTTTCTTTTAGTAATCTTATTTAACTTCATAGTATGTATTATAAACTACAATTGAATTATCATTCTTTGTGGGTACGACACATGAAATATTCATTAGGTTTATTATTATGATCAACCTTATAACTTGTATGTAGGACCAATCAGGTTTTTGGCATTGTTCTTAGGGAACATTGACATTGATTGTGATTTGTGTTTTTTATTTCTTTTATTTGTTCTCTTTGATGTAATTTGTTTTGTTCTTTTTTCTTTTGTAAGATTTGGTTTTGTTTGTTTTTATACTTTGTTAATTGTATTTGTAAGTCGCCTTTTCAGTGCCTTTATTCAGTTTTTTTGTTATTAATTTAGCTTTTACCTTTTGTTGTTATTTTTATTTATAAGTAGTGTATGCTTTTAAGAAAGTCTAGGAGTATTGAATTATTTCCTTTGAATCTTGAAATTGAAAGGGCTTGTCATCATAATTAAGCATAAAAAAGAGTAGAGATAGTAAAAAATCAAGGAGGGAATAATGAACTAGTAGTTTGTCGAGCTAACAACATTGGTTTAAGAGCATATCCACAAGTTTGACTCAATATGAAAGATATTCAACGACCTATGATTGGCGTCTTTCTTTCTTGCATTGAGTTTAGTACAATAACACAAAATTATAAAGATGACGAATATTCTCACACATTGTCATTTATTACCATATAAAGGTTATCTTGTGTCAAGAAAACTACTAATAAGGTACTTCAATTGAGATTTTTCTAGCTAATACTTTTTCAAGATGTGTGGCGTTTTGTCTTGGTATGTGATCAATGCCAAAGGATGGACAACATTGGAATGTGTCAAGAGATGCCTCAATTTGGTATTCTTGAGGTAGAGTTATTTGATGTCTTCGATTTGGACTTTATGAGACCATTTCCACCTTGCTATGAAAATTTATACATTTTAGTAGCAATAGATTATATCTATAAGGGGATTAAAACTGCAGCATTACCTAATAACACCACTAAAGTTATGATTAAGTTTGTAAAAAAGATCTTTTTAAGTTTTTGGGTACCAAAAGGGGTTATTAACGACAATGATGTTAACTTTAAGAACAAGGACTTTGAAACTTTCTTCAGTTAGTATGAGTGTCACTTTGAGACAAACACTTATTACCATCTGTAGACAAGTGGACAAGTGAAAATTTCAAGTAGGAAAATCAAGTCAATTTTAGAAAAAATAATTCACTCTTCTTAAAAGGATTAGGCAATCAAACTTGATGATTTATTATAAGCCTATAAAATAGCCTTAAGATGCCTTTTGGCATGTCTTCTAGCATGTCTCATTACCAATTAGTCTTTGGTAAAGCTTGTCACTTGCTAGTGGAGTTAAAACATCAAGCTTATTAGGTGATGAAAACATTGAATTATAACTTAAAGTTAGCTAGTGAGAGGAGACTTCTTTAACTTAATGAGCTTAAGGGGATTTAAAGGGACTTTTTATGAGAATGTTTACATTTGTAAGTAAAGGACCAAGGTATAAGATGATAAGTACATCCAAAGGAGAGAGTTCAGGGAAGGTAAAAAGGTGTTCCTCTTTAATTCTCATCTTTGACTTTTTCCAAGCAAGCTCAAATCTAAATGGTCTAGTTCTTTTGTTGTGACTAAGATTTATCCATATGGGACAATTGAAATAAAAGGAGATGATCGAAGACCCCTCATCATCAATAGGTAAAGATTGAAGTACTACTTCAAATAGGATAAGGTGAAGGATATTCACTCCATTGTGTAATCGATTGACTTTAGAAGACAACGTCTAGTTAAAGATGTTAAATTAAGCAATTTTAGGAAGTAACCCAAGTTTCTTTTTTTTTTTTTTTGCTCATGCAATTTACTTTTCATATGTTTTATATTTTATTATGGGTTTTATAAAAAGACATAAGACATGATCATTATTTTGCCAAGGGCTAACTATTCTATAACTCATCCAATTGTTTGCTTCTCATCTCCTTTGTTTCTTATTTATGAAGCATTTGATATCATATTGATTTTTGTAGGATAGACATTAGAATTAGAAATGGTGTTCATGCATAATATTCTTGTGTTAACTTTTTGAATCATAAATGCAAATGGTTGTATCATTACTACATAATTTTCATTAATTACTAGGTTTTGAGTATACATTTCACTTATTACTATATTCTTTTATGCTTATTTTATTTTAATGATGGTTACAGGTCACTAAGTTAAAATGAATGATCCATTTTACTCGATGTTTCATAGTGGATTAGTAGGATTTAGAAAAAAAAAATGATAGATTTTCATCTTGATTGGATTGACACTGGTCCTAAAGTTAATGTTCTTACCAATTTCATTCTAGATTAATATAATTCTAATCGGCGCTGGATGTAAAACTAATTGGTGGGTCGATCTATTCCTAGAAAGAGAAAAAAAAAACAAAAAAATCAGTGTTGATTAGGGAATTAGTCATAGAGCCAATTATGTTTGGTATTTACCCTCATTAACCCCTCTTTACCCTAAATCCCAAACACACATTTACTTTTTTCTCTCTCACCATCACCACCTAAATCCCTATCTATATAACAACACCTACTCCTAAATTCCTTCATCCATGAATACATTAACTTTCCTAAGGAATCCTACACTTTGATTAAAAGTTTATTCAAGGAGTTTTAAGTTTGATCTTGGGGTTTGACTATTATTTATTAATTAGGAGTTTGCTTTCTTTGAGGTCCTTCCTCCTTTTTAGGTTCCCAATTGTTTTCTTATTTTAAAAGGTGTATGAATGCTTAGAATATGAAGTTAGATGAGCAAGCTTGATGAATGGATGCCTAAGAAAAAAGATGGATGGGATTATAATGAGATTGAAAGAGAGGGAAGGTGCTTGATGATTTCCAGCCATCATGTCTCATGTTCCATGTTGCATTGCTTTTTCATATTATGATGCACTATCTTCCTAATGTTTAAGTGGATCATGTCTTTTGTCTTTCCTGTATGAAGTTGTTAAGATCTAATTTTCTTATTTTGTGTGTTGTTTTGTAGGAACATTTAATTGTATTCCTAAATACAATATTATGTTTTCTTTCATTTTATTCTAATGTCTCCCCTTTGGATATGAACATTTTTCTTCCCTAATATGCTTTGCCAATTCCTTTTTTCTCTAGTAATTTTTCTAAATGTTGCAATATGAAAGCAATTGGTGGCCTAAATGAAAATTGGACTTTGCTTCCTCTACCCACAATCTTATCTTAGGAAGTTTCATTTCCCTTACCATTACTTTATCTTTACCCACAACATTGGGGACAATTTTGATTATAGGTCCAAAATTTTTCTAAATCTCTAACAATTTTGTTTAGACTTTACTTAATTATACATAAGTTAACATGATATTCATTTGAGTTTTACTCAACTGGAACTCTTGAAAATTGGAACTTTTGCAAGTCTATGATAATACTAATATAGGCAATGTAGACATTCAAGGGTTGTTTAGTATTAGTTAGTCATGATTGGTTAATGGAGGAGTTGTTCTTTACCCAAAATTTTTATTTTGAAAAATGATTTTGAGTTAAGTGTGTGAATCTTTAGGTGCACAATGTTTAATATTTTAGTGAATTTTATGTGGTTCCTAATTTTATACATCTACTTAAAGAACTATAAGTGGATATATCTTAGTTAAGGATATGATTTATAATTTGTTAAATTTTTTTTTTGAATAAAGATAAAATTATAAGTTGTAAATAGATTTACTCCAATATTTTAAGTAACGAAGTAATTGGGAGTTGGTATCACAAATATTGATTTACTCCAATGTTTTAAGTAACCAAGTAATTGAGAGTTAGTATCACAAATATTGATCTTCACATTAAAAGGTAGTTTAAATCATGAATATGTAAAGTACTTTAGTGTTCGACTTATGAAGTAGTAATCGGATACTATCATAACAAATGATGACATTCGAGTTAAAATGCAAATCATGCCAAGAGAAGAAAATTGTTGTAGCCTTTGCTTTAAAAAAAAAAAAACAAAAAGAAAGAGAATCATATTAATCTTCGGCCTTATTGTGTCTATATTGGTGGAAAGATGTGAGATGGTTATGTTTATGAGACTTAAAGATAAATTGTGTGTTATTAGTGTCTTGCATGACTTTTAGTAAGTGTTTTTATTAAGTAATAAGAGGTTTTCACTCACAGATCCATCATGATTTAATTGTTTGGTTAAGAGCAAAGAAGCCATTCATTGAGATTGACTAGCAACATGTCAAATAAAACTTTTAGGTTAGCATTATTATGTGTTAGTTAGCATTATTATATGTTAATGAGGTATTATTTCAAGAGTTTGAACTAAATATAACTCAAGTGAATTTTCATGTAAGCTATATTGTGTATGTTTAGCTTATAATTTATAATTATTAAAAGACAAGCAATGAGTTAAGTGTATGGGAGTTTGATAGGTCCGATAATTATACAAATTTTTTATTGAATGTTGAGGTTGATGTAAGGTTAAATTGTGTGATTATGAATAGTTTTGGTAGGTTTTATTTCATTGCAATTCCTTTTGTTTTATAAGTGAAGAATCAAAACAATGAAGTAATGAAATTAGTGAATTAGACTTATTACAAAGTTTGAAATAAAGAGGAGAAGAAGGTCAATTAAAGGATTAATTTGTTGTTGAAAAGTAAGACCAAGTGTTGGTCTATGGGTTGATTGATGAATCGGCTTGATGTTGGATGCATAATTCTACGAAACTGATTGAATTAGGTCCAATTTGGCCTAATCAATGCTAGTTTGTTGTGATTTCTAAAATGCTGTGCGATTTTTTTGGGACTTTTTTTGGGGTATATTGGTTATTTTAAGAGAGATCTACAAATACCATGATGACAAATGATCTGAAGGGTTAATTTAAGTGTTGGGGGGGTGGGGGAAAGGAGATTCTTTAGATTAAAAAGGAGAAAGATACTTAAAAAGAGGAGGAAGTGACTCAAGTTAAAAGCGATGACTCTAGTATAACTATTAAAGGCATAATCTTTCATAATAGTTTTTTTAACCTTTTATTTATTATGATTTTAGAGATCTTGAATACTTAATTATTTGTCACTTTTAGTATGAATAGTTAAAATTTTAAGTTAGAGTGAAGGGATGTAGTATATTTTAGAGTTGATTTACTTAAATTTTTATAATTTATTCATACTTTTAAATTGATTGAGTTATTTAATGAGAGTGATGATTTGATTTATATATTTTAAATTTTATTATTACTTTTATACCTAATTACCATAGAAATAGATTTTTGGGTTATATTGAGATCAACAAATTGAATATAACCGTCTACTAAATAGTTGAATATATAAATTTTGAAATAGATATATAAATAAATTTATATGATGTTGCATAATTTTTATATTTAATGAATTTAATTTATTTTTGTGTGAATTTGATGGAAGATTACATATAAATTAAGTATGATGGGTGTTGGTTGATAAAGAAAACTTGTTATTATGGAAGAAATTGACATTCAAATTGTTAATCTAGAAGAACTCAATGTAATTGAAAAAGAGAATAATTAAATATTAGAGTGATCATTTTTTTCTCAAGAAAAAAAAATATTAATTTGAGATTTTTTGTTGAGTTTTTTTTTAAAGAAGAATTTGAAAATATTTTTTTATTTTTTATTTTTCTTTATTTGAGAATTTTATAATCATGAAAATTTTATTACAATTAAAATAATATTTTATAAATAAATTGAATCCTTATTAGACTACAATAAAATATATATTAATTGATTTATATAATATAATTATAATTAACTTTTTTTTTAATTTTGAAAATATACATATATATATATATATATATATATATATATATAGAGAGAGAGAGAGAGAGAGAGAGAGAGAGAGAGATGACGTCTTATTAAACGGAATGTGGATTTGGTTTCAAGATTTTGACACATTTCTTATGATTGATTTTATTATCTCTTCTGAATGCAAGTAATTAATTGACAAGCCGCATTCAGCTGTAGCGTTTTTATGTGGACGTGGGCTGAAATCAGCCGGGACATGCGTTTATAACTCAACTCGGACTCATAGTGTGATTTAGTATAAATTTGACTTGGTCTATCCTTAGTTAACGAATTGAGCCCCACGAAAATTCTGCCTCTCAACTTCCCCGATGACAATGTCCCCAGCTCAACTCAAAAGAGTTGCGCAATGAATTATGAATTAATAGATGTCGCTTGATGTTTTTTTTTTTTTTGACAGCTTTATCAACGTGAATCTTATGCCCCACGTTGCAGAAATAAGAGGCCCATGTTTTTCCTTTTTTCTTTTTAGCTACTTCAAGGGCACGGCGGTGAGGAAATTTTCACTAAAATTAATGCACTAGAAGCATTTTGGTGGTAACAGGCAGACGTTGGCTAAGACACTTCTCTGCTGATCCCAAAAGCTGTCCTCTGGTTACTTGCAAGGATATAGAGTGGGAGAAATTGTGCGCCAGATCATTTCATTCTAGGCCTATGAACTTCGTCATCCCAAGCAAAGTAACAACTTTTCTAATTTTTTTAAGCGGCGAAGCAGGAAAAACAACGTGGATAACACGTTATTCGGAGCCATAAAAAAACACCGAATACCATTTTTTGGGGTTAAAAAACAAAAAAAAAAAAAACTCTCTTAAGCGCCATGCTCTCCAAGACACATTGACTTTGGCCAGGGGGATGCCAGATGGGTGCCTAATCATATATCGACTGGTACAACAACTCTCCAACGACTGAGCAACAAACATATCTAACATTATGTTCATGTCACTTGACTTTGTAATGGAAAGGCAAAAAGCAAGAACAACATGCAAAAGTTTTTCATATTTTATAAATCAGAAGGTTTCTTAAATATGGCCAGCTCAGAGTGCGCAAGAGCGGCTGTCTCTCTGCAGACAAATGAGTGGGAGAACTTTTGTTTTGATTTTCTTCTTCTGGGCCGTCCTCACGGTTGTCACTCCTACGCTTATTCTCTTGTCAGAGTCTACAAAGCCTGACCTGGATTCCAATGGTAAGTCATATATGTTCAATGGACAAATAACTATTCTCACTTTCCTGTATCAATTTTGCTTGGCTGGGGATAATTGAGTTCTAAATTCTGTGTGCTCTTTCCTCTCCTCGCTCGATTGTCGCAGTTGAGAAAAGTGGCGTGAAGGCGAGGAGAATGATGGGATCCGCTGAGAAACAACTAGGAGAGGAAATGGTATCTGCGCCAATGGAGGCACCAACGCCTGCAGCAGCACTAGAACCTGCTGTTTCTAAAAGCAGAGAGGCTACTTTGATAAGGATTCTTACGAGGAAATTACCGGGAACTTGCCAATCATGCATGTGATGCTTAAGCTCAAATTCTTTCCTTGTTTAAACAGCCCCTTTTGAAGGTTCCGTGCCATCGTCTGTTCATCATCAGTGGTAGAATAAATGTAAAAGTAGAACACATGACAGTAGATATATATAGGAATTTATATATCCCTGTGCTAGAGAAAACGGTTGCATCAGAAAATTTGCCATGTTGTAAATTAAGTACAAGAAAAACAGAATCCTTCTCTTTCCACAACTCTGCACTCAGTCACAGACATTTTGATACAAAACAGAACGCCAGAACACAAAAGGTTTCTTATACACAGAACATGATGAATAAACCGATGATTCATTGTTTCACATTAAGAAGCCGATGATATCCCCTACCCAAGTGGTATAATTAGGAAAAACAATCTGGAATGCGGCCATTCACATTTCAACAGTTCCCTTTTTTCACCTCTTTCTTTTGTTCAAATTTGATTGACACTTACAACAGACCAATGGGTGGAAGTTTACCGGAAATCCAAGGCATTGCCAGCACCACTGGGGACAGATTAAGTGGTTAAGGTGCTGAAAAATGAAAAGCAATTCTCCAGGCTAAGGAAGCGTGCAATTTGATATGGTTCTGTACTACGATTCTTTTATTGACAGAATATAACATATTTAATTCACTATTTCTGAATACCTGTCGTTTTTATCAACATGATGATTACCCTGTTTGTATGAAAGGCATCTATTTTTCTGGGGAATTTGGCTAAATCTCTTGCTCTCAATACAACTGTCGAAGAGTGGGACTTTTTATCTGCTCCGTTGCATTCCTCTTTACGGCATTTCGAAGTCCTTCCGTTCAAATATAACTGAAAGTTTAAGTCTGACTAATTAAATTAGCGGGGTTAGGTGATTAACCTCTAGTAGAAGCATGTTAGTGGATAAGTCTGACTATATCAGACCAGGCCATACATCTTAGATGAGAATCTGTGGCTACTATGCATCATGATGTTCTACTTTTGAGCTCCTTGTTGCCATATAAGCCAGACACAGTGGATAGAGTAATTTGGAGACAGAGATGTAAAAGGAATGCGGTTTATGGCCTAAAATTCCTTCTCCCTTTATTTTCATTACTGTTGTTGTTCATTGCCGCAGCAACTGTGCCTCTCCACACATGTTCATTACTGAGAGGGAGAAGTTTTGTCCATTTTTCATAAGTTTAAGGCTTCTGAAGCCTACAAGGACCATTTATCATTATTGGTCAAATACATGGGTCATTACTACATAAAAGGTTGGGAGCAACTAGGATTGGCTACTGTGCACGTGTAGTGAAAAACAAAGAAGAAATTTCTAAGTTTATTCATCAGAAAACCATCGCTGAACTGCGACAGAACTCCAAAATTAAAATGCCCTTCAGCCAGAAATATTAAATTAATTGATATAAATAACTCTTGTTATTTAAAATATGACTAAATATAAAAAATCTAATATGATAGTCGGTTAGATATAACGGTAATTTGAGTTATTGGGTTTAAAATTCCTCCACTCTTCTTATTAAAGATAACGGTTATAGGAAAAGAGGGAATCACTCTCCCTATTAAAAATAATGATTATAAGAGAAGAGAGAATCACTCTCCTCGTTAAAGACCATTAAAGACAACCGTTACAGAAAAATAAAAAATACGTGATTTTTTTTCATTAGAGCTTCTTTCCTTTTCTCCACCATCATAGAGAAACCGAGAAAAGAGAAAGGGAAAGGAGAAGAGTAGGAGAAATTCATCAAAAGGCAAAATCAGAAGAGAATTCTCATCTTCACAGTAGGAACCCGACATCATGGACAGAGGTATGTGAAATCCATTACGATTTATATATTAGTATTCATATAAAGAAAAGATCTGTATTACAAAATTTAGAATTTTGGTAAAATAAATTCTCCCTTTTTTTTAATAATTGGTATCAGAGTGGGTCTGTGAATACTGTATTTTGCTATAAAAGAAGAATCGGTCGGCGTTGAAAAGAAAAGGAAAACGACCGGCGTTGAAAAGAAAAGAAACCGCCGGCGTTGAAAAGAAAAAGCCAGCGACCCTTTGCCGTTTGCCCAAAAAAAAAAAAACTTTTGTTATTTTTCCCGAATGTCCACCACCGGCCCTTTTCCTTTCCGGATCTAATTTTTTACGCCATTTTAGTCGATGTGGTCAATGGAAAGAAAGAAATTAATGAATGTTAGGATCCGGCTATTATAGTGGTACCCTGTTAGCATTTACCGGCATGCGGAATTAGCCGGCTACCGGAATAGTACCCGGCATATTGGCCGGTGTTGACCCAAAAAGGAATTTATTTTCCGCATCATTGATTGTTTATTGATGTTTTGTCAAATTGAATGATCTTAATAATTAAAGATTTTGAAATTTATTGAGATCATATTGACATCAATCAAATATTGAAAACTTGTTGGTTACCAAAGTAGCTTAGTTTGAAAGGATTCAAGTATTTGATTGTGAATTTTAATCGTTCATTTCTTTAGATGCTAATGAAACGTTGTACAGATTTGAAATGAACAATTGTGATTATTAATTATAAGGCTAGGAGATCATCCAAAGATGGATCATTACTTATAATTAATAATACTAAAAAAGATTCATTGATATATTGGGTAAATATGATTGTATATCCAAAGATAACATTCATGTTAACTCTAGTATGATTGATTGATCTATCAAAGTATATCTAAATTAGCATCATCATTGATTAAAGTTATGTATTTGAGGATCACCCAAAGGTGAACTTAAATACATAATCAAAGTTGATCTGAATCCATTTAAGTTTATTCAAAGCATTAATGTGTAAATTTGGATTATGTTTACAACTTCCAATAACATGTTCGCCTTAGGCAATGCGATGATCAAATTCAATGGACTAAATTATGGGGAACAGTCTGAGCATATTCAGTTTCACTTAGGCATTTTGGGTTTGGATTTAGCAGTCATCTCGGATGAAAAGTTTACAGCCATTACTGAGACCAGTACAGAATCTCACAAGTCTCAGCATAAGGCTTGGGAACGGTTTAATAGGCTGAGTTTGAATTTGATGCGAATGACGATAGCTGAAAATGTTAAGCCATCGATGCCTAAGACAGAAAATGCAAGGGAATTTATGATGAGAATTAAGGAATACTCTCAATCAGATATAACTGATAAATCCATTGTAGGAAGCCTAATGAGTGAGCTAACGACCAATAAATTTGATTGGTCACAGCCTATTCATGATCATGTAACTAGTATGGCTAATTTAGCAGCAAAGTTGAAAACAATGGGCATGGATGTGAGTGAATCCTTTTTGGTACAATTCATCATTAACTCACTGCCTCCTGAATTTGGTCAGTTCCAAGTGAATTATAACACTATCAAAGAGAAATGGAACCTTCAAGAAATTAAGGCCATGTTAGTTCAGGAGGAAGGGAGATTAAAAAAGATGAAGGATCACTCTATTCATCTTACTGTTCATAATGATGCTAGCAGTAGCAAGTCTAGACCACATAAAAAGGATAAGAAGAAGGGCAAAGCCTCTATGAAAGTCACTAGAGGTCAGATTCATAAGGATAAAAAATGCTTCTTCTGTAAAAGGATTGGTCACTTCAAGAAAGATTGTCCAAAAAGAAAGGCTTGGTTCGAAAAGAAAGGTATGTACTATATATCAGTATGTTTTGAATCAAATGTAATTGAAGTACCTAATAATACTTGGTAGTTAGACTCTGGAGCTACTATTTATGTGTCACATATCATGTAGGGATTCCTTTCAATCTAGCCCATAACAGGAATTGAGAAATTCCTTTATATGGGAAACAGAATGAAGGCACAAATAGAAGGAATTGGGACATACAGATTAATTTTGGATACTAGGTGTCACCTATATCTAGAAAAGTGTCTCTATGTTCCTGAATGTGCTAGAAATTTAGTTTTTGTTGCAAAGTTGGATGAAGTAGGATTTAACCTTAAGATTGGAAACGGTACATTTTCATTGTATAGACATTCGTACTATTATGGATCTAGTACTTTGGCTGATAATTTGTACTGTTTTAATCTTGATGCTATGTATGTTGATTCTCTATTTCTTGTTGAGCATAATATAGGTAACAAACGTAATGCACATGATGACAGTTCTACTTTCTTATGGCATCAAAGATTAGGTCATATATCCAAAGAAAGGATATTGAGGTTGGTGAAAGGTGATGTCCTGCCTCAATTGGATTTTACTGATTGGGAGGTATGTGTTGACTGTATAAAAGGGAAACAGATAAGACACACATCAAAGAACCCAACCATGAGAAGTAATGAGCCTTTAGAATTAATACATACTGATATTTGTGGCCCCTTTGATATTTCAATATGGGGTGGTGAGAAATATTTCATCACGTTTATAGATGACTACTCATGATATTGCTATTTATATCTACTGCATGAAAAGTCTCAGTCAGTAAATGCCCTGGAGGTGTTTATAAATGAAGTGGAAAGGCAGTTAGATAGAAAAGTGAAAGTGATTAAGTCAGACAGAGGTGGTGAATATTATGGAAAATTCAATGAAAGTGGACAATGTCCTGGTCCATTTGCAAAACTTCTTGAAAGTCGAGGCATATGTGCACAGTATACAATGCCTGGTACACCACAATAGAATGGTGTAGCAGAAAGGCAGAATTGCACACTTATGGATATGGTTAGGAGCATGTTATGTTACAGTACTGTACCTTTATCCTTGTGGATGCATGCATTAAAAACTGCTGCATATCTGCTGAACAGGGTTCCTAGTAAGGCTGTCCCTAAGACTCCTTATCAGTTATGGACAGGTAAGAAACCTAGTTTAAGACACCTTCATGTTTGGGGTTGTTCAGCAGAAGTAAGGATATATAATCCACATGAAAGAAAGCTTGATGCAAGAACCATTAGTGGTTACTTCATTGGCTATCCTGAAAAGTCCAAAGGATATAGGTTCTATTGTCCTAACCATAGTACTAGAATAGTTGAGTCTGGCAATGCTCGGTTCATTGAAAATGGTCAATTTAGTGGGAGTGGGGAATCACGAAAGGTGGATATTAGAGAATTACAAAATGAAAGATCCACAGTGAGCACTTTTACTCAAGTTGTTATCCCCACACCAAGTGTTTCTACTCAAGTTGTTGTTCCTTTTGTTGCATCACAGTTACGCAACATGCAAAGACAACAAATTGATATTCGAAACACACAAGGTGAACACATAAGTGATGAACCAAGTGACAATATGCAAGTCACAAATGAGCAAGTGATACCACAAGAAATGGCATTATGGAGGTCTACAAGACAGAAAAGATCAGCCATATCGAATGATTATGTGGTTTACTCACTTGAACATGAATCTGAATTAAGCATTGATAAAGATCCAGTATCATTTAAACAAGCCATGGAATGTAATGATTTTGAAAAGTGGTTCAATGCCATAAAAGAAGAGATAAAATCGATGGATGTAAATCAAGTCTGGGAACTAGTGGAGTTGCCTAAAAGATCAAAACAAGTTGGTTGTAAGTGGTCTTCAAGACCAAGCAAGACTCAAAAGGCAACATCAAAAGGTATAAGGCCAGACTTGTTGCCAAAGGTTACACTCAAAAGGATGGTATTGACTATAAAGAGACTTTCTCTCCAGTCTCTAAGAAAGACTCCTTAAGAATCATTATGGCTTTGGTGGCTCACTATGACCTAGAGCTCCACCAAATGGATGTAAAGACCGCCTTTTTGAATGGTGACTTAGAAGAGGAAGTGTATATGGACTAACCTAAAGGTTTCATAACCACAGTGCAAGAAAATTTGGTGTGTAAATTAAAGAAATCGATATATAGACTGAAACAAGCCCCGACAATGGTATATTAAGTTCAATAATACCATTACATCATATGGTTTTGTAGAGAACACCGTTGATCGGTGTATCTATATAAAGGTCAGTGGGAGCAAGTTCATTATATTAGTCCTATATGTCGATGACATTCTTTTGGCTGCTAATAACATGGGTTTGTTGCATAATGTTAAGAAGTTTCTCTCTGAAACTTTTGAAATGAAAGATATGAATGAGGCATCCTATGTGATAGGAATAGAAATATTTCGCAATAAATCACAAAGATTGTTAGGATTGTCTCAGAAAGGCTATATCAATAAAGTATTAGAGAGATTTAGAATGGAAAATTGCTCTACAGGAATAGTTTCAATTCAGAAAGGGGATAAGTTCAGTGAATTGCAATGTCCAAAGAATGATTTGGAACGAAAATCAATGGAATCCATTCCCTATACATCGCTGGTTGGAAGTTTGATGTATGCTCAAACATGCACTCGGCCAGACATTAGTTTCACTTTTGGAATGTTAGGCCGATATCAAAGTAATCTTGGAATAGATCATTGGAAAGTCGGAAAGAAAGTACTTAGGTACTTACAAGGCACTAAGGATTATATGCTTACTTATAAAAGATCAAGTCATCCTTGAAGTAGTAGGCTACTCGGATTCAGATTATGCTGGATGTGTAGATTCGAGGAAATCTACATTTGGTTGCATGTTTCTGCTGGCTGGAGGAGCAGTTTCATGGAAAAGTGGGAAGCAGTCTGTCATTGCTACTTCCACTATGGAGGCTGAATTTGTAGCATGCTTTGAGGCTACTATTCATGGATTATGGTTGCGGAATTTTATCTTAAGGCTTGGTTTGGTTGACAATATAGAAAAGTTGTTAAGAATTTATTGTGATAATTCTGCAGCTGTTTTCTTCTCTAAGAATTTTAGGTATTCTAAAGGTGTGAAACATATGGATTTGAAATACTTATCTGTTAAGGAAGAAGTACAAAACCAAAAAGTGTCTATTGAGCATATTGGTATTGAATTGATGATAGCGGACCTGTTAACTAAAGGTTTGCCACCGAAAACATTTACTGGACATGTTGAACGGATGGGCATTTTAGACAGGTCCTCATTCTCTTAAAAGTTAATGTTTTGTACTGCTCATATCATTGTGACACTTATGAATTCAATTAAGGTAATGGTTTTGTTTGCGCTTTTGTTATCTACATTAAGTTGTATACAGTTATAGTTTGTGAGATAACTAATAGCGTATTTGGAAATGACAATTTAAAGTCTCAATGTTCCTCGGTAAAGTTGTTATGAATTATGATGATTATGTGATACATGGAAGGAATCATATCGCTAAAAGATATGTGACCGCCATGATCCAATCATCTTAATTCAATCAAGTATTATGGTTTAATGATCTTTAAGTATGGTGCACACTTATTCGTTATTGATTCATCAAGTCATAACATGGGCCAAGTGGGAGATTGTTAAATTAATTGACATAAGTGGCCCTTGTTATTTGAAGTATGACCAAATATAAAAGGTCTAATATGATGATCAGTTAGACATAACGGTAATTTGGGTCATTGGGTTTAAAATCCCTCCACTCTCCCCATTAAAGATAACGGTTACGGGAAAAGAGGGAATCACTCTCCCTATTAAAGATAACGGTTACAAGAGAAGAGAGAATCACTCTCTCCATTAAAGACCATTAAAGACAACTGTTACAGAAAAATAAAAGGGACGTGATTTTTTTTCATTAGAGCTTCTTTCCTCTTCTCCACCATCAGAGAGAAAATGAGAAAAGAGAAAGGGAAAGGGGAAAAGTAGGAGAAATTCATCAAAAGGCAAAATCAGAAGAGGATTCTCATCTTCACAGCAGGAACCCGACATCATGGACAGAGGTATGTGAAATCCATTACGATTTGCATATTAGCATTCATATAAAGAAAAGATCCTGCATTACAGAATTGAGAATTTTGGTAAAAGAAATTCTCCCTTTTTTCTTAACAAGAAATGTCCAATAAGCAACTGTATGCCGTTTATTACAATATGTGACTAGAGGTGTATTTGACATATGGATAGAGCTCAGAGACCTCAACACCCCACGATGGATCAACTTCAAAATTGGTCTAGTCACCCGTTATGAAGACTGAATGATTGATTGCCCAGATAATATTGGTCGAAAAAATGGGAGCCTCTGCAATAATGAAAATAAAGCCAAGCACAAAATAATCAACATGAAGATACATCCACCAACATAAAAACGTGCATGTCCACCTAGAGGTAAGGTTGAGAAGCGAACTTGGTAAGCAAATAAAAAAGGGACTAGGCAAATATTGATATCATTCTTTTCTACGGGTTGGCATATTAACTTACCTTGGGTGACTTTCAGAAGTTGCTCTTTCGAAACATAGGTTTTCTCAAGGGTTTTGCCTATCTTCTTCTTCCAAAGGGCAACAAGCTTGTTGAAAGAGTAGATGTTCCTGGAAGGCCTAAAGGCGAGGGTTTTGTTAAAGGTTCCTGGATCATCCACAGCTTTAGTGGTGTAGGTTGCAATGTCCCCTTCCTTATTGAAACTTGCTGCTTACAAGAAAACATGCATAATTGAGCTAATTCAATCTCGACAAAAGTCATCTTTGGCAGATACAAATTCACAATACAATTAACAAAGCAATAAAATGTAACGTTAGTTACCCTTGGGATTGCCATCTCCTAAGATTGCGACCTTGTCTCTTAGAGAAGCAATAACTCCGTCCTAGCACAATACAGGGGAAAATAGCCAACAAAGTAGTTGCAAGGCGCAAAAGTATAAGGGATTCCAGCAGCCTCAACGGCACGAAGAATTTGGGCCTTAATCTCAAATGTAGATTTTATTGGCTCAACCGCATGAATACGATCCACGTCATTTCCAAACTTTGAAGGAAGGAATCTCTGTACAATGTGGAAGATATATTGCAACGTATCATATGTTGCATCAAAGTGTCATAAGTTATCCATTAAAACTAAATAGGAATATTTATATAAAAGGTACGGGTAAGGAATCGAAAGTAGACCAACCTTAATGTTACCAGCTTCTTTGATGGTAGGAATGATCTTGGTCTGATCTGCTAGTTGCATAGCCCCAACTGCGGATATCACCACGTCCACTTGCTTAAAAGCTTTAACCAAGCTCTCATGGCCATGAATATCTCCCTGCATTACCACAATATATAACTCGATCATATAAGTGCTAAACTTGCATATGTAGTGAAAAGCATCACAAAGTGCCATTTTGCTTCACTTAGATAAACTATAGTGATGCCTAGGTTCTTAAATTTCTCAATAAGTTGTCCTTTTGTAGAATCAGAGAATATTGTCACAGAGTTAGACCACAATTTTACTAACCCACGTGTCATTTAATCAACTTGCGAGCGAAGATGAACTGAGTAAGTCTTAAAGAGTTTTAGAGAATTAACATAGAGCAATGTAGGCAAGTAGGAGATTTGGAAATATTAGAGAGGTATAGGGCACAAGAGAGTTTAACAAGTGAGAGAGCTTTATTAAGTTGAGCAATCTTGCTATACAAATGGGAGGAGTTAGCTATTTATACTTGCTCTATCTCCTCAATGTGTAGTTATAATTGAATGATCTACATATTTACATATAATCTTTTAAATGAGTAATTGTAGTGGTCTCTTCAGAAACTCTTTAGACATAAGCAATTCTGCATATTTTTAGGACCTTTCTTTCCATATCTTATACAACAAATGGGTTGGGCAATGTTACTAGCCTATAGAGGTTCAATCTGGCCTACCTTTACTTTTAAGGAAGTTCAATGGGCTTGATCAATGTACTTGTGACACTTTCTCCCACTTAATTTTATGGCGTACTTGTTGCACTTTATCCTTATACCATTGTATGTGATTGGTAAACTATCAAAGCCGGTTCTTTCATTCTCAACTAACCTCGTGATCTGGCAGATTCTTCCATTTGACTAAGTACTTGATATAATTATGAACTCCTTTTTTCCGGATCACTCTATAGGCAAAGATGTGCTCTCATTCCTTGTCAAATTTAGTGACAACAGCAGTTGGTGCATGCTTAGACTTGCTTTTACTTGGATCCTTACTATCTCCATGAAAAGACTTTAGAAGACTTACATGGAAGATAATATGGATCTTGAGTCTTAATGGAAGTTGAACTTGATACGCAGTTTCTCCCACATGCTTGACAATAGAAAATAACCCTTCATACTTCTTTAGTAAGCCCTTATGCACTTTGTATAAGGACTTAAATTAGTTAGGTAGTAGTTTCACCATCACTATATCTCTCTCTGCATATTCTTATGGGTGTCGTTTGGTGTTAGTCTAGTTTTTCATTTGTTTGGCAGCTTTGTCAAGGCAAACCCATGTTATATTTGCCTTCTCATGCCACTCCCTTGGAAATTTGTTAGCAATAGAGTTATTTCTCATGTAAGAAGAGAAAATTGAACTTGGAGTTAGTGGTTGTTGTCTTATGACAATTTCAAAGGGGCTTTTGCTTGTTGCTTTGCTCCTTTGGAGATTATATGAGAATTGGGCCACATTAAGTAACTCTGCCTAATCTCGTTGGTGGGCATTAATATAATGCCTTAGATATAGTTCCAACAAGATATTAACATGCTTGGTTTGGCTGTCACTTTGAAAATGGAAACTTGTTAAGAAGTTTAGATTAGTCCCTAATAACTTGAATAGCTTGCGCCAAAAATTGCCCATAAAATGGGGGTATTTATTGCTTATTATACTTTTAGGTACTCCTTATAACTTCATTATGCTCTTAAAGAATAGACGAGCAACTTCATCGACCTTATAATCAGCAAGGGCTGAAATAAAAGTGTCATACTTGCTAAACTGATTAATAACCACTATAATGCTTCTAAACCCATTAGACTTAGGTAAGATTATAATAAAATCCATCGAGATACTTTCTTGAGGTCTCTTAGCAATAAGTAGTGGTTTAAATAGACTAGTTTGGTGTTGTTGTTCTACCTTGTCTTGTTGGCAAACAAGGAATGTTTGTACATAAGCCTCAACATCGTTATGCATTTATGGCCAAAAGTAGTTTTTTTGAACAAGAGTAAGGGTTTGTGACACTCTTGGGTGACCAATCTATAAGGAATCATGACATTTCTTGAGAATTTCTTTTTGCAAGTTCCCCTATTTAGGCACGAAGATTCAATTGCCAACGGTTATTGGGACTTCGTCATTCGACCAAAATTGATGAGTCTTCCCCTCACTAGCCAATTTCAGTAGATTCTTGGCCAAATTTTCTTGCATTGTGCCTTCCTTAATTTGCTTAAAGAAGTTGTTCTTAGGTGTATTAGTAGATGAGGTAGCTAATTCCACCTTTCAACTTAGTGTGTTGGTGACAACATTGACTTGTCCTAGCTTCTACTATAACTTATAGTTAAACTTGGCCAAGAAATCTTGCTTACGAACTTGCTTGGGGTTGAGGTTCTTTCGTATTTGGAAGTAGCTTGTGGTGACGTTATCAGTCTTTATCACAAACTTACTTTCGAGCAAATAGTGTCTTAATGTGCGCAAGTAATGGATTATAGTAGTAATCTCCTTGTCTTGGTTGGTGTATTGCCTCTCTGTATTGTTTAACTTGTGACTTTCATAGGTAATGAGGTGTTTGTCTTACATCATAACTCCCTCAATGGCAAATTTAGATGCATCTGTATGGACTATAAAAGGTTTCTCGTAGTCAGGTAGCACCATAACAGGTTTTTCATAAATTGCTTATTTCAATCTCTCAAAGGAAGCTTGACATTCTTTAGACCAATGCCATGCGTTGTTTTTCTTGAGTAAATCAGTTAATGGTGTCGTTACAACATAATACCCCTTAAAAGATTGATAATAATAGTTGGCTAGCCCAATAAAAGATTACAATTTAGGGACCTTGGTTGGAGGCTCTCACTCTTGGATAGTTCACACCTTTGTTAGATCCATCTTAAGCTTGTTGTCTTCGATTTTATGGCCAAGGAACTCCACCTCTTACTTGGTGAAAGAACACTTCTCCTTTTTCACATACAATTCATTTTTGCAGAGAACTTAGAAGACTTGTTTGAGGTAATCCTCATGCTCCTTAGTATTATTATTATATACCACAATGTCATCCAAGTAAATGATCACAAACTTGTCAAGGAAAGGATGTAATACCTTATTCATGAGTGTGTAAAAGGTAATAGGCGCGTTTGTGAGACCAAAGGGCATAATTAAAAATTCAAAGGCTCCATAACGCATCACATAAGTCGTTTTTGGTTTATTACCATGTGCAATGCAAACTTAGTAGTAACCTGACCTTAAATCTAGCTTGGTGAAATACCTTACCTTCCCCAATTGATTAAAAAGATTAGCTATTAAGGGTATTGGGTATTTGTTCTTGATAGTGACCTTGTTCAAGACCCAATAGATGCGCATACACAGTGATCCATCCTTCTTCTTTTGAAAGAGGACTAGAGCATCCAAAAGGGCTTTTGAAGGTCGTATATAGCCTAAATCTAGCAAATCTTAAAGCTGCTTCTTTAGTTCTGCGAGCTTAAAAGGTGTTATATAATGGGGGCCATGACAGGAGGTTTAACATTAGGTTCTAACTCAATGTGATGATCCATATCTCATCTTGGAGGGAGCTTCTTAGGCAATTTAAAGGCATTACATCCTTGAACTTAGCAAAGACAACTTGGATGGATTACGACAGTGAAGGAGTAGGCTTTACTATGTCTTCCCAATCGCTCAGTTCCTTTATAATAACAACATATCTCTTATCCATCTTAAGAACTTGTTTGAATTGCAAGGCAAAAATCATTGATGGTTTTGACTTATCCATGCTTTTCAAAGGAATCACTTAGATCTTATAAGTATCAAAGATCATAAAAGAACTCAAAGAAGGAATAAGAAAGGCTAAAGTTTTGAAAAAGAAAGCAAGACCTAGCATTACTTTAAAATTGTCTATAGGAACAATAGTAAAGTCTAGCTTACCGTTCCAATCTCTAATTTGGATAGTTACTCTTGTCACTATACCTTGAACAAGTTTTGCCTTCAAATTAACTGCCTTAATGGTACCATTTCCCTTTGTAAGTTTAATACTTAGGCATTTGGCCTCTTATGTATCCATAAAATTATGTGTGACTCCCATATCTAGCATGGCATAGGGCTTTGTCCTTGATGGCAACATTAGCATATAACAAGCCCTTCTCCTTAAAAATTGTTGGAGAGAAAAGTTTAAAAAGGGTATCCAATTGCTGGATAGATCCCATGTTGACTTGGGCTCTTCTTTTTTGGGTTTCTTGTTTAATTTTACCATTATGACATTCATTGCCTTTCGATTGGGATAGTTCTTTACCCAATGTGGTTAATTGCAAATAAAGTAAGGTTTCAAAGGATTATTAGTATCGTGCTTGCCTAAGGAATTCTTATCATGCTTAAGATTTCCATTTAAGGATTTCTAATGTCTACCATTCTTGTGACCAATATCTTTCTTCTGTCCACTCTTCTCTCCCCAACTCTTGTTAGAATTAGGCCTTTTGCTCTTGGAATAAGTAGAGTAATCAATAAATGTCTTAGTAGCAGTAATGGCAACATCCAGAGTTTGCACATTATGCCTATCTAGTTCCACTCTTACCTGGTCTTTCAAGCCATCTTTGAAGTAAAAGAGGAAGTCTTTGTTGGACATATCTTCGATCTCAAATATAAGAGTAATGGATTCCTTGATATAGTCAGAAACATTATCCATTTGCCTTAGGTGATGTAACTTTCCCTAACTTTATTGTCTGCATTGTGAGACATAAAATGTTTGTGCAATTCAGCCTTGATTTGCTCACAAGATTTGCTCACAAGTATTGATCATACATAGGCTTTTCTCCCTTTTAGAATGCTTTCTTCTCTACCATAATTAGGTAGCATCCCTACGGAAAATCGGGGCATTACTTACCTTAGCAAGGTTGTTTACAACTCCCATGGCCTTAAAGTATTCCTTAAGGCCAAAAAAGAAGTTCTCCACAGTAGTAACATTGCAGGTGCCATTGTACATGGCAAGTTTAAGGACCTTCAAGCCATACACAATAATAGTGCTAGTAGTAGCAGTCATACTAGTCGAAAGTGGACTACTTTGATGGAGTAATTCCATCCTTTATGAAGGTTGTGAATCTCCCTTTCAACGAACTTCTATAGGTCAAATTGCCCTTGGTTAAAGAAGCGTAATTCTCCCTTAAAAGAGCGACTAAACTCGTTAATCATACATTTGGTAACCCTAATGATTTTTTCATTCTCATGGATCAAGTTATCAACTTGATCACTAAGTTTGCCCACTATGGAGTTAATATTGGTGATGCTTCTCTCAAAGTCAACAATGCGAGACTTTATGGGTTCTTTTATAGGTGCCTTGAATCTACTATGCTTAGGTTGAGTGCATTGTTCCTCTTACCTACAAGCTTATTGCTCAATTTGTTGCTCCTCTAGAGTGGTCACAACAATCCCTTCCTTTCTTGCCATACTCGTAACGTAATGAACAACTAGGTTGTACTTAAGATTTAACCTTTGCTTTGATACCACTTATCATGGAGTTAGATATTAATCGTGCAAACCCATGTGACACTTAATCAACTTGTAAGTGAAGATGAATTAATTAAGTCTTAGAGAGTTTTAGAGAATTAGCGTAGAGTAATGTAGATAAGGAGGAGATTTAGAAATGCTAAAGAAGTAGAGGACATAAGAGAGTTTAACAAGTGAGAGAGTTTTATTAAGTTGAGTAATCTTGCTTTACAAATGGGAGGAGTTGGCTATTTATACTTGCTTTGCCTCCTCAATGTGTGGTTACAATTAAATGGTCTAGATATTTACATATAACCTTTTAGATGACCAATTATAGTGGTTTCTTCAAGAAGTCTTTAGACATAGGCAATTTTGCATGCTTCTAAGACCTTACTTCCATGTCTTGTACAACAAATAGGCTGAGTAATGCCACTAGCCTATAGAGGTTCAGTCTAGCCTGCCTTTACTTTTAAGGAAGTTCAATGGGCTTAATCAATGTACTTGTGACACTGTGCCTTCTCTAACCAAAGCAAAGGTGGGGTGACCATCCTTTGCACTAGCTTCCATTATGAATTTTCCGATGTAACCAATCCCTTTGATGATTAAGATCTTGCTTTGACTAGCCATTGATCCAAACAATCAATTATCATAGGCCAATACCAATGGAGACAAGTGTTTGAAGCTAAAATTTGAACCTTTGAGAATAAAGCTTTTTGTGATAAAATGAAAGATGTGACATTATTTATATAGGCTTGTGTTGGGTTCATTGGTCCCTTCTTATGTGCTGTGAAAGTCTAATTGTTGTGGAGATAGAAACTAAACATATTTGTTTGTAACTTACAACTAAAAAACACTTAATGAGAGTATAAGTACCCCTTTTTGTCTACTTAAAACTTAATTAAAAAAAAATAGAGGCTACAGAAAATAGAGTTAGATGGTTGCTAAAATTTTCAGGTTGAAGTAGTATTCTTATATTTTACCATTGGAAGGTCAAATAGTATTCGATCAAACTAAAACTTGGATAACTAATAGAGGACATCTTGTTCTAAATTTTGAATTATGGAGATTGTGTTTTAAGTATTGTAAGTGTAGGTTTTTCTTCCATTTCTTAAGCCTGCATTATAGGTGTTTTTTTTTTATATGTAGTTTGGATCAATTATACAGTTGAAAGGTTGTTTGTTGTCTAATCGAGTTGAATTGTAGTCAGTAGTTAGAGAGTACATATGGCTTTATTATGGATGGTTAGATTGTGTTTAGGTGATTTGCAAAGGTAGGTTTTTTATTAGAACTAAAACCTTTAATTTCTGATAACTTTATATTTTCTTATTTAAGATAGATTTGGTAAATTGTATGGATGAACATTGATCCTTAATTCGATTGATTTTGGTCAACTGGTAGGGGACATTTAAAAGTTCCTTTTGAACATTTGGATTGTTGTTTTAAAGTCTACATGTTAAGTTATAGTTGACAAAATATAACTGGTTTGTTTTGGTCAACTCATTAGCCTTTCATTAGGTCTAAATTAAATTTGTTCAATTTGTTTGATATAATTAGGATTGTGCATCTCTATTGTGCTTATTTATTGATTATAATGCAGTTCATTTCTAGATTAGAGCATCTTGTAATTTTTCTTTTCTTTTTTTTTGATTTGAAAGGATTTTTCATGTAAAAATAAGTGTGTTCTCTTGTGCAATTGTCTTGATTGTCATATTTGTTATTCAATCATCTTCTTATAAATCCAAGTAATTGGGAGAAGTCTTACGGGCTATTTGTACTCCACTACCTTTTCTCCCATCAAAATGGTATCAGAGTTATTGGTTAGTATGTTTGGCTTGTTAGAATGATGAAGTTAAATGTGAATAGAATAGTTTGTTTAGGATTGATGAAGGAGCAAAATGAAGGATACCCCATTTGTAAAGAAATTGCATTTGCCAATATTTGTTACTATTAAATCTGAGTTTAAGATTGATGAAGAATGAGATTTTGACCATGAACAAATTTATGGTTTTATATGATAGTTTGTTGATGATATAGAGGAAGCTTAAGACTTTATATGCTTCAAAGTTTGGTAATAACAAGTTGTTCTTATTAAAGAATATGATATCATTGAGGTAAAAAGAAGGGAGTTTAGTTGCTAACCACTTGAATGAGTTTTAGGGTCTCATTGATCAGTTGTCAAGCATGGACATTAAGTTTGATGAAAAAGTTCTTAAGTCATGGTTACTTATTATATTACTTGGTTCTTTGAAGACTTTTCAAATTTCACTTGTTAATTTTGTCTCCGACGGTGTTTTATCACTAGAACTTGTAAAAGTGGTGTGTTGAATAAAGAGATAAGAAGAAAATCTTAAGGTTCATTATTATTTAAATCAGAGGTTTTGGTTACCAAAAATAAGGGGAGAAGTTAAGAAAAAGGAAAGGATAAAAAGAGTCAAAGTAAAAGTCAAAGCAAGTTAAGATCAAAGTACAAGAACATTTAATGTCACTATTATGAGAAAATGGGTCGTGTTTAGAAAAACTCCTAGAAGTGGAAGAGAGAAATCAAAGATGGTGGTGATAAACATGAGAAAAAGAATAATGGAAATGATTGTATTGTTATTGCATTTACTTTTGGGACTATTGACCTTATTATTGTTTGTCAAAAAAAAGTGATCAATTTGACATCTCATGAGACTAATTAGGTTATAGATAGTGGTGTGTCCTTTCATGTTACTTTAAGAAAGAATTCTTCATAACATACACTTTTGATGATTATGAGGCATTGAAAATGGGTAATAACAGCTTAGCATAAGTCACCGGCATTAGTGATGTTTGCTTAAATACCAACAATAGAGCACAATTGACATTGAGGGATGTTAGACATGTCTTAGATATCTGTTTGAATTTATTTTAATAAGAAAACTTGATGAATAAGGTTTTTAGAGTACCTTTAATAATGGGCAGTGGAAGCTCACTAGAGGCTTGGTTGAAAGATAGACAAGAAAGAAAATAAAATGTGTCTGTATTAATGATGATGATGAGTATAGTGACTATTTGATGAGTATTGTAAGGTACATAAGATCATACGTTAGAGGACGCCTCTTAGAACACCACAGTTGAATGATTTAACTAAAAGGATGAACAAAATATTGATTGGGAGGATTAGATGTCTACTTTTAAATGGAAAGCTACCTAAATCTTTTTGGGATGAAGCCTTTAATATGGTGATACATATGATTAAACTGTCTCTTAGTATTCCTTTATAAGGCAATGTTCTAGATAAAGTTTGGTTTTAGTAAGAAAGTCTTTTATGATCATTTGTGAGTGTTTGGCCATAAGACTTTTGTTTATATCCTAAAAGATGAAAGAGGGAAGTTGAATATAAAGACTCGGTAATATATCTTTCTTGGTTATGGTGAAGATGATTTTGAGTACTAATTATATGATCTAGTTGAGAAGAATCTTGTTAGAAGTAGAGATGTGTTCTTTGAGGATTAAAATATTAAAGATATTAAGAAGGCAACTACTTAGACTAATGATAGTCTTGTTAATATTGATATAGTTCCTTAAACACCTCTAGGTGATCAAGTTAATGTTTATGGTGATGTTTAAGAGCAAAAAGAGAATATTTAATAAGATCATAAATATGTAGGGTACAGATGATATTGATACTCCCTTAGAAGACCATTTGCCCATACTTTTACCTTTATTTCAGCCATAAAGGTTTAACAAAGTTTTGTTACCTTCTACTTAATACTCTTCTAATGAGTTTGTGATGTTAATTGAAGGAAGAGAACTTAAGTGAGCATAGATAGCATTAGATAGATGTCAAAATAGATGAGATGAAATCCTTACATGACAACTTCACTTATGAGTTAGTGAAGTTACCTAAGGGTAAATGGATTTTGAAAAATCAGTGAGTTTACAAGATGAAACAAAAAGAGAACACTTCATATCCGCGATATAAAGTAAGATTAGTTGTCAAGGGATTCAATTAGAAGCAAGACATTAACTTTGAAGAGATCTCAACAATGGTGAAAATATCTTCCATCTAAGTTGTATTGAGTTTGACTGCATGATAAGACTTAGACATTAAGTATATGGATGTGAAAATGATATGGTGACTTGGAAGAAGAAATTTATATAAAGCAACCATAGGGATTTGTGGTGAATAGAAAATAAGATCATATGCATAAGTTAAAAAAGAGCATGTATGGTTTAAAACAAATTCCAAGGCAATGGTATAAGAAGTTTAAATCTATTACAGGGGATCAAGGCTACTAGAAGACTACTTTTGATCAATTTGTTTTTGGTTAGAGATTCATTAATGATGATTTCATCATTTTATTATTTTATGTTAATGATATGCTTATTGTTAGTCATAATACTTTTAGAATTGTTACATTGAAATGAGAGTTGAGTAAGTTTTTTGCCATGAAGGACTTAGGACTAGCAAAGAAGATTCTTACCATGTCAATTACTCGGGATAGGAAAAACAAGAAGTTGTATTTGTCTTAGAAGTAATACATTGAAAAGGTGTTTTAGAGATTTAATATGGATAAAGCTAAAGTGTTAAGCACTCCTCTAGCTACACATTTTAGATTATTTATCAACAAATGTCCTTCCATAGGCAAAAGAGGAGGAAGAGATGTATAAGGTTCTTTATGTATTAGTTGTGGATAGTTTGATGTATGTAATAATATACATGAGGCCTGATATAATTCATACAGTTGGTACAATTAATTGGTTCCTTTCAAATCCTGATAAAGAGCATTAGAATACGGTGAAGTGAATATTAAGATATTTGCAAGGCTATAATGATTTGAGACTTTATTTTGGGAGTAATAAGCCTACTTTTATTAGATGTACATATTCATATATGACAGGTAATATTAACACTAGAAGTCTACTTTGAGTTATTTGATTACTCATACAGGAGAGCAATTAGTTAGTAATTTTAGTTGCAAAAGTGTGTTACATTATCTTCTACAAAAGCAGAGTTCATTGTTATAACCAAAACATGCAAAGAGTTACTTTGGATTAAATGATTCATGAAAGAGCTTTGAATAACTAATGTGTTGTATTGTGATAACCAAAGTGCAATCTATATTGGTAATAATCTAACTTTTCATTCTAGATCAAATTATATTGATATGCAGTATCATTTAATATGCAATGTTTTTAATTCTAAATAACTGGTACTTGAAAAGATTCATATAAATGATAATGTCATTAATATGTTGACGAAGACCTTGCTAAGAGAGAAGGATGAGCTATGTTGTTCATGAGTCAAGATGACTAATACCTTTATATAATTGGGAGGGGGAGAATTACTAACTTTATTAATTCCTTCCTATATGGTGTGGGAGCCACATGAGAAGCAACTAATGACCAAGTGCAAATTGAAGTATGTGTTTTATTATAACGATCAAAGTGCAATCTATCTTGGTAAGAATTCAAAGTTTCATACTAGGTCAAAATATATTGATGTGCAGTATCATTAGATATGTGATGTTATTGATTCTAAATAGTTTGCATTTGAAAGATTTATATGAATGATAATATTGCTGATATGTTGATAAAGAAAGTATTAAGAGGGAAGTTTGAACTATGTTATTCATTGGTTGAGATGACAAATACCTCCACATAGTTGAAAAGGGGAGAATTGTTAAGCTTATTGCTCCCTTCTTATATGGTATGAGAGTTCAATTGTTGTGGAGATAAAGTTCAAATGTATTTGTCTTTGACCCATAACCGAAAAACACTTAATGAGGGTATAAATATCCTTCTTTGGCTACTGAAAGCCTAATTAAAAACAAAAAAAAAAAAGACAAAGAGGCTACAAAAGGAGAGAAAAAAAGAGTTGGGTGGCTATTGAAATTTTAAGCTTAAGGAATGTTTTTTTTTATCTTATTGTTGGAAAGTCAAATAGTTTTCGATTGAGTTGAAAATTGACAAGATAATAAAGAACGTCTTGTTCTTGATTTTAAATGTTGGAGATTGTATTTTGAGCATTATAAGTCTAATTTTTTCTTCAATTTCGCAAGTTTACATTCTGGACATTTTTTTGTATGTAGTTTTGATCAATCATACAATTGGAAGATTATTTATTGTTCGATCAAACTAAATTTTGGTTAATAGTTCGAAAATACATATATCTTTATTGTAAATGGTTGGATCATGTTTTGGTGATTTGCAAAAGCAGGTTTTTGATTCATAACTAAAATCTTTGAATTTTGATATTGTAAATGGTTGGATCATGTTTTGGTGATTTGCAAGAGCAGGTTTTTGATTCATAACTAAAATCTTTGAATTTTGATAATATTTTATTCTCTTATCTATAATAGTTTCGGTAAATCATGTGAATAAACATTAATCTGTAGTCTAATTGAGTTTACATTTGGTCAACTAGTAAGGGACATTTAGAAATTCATTTAAAACAATTAAATTGTTGTTTTATGGTTTACTGGTTAAGTTGTGGTTGACAAAATGCGACTATTTTATTTTGGTCAACTCATTAACTTCTCATTAGGTCTTAATTGAATTTGTGCAATTGGTTTGATGCAATTAGAGTTGTATATTTCTATTGTACTCATTTATTAATTATAATAGAGTAGATTTCTAGACCTAAGTATTTCATGATTTTTTTTTTATTCGAAGGAATTTTTTACATAGAAATTGATGTGTTCTCTTATGTAATTGTTTTAGTTGTCATATTTGTTATTCAATTATTTCTCATAAGTTCAACCAAATGGAAGAAATCTCTTAAACTATTTGTACTCTGCTACTTCTTTTCCTATTAGCTTATGTACATGGTAATCAAAACAATGTAGTTGCTAACAATTTTCTTTTCTCAAGTTAATTTGCGTGGAAAAATTGACTTGTTACGAGAACTAACCGAATGCCATATTTTGACATTTGATTTAGTTGGCATGTTGTCATGTGGTTATTTGTTTCAATAGCCTAACCAATTTCAACTTCCTTAGGATAATATGAGCAAAGTTTTGGATAGAGGTTTAAGAATTAATCTCAAATTCTCTCACATTCTCACAAATTTTAATTCTAACACCTAAAAAATTCACAATGAAAAGGAAATAAAAATAATATGTAATTCTATGATATATAAATATAAATATAGATACATGATTATAGATATAAAATAATACGAATATGATAACACATTGATTTTTAAAAAAATTATGACAGTATATCATTTAAGAAAGTTATTATATTATTTTACATTATCATCATTATTTTTTTAAAATTTAAAGAATAAATTATATCTATATATAAGATAATATTCAAAAAATTATAAATTAAAATGCCCAATATAATTATTAAAATAAAATATATTTATCAATTATTCTATTTTTTTAATTAAAAACTATTTAATAATATGTTCATTAAAAAAGAATTATTATGTATGTTATTTTTAAACATTTTAAAATTAACATGTTAATAATAAGTCTTGCATTGAAATTTATTTTTTATTTTTATTTTTTGAAACACATGTTAGTGTGTTTGATAAGTATTTGACAATTATCATCTCTAATTTTAGAAGTATCCAAGTTTTATACATGTTCACCTAAAATTCCAAGTGGACAAACAAGCTGGACAATGGAAGAAAATCTTAGATCAGTTGCAAATGGTCGTTTATAAACAGTCTTTTTTTGTCCTCTATAGCCAATTTTCAAGCAGCATTTGAAAGGTCAGAAATGCTCATTGGCGGAACACCAAAACAAACGTTAGGTAAGGGATAATATCGATTTTTCAATGGACATGCGCGAGACAGGCATGACCCCAAAATTGAGATTTGAGAATCGTTTCTCCCGGCTGCTGTTCTGGAGTCTTAAGTTGGGGATGATGCGCTTGGACTTTATGCGTACAAGGTTCAAACGTGTTTGGTGAGGCAGCGTTTGTCAATTTTGTACTAATTTCCAGCGCTCAACACTGCAAAATAATGACATTTCCCCTTCAAGAAATTACATTCGGTATAGTTATAAGTTTCACATTTCTAAATTAAGCATATGGCTGGTTATGAGAATTTTTTTATAAAAAAAATTGTGTAATTTAAGACTTAAAAGGAGGAAGAAAAGAACAACCAAAAAAATAATAATATAATTTGGTAGTCGAAGGAGAGGGAAAATGGATGTTTTCTTATGTAATTGAAGGGAAGAGGAGTGGATCAATGAGGTTAAAACTGAAAAATGCGTCAGAAGAATGATGCTGCAGAAATTTTAGATCAAAAGAGCAATAATGACATATCAGAAACCATTGTGGAGAATACTGTAAATAGAGAGTAATGAAACTCAATAACCACACATGTCATATTGATCTGCTGCTTCTTTGTATAAAAACTTCGAAAAATTACAAAATAGTTACACAAAGGTTCAAGGAGGAGGCATGCTAATTTCTTGTTACAATACGAAAGCCCTTTCTTGACAGAGTTGCAAGACTCAAGACAAATCCTTGAGTTTTTTTTTAGACTAGAAAATACAAGGAAAGTTGAACCCATTTACTAGTTCTAAACTTTGCAGCATATTTTACCTTGAACATAAACAACCTTTCTTGACTTTATGTTTCAACTTGAAAATATGATCTTTGCATCTTCCATTACCCCCCCCCCAAAAAAAAAATCATTTAATGTCAAGTATCAATTACCATAACTACTCCTCGTATCTTGAACACTTAAGTTGATTTGATTATGCTTCATGCATACTGTTGGCTCTTTTTGATTTTTTTTTGGTACAAAAACCAAATCTGAAAGCTTGCACAAACTAAAAATTATTCTCAGTAATAGGAAGATTCACATAGAAAGATTCAATGAGTAATTTTTCGACAAAATCATTAGCATTTGAATTCTTAAAAGTTTCACTCTTGAAACTAAGACATGAAAAATGAGGATTGATCTTTTGATTCAGTTTTGACGAAGATGGCCACATTTGGCGCTGATTTTGTTGCCTTAAGCACGACTAATCAGATGTTTTAGCATGTTTTTGTTCTGAAACTTCATTCAAGGTCAAAGAGAACTTGTTTTCAACCATTGCAACTTTTAAAATTTCAAAGTTGTTGGACTTGTGAACTAAACAAAAGTTTTTTTCAAAGGTTACTAAATAACCTATTTTTAGAATTTAAGCAATACTTAAGAGATATTGATGCAAGTAAGGAATGAACAAAACTTTAAAGATGAGCTTGATAACTTTGCTGATTTTCAGAGAAATTATCCCTTTGCCTACAAATTCAACTATAACACCATTCCCAAGCTTGACATGAATTTTAGAGATTGAATTTAACTCTTTCTAGGGTCTGGAGTTACTACACATATGACTAGTGTATCCACTGTCAATAACAAAATTTTTCTCAAAAATCTCTTTATTCTTCACCAAGTTATATGACTTGATTAACAATTTCATTAGTTGATCAACAAAATCTTTCATATTCTCAAATTCGTTTTTATCTTCGTAACTTCAAATTATCTTCCAAGATTTAGAACTTGCATCTTCTCAGTTTTAAGATCACCTTAAAAGCCCTCTTGGAGCTTGTCCCGAACTTGTTTTGTTGACACACACATAATGATTCTTGTGAACGTGACATCTGAAAGTGTAAAGTGAATACAAGTGAGAGCTTTGAATCCTTTTGAGTTTTATTCATTGTGAGATTTGATTTGAGTTAGAGAGGGATTCTTTGGTAGGACTAGAGGTTTAGCTCTTGTTTCCATAACCTCCCACATGTCCAATGCCTTCAAATAGGTTTTCATTTTTACAGCTCATATAACTTAGTTCTCTCCTATAAACACATAAGGTGAAGGAGGCGAAAAGTTGTTAGAAGCCTTAACAAATTTGATGTTTTGGTTTTTAAACAAGTGGTTAATTATTTTTGGGATCCAAAAATGATTTTTAGAGGTCCTCTATGATCAAGCAATGGTGTAATACCATTTGAAGGAAAAAGAAGTGGATTAATGAGTTTAAAACTGAAAAATGCAGTAACAAAGTGATGCTGTAGAAATTTAAGATCAAAAGAACAATAATAACATATTAGAAACCATGGTAGAGAGTGCCTTAAAGAGAGACTAACGAAGCTGAAAAACTAGACATGTTCTATTGATCTATTACTTCTTTGTATAAAAGTTGAAAAAGTTACAATATGATTACATAATAACTTAAGGATGATGTATGCTAATTGCTTATTACAACAAAGAAAAAAAAAAAAACACTTTTCTTGACAATGATGCAAGGCTGAAAAGAAACTCTTAGTGTTTTCACATTAGACATACACGGAAAGTTGATCATATATACAAATTAAATCCTTTCTTGTTTATTTTCTTTATGAACAAATAATTTGAATTTTAAGATTTAACTTGAAAATCTAATCTCTACAGTTTTTACTAACAAAAATAATATCATTAAACGGGTAAACGTCAATTACTAACAATAACAATTGATTTTGATACAACTAATATGTCAGAATTAATATTAGGTGATTATTAATTATTATTTGATATGTATAGGTAATTTGCCTTCCCTATTAAAAGGTATGAGGCTGGATGATTGAAGAATAGCAACGGGACAAGGTAGAGGCAGGAAGTGTCCTCTCAATCCTCGTCCATATTTTATAACTAGTCTCTATCATCATCTTTATATCCATTTCAACAAGGTGGGAGTTTAGAATCTCATCCCGTACTCAATGGCCATTGGGGATATCCATCCTCACCCCGCCCTCACCCCCCCATTTTCTCAGTAAAAAATAATAATTTTCAAAATAAATTCTTAAATTCTAAAATATCAAACTAGCCACTAATTCAAGTACAAAAGGATTAAATTGTAATCAAATAAAAAGGGTAGAGTTATATTTAATATGTTAATTTAGTTAAACTGTGCCTTTATAAAAAATATTTGTATAACTATTATATAAAGGGAAAAATTGTAATCCAATAATTCGAGGTCAATGTTAGGGTCAAGGCCAATGTCGAGGTTGAGGTTAGGGTGAAAAATATAAATACAAATTTTGTCTCCATTTCTAATTAAAAATTCAGGGTGTTAAGGCAAGGACCCCTTATCCCCATTTAATTTTCTTTGACCCTTCTTTCGTCGGGGCAGGACAAATCCCTATAGAGTTAAGGACCATTGCCATCCCTATAGTGCAAGCACGGAAAATGAGCAAGTTAAGGAACATAACTAAGTTTAGGCAAAAATGGAGAAGAACCACAATTCTTCCCCTACAATCATGGTGCTATGCATTCAGAGTACAACCCCATAATCGCCGACCTATTCAGGAAAGTTGTTGTAATAGGCATTGCGGGTAACACAAAATTTTTATCTTTGTGCTTATAGTCTTTCTGTTTTTTAAGAAAAAGATTGACACTTTATTTATTTACATAAAGTATGTAAACTTTGTTTAATAAAGGAAAAAAACATGACTTAGTCAATCTCTATGCCACATAACCTCTTCCATATTAAATAAAGTTATTTTCATTAATTCTTGAGCTACGCCATTGGTATCTATGCTCACATGATGAAGGCTGAAACTCCCAAAATTAGATGACAAGGCCTTCACATTCTTTGCCAACAGCCCAACCAATGAACATGTCATTTGTTAAGTTACATAGCTCGACTTGCTCGTAGCCAATAAGATTCAATGCATATACATAAAAGGGACATCCTAGCCCATTTTACATCTTCCCACGAACCACTAAAAGCCCAACTAAACCTTTGGCAAAAGTGAAATTAGGCTCTTTTTTATTGTCATAGAATACCATGCCTACCACATCTATATTGTCTTATCACATCCATAAGCATGTAGTTTCCATCTAACTTGATTTTGTTGTGGCAACGTGGGTCGTTATGGTAGTGTTGCCTCTCACTTATAGTCCATATAAAGCTTGAAAGCCATATCATGTGCGATTCAATTTGCTTCCTCCCTACTTGTAGCAATTTTCTTCCCCTTTATAAAGGTTTCAAGGCTGCCACTTTTATAACTTCATTATCATTAGTTTCCAATAGAGACCTAAACTAGTTGGTGAACTCACTTTGCAGATTACCCTATACCCACAAGTCAAGGGGGCTAAGAAACTATATCACTACTACCCGCGAACAATGAATTATAGCATGAGTAATTGTCTTAATCTTTCTTCTAAATCTTATGCACTTGCCATCAATGATCAATCCTTTATGTGCCAAATTATCATTTGTTGGTAGATAACCATTACATCCTCTCCAAATAAAATGCTTAACCTTACTTAGGATTCGTATGTGTCAAATCTTCTTCCAGCAACTTGATCCTTGATTGGTGTTAGAAGAATTTGGAATAGAGGGGTCGTACCATCGCAAGATTGGACAAGACGATAGGCACTTTTAACTATATAGGTTCCAATGCAGTCATTTTGTCAAGTAAGCTTATCTTATGGGCCCTTAACGTTAAAGGGGAGAGAAAGAATTTGAGAGCTCTCAGAAGGCATAAAGGATCGTTTGACTATTGCCTTCCGTTACCATTTTGTGTCCGGGTCAATCAGCGATGCTACAAAATCAGATTCTAGTTGCACGAGTGGTTAAAGAACCTTAAATTCATTCTGTTTAAGGAGCCAAGGGTCATGCCAAATGTTCACTTCCTCGCCATTGCCAACCATCAACCAGAACTTTTTGCAGCAAAGAACGACCCTCTGTAATACTCCTCCAAGTATATCATGGATTAAAGCCCTGTCGAATATCCAAAAAAGAACTCCTAGGATAGTAGAGAGCTTTGATTATTCTAGATAGCAAAGAACTATAATTAACAAGAAGTTACATGTTTGTTTGCCAACATGGTCAAATTGAAATTTGAAAGGTCTCGAAAGCCCAGTCCACCATTAGATTTAAACAGTCAATTTTTTAAAAGAGGTACAATGGATTTTTCTTTTCATATGGGAGCTGGCCCATCAGAAATGATTTACCATCAAAGCTAGCTCATTACAGCCAGTTTAAGGCAATAAGAAATAGCTCATATTATACGTGGGTATTGCCTGAACAACTGTTTTTATCGAGACTTCCTTGCCAGCTCTGATAAGCATTTCTCCTTTCATCACACCTAGTTTTTCCCTCACCTTGTCAAGAACCATGCACAACACCGTCTTTAGGGAATAACTCACCAACATTTCTAGGCCAAGATATTTATGGTCGCTCTCTTGCAAATGCGTACGTACACTATGAATCTTTCCATCCTTTATTGCATTACACATTAAGAAGAAAGACCATCTGCACATATTAAAAAGAGATAAGGAGAAAAAGGATCACCCTGTCTAAGACCTCTGGATGGGCAAAGAGATTTCCTAAAATTAGAATTCGCGACCAAGGAATAAAAAACTGTTGTCACACATCTTATTACTACCTTCACCCACTCTAAAACAAACCTTACAAATGATATTCTCTAGAAAAGCCCACTCCACTTGATCATACGCTTTGCCCATAAAAGCTTCAAAGCCATGCAACTCTTTTTCCTCAAATATTTATGCTTTATGTAGTGGAACATCTCAAAGGTGATAGAAGCATTATGTATGATTACATGGCTAGACAAAACCACTTTGAGATTTTGAGATAATTTGTGAGAAAATAATCTTTAGCCTATTTACAATGGCCTTTGTTATTACGTTGAAAATGACACTGCAAAAATTGATAGACAAAAAACCTTTGCACGTTGTTGACAGAGCCACTTTAGTTATGAGGCAAATTTATATGTGATTAATGGAACTAGGGTCTTCTTTGTGATTAAGAATACCAATACCTTAGTTACCATGTCATCACTTACGATATACCGAAAGGATTGGAAAAAGAGGGCATGCATACCATCAAGACATGGGGCATTTGTTGGATAAGTTTGCTCAAGTGCTTGAAGGATTTCTTCCCTTGTATTTGCTTTAGTCAACCAGTTGTTCATCTCCTTATTCACCCTTCTATTTATAGACTCCAAGACTGGCTACATGTTACGGTTTCCTTGAGCGCAAAATAAATTTTTATAATAGTACATGAAGGTTGTCACGATCTAAGAATTCGTATAGTGCACTATGTTGTTCCCATCCATAATTCTTTGTATGAAATTCTGCTGCCTCCTTTGAGATGCCATAGGACGAAAAAAGCTAATGTTCTTGTCAGCCTCTTTAAACCATGTTGCCCTAGACCTCCGTGCCCACATTGCCTCTTTTCTCTTCAGTAACTCATCAACTTTGAATTGTGTTTGTTTTAGAGCCATGAGATTTTCCACAAAGGGTGGGAGCTTCTCTAATTCTTGTTGCCATCTCTTTAGGTTTTGTAGCAATAAATTAATGTTCTCAAAAGTTCTTTGATCCCTTTTAGCCAGAGACCTACCACATAAGTTCACCATGTCTGACAGTTTGAGAGGAAACCATTCAAAATGTGCTAGATTTGAAGAATCTACTACCATTGCCCCTATAAAAGCTCCCTTCACAAAATACTTTCAAAGCAAAAGAATTTTTGTTTTGTAGGAGTTGATTTTAGAGGCAAGTCAAGTGTTACGTCAAGTAGATTATGGTTTGACCAAAGCGTAGTAAGTGGTTGACTTTGGCATTGGGATATAAATCTAGGACATCTCAAGTTGTGAATGCTCTATCATGTCTTTCTTGGACAATCTCCTTTCTCTCTCTTCCATCAGTTCGTGTGCATTCAAAGTCTTGAAAATCAAGTTCTATTATGTTATATTAATCCTTGATACACTTGTACCTAAAGGATTGGTGTTGTTGTCCTGCATCTTCAATAGCAGCATTGCAGCAACAACAGCAGCAGGTTGCACCAGTAGGAAATGCAACAACAGTAATAACAGCACCAGCAGCAGGATGTAGTAGGCTAAGAATCAAGTTAGTTATGATAGAATGTAGTATTTTAAGAAAAATATGAATTTGAAATTTGTATTCAAATTTGAATTTTTCAAAAATGCAATCATGAAGACCTATGTAATTTAATTTTGTAAGAATTATATAATTGTCTATATAAATAAGTTAAATGATCAATGAAAATAGATCTTTCATTCCTGAAAAACCAAATTAAGGTCTCCTGCAAGTCCCACTTACTGTTCCTTTGTCTTTTCCTTCTTTCCTTCCTTCCTCTATTGCATTCATCCACATCCTGCACAAAAACCTAAAAAGGGCATCCAAAACTAACAATTTGGTATCAAAGCATCTAACCTGTTCTTAAGGGACCTGTCAAGCCTTGACAGATACCAACCCAAGAGAAGCAATATACCAAAAAAAGTAATTCCTTTTCTATCAAACAAATCTAAGCCTCACTAACATGACATCTCTCAATTTCACACCACCACCACCACCACCATTAAAGTTTTCTAGAGACAACTATCTTTAATAGACAATAATGATGAAGGCATACCTCAAGGCCCTTGACCTTTAGGAAGTCATAAAAAGTAGAGCTACAGTGGCTTCACTCCCTACAAATCCCACTATAGTTTAACTGAAGAATCACGATGAGCAGGTTTCAAGCAATACAAGGCCTTGGCATGCATACATTCAGTTGTAATATAAGTCATATTCAATAAAATAATGACTCGTGAAATAATCCAAGAAGCTTGGAGCAAATTAAGAGAGGAGTATGTTGGAAGTGAGAAGACTAGATCCATGCAGCTGCTCAACTTAAGAAGAAAGTTTTAGTTATTGAGAATGAAAGATGCAGAAAAGATTAAGGAATACAGTGACAGGCTGTTAAAATTGGTCAATTAGATCAGGCTTTTGGGAAGAGACCTCACAGATGCAAGCATAGTGTAAAAAATGCTTATGAGCTTGTTAGAGAGGTTTAAGTTTAAGATTTCTTCCTTGAAAGACTCTAAAGATTTAACCAAAATCACTTTGGGTGAGCTAATTGTTGCCCTATAAGTATAGGAGCAAAGGAGGCTAATGAGGCAAAAGGAGGCAATTGAAGATGCTATTCCTGTCAAACATATTAAGAAGAGTCAACAAAAGAAAATGAAGGAACAAGAGAGTAAGTAACCAGTTAAAAATCCAAAATGTAACACCTTAAGTGGAAAGCAATCAACACAGTTATGTTCTCACCGCAAAAAGGCAAATTACCTCCTTAAATATTGTTGGTGGAGGCCTGATGTTGTCTGTAGAAGTTGCAATGAAAAGGGCCATTGAGAGAAGGTTTGCCCAAAGAAGAAAGCAGCAAAGCATAAGTAGCAGACTCAAACAGCTTATGGTAAGGAGAAGGAGGAAGAAAAGCATCTCTTCATGGTTAGACTTAAAACTAGTAGCAAAGAGACTGATGTCTAGCTGGTTGATAGTGGCTACACAAACCATATGTCTCCATACCTATCTCTTTTTAAAAATCTTGATAGAAGTTTTACTTTCAGGGTTAAAATAGGTAATGAAGACTTTATACAAGTCCAAGGCAAAGGTGCAGTTGCAATCTAAACTCCCATAGGTACAAAGCTTGTTGCTGATGTATTGTTTATTCCTCAAATTAAGTAAAATCTCATGAGTGTTGGACAACTTCTTAAAAAAGGCTATTCATTAGAATTCAAAGATACTGCATGCACTATCTATAACTCTGGTGGAATCAAATTAGTTACAATTCCAATGAATAAAAAGGGCCTTCAGATGAAAATGCAACATTTAGAATGCATTACATGCTTGTAACCCTTGATGTTAAGTCTTTGTGGTATAAGAAGCTGTGGCATATACATGATTCAAGTTTACTAAACTTGGGAAGAAAGCAACCAATGAGAGACTTACCATAATTGACCAAAGGAGGAGCTGTCTATCAGGCTTGCCAGCAAGGGAAGCAGACCTGAATTCCTTTTTCAACTGATCAAGCCTGAAGGAGTAAGGAGAAACTGCAACTAGTTCATTATGACACTTGTGGTCTAATGAATATTGAGTCATTCAAAGGTAACAAATACTCTGTGATCTTCATTGATGATTTAAAGAGGTATTGTTGGATCTATTTCTTAAAGCAGAAGTCAGAAGTTGCTAAAATTTTCAAGCAATTTAAAGTTTTGATGGAAAATCAAAGTAACTGCAAAATTAAGGCCATAAGGAGTGATAATGGTGCTGAATTTGCTTTTGGAAAATTCATAGACATTTGTAATGCAGCTGGGATTAGGCAGCAGCTGACAGCTCCATACACACCTTAACAAAATAGGGTGAGTTAAAGAAAAAATAGGAGCATTATGGAGATGTCTAGATATCTTCTATTTGAAAAAAACATGCCAAAGAGGTTTTAGGTAGAAGTAGCAAGTACAATAATTTATTTGCTGAATATGCTACCATCCAAGGTATTAGAAAATCAGACTCCCTTTGAGACTTGGTATGGATTCAAGTCATCTGTAGCATATCTTAAGGTGTTTGGTTGTTTATGCTATGTATTGATACCAAGGAAAGAGAGGAGCAAGTTAGATCACACGACTGTACCTTGCATTTTCATTGGCTATACAAGTTCAATTCAAAATTATAGGATCTTCAATCTTTTAATTGGCAAAATCAGTACCAGTAAAGAATTGAGATTCTGTAAAGACCAAAACTGGAGCTGGAAGGACTCCTGTGTAAGGAGATATAATTCAGAAGCTGATCATCTTCAATCTAGAGAGGGAGATAAAGATGCATAACCTGATTCAGAAGAGGACTTTCCTACACGAAGCACAAGACCTCTTAAAGATGTGTATGAAAGAAGTGCAGTGGCAACATTTGAGCCAACAAGCTATGAAGAAGCAAGTAGAAGTAGATGCACCAAATGGAAAGAAGCAATGCAGTTGGAGAAGGATATAATTCAGAAAAATCAATCCTGGATTTTGGTTGATAAGCCTGCAGTCAAGAACCCTATTGGTCTAAAATGGATCTATAGGGTCAAGTTCAATCCAGATGGATTAATCAACAAGTATAAGACAAGGCTTGTGGCTAAAGGCTTTGCACAATAGTATGACTTAGACTATATTTAAACATTTACTCCTGTGGCGAGGTTAGATCCAATCAAGTTTCTGTTAGCTCTTGCAGCATAACATGGATGGACAGTTTATCAACATTTCTGAATAAGGAGGTGTATGTTGAATAACCTCAAGGCTTTCAGAGGAAAAACATGAAACAGAAAGTGTACCTACTGAAGAAAGTCTTGTATGGATTAAAGCAAGCTCTTAGAGCTTGGTACAACAAATCAATGATCACCTCCTCAAGCTTTCGTTCAACAGAAGCTTGAATGAAGCCACACTATATGTAAGGGAGCACAATCATGAAGTTGTAATTGTGTCTCTCTATGTAGATGACTTATTGGTAATGGGCAACAACTTGCAATTGGTTGATTACTTTAAGGTTGAAATGAAAAAGCTATTTGAAATGACAGACCTGGGAGAAATGAAGTTCTTCCTAGACTTAGAAGTCCATCAATCTTACAATGGAATCTTCATAAACCAGGAGAAGTTTACCAAAGATGTTCTAAAGAGGTTCCAAATGGAGAACAATAAAGAAACAAGCACTCCCATGGCTGTTGGAATGAAGCTAATGAAGGAAGATAGAGCTGCCAAGGTGGATGCATGTAGATTCAGGAGCTTGGTTGGATGTCTTCTCTACTTGACAACATCCAAACCAGAAATCATGCAATTCACGAGTCTTCTTTCAAGATACATGCATAATCCTTCTCAAATTCACCTCAAAAGGGGTATTGAGGTACATTAAAAGATCAAATAACCTTGGAATCATGCTTGGCAGATCAAGGAAATTGAAGATGGCAGGATATATAGACAGTGACTGGCTGGCTCTCAAGATGATATGAGAAGCATCTCTAGGTACTTGTTTACCTTAGGCTCAGGTACCTTTTGCTAGAATTCAAGGAAGCAAACAGTAGTTGCTCAATCAATTGCAGAAGCTGAATGCTTGGCAGTGACTGCGAGGGTGAATTAGACCATTTGGTTGAAGAGGATGCTTGAAGATCTCAGAATTGGGCAAACTGAACCAACACTCATATACTGTGATAATCATACCACAATTGGAATCTTTAAAAATCCAATTCTTCATGGTAGAACCAAGCATTTTTTGATAAAATTTCATGCTGTGAAGGAAGCTCAACAAAACAAGGAAATAATCCTAACCAACTGCCCAACAAAAGATCAGCTTGTTGATATGCTAACAAAGCCTCTCAATAAAGCAACATTTAAGTATTTACAAGATAAGCTAGGGATGCAGCACTGCAACACCAAGGAGGAGAATTGAAGGATTGGCGTTGCTGTCCTGCATCTTCAATGGCAGCATTGCAGCAGTAACAGCAGCAACAGCAGCAGGTTGCACTAGTAGGAAATGTAGTAACAGCAATACCAACACCAGCAACAAGATGCAGTAGGCTGAGAATCAAGTTAGTTATGACAATTAGGTTAGTTATGACACGATGCAGCATTTTAAGAAAAATTTGAATTTGAAATTTGTATTCAAATTTAAATTTTTCAAAAATGCAATTATGAAGACTTATACAATTCAGTTTTGTAAGAGTTATATAATTGTCTATATAAACAAGTTAAATGATCAATGAAAATAGATCTTTTGCTCCTAAAAAACCAAATTAAGGTCTCCTGCAAGTCCTACTTACTGTTTTTCTGCCTTTTTCTTCTTTTCTTCTTTCCTCTGCTGTATTCATCCATATCCTGCACAGAAACCTAAAAGGGCATCCAAAACTAACATTACCTGTTCATAAACTCAAGTGATCTTTGTCGGCTTCCTTGCTTTTGAAAGGAAAACATAATTTTGTAGAAGTCTCGCTACAAAGCCAAGGCTTCCGACTCTGTCCTTGTAAATTGCGGATTAATTTCCACGTTAGATTTTTGTTATCATCTTCTGGGTAGCCATATCTATCTGTGAAGTTGTAATCAATAATTTGTTTGCTGTCGCAAATCAAGGTATCAATATGATGTTCAGATGTTGTTTGCAAGCTCACAGAGACGAAGTACTTCCATAACAATCCAATCTCTCTCCACGCTCTATATCATTGCCTTTACAGTCCACAAAAAGAATCATTTAAATATTTCAGTTTTGGCATCAACTCTTCCATCTCAAAAGGTTCCAGTCTAGTTTCCGTCATAAAAATAGACTGGGAACTTGAAGCTCGACAAGCTTCAGCAATCTTTTAACTGAACCAATGGAGGCACCAATGCCTTCACCAGCACCAGAACCTGCTGTTTCTAAAAGCAGAGAAGTTACTTTGACAAGGATCCTTACGAGGAAATTAATGGGAATTTGCCAATCATGCATGTGATGCTTAAGTTCAACGTCTTTCCTTGTTTAAAAAGCTCCTTTTGAAGGTTTCGTGCAGTCAGCACCAGTGGTAGAATAAATGTGAAAGTATAACACAAGACAGTAGATACATATAGGTCTATACATGTCTATCTGTGCTGGAGAAAACAGTTGCATAAAAAATCTGCCATGCTGTAAATTAAGTACAAGAAAAACCGAATCCTTCTCTTCTCACAACTTTGCACTCAGCCACAGACGTTTTGATCCAAAACAGAACACAAAAGGTTTCTTCTGCACAGAACATAATGGAAAAACCAATGATTCATTGTTTCACGGAAAGAAGCTGATGAAGTGCCTGCCTAAGTGGTCTAATTAGGAAAATAAATCTGGAATACGGCCATTCACATTGCAGCGGTACCCCTTTTTCACCTCGATCTTTTGTTCAAATTTGATTGACACTAACAACAGACCAATGGGGGGAAGTTTACCGGAACTCCAAGGCATTGCCAGCACCATTGGGCACACATTAAGTGATTAAGGTGCTGAAAAATGAAAAGCAATTCTCCAGGCTAGACTTAGTCATGCAATTCGATATGGTTGTGTGCTACGATTCTTTTATTGACAGAATATAACACATTTAATCCACTTTTTCTGAATACCTTTATTTTTATCGACATGATGAATACCTCCTTTGTATGAAAGCCATGTATTGTTCTGGGGAAGTTGGCCGAATCTCTTGTTCTCAATATTCAGGCATTTTGAAGTCCTTTAGTTCAAATGTAACAGAAAGTTTAAGTCTAACCAGTTAAATTAGTGGGGTTAGTTGATCATGTTAGTGGATAAGTCTGACTACATCAGACCAGGCCATGCTTCTTAGATGAGAATGTGTGGCTAGTATGCATCAGGATGTTCTACTTTTGATGTCCTTGTTTCCATATAAGCCAGTCACAGTAGATAGAATAATTTGTAGATGGAGCTGTCAAAGGAATGGAGTATATTGTCTAAAATTCCTTCTCCCTTTATCTTCATTACTTTGCTGTAGCAACAGTGTCTCTCCGCAACTGTTCATTATTGAGATGGAGAAGTTTTTTCCATTTTCTTAAGTTTAAGGCTTCTAAAGCCTTCAAGGACCATTTATCACAATTGTTTACTACTACATAAAAGGTCGCAAGCAACTGGGATTGGCTACTGTGCAGGTGTAGTAAAAAAGAGAGGAGAAAGTTGTAACTTTATTCATCAGAAAACTATTGCTGAACTGCGACAGGTATATTGCACAGAACTCAAAACATTAAAATGCCCTTCAGCCAGAAATGTCCAATAAGCAACTGTATGCCGTTTAGTACAATATGTGACGGGAATAGCAGATTTAAATTGCTTCACACAAATTGCTCAAGGTATTCTTCGACGGAGGTGTATTTGACATCTGGATAGAGCTCAGAGACCTCGGCACCCCATGATGGATCAACTTCATAATTGGTCTGGTCACCCTTTATGAAGACTGAATGATTGATTGACAGGATAATATTGGTCGGAATGGGAGCCTCTGTAAGAATGAAAACGAAGCCAAGCACAAAATAATCAACATGAAAATACTTCCACCAACATAAAAACCTGCATGTCCATCTAGAGATATGGTTGAGAAGCGAACTTGGTAAGCAAATAAAAAAGGGACTATGCAAATATTGATATCACTTTCTTCTACGGGTTGGCATATTAACTTACCTTGGATGGCTTTCAGAACCTGTTCTTCCGAAACATAGGTTTTCTCAAGGGTTTTGCCTATCTTCTTCTCCCAGAGGGCAACAAGCTCATTGAAAGAGTAGATGTTTTTGGGAGGCCTAAAGGCGAGGGTCTTATTCAAGGTTCTTGGATCATCCACAGCTTTAATGGTGTAGGTTGCAATGTCCTCTTCCTTGTTGAAAATTGCTGCTCGCATGAAAACATGCATAATTGAGCTAATTCAATCTCGGCAGAAGTCATCTTTAACAGATACAAATTTACAATACAATTAAGAAAACAATAAAACGTAACGTTAGTTACCCTTGGGATTGCCATCTCCTAAGATTGAGACCTTGTCTCTCGGAGGAGCAGTAACTCCTTCCTGGCACAATACAGGGAGAAAATAGCCAGCAAAGTAGTTGCAAGGCGCATAAGTATAAGGGATTCCGGCAGCCTCAACGGCACGGCGAATTTGGGCCTTAATCTCAAATATAGATTTCATCGGCTCAACCGCACTAACGCGATCCGCGTCATTTCCAAACTCTGAAGGAAAAAATCTCTGCACAATGCGGAAGATATATTGCAACGTATCATATATTGTATCAAAGAGTCACAAGCTATCCATTAAAATTAAATAGGAATATTTATATAAAAAGTACGGGTAAGGAATCGAGAGTAGACCAACCTTAATGTTACCAGCTTCTTTGATGGCAGGAATGATCTTGGTCTGATCTGCCAGTTGCATAGCCCCAACTGCGGATATCACCACGTCCACCTGCTTAAAGGCTTTAACCAAGCTCTCATGATCGTGAATATCTCCCTGCATTACCACAATATATAACTCGATGAAGAAGTTACTAAACTTGCATATGTGGTGAAAAACATCACAAAGTGCCATTTTGCTTCACCTACATAAACTATAGTGACGCCCAGGTTCTTAAATTTCTCAATAAGTTGTCCTTTCGCAGCATCAGAGACTGTGCCTTGTCTAACCAAAGCAAAGGTGGGGTGACCTTCCTTTGCGCTAGCTTCCACCAAGAATTTTCCGATGTAACCAGTCCCTCCGATGATCAAGATCTTGCTTTTGCTAGCCATTGATCCAAACAATCAGCTATGACAGGCCAATACTGGTGGAGACAGGCGTTTGAAGATAAAATTTGAACCTTTGAGAACAGAGCTTTTTGTGATAAAATGAAGAATCTGACGCTGTTTAAATAGGCTAGTGTACGTGGTAGTCGAAGCAACGTAGTCGCTGGCGGCACTCTTTTCTTAACTCAATTTGCGTGGCAAAATTTACTTGTGACTCGAAACTAACTCAATATATTTATTGATTATTCTATTTTTTTTTATCAAAAATTATTTATTAAAAAAATATTATATGTGTTATTTTTAATAATTTTAAAAATATAATATTAAATAAACATTATATATAAATTTATTTTTTATTTTTATTTTTTAAAATATATCTTAATATATTTGATATATATTAGATAATTATCGTTTCTAATTTTAGAAGTATTCATGTTTTATACATTTTCTCAAATATGCATAATGTATCGGAAAATAAAATTCTAGTGGACAAACAAGCTGGATACTGGAAGAAAATCTTGGACTACTGGCAAATGGTCGCTTATACTCGATAGCGAATGGTTCGAGTAGCGTTTGAAAGGTCAGAAATGCTGATTGGCCGGACACCAAAACAAACGTTAGGTAAGGGATAATACCGATTTTTCACTGGACATGCGGGAGACAGGCATGACCCCAAAGTTGAGATTTGAGAATCGTTTCTCCCGGCTGCTGTTCAGGAGTCTTAAGTTGGGGATGATGCACTTGGCCTTTATGCGTACAAGGTTCAAACGTGTCTGGTGAGGCGGCGTTTGTCAAGTTTGCACTAATTTCCAGCGCTCAACACTGCAAAATAATGACTCAGCGTGAAAAGGGGAATGTGCGTGAATCTTTATGATAATTCCGCAGCGAAGAAGTCATCAAAGATACTAAATAATCTTTTAACTCAAACATGACTAATCAGATCTTTTAGCTTGTTTTTAATTAGAAACTTCATTCAAGTTCAACGAGAACTCCTTTTTATTCATTGCAACTTTTAAAATTTGAAAATTGTTGGAAATGTGAACTAAACAAAAGTTTTCTTTAAAGGATATTAAATAATTTTTCTTTTAGAATTTGAGTAGTACTTAAGCAAGTGAGGAATTAACAAAACTTTAGAGATCAGCTTGATACCTTCGTTTGTTGTCAGAGAAATTATCCCATTGCTTACAAATTCAACTATAACACTATTTCCAAGTTTGACGTGAACTTTAGAGATTGAATTTAACTCACAGGGTCTAGAGTTACTGTACATATGACTAGCGCATCCACTATCATTACCAAGATTTTTCTCAAAAAACCTTCCAATCTTCACCGAGTAATATGACTTGGTTAACAATTTCATTAGTTGATCAACATGATCTTTCATAGTCTCAATTTCTTCTTATCTTCAAAAGTTTAAATTCTCTTCCAAGATTTAGAACTTCCATCTTCTCAGTTTTAAGATTGCCTTAAAGCCCCTCTCGGAGCTTGTCCCAAACTTGTTTTGTTGATTCACGCATAATCATTCTTGTGAACCTGACATTTGAAAGTGCAAAGTGAATACTAGTGAGAGCTTTGAATCCTTTTGAGCTTTATTCATTGTGAGATCTGATTTGAATAAGAGGGGGATTGTTTGGTAGGACTAGAGGTTTAGCTCCTATTTCTACAACCTCCCACATGTCCAATGCCTTCGAATAGGCTTTCATTCTTACAACTCATATAACTTAGTTCTCTCCTGTAAACACATGAGGTGAAGAAGGCAAAAAGTTGTTGGAAGCCATGACAAATTTGATGTTTTGGTTTTCAAACAAGAGATTAATAATTTTGGGATCCAAAAATAATATTTAGAGGTCCCCTGTGATCAAGTAGTGATGCGATACCATTTGGAGGAAAGATAATTGGATTAATGAGTTTAAAACTAAAAAATACAGCAAAAATATGATGCTGCAGAAATTTCAAATCAAAAGAATAATAATAACATATTAGAAACCATTGGAGAGAATGCTTTGAAGAGAGACTAATGATGTTGAAAAACTAGATATGTTCTATTGATCTACTATTCTTTGTATAAAATCTGAAAAACTTACAATACGATTACATAATAACTTAAGGATGATGTATGCTAATTGCTTGTTACAACAAAGAAAAAAAAAACAAGAACTTTTCTTGACAAGGGCCGAAAACTAAAAAGAAACTCTCGAGTTTTCTCACCTTAGGAATACAAGGAAAGTTGATCATATATACAAATTAAAAGTTTTTTTATTTATTTTCCTTGTGAAAAAACAATTTGAATTTTAAGATTTGACTTGAAAATCTAATATCTACAATTTCTGCTAACAAAAATTATATCATTGAGTGTTAAAAATCAATTACTAATAATAATAATGAATTTTAATATAACTAATATGTCACAATTAATTATCATAATTATTTTATATATAATTAAGTACAATTATTAGGTGATAATTTAATATTATTTGATTTATATATGTAATTTGCATGCCTTGTTAAAAACTATAAGGCTGGATCGCTGAAGTAAGAATGGCAATGGGGCGAGGTGGAAGCGGGGAGTGTCATCCCAATCCTCATTCCTATTTTATAACTAGTCTTTATCATCGTCTCCATTTCCATTTCAATCAGGTGAGAAATTAGAATCTCATTCCATCCCTAAGAAAGATAGATTGGGGATGTCCATCCCCACCCTACCCCTACCCCACTCCACCCCACTTCCATATTTTCCTAGTAAAGAATAATAATTCTTAAAATAAATTTTCAAATTTCAGAATATTAAAATAACCATCAATTCAAGTACAAAAAAATAAAATTGTAATTAAATAAAATAAAATTAAAATTATAATTAGTACATTAATTTACTTAATTATCTCTCCATAAAAAATATTATATAACTATTATATAAAAGATAAAATTGTAATCTAATAATTAGGGACGAAAATTGGGGTCGGGGTCAAGGTAGAAAATATAAATATCAATCTTGTCTCCGTTTCTAATTAAAAATTCAGGAGTTGAGGTGGAGATCTCCTATTCCCGATCAATTTTCTTTGACCTTGCTTTTATTGGGGTGATGTGAATCCCTACTAAGGTAAGGGCCATTGCCATCCCTAGAGTGCAAACACGAAAAACGAGCAAATTGAGGAACAAAACTAAGTTCAGGCAACAAAGGAGGAGAATCACAATTCTTCCCCAACAATCATGGTGCTATACATTCAAAGTACAAGTCCTTAATTCCCGACCTATATTGTGGGTAACACAAAATTTTTATCTTTGTGCTTATTGTGGTATTGTTTTTCTTGGAAAAAGATGACCCTTTATTTATTTACTTAAAGTTTGTACATCTTGTTTAATAAGAGAAAAAACATGACTTAGTCTATTTTTATGCCACAAAACCTCTTTCATATTAGATAAAGTTATTTTCATTACGAACTCATGCACGTTACCCCATACCCACAAGTCAATGGGGCTAACAAACCATAGCCCTACTACCTGCGAACAATGAATTAATGCATGAGAAATTGCCTTAATCTTTCTTCCAAATCTTGTGCAGTCACCATCCATGATTAATCCTTTATGTGCCAAATTATCACATTACACCATAAAGGACTTATAGTAGCGAATAAAAACCGCTGCTTAAGATCTAAGGTAGTGGGTTTTTGAGTACTACTTTTGCTGGAGCTGTAATATCCTTTATGTAGTGATTTTTAAGGTTATTGGCGCAGAAAGGAAAATTGCTGCACTACAAAGTTTAACTGTTCTTGGCATCAATAGCAATGATTTTTCAAAATTTTATGTAGTGCTTCATAACCACATAGGCAGTGATTTTGAGGCATAAACGCAACAATTTTAAGGTTCAAAGGCAACGGTTTTTAGATTCCAAGGGAATAGTTTTTAGATCCAAAAACAACGGTTCTGTAACCTAAAGGTAGTAATTTTGAGTGATAAAAGGCGGCAATTTTGAGACATAAAGATAATGATTTTTAAATGCAAAGGCAGCAGTTTTAGTATTAAAGGCAACAATTTCGAGACTTAAAGACAGTGGTTTTTAGGTATAAAGGTGGTAGTTTTGCAATGTAAAGGTGATGATTTTTAAAACAGAAAGTAGCATTTTTTAGACCTAATGGTAGCAATTGTGTTTCCTACAGGTAGTGACTTTGAAACTTAGAGACAATAGTTTTAAATATTCAAGGTAGTAGTTTTGTAGTTTAATAGTAGTGGTTGAGTTATAAAGCAACAATTTGAAGACCTAAAGTTGTATTTTTAAAGCTAATGGCATATAATTGGCATTCAATTTTTGAAATAATAATTATTTTGTCCATTCACCAAACAAATATAAATAGTCTACAAGTACAAAATCTGTAAAAATAATATCATCATATACACATATTTAATATGATCTACAACAAAGTCAATTAATCAAAGAAAAAGTTTGGTCCACAACATATTTGCTCAACAGACATTAATTATCATTAGCATTGTCATCATCCTAAAAAAAAAAATTAAGTGATTATATTAAACACGTGCACCTTCTGAAAATTAAAAATATGAAAATATGAGTTCTAGCAATTACAAGTATAGCCAATTAGTAAAAATTGTGTAACATATCTACTTAACAAACATTAAGGATCACTAGCATTATCATCATCCTATAAAAAAAAAAAAAACAAGTGAGTGATCCTTCTGAAGATTAAATATATGAAAATATGAGTTCTAACAATTATAAGTATAGCCAGCCACTAAAAATTGCGTAAGCAAAATTCACAAATCAAGTAAACAAATAGCATATATCTTTGGGCATACATCGTTTTATGGCCTATGGGCACTCGTTGAAAATTAACAATTCTTTTGTTGGTTATACAAATATGGAGCATTAAAAAAGTATGTATCTGAGCAAACTAACAATTGGAAAAAAAAAATATAGTTAACATGTTGGCATTGGTGTTAAAATTGGGATTGGGTTATTGTAAGCCTTAAAGAATCATATTGAAGATTTTTTATGCCATTGTAGGTTTTTGAGCTTCTAATCTCTTATTTCTCTTCAAATTCCAATTTTTTTTTGCACTTTAGTTTTCATATTTTGTTGGATTGATCACATAAAATTTGGAAGTACTCTTATAATATCCTTAACAACAATCTTTCCCTTCTAGGAAGTAGGGTTAGCACCTCTCCCATGAAATTGTACCCATCTAGGATACTCCTACTCCTTGACCAAAACAAAAGGATCAATTGTTTGGTTGCTAACTCCTTGGCTTTTGATTGAATCTTCTCCATTTTAGCCTAAATACAACATGTAGTTTAACACTATCAAAGTATAGAAATTGATTTTGTAATAAAAAACAACTTAATACTTACAATGTTTTCACTTGTTGTCTCAATAGATTCTTTGTATACTTTTTGAGGTGTTTTTGTGTGGGTAACCTTGAACATGTCCATTTGAAAATGTGGCTCTTTATTGGGATGTGCATTTTTCTATGAATAATTGAAAAATGAAAATAATCACATAAACAATTCAAACACCTTAAACAAAATAAACTTTATGAAAGACACATGGCTGCATGTTGTTTTTGGAATTTTTTAGTAAATAAAATTTGGGATAATGAACTACATTATTTACAATAACAGGTTTATTCTTACAATTTTCTCTTGAACATGTGCAAATCTCTTTTGACCTACTATGTTCATATCTGTTTGCTTTTGTTGATTTTTATGTTTGTTCTTCCCATTGCCAATGTATACATATGCAAAAGAATGAAATTAAAATTATTTCTCGAACAAAAAAGTAGCGAATTCATTTTATGCATATTTTGGTTAAAGTGAACTTATCATTCTTTTGAGTTCCAATATGTGAACAAATGAAGAAATTGCTCTATGAATTCATTTTTTTGACGATACTTTAGTCTAATTTTATTGGTTTTGTATTTGGTAAAGTGCTCGCTCTTCAACTGGCATTTATAGGATCTCTAATTTGTCATAATTGTTATTAGTACCCATTTTTTTCCCTTCTTCAGGGGCTAAATATTTCTTCCACAATACTTAGAATACAATTTATAAACTAGAAATAAATTATTAATAGGCAACTTGAGTAGAGAGAAAACAAATTCATGGTATTACTTGCATGCACTCCCACATTTTATCCTTATTATCTCTTAGTATCTTATGCCATAATTTTAATAATTCTAGAACTACTTACCAACACTAACACCATGTTTATTATAAGGGAGAAGGTGCAACAAAAGAAGATGAGATGGGAATGGAAAGACAGTAAAAGGAAAGAAAAAAATATTTTTCCTATCTCTTGGTGGAAAAGAAGGAAAAAGATTTAAAAAGGCCAAAAATCATTAAATTATGGTTTCCTTCCCAACTTAACTTGTTTGTTGAAAAGTATACATACATGCAACTATTCATAAATGTTTCTCATATGACCTAAGAAAGGAACAAAAAGGACAAGAAGATGAGATACAATGAAATTGAAGTAGGATATTTATAGAGGAAACAAAGACTATTAATTATTATCTAATTTAACCATAGACATAAAGCTAAAAAGGAAAACTGGATATAATCTACCATGCTAGTTGAGTGAGAATGATTCCTAAGATCGACATTACAAGACAAAATAGAAGTAGCCCTTCTGAGAGTACTAATGTAATGGCTAGCTACATTGCATAGAAATTATGTTTGCAATAGCATTTACCTAGTCCATGATAACAACTTTTATCTTTAAGAACTTTTGCATTTAACTAGTGCAACTAGTTGATATCCTATTCATCATTCCAAGTACAAAGCAAAATTGCATACCAAAGCTCAAATAAAATAGATTGATTTCATTAAAACTTGTTATGCGTTTTGTTTTGCTGGCCAAAAAGTTCCCCGTTTCTTTTAACAACAAAAACTAACTACATTAAGCAAAATCTTTGGAAACCTTCCAATGAGATGGGAAATTCTTGAACAAAGGTACTAGTACCAAGTGACTTAAATAGGAAAAGAAATAAAAAAAATTAAGGAAAGAATATATGTAGAGAATTTCAATAGAATTAATACAAAACAAATTTAAAAAGTGCAAAAAAAAAAAAGAAGAAAACTTTTCACCAAAAAAGGAAAATTGAAGGGCCATTTAATGAAAACATGCAACCAAAACTTAGCATACTCGACAACTATAAAACAATAGATATTACACTCTATGTTTAACATATACAAGCATAACAATTATGAAGCAATCTAAAGTTATAAGCGAATCACATCGAAAGATGAAAATGTTAGATTATGGAATGTTACTCATTGACATCAAAAGACCATAAAAAATTTTACCAAGCATCATATTTATCTCACACTTAGTGCCATTAGAAACTTTTCAATAAGCTTTCTCATAAAGCCCTCCGTCTTTATCAATGGGAAAACTCATATAGTCACAAATGAACAAAACCATGCGTAAATTAAGTGGTACTAGTCACAATTAAGAAGGCAATAAAGGATCACTAAATGATACAATTAACTAGTATTTTCATAAAGCCAAGAAACATAAATAGTACTAAAGGCAAATACTAAAACATGCTTATTATGATTGCAATCATTAACATTCTAAGATAAGACCAGGAAAGGTAATCATTTACCAAATGAAATGATGCAATTGACTACAATTTTCATCAAGTCAAGAAACTCAAATAACACCAATGACAAATACTAAAACATACTGACAATCACTAGCATTCCAAGATATGAATTTGGGCCTAAACAATGCCCCTATCCACTAATCTTAAATGAAAGAACTGTAATATTAGTTTCGCATAACCTCTCATTTCCTTTTTCTCCTTCAATACATGGAATTTCACACCTTTATCCCCTTGTCTAGAATGAAAGAACTTCAATATTTGTCTTGCATAACCTCTCATTGCTTTCCCCCCTCCAAAATATAAGATGACATGCCCCTCACCGTCTAAAGGGATCATTCCCCCAATACCCCACTTCTGCAAATAATCTACTGACTCTCTCAACTATGTACCACACAACCAAAATTCCTTTATTACTAAAGTCAAAAACTGATTGAAAGTTTTTCTATTCATTTATAGCTAAAAGTGAAAATTGCAAAATAATTGCTAACTAATAGAAAGTTTATAAAAGAATTCATATAAAATTCTCCATAAGCAACTAAAGGTAATAATTCCCAATCTAGTGAAAAAAATAAAAAGCTCACTAGCCTAGGCTCTCAATATTTGAAAAAATAAAAGTTTTTTCACAGTAAGGTTTGCTTTTTCTAGGTTCTTATCTGAGACAAAGAAAACCTCCACCAAAATTTTAAGTTGATGTGAAATAAAAAGTAAAAGTACAATCTTGTTGGTAATAACAAAAAGAGTATATTCAAGGAAAAAAAAAACAAAGGAAAACCAAGGAATCTTGTTTATCAAAGATAATGTTATAGGTTTACCCAATATATATAAATGAACAAAATTAATGTTCATGCCATGAGATGCTATTAATCCCAAGATTTCAAGAAACACATACATATTAAATGATATAAGAACTATAGAGAAATAATTATGATCATAATGCATATTCATCTAGGATCTTGGCATGCCAATATGACTGTTTCTTGTATTAGTCCCGCATCATTTAGTGAAGCAAATATACCATACAAACCAAAACAATAAATTAATCCCGAACCAAATGATAAAGGACATATCAATGAAGAAGAAGAACAGAAAGAACACAAAGATTACTAGAGACTTGGATCAGTGAAGGATAAATTGATGATGTTAGGCTTGATGGAAAGATTAATGCTACGCCAATGAAGAAGAACAATAAATTGCAACATATCTAGTGAGGCGATTTGTGAGATTAGTGGGAAGTTCTAAGATTGGCTTTACTGAGTTTGGGTTTTGGTTTTGAAACTTTTGAATTAAAGAAACTGTGGAATTGGATTTTCCTTGACTGAATTGACGCTACTAAGTGAACTAAATCTTGGAACACATATGGAACTTTTGGTCTTAAAAGATTGGGGGACCTTTACATTTATAGGTGAACCAAGCAACATAGTTTGGTTGTTTTAAGAATCACTGCTAAATCTTAGTTCATGAACCACTACTAAAACCTTCTAACACCAATGTGTTTCAACACATAAGGCTATGGCTTGGTACCATTGCATTAAAACTCTTGCCTCTAATTTGCGTTGGATTTAAACTGCTACTTAATTCATTCAAAACTGCTGCATAAAAATATAAATGACATCAACGTTGTTCTATTGCCTTAAAACTACTATTTAAAGTAGCATCAGTTAGAAACCATCACTATAAACCACTGCCTTTGAGATATATTGCAATAACTTTTTACCATTGTTAAGAAACATTATATAAAACCTACTATTACCACACATTGTGAAAGTATATTTATGCAATAGTTATAACCATTGTCTTATGTTGTTTTATAACCACTTTCTTGTATTATTTTAGAAATGGTTTTAAACCTTTACAAATAAACTTCTGTTATATAACATTTGTTGGTAGATAACCTTACATGCTTTCCAAATAAATGTTTAACCTTACTTAGGATTCGTAAGTGCCAAATCTTCTTCCATTAACCAGATCCTTGGTTGATGTTAGAAGAATTTGGAATAGAGGGGTTAGTACTAGCGCTAGATTGGAAAAGACAATCATCACTTTTAGTTCCAATGTAGTCATATTGTCAAGTAAGCTTATTTGTTGGGCCCTTAAAGTTAAAGGGGAGTGAAAGAATATGAGAGCTCTCAGAAGGCATAAAGGATTGTTGGACTATTTCCTCCTGCTACCATTTTGTGTTAGGGTCAATTAGCAATGCTACAAAATCAGACTCTAGTTGCACACATGGTTAAAGAACCTTAAATTCATTATGTTTAAGGTGCCAAGGGTCATGCCAGATGTTCATTTCCTTGTCATTGCCAACCATCAACCAAAAACCTTTTTGTAGCAAAGAACAAGTCTTTGTAATACTCCTCTTAAGTATAGCTTGGATAAAAGCACAATCAAGGATCCAAAAATAGAACTCCTTGGATAATAAAGAGATTTGATTATTCTAGATAGCAAAGAACTATCATAAACAATAAGCTACTTGTTTGTTTGCTAGCATCGTCAAATTGAACTTTGAAAGTCTCAAAAGCTCAGTCCTCCATTAGATTTAGACGTAGTCAATTTTTTCAAAGATGTAAAATGGAATTTTCTTTTCATATTAAGGCTGGCCCATCATAAATGATTTACCATCAAAGCTAGCTCATTACAAAGAGTTCTTGGCAATAATAGCTCATATTATATGTGGACATTACTTGAACAACTGTTTGACTTCTTTGCTAGTTCTGATAAGTATTTTTCTTTCTTGAAGGATTGGTGTTGCTGTCTTGCATCTTCAATAGTAGCATTGCAGCAGCAACAGCAACTGGTTGCACCTGCAAGAAATGCAGCAATAGTAATAGTAGCACCAGCAGTAGGATGTAGTAGGCTGAGAATCAAGTTAGTTATGGCAGTTAGGTTAGTTATGACAGGATGCAACATTTTAGGAAAAATCTAAATTTGAAATTTATGTTCAAATTTAAAATTTTCAAAAATGTAATCATGAAGACCTATGTAATTCAATTTTGTAGGAGCTATGTAATTGTCTATATAAACAAGTTAAATGATAAAAAAAAAAAAGAAGGACTTTTGCCCCTAAAAAACTAGATTAAGGTCTCTTACAAGTCCCACTTACTATTCTTCTGCCCTTTCCTTCTTTCCTTCCTTCCTTTGCTGCATTCATCCACATCCTTTAAAGAAACCTAGAAAGGGCATCCAAAACTAACAATTAGGTATCAGAGCATCCAACTTGTTCTTGAAGGACCTGTTAAGCCTTAACATATACCAACCCGAGAGAAGTAATATACCAAAAAAGGTAATTCCTTTTCTGTCAAACAGATTCAAAGCTTTGCTAATATGACATCTCTTAATTTCACACCACAACCACCACCAAAGTTCTCTGGAGACAACTATCTTCAATAGACAACAATAATAAAGGCATACCTTAAGGCCTTTGACCTTTGGGAAGTCACAGAAAGTGGAGTTGCAGTGGCTTAACTCCCTGCAAACCCCACTGTGGCTCAACTAAAAAATCACAGTGAGCAAACTTCCAAGCAATACAAGGCCTTGACATGCATACATTCAGTTGTAATAGAAGTCATATTTAACAGAATAATGACTTGTGAAACAGCCTAGGAAGTTTGAAGCAAATTGAGGGAGGAGTATGCTGGAAGTAAGATGACCAAATCCATACAGCTACTCATCCTAAGAAGAGAGTTTGAGTTGCTGAGAATGAAAGATGTAAAAAAGATTAAGGAATACAATAATAGGTTGTTAAACCTGGTCAATTAGATCAGGCTTTTGGGAAGAGACCTCATGGATGCAAGTATAGTGCAAAAAATGCTTATGAGCCTGCCAAAGAGGTTTGAGTCTAAGATTTATTCCTTGGAAGACTCTAAAGACTTGACCAAAATCACTTTAGGTGAGCTGGTTACTACCTTACAAGCACAAGAGCAAAGGAGGCTAATGAGGCAGTTGCAGATGCTCTTCTTGTCAAACATACTGAGAAGACTCAACAAAAGAAAAAGGAACAAGAGATCAGCAAAGCAAAAGCAACAGGTTCAAACAGCATCTGGTAAGGAGAAGGAGGAAGAAGAGCATCTCTTTATGGTTGGACTTAAGACTAGCTACGAAGAAACTAATGTTTGGCTGGTTGATAATAGCTGCACAAACCATATGTCTCCATACCTGTCTCTTTTTAGAAATCTTGATAAAAGCTTTACTTTTAAGGTCAAGATAGGCAATGGAGACTTCATATAAGTCCAAGGCAAAGGTGCAGTTGCAATCCAAACTTCCACAGGTACAAAACTTGTTACTGATGTATTGTTTGTTCCTCAAATTAGCTAAAATCACTTGAGTATTGAACAACTTCTAGAAAAAGGCTATTCATTGGAATTCAAAGATATTGCATGCACTATCTATAACTCTCTGATGGAATCAAAGTAGTTACAATTCCAATAAAGAAAAAGGGCTTCCAGATGAAAGTGCAACATTTAGAATGCACTGTCATGCTTGTAACCCTTGATGCTAAGTCTCTGTGGCATAAGAGGTTAAGGCATGTACATGATTCAAGTCTACTGAACTTGGGAAGAAAACAACTAATGAGGGACTTACCAAAATTGACCAAAAAGAAGAGCTGTCTGTTAAGCTTGCCAGCAAGGGAAGCAAACTCAGATTCCTTTTTCAATTGACTAAGTCTGAAGGAGTAAGGAGAAGCTACAACTAGTTTATTGTGGCACCTATGGTCCAATGAACATTAAGTCACTTAAAGGTAACAAATACTTTGTGATCTTCATTAAGTAATTTAAAACTTTGGTGGAAAACCAAAGTAACTGCAAAATCAAGGCCATAAGAAGTAATAATGGTGCTGAATTTGCTTTTGGAAAATTCAGAGACATTTGCAATGTAGTTGGGATCAGGTAGTAGTTGACAGCTCCATACACACCTCAGCAAAATGGAGTGAGTGAAAGGAAGAACAAGAGCATCATGGAGATGTCAAGATGTCTTCTGTTTGAAAAAAACATGCCAAAGAGGTTTTAGGTAGAAGCAGTAAGCACAAAAGTTTATTTGCTGAATATGTTACCATCTAAGGTATTAGAGAATCAGACTCCTTTTGAGGCTTGGTACCAAGGAATGAGAGGAGCAAGTTAGATTACACGACTATACTTTGCATTTTCATTGATTATACAGGTTCAACTAAGAATTACAGGATCTTCAATCCTTTAACTGGCAAAATCAGTACTAGTAGAGAATTGAGATTCTGTGAAGACCAAAGCTAGAGCTAGAAGGATTCTTATGTAAGGAGATCCAATTCAGAGGTTGATCATCTTCAATCTAGAGAGGGAGATGAAGATGTAGAACTTGATTCAGAGAAGGACTTTCCTATAAGGGGCATAAAACCTCTTGAAGATATGTATGAAAGAATTGTTGTGGTTGATAAGCCTACAGCCAAGAACCCTTTTGGTTTGAAATGGATCTTTAGGGTCAAGTTCAATTTGGATGAATCAATCAACAAGTATAAGGCAAGGCTTATGGCTAAAAGCTTTGCACAATGGTATGGCCTGAACTATACTGAAACATTTGTTCCTACGGTAAAGTTAGATACAATCAAGCTTCTTTTAGCTCTTGCAGCACAACATGGATGGCTAGTTTATCAATTGATGTAAAGTCAGCATTTCTAAATGGAGAGCTAACTGAGGAGGTGTATGTTGAACAAACTTAAGTCTTTCAGAGGAAAGACATGGAATAGAAAGTGTACTTGCTAAAGAAAGCCTTGTATGAATTAAGGCAAACTCCTAGAGCTTGGTACAACAAAATCAATGATCACCTCTCCAGGCTCTCATTCAACAAATGCTTGAATAAAGCCACACTATATGTAAGGGAGCACAGTCATGAAGTTGTAATTATGTCTCTTTATGTAGATATTGGCAATGGGCACCAACCTGTAACTGGTTGATCAGTTTAAGGTTGAAATGAAAAAGCAATTTGAAATGACAGACCTGGGAGAAATGAAGTTTTTCCTAGGCTTGGAAGTCCATCAATCCAGCAATGGAATCTTCATAAATTAGGAGAAGTTTACTAAAGATGTTCTAAAGAGGTTCCAAATGGAGAACTGCAAAGAAACAAGCACTCTCATGGCTATTGGAATGAAGCTGATGAAGGATGATGGAGCTGCCAAGGTGGATGCATATAGATTCAGGAGCTTGGTTGGATGTCTTCTCTACCCGACAGCATCCAGACCAAATATCATGCAAGCTACGAGTCTTCTTTCAAGATACATGCATGATCCTTCTCAAATTCCCTTTAAAGCTGCAAAAAGGTGTTGAGGTGCATCAAAGGATCAACCGACCTTGGAATCATGCTGGGGAGATCAAGGAAATTGGAGCTAGCAGGATACACAGACAGTGATTGGGCTGGCTCCCAAGATTATATGAGAAGCACCTTTAGGTACTTGTTTACGTTAGGTTAAGGTACCTTATGTTGGAATTCAAAGAAGTAAACAGTGGTTGCTCAATCAACTACAGAAGCTGAATGCTTAGCAGTGACAACAGGGGTGAATTAGACCATCAGGTTGAAAAGGATACTTGAAGATCTCAGAATGGGGCAAATTGAACCAACATTTATATACTATGATAATCAGGCCACAATTGGAATTTTTAAAAATCCAATTCTTCATGGCAGAACCAAGCATTTTTTGATAAAATTTCATGCTGTGAAGGAAGTTCAACAAAACAAGGAAATAATCCTAACCTACTGCCTAACAGAAGATCAACTTGTTGATATACTAACAAAGCCTCTCAACAAAGCAACATTTAAGTATTTACAAGATAAGCTGGGGATGTCGCACTACAATGCCAAGGAGGAGAATTGAAGGATTGGTGTTGCTGTCCTGCATCTTCAATTACAGCAATGCAGCGGCAACAACAGCAGGTTGTACCAGTAGGAAATGCAACAACAACAATAGCAGCACCAGCAGCAGGATGCAGTAGGCTGAGAATTAAGTTAGTTATGGCAGTTAGGTTAGTTATGATAGGATACAGCATTTTAAGAAAAATCTAAATTTGAAATTTGTATTCAAATTTGAATTTTTCTAAAGTGTAATTATGAAGATCTATGTCATTCAATTTGGCAAGAGCTATGTAATTGTCTATATAAACAAGTTAAATGATCAAAAAAGAAAAAAAGGTCTTTTGCTCCTAAAAAACCAGATTAAGGTCTCCCGCAAGTCGCACTTATTTTTCTTCTGCCCTTTCCTTCTTTCCTTCCTTCCTCTGCTGCATTCATCCACATCCTGCACAGAAACCTGGAAAGGGCATCCAAAACCAACATTTGTAGGCCAAGATATTTATGGTTGCTCTTTATTGTCGTGACACCCATGCAATTTTGATTGCTTCTTTTACATTCACTTGCACATTGGAGATAGATGAGAGATCAATTTTCTCCGAATTTATCCTATGCTTGGAAGCTTTTTCATATTGGCCGAGGATAACTTTAAGTTGTTGACATTCAGTAGTTGAAGCTGTAGTATGAGGTTATCGCTCGCAAAGAATTGATGTGTTGTGGTTGGCGCCCTCTTGCAAGTGCATTAGACATTACAGAAGAGTGACCATCTGCACGTATTAAAAAGAGATAAGGAGAAAAAGGATCACCCTGTCTTAGACCTCTGGATGGGCGAAAAGATTTCCTAAAATTAAAATTGGTGATTAAGGAATAAAAAACTGTTGTCACAAATCTTATAGCTAGCTGTACCCACTGAAAACAAACCTTACACACGATACTCTCTAGAAAAGCTCACTCCACTTAATCATACGCTTTGCTCATAAAAGCTTTAAACCCATTCAATCCTTTTCCCTGGAATATTTATGCTTTATGTAGGGAACATCACGACGGTGATAAAAGCATTATGTATGATTAGACGGCTAGACATAGCCACTTCGAGATTTTGAGATAATTTGTGAGAGAATAATCTTCAGCCTATTTACAATGGTCTTTGTTATTACGTTGAAAATGACACTGCAAATATTGATAGACAAAAAAGCATTGCACTTTGTTGGCCAAGCCACTTTAGATATGAGGCAAATTTATATGTGATTAATGTAACTACAGTCTCCTTTGTGATTAAGAATATCCAATACCTCCTTGGAGTTACCATGTCATCACTCACAATATACCAAAAGGATTGGTAAAGGAGGGTATCCATACCATCAAGACATGGGGTATTTGTTGGATAAATTTGCTCGAGTGCTTGAAGGATTTCTTCCCTTGCATATGCTTTACTCAACCGGTTGTTCATCTCCTTATTCACCCTTCTATTTTTAGACTCCAAGACAGGCTACATGTTACGGATTCCTTGAGGGAAAAATAAATTTATATAATAGTACATGAAGGTTGTCGTGGCCTAAGAATTCATATGGTGCGCTATGTTGTTCCCATCCGTAATTCTCTGTATGAAATTCTGCCGCCTCCTTTGAGATGCCATAGGATGAAAAAAGCTACTGTTCTTGTCGCCCTCTTTAAGCCATGCTGCTCTAGACCTCTGTGCCCACATTGCCTCTTTTCTCTTTAGTAACTCATCAACTTTGACTGATGTCTGTTTTAGAGCCACGAGATTTTCCACAAAGGGTGGGAGCTTCTCTAATTCTTGTTACCATCTTCTTAGGTTTCTTAATAATAAATTAATGTTCTCTTTCTTCGATCCCATTCGGTCTGCACCCTACCACTTTTATTCACCATGTCTGAAAGGCTGGGACGAGCAATTCACAATGTGCTTGATTCAAAGAATATACTACTGTTGCCTCCCTAAAAGCTCCCTTATCAACATACTTTCAAAGCAAAAGAATTTTTGCTTTGTAGGAGTTGATGTTATGGGCAAGTCAAGTGTTACTTCAAGTGGACTATGGTCTGACCAAAGCGTAGCAAGTGGGTGACTTTGGCATTGGGATATAAATCTAAGAAATCTCAAGTTTTGAATGCTCTATCATGTCTTTCTTGGACATTCACATTGCAACAGTACCCTTTTTCACCTCGCTCTTTTGTTCTAATTTGATTGACACTTACAACAGACCAATGGGTAGAAGTTTACCGGAAATCCAAGGCATTGCCAGCACCACTGGGCACGCATTAAGTGATTAAGGCGTTGAAAAAAGAAAAGCAATTCTCTAGGCTAGTCTTATCGACAGAATATAACACGTTTAATCTACTATTTCTGAATACCTTTTGCTTTTATCGACATGATGAATACCTCATTTGTATGAAAGCCATGTATTGTTCTGGGGAACTTAGCCAAATCTCTTGCTCTCAATACAACTGTCGAAGAAGGTGACTCCTTACCTGCTCCATTACATTTCTCTTTATAGCAATATGTTTCGGGCATTTTGAAGTCCTTTAGTTCAAATGTAACTGAAAGTTTAAGTCTAACTAGTTAAATTAGTGGGGTTAGTTGATTAACCTCTAGTAGAAGCATGTTAGTGTATAAGTCTGACTATATCAGACCAGGCCATGCTTCTTAGACGAGAATGTGTGGCTACTATGCATCAGGGATGTCCCTAGACCACGGTTCTTCTGCTTTGCCTGTCAAGCCAACTTCTAGCTTTCAGTGAAGCAAGTTCCCTCCAAGTTTCAAATGGTGGTTATGGCAATTGCAGAAGCTTCTTCTGGAAGGTTTCCAGCAACTGAAGTGATCATATTTTGGATGCAAAGTTCTGTTTAAACTTTTGAATTTGAAACATTTTAAAAGTATGTAATGATTGCTATTATGTAAGATTGTGTAGGCTAAAGTATAATTTAAATTTGAATTATGAATTTCAGATTTGTACTGAAACTTCCTATATGTAATATAATGACTTTCTCAATGAATTAAGAGAAAAAATCAAGACAAGTAAGCCAGGCAACTCTTCTTCCTCTTCAGCCCTCCATCTTCTATGACTATTCCTTCTGCCCCAAGCAGCCGAGCAAACAACTAAAAATGATTTTTCAATCCCATGAGTTACAACACTTTAGTATTAGAGCAAGTGTATCCAAGTCACTTGCCTTTGTGGGAAATAGGAGAAGGAAGTGAGTATATTGTCAAACATTTGTGTGAATTAAAAACAAAAGGGAACCCTTAACATTACAAGAAGTGCAAACTTGAAACTTGATGGCTTCTGTCGGTTTTTCTCCACTGCCACCTCCCAAGTTTATTGAGGAAAACTATCACCTCAATGGACCATGATGATGAGAACCCATCTCAAAGCTTTTGGCCCATGAGAAGCTGCCAAGACAGGTGCACAGCCACCTCCATTACCAACCAATCCTTCTTTGGCTCAAATAAAGTTGAATAATGAGTAGGCTGCAAAGAAGTATAAAGTACTAACTTACATCCACTCGGTTGTATTTGAAACCGTTTTATGTGGGATCATGACTTACAAGACATCTAAACAAGCTCAGGATAGATTGAAGGAAGAATTTTCTAGCAATGAGAAAACTAAAAACATGCAACTTCTTAAATTTATAAGAGAGTTTGAACTTTTGAGGATGAAGGAAACAGAAACCATCAGGGAATATAATGGCGAGCTGCTTAAGGTGGTTAATCAAATCAGACTTTTGGGAGAAGACTTGTAGCAAAGCACTGATAAAGGTGTCAACTAAAGAAAAAGTAGTAAGGAAAGCAAGAGAAGAAGGCTGAGGAACACTTTAAACCTAGTGACAAGAAGTAGTATCCTCTATGTGATTACTATAAGAAGACAAATCATTTTTTTAAATTTTGTTGGAAAAGGTCTAATCTTATGTGCAAAATATGCAACAAAAAAACTCATTCAGAGAGAATATGTTGGTATAAAAGCCAATAGTAGTTGTAGTCAATTAACAAGCCAAAACAAACTCAGATAATAAATAAGGAGCAATTATTTGTTGTAGCATCCAACTCTTTTAGTAAGGAAAGCACCAATTGACTTGTTGACAATGGTTGTACGAACCATAATTGGGAAATTAATGAATCTTTCAAGTCTAGGGTTAAAGTAGGCTATGGATAATTTCTACCAACATTTAGGAAAAGGATGGTTGTCATTCATATTGAATTAGTACTAAGTTCATGCATAATGTACTTTACATACCTAATATAAGTCATAAACTATTTAATGTAGCTTAATTGATGAAAAAGGGCTATTGTGTGTGGTTCATGAACAATTATTGTGTTATTTGTGATGCAAGGGGTTACTAACTAACCAAAGTTCCAATGAAAAGTAAAGTGTTTCATCTACATGCATGACATATTGCTCTAATGGCCTTAACTGATGCTCTAATGCTTTGGCATAGAAGACTTGGTCATTATCAATATCTTGGACTTCTGAAAATGCAAAAATGGAAGTTTGTTCATGATAGACCTAAAATTTCATACTCTAAAACTACTAGTGAGACTTGTTAGGTTAGGGAATAATCTAGGCTGTTATTCTCAATAGGTGTTTTATTTAGAGCAAAAGACAAATTGCAGCTCATTTATAGTGATCTTTGTGGTCCTATAAAGACTATTTTTCTTGATGGAAATAGATACTATGTTATATTTATTAATGATTTGACTAGATTCACTTGGATTTTTCTTAAACAAAAAGTTGAAGTACCAATCATTTTCTCAAGTTTCAAGGCTTATATTAAGAAGTAATTAGGCTTTTCCATCAAAGCCATTAGGATTGATAATGGCTTAAAGAGCACATCATTTTATTTGTTGAATAGGCTACCTACTAAGGCTTTTATTAACTTCACACTGTATAAGTCTTGGTTTAGGACTAAACCATCCTTAGCTTATTTAAGAGTGTTTGGAAGTCTGTATTACACCTATGTACCTCAAAGCAAGAGAGACAAATTGGACTATAAAGCCTCTATTTCAATGTTTGTTAGCTATACCAACACACCTAATACTTGTAGGGTATATGATCCTGTCATAACCAAGATTTTTGTTAACAGACACATAAAGATTAATGAAACAAAGAGATGATATTAGGAGAAGTCTTCTGTTAGTTATGATCTATACTAGATGTTAACTGTTAGAAATTAAACCAAATTCATAAATATCGATTGAAGTAGGATATCAATGACCTTTCAACTCCCAAGATACTGATGTCTTGTCGACTTTCAAAATAGTTATCATTGTGGTGTTGTGCTCAAGAAGGCTTTTTATTTCTTGTCTATTCATGTTCTAATGTCAATAAATGTTTTGTAATCTTTTAGATTTTATCTTTTAGAAAAGTAATTATAGAGGTAGTTCAATAGTCGTGAAACATGCTTATAAATAGGCAAGTCTTATAACCATTTATGATAAGGTGAAATAGTGAAATCAAGTAAAAAAGCCTATTTGTCTCCTCCTTCTTCCCTAGTTTTGTGAGTCATGAGAGTTTCACCTTCAAAATTTCCCAACAAATTTGGTATCAGAGCACACGGTTCGTGATCATGGCCTCGATAAACACTTAACTTCCTTTTTAATATCCTTGCCTTACTAAGGAAAACTATGCAAATTGGGCTATTAAAATGAAAGCCCTACTTGGTGCCTATGATGTATGGGAAGTGGTCAACACTGGCTATGAGGAGCTAGAGAATAAAGCCACCTTGACACAAAATTAGAAAAATGCTTTGGAGAAAGTTTGAGTAAAAGATCAACATGCCCTATCGATCATCTATCAAAGCTTAGATGATTCAATGTTCGAAAAGGTGTTGAATGCTACTACATCGAAGGAGGCTTGGGAGATCCTTTATAATACTTACCAAGGAATACAAAAAGTTCAAAAGATTCGTCTTTAAATGTTACGACGCAAATTTAAGGTAATTCATATGAAAGAATCTAAGTCAATTACTAATTATTTCACAAGAGTTTTAGTGATTGTGAACTAGATGAAAAGGAATGGCGAAGGTGTTTTAGATGTTCGAGTTATCATTAGACAAGATGTATGATCACATCGTCGTTTCAATTAGAGAGTCCAAATACTTGGACACCATGACAATCGATGAACTTCTAGGTTCGTTGTAAGCCCATAAAGAAAGACTTAGAAGAAATAAACACGAGCTGATGGAGGAAGTACTCCAAACTCAATTAACCATTCGAGATAAGAAAGAGCAAATTCAAACTCCTATACAGACTAGAAGCATTATGCAAAATTGTGGTCGAGGTCGCTTCCAAGGAAGAGGTCGTGGACAAAGCAGAGGAGAAGTCCCTTAAAATAACAATCGATACCAGAATCAAAGAGATACTTGTGGAAGAGGATCAAACTCAAGAGGTTGATGGTATGATAAATCTTAAATTCAATGTTATCATTGCAATAAACTTGGTCATTATGCTTCTGACTGTTAGCATAAATAAAGTAACGAAGTAGACGAAAAGGAAAACTTGGTGAATGATGTCAATGGCATTCTTTTATTGGCATTCAAAGAAGATGAAGGTAATCCAAGTGATACGTGGTACTTGGACATTGGCGCAAGCAACCACAGGTGTGGCCAAAAGGAGATGTTTGTCGAATTGGATGAGACAATCCAAGGAAAAGTGTCATTTAGTGATGATTAAAAAATTTTTGTTGGAGGCAAAGGTACAATTATGATTCAATTGAAGATTGGTGCACATTAGTTTATTACTAATGTTTATTATGTTCCAAAAATGTCAAGCAATATTTTGAGTTTGGGATAGCTTTTGGAGAAAGTTTATACTATCCATATGAAAGATCTTAGCCATGTGAAGATGTTGAAAAATAGGATGTTCATTCTAAACATAAAGAATGAAATGGCTTATTGCTTAAAAACGTGTGTCAATGATCCTTCGTGGCTATGGCATTTAAGGTTCAGCCATCTCAATTTTGGCGGACTCAATATGCTCTCTCGCAAGAATATGGTTTATGGCTTACTATATATTGATCATCTTAATCAATTATGTGAGGGATGTGTCATCAAGAAGCACTCGAGAAATAGCTTTCAACAAGAAGCAACTTATCGAGCGAAGAAGCCATTGGAGTTGATTCATTTTTATGTGTGCAGCCCAATCACTCCTCAATCATATGGTAATCATCAATATTTTGTTACCTTTATTGATGATTTTACTCGAAAGACTTGAGTGTATTTCTTTAAGGAAAAGTCAAAAGTGTTTAATACTTTTAAACAATTCAAGAAATTAGTCAAGAAGGAAAATGACTATTTCATCAAGGCTATGGGAACTGATCGAGGAGGAGAATTTACTTCAACCACATTCAACAAATTTTGCGAGTATTATGGCATTTGACGTTTTTTGACAGCCCCATATTCTCCTTTGCAAAATGGCGTGGCTAAACGGAAAAACTGAACCATTCTTGACATGGTTTGAAGCATGTTGAAGAGCAAGAATCTGCCTAAAGAACTTTAGGGTGAAGCTATCATGAGTGCAGCCTATCTACAAAATAGATGTCCCACATATGGACTTGAAGGTGTGACTCCACAAGAAGCATGGACTGGGAGAACACTTGGTGTCTTGCATTTAAGAATCTTTGGAAGCATCATGTATACTCATGTTTCTAACCAGAAAAGATCAAAGCTAGAAGACAAGGGCAAAAAACTCATTTTCATTAGGTATAACTCCTCATCAAAAGCTTATCGATTGTTTGATCCTAAGTCCTTGAAGGTGTATATAAGCAGAGATGTAAGGTTCAATGAAAAAGGCATGTGGGAAGAAAGTTCAACAGATAAAACTCATGATAATTCCAGTCGAATGGAGTTAAAAGATCATGCTTCACCTTTAACTCCAATACCTTTGTCAAATCAATCATCAACATCCTCTTCAAATGATGTTGACAAACCTATTGTGCCAAGAATAAGGAGATTGTCTGAGATTTATGAAGCCACCGATGAGCTGCATCTTGTATGCCTTCTTGCTGATTATGAGCCACTTGGGTTTGATGATGCTATCAAAGAAGAAAAATAGAGGAAAGCCATGAAAGAAGAAATCGAAGCCATCGAGAAGAATCAAACATGGGAGCTTGTTGTTCTTCTGAAGAACAAGAAAGCAATTGATGTGAAATGGGTGTATATGGCTAAGAAGAACAAGAAAGGTGAAGTGACAATACAAGGCAAGATTAATCGCAAAAGGGTACAAGCAAAAGGAAGGGATCGATTATGATGAGGTATTTGCTCCTGTCATTCACATGTTAACAATTCAATTAATCATTTCCATTGCCGCACAAAATTTTTGGCAAATTTATCAAATGGATGCCAAATCAGCTTTCTTAAATGGCATCCTCGATGAAGAGATTTATGTTGAATAACTCGAGGGGTTTGTTAGGAAAGACCATGAAAACAAAGTACTGAAATTGAAGAAAGCTCTCTATGGGCTTAAACAAGCACCGAGAGCTTGGAATTCAAGAATTGATGTTTATTTCAAGGTAGTAAGGTTCTCTCAATGCCCTAATGAACATGCACTTTACTTAAAGTAAGAAAAAGGTGATGTTATATTGGCTTATTTATATGTCGATGACCTTGTTTTCACAAAAAATAATCCAAGAATGATCAATGCTTTTGAGGCATCAATGGTGAAAGAATTTGAGATGACTAATAATGGTCTCATGAATTATTTCCTTGGTATTGAAGTGACGTAAAGTAAAATTGGGATTTTTATTTCCCAAAAAGGATATGCTAAAAATGTCCTTAAAAAATTTGACATAAAGAATTGTACACCAGTCAATACACCGATGGAGTGCAGAGCCAAACTTTCAAAGTTTGATAAAGGTGTTGATGTTGATCCAACACATTATCGAAGCTTAATTGGAAGCTTGAGATACTTGACTTACACGAGACCTGACATCATGTATAGTGTGGGAATTGTAAGTCGATTCATGGAGAAACCGAAGCCCTCTTATCTTAAAACTGCAAAGTGAATACTTCGATACGTCAAAGGTACTCTTACTCATGGTTTGCACTATTACCATTCTGAGCCCTTTCAGCTTAAAGTTTATTCAGACAGTAATTATAAGGGAGACATCGATGAAAGAAAGAACATTATAGGCTTCGTATTTTTCTTCTGTGACAAAGCTTTCACATGGTCATCGAAGAAACAATCAAGCGTTACTCTATTGACATGTGAAGCTGAATATGTAGCAACATCCTCATATGTTTGTCATGCATTATGGTTGAGAAAGCTTCTTAAGGATATCCATATGGAGCAAATCAAATCGACAGAGATTTTTATTGATAATGTTTCCATTATTACTTTAGCAAAAAATCTAGTGTTATATAAATGAAGCAAACATATCAACATTCAATATCACTTTATTCAAACATAAGTGAAAGAAAAAGAAATCAAAGTGGTACATGTGAAGACAGGAGATCAGATAGCCAATATTTTTACAAAACCTCTCAAGATCGATACATTTCGAAAATTCAAGAGTCTCTTTGGAATGATTGATGGAAGAGAATTTGGTTTAAGGGGGAGCGTTAGAAATTAAACCAAATTCATAAATATCAATTGAAGCAAGATATTGATGACCTTTTAGCTCCCAAGATACTGACGTCTTATTGACTTCCAAGACGATTATCATTATGGTATGGTGCTCAAAAAGTCTTTTTATATTTTGTTTGTTCATGTTCCAATGTCAATAAATGTTTTGTAATCTTCCAAATTTTATCTTTTAGAAAAGTAATTATGGAGGTAGTTCAAGAGTTGTGAAACATGCCTATAAATAGGCAAGTCTTATAAACATTTATGATAAGGTTAAATAGTGAAATCAAGTAGAAAAGCCTATTCGTTTTCTCCTTCTTCTCAAGTTTTATGAGTTGTGAGAGTTTCACCTTTAAAATTTCCCAACATTAACCACTTAGCCTTCTTTAATGTAAGAACCAAATTCCTTAAAAGAGGAAGATGTTGATGATCCTCCTACTAGAGGCATTAGACAACTTGCAAATGTATATGAAAGGTGCAATAAAGTTATGCAACTATGCAGAAGGAGATTGATGCAATAGAGAAGAATAACACTTGGACTTTTGTTGCTAGACTAAAAGGCATAAGGGTCATAAGAGTCAAGTGAATATATAAAGTCAAACTATATGCAGATGGAAGCCTGCGTAAACTTAAGGTTAAATTGGTTGTTAAAGGCTTCTCACAACAGTAATGAGTTGATTACATAGATACATTTGCCCTTATAGCTATATTAGGTATTATAAAACTTCTCCTAACTATAATTGCACATAAATAGTGGTTGGTTCATCGAATGGATGTTAATTTTACCTTCCTAAGTGACATCTTGTAAGAAAAAATCTTCATTAAACAACCATTATGGCTCATTAAATCTAGCGAAGAATATAAAGTATATCTTCTAAAAAAGGCTCTTTATGAGCTCAAGCAAACACCCAGGGCTTGTTATAACTGGGTGCATGATTATTTACTTCAACTTGGATTCCTTAAAAGCTTATTAAAAACCACTCTTTATGTTAGGAAGAAAGTTGCTCACATTCTTTATGTGTTTATTTATGTTGATGATCATATGATCATTGGAAATGATAGCAAACTTATTCATCAATTTAAAGTTGAGATAAGGAGCCAATTTAAAATAATTAATATGGGAAGTATGAACTGCTTCCTGGGATTACAGTTTCATTAATCCAATCAAGGGATCTTTACTCATCAGGCTAAGCATACTAAACAAATATTACAAGCGTTTCAGATGCAAGCATGTAAATAAGCAACCATGCCACTAGCACTTGGTGTCAAATTACAATAAAAAGATGGTACTCTAAAGGCTAATACAAACAAGTTCAAACCCATCTTTAGTTGCATATTGTATCTCTCAACCTTTAGACTTTGACATCATGTTCTTTGTAAGCATGTTTTCTAGGTTCATGTATAGTCCAAGTGACTTGCATCTCAAAGTAGCTAAAAGGGTACTGAGGTATATCAAAGGCACAATCAACCTAGGAATCATATTTGACCAAAATGCAAAACTTAAACTAGAAAGTTATACAAATAGTGAATGGGCAAGTTTAGTGGAGGACATGAAAATCACATTAAGGTATGCATTCACTTTTGGCTTAGGAATATTCTGTTGGAGTTTCAAAAAGTAATTAATGGTGACGTAATCCACAGTTAAGGTAAAATATATAGCTATTGCATCATTTGTGAATCAAGCCCTTTGAATCAAAAAAATATTAACTAACTTAAAGTTGGAACAAGATGATGTAACAATAAAGAAGTGCCATTTGTGATAATCAATCCATTACTACCATTTCAAAGAAACCTGTGATGCATGGTAGAACCAAGCATTTTAAGATTAACCTTTATTTCTTTAGAGAAGTGCAAGAGAACAAAGAAGTGAAAATAGTATACTGTAACTCTAAAGATTAACTTGCAGACATATTAATCAAGGGATTGTAAAAAGCTAAATTCAAAGAACTAAGAAGGAAATTAGGCATGCAAAGCCAAAGCACTAAGGAGTTGTGATGTCCTAAACCATAGTTCTTTTGCTTTGCTTGTCAAGCAAACTTCTTGCTTTAAATGAAGCAAGTTCCCTCCAATTTTCAAATGATGGTTATGGCAGTTGCAGAAGCTTCTTCTAGAAGGTTGCCAGCAACTAAAGTGATCATATTTTGGTTGCAAAGTTATGTTTGAACTTTTGAATTTGAAACATTTTAAAAATATGTAATAATTGCTATTATATGAGATTGTATAAGTTAAAGTATTATTTAAATTTGAATGAATTTCAAATTTGTATTAAAGCTTCATATATGTAATGTAAGGAGTTTCTCAATGAATTAAGAGAAAAAAATCAAGCCAAGTAAGCCAGGCAAGCCTTCTTCCTCTTTAGGTCTCCATTCTCTCTGACTTTTCCTTCTGCTACAAGCAATCAAGTAGACAACTAGAAACGATTTTAAAATCTCTTGAGTCATAACAATTAGGTTGTTCTACTTTTGAGGTCATTATTGCCATATAAGCTAAACACTGTGGATAAAGTAATTTGGAGATGGAGATGGAGATGTCAATGGAATGCAGTTTGTTGTTTGTAGCAACTATGTCTCTCCACCAATGTTCATTATTGAGATAAATAAGTTTTGTCCATTATCTTAAGTTTAAGGCTTCTAAAGCCTAAAAGGATCATTTATCTCCATTGTCCATTACTACATAAAAGGTTGGAAGTGAAGGATTGGTGTTGCTATCCTGCATCTTCAACAATAGCATTGCAGTAGCAGTAGGTTGCACCAACGAGAAATGCAGCAATAGTAATAGCAGCACTAGCAATAGGATTGCAGTAGCAAATGCAAAAAGCTGGAATAAGATGCAGAAATACCTGTCATCAGCAAGGGAGAGGCCAATTGATGTAATCGATTGAGAATCAAGTTATTTATGTTAGTTATAAAAATAAATTCTTTTAAGAAAAATCTAAATTTTAAATTTGTATTAAAATTTGAATTTTTCAAAAATGTAATTATGAAGACATATGCAATTCAATTTTGTAAGAACTATGCAATTGTCTATATAAACAAGTTAAATGGTTAATGAAAAATATCTTTTGCTCCTAAAAAATCAGATTAAAGTCTCCTGCAAGTCCCACTTCCTATTCTTCTACCCTTTCCTTTTTTCCTTTCTTCTTTTGTTGCATTCATTGACATCTTACACAGAAACCGGGAAAGTGGTCGAGAATTTATCAAAACTAACATTTTTGGTATCAAAGCATCTAACCTGTTCTTGAGGGACTTATCAAGTCTTGATACATACCAACTTAAGAGAAGCAATATACCAGAAAAGTCATTCCTTTTTTGTCAAATTGATCCAAAGCCTCACTAACGTGGCATATCCCAATTTCACACCACCTATACCACCTAAGTTCTCTGGAGACAACTATCTCTAGTGGACAATAATGATGAAGGCATACCTTAAGGCCTTTGACTTGAGGAAAGTCACAAAAAGTGAAGCTGTAGTGGCTTACTCCTTGCAAACCCCACTATAACTTAACTGGAGAATGACAATGAGCAGACTTCCAAGCAATATAAGGCCCTGATATGCATACATTCAACTATAACATAAGTCATATTCAATATATTAATGACTTGTGAAACAACCTAGGAAGCTTGGAGTAAATTGAGGGGGGAGTATACTAAAAGTAAAAAAACCAGATCTATACAGATGTTCAACTTAAGAAAAGAGTTTGAATTGTTGAAAATGAAAGATGCAGAGAAGATTAATGGATACAATGATAGGATCCTAAAGCTGGTTAATCAGATTGGGCTTTTGGGATGAGACCTCACAAATGCAAGCATAATGTAGAAAATGCTTATGAGCCCGCCAAAGAGGTTTAAGTCTAAGATTTCTTCCTTAAAAAACTCTAAAGACTTGACCAAAATCAATTTGGGTAAGCTAGTTGTTGCCTTATAAACATAGGAGCAAAGGAGGCTAATGAGGCAGGAGGTAATTGAAGATGCTCTTCCTATCAAAAATATTAAGAAGAGTCAACAAAAGAAAAAAAAGGAACAAGAGAGTAAGCAACCAGTTAAAAATCCAGAATACAACACCTCAAGTGGAAAGTTGTCAACACAGCTACGTCCTTACTACAAAAAGGCAAGTCACCTCCATGAGTATTATTGGTAAAGGCCTAATATTGTCTGTAGAAGTTATAATGAAAAGAGCCATCAAGAGAAGGTTTGCCCAAAGAAAATAGTAGCAAAGTAGAAGTAGCAAACTCAAACAACCGGTGGTGAGTAGAAGGAGGGAGAAGAGCATCTCATCATGGTCAGACTTAAGATTGGTAGGAAGAAGACTGATGTCTAGCTAGTTGATAGTGACTGCACAAACCATATGTCTCCATACCTATTTCTTTTTAGAAATCTTGAAAGAAACTTTACTTCTTAGGTCAAGATAGGCAATGGAGACTTCATAAAAGTCCAAGGTAAAGGTGCAACTACAATCTAGACTCCCATAGGCACAAAGTTTCTTGCTAATCTATTGTTTGTTCCTCAAATTAGCTAGAATCTCTTGAGTGTTGGACAAATTCTTAAGAAAGTCTATTTATTGGAATTCAAAGATACTATATGCATTATCTATAACTCTAGTGGATTTAAATTAGTTACAATTCTAATGAAGAAAAAGGGCTTCCATATGAATTTGTAATATTTAGAATGCACTGTCATGCCAGTAGCCCTTAATGCCAAGTTTTTATGGCATAAAAGGTTAGGGTATATACATGATTCAAGTTTACTAAACTTGGGTAGAAAGCAACTAATGAGGGACTTACTAGAATTGACCAAAACAGGAGTTATCTGTTAGGCTTGCTAGCAAAGGAAGTAAACTCAGATTCCTTTTTCAACTAATCAAGCAAGGGTAGAAAGCAACTAGTGAGGAGAAATTGCACTTGGTTCATTGTGACACCTATGGTCCAATGAACATTAAGTCACTCAAAGGTAACAAATACTTTGTGATTTTCATTAATGATCTAACAAGGTATTACTGGATATATTTCTTGAAGTAGAGGTTAGAAGCTGCTAAAATTTTCAAGCAATTTAAAGCTTTGGTGGAAAACCAAAGTAACTGCAAAATCAAGGCCATAAGGAGTGATAATGGTGCTAAATTTGTTTTTAGCAAATTTAGAGACATTTACAATGCAATTGAGATCAGACAACAATTGACAGCTCTATATACACCTCATCAAAATAGGGTAAGTGAAAGGAAGAACAAGAGTATCATGGAGATGTCCAAATGTCTTCTGTTTGAAAAAAACATGCCAAAGAGGTTTTAGGTAAAAGTAGTAAACACAATAGTCTACTTACTAAATATACTACCATCCAAGGTATTGGAGAATCAGACTCCCTTTGAGGCTTAGTATGACTTTAAGCCATCTGCAGCACATCTTAAGGCATTTGGTTGTCTTTGCTAAGCATTGGTACCAAGGAAGGAGAGGAGCAAGTTGGATCACATAGCTATACCTTGCATTTTCATTTGCTATACAGGCTTAACTCAGAATTATAGGATCTTTATTCCTCTAATTGGCAAAATTAGTACCAATAGAGAATTAAGATTTTGTGAAGACTAAAGTCAGAGCTAAAAGGACTTTTGTGTAAGGAGATTCAATTCAGACGGTGATCATCTTCAATCTAAAAAGGGAGATGAAGATGTAGAACCTAACTCAGATGAAGACTTTTTTATAAGGGGCACAAGACCTCTTGAAGATATGTACTAAAGAAGTGCAATGGCAACATTAGAGCCAACAATTTATGAAAAAGCAAGTAGATGCTCCAAATGGAAAGAAGTAATGCAATTGGAGATGGATACAATTCAAAAAAATCAAACTTAGATTTTGGTTGATAAGCCTATAGCCAAGAACCCTATTGGTTTGAAATGGATCTATAAGGTCAAGCTCAATCTAGATGGATCAATCAACAAGTATAAGACAAGGATTATGGCTAAAGGCTTTACATAGTAGTATGGCTTGGACTATACTGAAACATTTGCTCTTATGTCAAGGTTAGATACAATTAAGCTTTTGTTAGCTCTTGTAGCACAACATGGATGGATAGTTCATCAACTTAATGTAAAGTCAACATTCCTAAATGGAAAGTTAATTGAGGAGGTGTATGTTGACAACCTGAAGGCTTTTAGAGAAAAGACATGGAACAAAAAGTGTTCCTACTAAAAAAACTTTGTATGGATTAAAGCAGGCTCCTAGAGCTTGGAACAACAAAATCAATCGTTACTTCCTCAACCTCTTATTCAACAAAAGTTTGAATGAAACCACACTGTGTTTAAAGGAGCACAGTCATGATGTTGTAATTGTGTCTCTTTATGTAGACGACTTATTGGTAATTGGCAACAACCTACAACTTATTGATCAATTTAAGGTTGAAATGAAAAAAATTGTTTGAAATGGTAAACTTAGGAGAAATGAAGTTTTTCCTAGGTTTGGAAGTCCATTAACCTAGCAATGGAATCTTCATAAACTAGGAGAAGTTTACCAAAGATGTTTTAAAGAGATTCCAAATGGATTCCAAATGGAGAACTGTAAAGAAGCAAGCACTTCCATGGTTATTGGAATGAAGTTGATGAAGGACGATGGAGCTACCAAGGAGGATGCAAGCAGATTCAGGAGCTTGCTTGGATGTTTTCTTTACTTGACAACATCCAAACTAGATATCATGCAAGCCACAAGTCTTCTTTCAAGATACATGCATAATTCTTCTCAAATTCACCTTAAAGATGCAAAAAAGGTGTTGAGGTACATCAAAGGATCAACTAACCTTGGAATCGTGCTTGGCAAATCAAGGAAATTGGAGCTGGTAAGATACAAAGACAGTGATTAGGTTGGCTCCCAAGATGATAGGAGAAGCACTTCTTGGTACTTGTTTACCTTAGGCTCAAGTACCTTCTACTGGAATTCAAGGAAGCAAACAATGGTTGCTCAATCAATTACAGAAGCTGAATGCTTGGCAATGATAGTAAGGGTGAATTAAACCATCTAGTTAAAAAGCATGCTTGAAGATCTCAAAATGGGGCAAATTGAACCAACAATCATATACTGTGATGATCAAGCCATAATTGGAATCTTTAAAAATCCAATTCTTCATGGTAGACCCATGCATTTTTTAATAAAGTTTCATACTATGAAGGAAGCTCAACAAAATAAGCAAATAATCCTAACCTACTGCCCAGTAGAAGATCAGTTTGCTGATATACTAACAAAGCCTCTCAACAAAGCAAAATTTAAGTATTTAAGAAATAAGTTGGGGATACAATATTGCAACACCAAAGAGGAGAATTAAAGGATTGGTGTTGTTGTCCTGCATCTTTAATAGCAACATTGCAGCAACAACAGTAGTAAGATTGTAGTAGTAAATGCAGAAAGTTAAAATAAATTGCAGAAACACCTGCCATCAACAAAGAAAAGGCCTATTGTTGCAATAAGTTGAGAATCGAGTTAGTTATGGTAGTTAGCTTAGTTATAAAAAAAAGAATTATTTTAAGAAAAATCTAAATTTGAAATTTGTATTCAAATTTGAATTTTTCAAAAGTGCAATTATGAAAACCTATGCAATTCAGTTTTGTAGGAACTATGCAATTATCTATATAGACAAGTTAAATAATTAGTGAAAAATATCTTTTACTCCTGAAAAACTAGATTAAGGTTTCTTGTAACAACTTGAGAATCAAGTTAGTTATGTTAGTTATGGTAGTTAGCTTAGTTATAAAAAAAATTATTTTAAGAAAAATCTAAATTTGAAATTTGTATTCAAATTTGAATTTTTAAAAAATGCAATTATGAAGACGTATGCAATTCAGTTTTATAAGAGCTATGTAATTATCTATATAGAAAAGTTAAATAATTAGTGAAAAATATCTTTTACTCCTAAAAAACTAGATTAAGGTTTCCTACAAGTCTCACTTCATGTTCTTTTACCCTTTCATTCTTTCTTTCCTTCTTCTGCTACATTTATCTACATCCTACACAAAAACTTGGAAAGAGGTCAGGAATTTGTCAAAACTAATAGGAAGCAACTAAGATTGGCTACTGTGCAGGTGTGGTAAAAAACAGAGAAGAAAGTTGTAAGTTTAGTCATCAGAAAACTATTGCTGAACATTGTTGCACGTTGTTGGCGAAGCCACTTTAGGTATGAGGCAAATTTATATGTGATTAATGTAACTAAGGTCTCTTTCATGATTAAGAATATCCAATACCTTAGTTACCATGTCATCACTTACAATATACCAAAAATATTTGTAAAGGACCATCAAGACATGGGGTATTTCTTGGACAAATTTGCTTAAGTACTTGAAGGATTTCTTCCCTTGTATATGCCTTACTCAACTAGTTGTTAATCTCCTTATTCACCCTTTTATTTTTTGACTCCAAGATTGGCTACATGTTGTGGGTTCCTTAAATGCAAAATAAATTTTTATAATAGTACATGAAGATTGTCGCGATCTAAGAATTCATATATTGCATTATGTTGTTCCCATCCATAATTCTCTGAATGAAATTCTACTACTTCCTTTGAGATGCCATAAGAAGAAAAAAGCTACTGTTTTTGTCACCCTTTTTAAACCATATTGCCCTAGACCTCCATGCCCACGTTGCCTTTTTTCTCTTCAGTAACTCATCAACTTTGAATTGTGTCTGTTTTAGAGCCACGAGATTTTCCACAAATGGTGGAAGCTTCTCTAATTCTTGTTGTCATCTCTTTAGGTTTCATAGCAATAAATTAATGTTCTCAAAAGTTCTTCGGTCCCATTTAACCTGAGCCTTACTGCATATGTTCACCATGTCTGACAGCTCGGGAGCAGACCATTCAAAATGTGCTTGATTCAAAGAATCTATTACCGTTGCCCCATAAAAGTTCCGTCGACAAAATGCTTCAAAAGCAAAAGACTTTTTGCTTAGTAGGAGTTAATGTTAGAGGCAAGTCAAGTAGATTATAGTCTGACCAAAACGTAACAAGTGGGTGACTTTGGCATTGGGATATAAATCCAGGACATCTCAAGTTGTGGATGCTCTATCATGTCTTTCTTGGATAATCTCCTTTCTTTCTCTTCTATCAATTTATGTGTATTTAAAGTCTTGAAAATTGAGTTCTATTATGTTATCTTAATCCATGATACACTTGTACTTGTTCATAAACTCAAGTGATCTTGGTTGCCTTCCTTGCTTTTGAAAAGAAAATATATTTTTTGTAGAAGTCTTGCTACAAAGCCAAGGCTTCAGACTCTGTTCTTGTAAATTGTGGATTAATTCCCACATTAGATTTTTGTTATCATCTTCTGGGTAGTCATATCTACCTGTGAAGTTGTAATCAATAATTTGTTTACTTTTGCCAATCAAGGTATCAATGTGATGTTCAGATGTTGTTTGCAAGCTCACAAACACAAAGAATTTTCATAACAATCTCAATCCATCTCCACACTCTATGTCATTGCCTTTGCAGTCCACAAAAAGAATCATTTAAATATTTTAGTTTTGGCTTCAACTGTTCCATCTCAAAAGGTTCAAGTCTAATTTCTGCCATAAAAATAGACTGGGAATTTGAAGCTCGACAAGCTTCAGCAATCTTTTAACTGAACCAATGGAAGCACCAATGCCTTTACCGGCACCAGAACCTGCTATTTCTAAAAGCAGAGAGGTTACTTTGACAAGGATCCTTGCGAGGAAATTAATGGGAACTTGCCAATCATGAATATGATGCTTAAGTTTAACGTCTTTCCTTGTTTAAAAAGCTCCTTTTGAAGGTTTCGTATCGTCAGCACCAGTGGTAGAATAAATGTAAAAGTATAACACGACAGTAGAGACATATAGGTGTAAATTAAGTACGAGAAAAAAAGAATCCTTCTCTTTTCCCAACTTTGCACTCAACCAAAGACGTTTTGATACAAAACAGAACAACAAAACACAAAGGTTTCTTATACACAGAACATGATGGAAAAACCAATGATTCATTGTTTCACAGATAAAAAACTAATGATATACTTACCTAAGTCGTCTAATTAGAAAAGTCAATTTATTCACATTGCAATAGTACCCTTTTTTCACCTCGATCTTTTGTTTAAATTTGATTGACACATACAACAAACCAATGGGTGGAAGTTGTTAGAATTGGTTGAAGAGACAAGAAGTAACAAAGTTTAGTTTGTTGGTTTCATATCAATATGAGTGTGTGTGTGCTTCAAGCTAATCTGCAGAAGAAGCTGCTAGTGTAGCTGTCTGTTTGGCTTGTTTAATAGCAATTGAGAAACACAAACAAGGGGAAACATAGAGGAATGAAAGGCACGTCGAGAGATGGTTCAAATTCAAGCTGAAGGATCTGTATTTTTAAGTTTCTAGCCCTTTTACATATAACAGCAAACCTCTATTACAATTAAGTACATTTACAAAAATTCATAATTTGAATTTAAACCTAACGTCATAGGTTTAAATTCAAAATATTTTAAATTTAAAATAAACATATAATTACATCAAAAACTTAAATTCAAAAAGTTGTTAGAGGTATCCCATAAGGTGGTTGCATAACTACCATAACTATTATGACTTCCAACTTCTATAACTACCTCTGGTTTGGTGGGAAAGTTGGTTGATTGGATTTTGGAGGTCAACTAATATGGCAATGCAAGAGCACCATCTTCTTTACTCCTCCTTGGTGGTGTTGCTTTGCATACAAAGTTTCTACCTTAACTCAACAAGTTTGTCTTTGCTTAACCCTTTGGTCATAACATCTACAAGTTGGTCTTGGGAGCAACAATACTTTAATTCAATTTGGTGTTTTTCCTACAATTCTCTTACAAAATAAAGCTTTATGTTGAAGTGTTTGGTCCTCCCATGCATTACAGGGTTTCTTGAGATTGCAATTGCTGCTTTGTTATCACAATAGATGACAGTAGGCTCCTTTTGTTCCAAGTTGAGGTCAATCATTACATTTTTAATCCATATGACTTGGTTCACAGCTGAGGCAGTAGCAATATACTCTGCTTCAGCTGTGGATTGAGTCACAGTGGGCTGTTTCTTTGAGCTCCAACAGAATACAGAAGAACCAAGAGAAAAAACACACCCTGAGGTGCTTTTTATGTCTTTAACTAAGTCAGCCTAGTCATTATCAGAATATCCTTGTAATTTCCCATCTGTTGAGTGATTAAACATTAATCCAAGCTCAACTGTGCCTTTAATATACTTTAATACTCTTTTGGCAGCCTTATGATGCAATTTAGAGGGATCTTGCATAAATATGGATAACAGGCTTACTATAAACATAATATCTGGTATGGAGGCTAAGAGGTAGAGCAGGCATCCAATCAAACTTCTATATTCATGTGCATCTTCCCTTGGTAATCCATTTTGCTTTTGTAACTTTACCCCAGACATAAATAAAGTTATTGCTTCCTTAGAATCCTACATTTGAAACTTTTGCAAGATATGTCTTACATATTTGGCTTAAGTGACAAGGATACTATTCTGAGATTGGTAAATTTGCAAGCCTAAGAAGTACTTCATCCTTCCTAGGTTAGCCATCTCAAATTGCTTATTTAATTCAGTTTTAACTTGCTGGACAAGATTACAAGTATCTCCTGTGATCATGAGATCATTTACATAAAGAGAAATGTAGGTTTTGTGTGTTGCTTCTATTTTCACATACAGTGTTGGCTTTGATGTACTCTTGCTAAAGCCAAGTTTAAACAAATAAGTATGAATTTTGATATACTAAGCTCTAAGAGTTTGTTTCAACCCATAAAGAGCCTTCCTAAGCAAACATACCTTATCTTCTTGTCTTGAAATAGCAAAACCAGGTGGTTGTTTAAGAAAGATTTCCTCCTAGAGTTCACCATTGAGAAAGGCAGATTTGACATCCATTTGATGCACAATCCACTGATTATGTGCTGCAATAGCCAAGAGAAGCTTGATGGTGTCCAATCTTGCCACATGTGCCAAAGTCTCAAGGTAGTCCACTCCAACTTGTTGTGTAAAGCCTTTAGCCACCAACCTGGCTTTGAATTTGTGCAAGATGCTATCTAGATTCACCTTTACTCTATAGATCCACTTAGCTCCGATAACTTTTTTATCTTTTGGCCTTGGAACCAAAATCTAGGTGTTATTCTTCTCAAGGGCTCAAAGCTCCTCCTATATTATAACTTTCCAGTTAGGTAGACTTGCTACCTTATCATAACTTGCAAGTTTTAAGAGTATTTCATTGCATCTCTCATACACTTCAGATAGAGATCTAGTGCCTCTAACTGGTGGATTATCAACATTGTCTCCTTTTGAGAATTCATGTTCTTAATGTGTAGGCTACATTAATTGATTAGTTGTACCATGCACGTCTAATTCAACCGTCGCCTTCTGCCAATTCCATCTCAGTGATTCATCAAACTTTAAGTCTTTACTTACAAAGACTTTATTACAGAGACTTTATTAGTGATAGGGTTGTATACCCTATACGTATATGCTGTGTTGGTATAACCAACAAATACATCTATTTCAACTCTTGGATCCAGCTTCCTCCTTTTTACATAAGGAACATAAATGTAGCACAAGCAACCAAACACTTTGAGATGTTCTAAAGAAGAATTGATACCAAACCAACACTCAAATGGTGTGGAATTTGTCAAAACCTTTATGGGTTGCCTGTTTAGCAAATACACTAAGGTGGCTGTTGCCTTTGACCAAAAGGTTTTAGGAAAACCTTTCTCTGTCAACAAGCATTTAGTCATGGTAGTTATGGTCTTGTTCTTCCTTTCATTCACCCTATTTTGTTGAGGTGTATAAGGAGCTGTGTACTGTTATTGGATTTTAGCATCTCTGCAAATCTGTTTAAATGATTCAGAAATGTACTGTGAGCCATTATTTGACCTAATAACCTTAATTTAAGAGTTTGATTGCTTCTCAACCCATGTTTTATACTAGAGGAAGGTACTTGTTACCTTAATTTTCAGTTTAAGAAAGAAGATCTAGGTAAACCTGGTTAGGTCATATATAAAGATGACATAATATCTGCTTCCTCTTAGCGATTCATGATCCATAAGACCACAGAGATCACTATGAACAAGCTGTAACTTCTCCTTTGCTTGAAATTGTGCTATTAGGAATGGTAGCTTGGTTTGTTTACCAGGCTGACAAGTTTCACAAGTGGAATTGTATTCAGCAATCTCTGGTATAGCATGCATAAAGCCTTTGCTCTACATTTTCTTAAGGCTAATGAAGTTAATATGGCCTAGCATTTTGTGCCAAATGAGTGTCTCTAGTGTTTCAGTATTCATTACATGATGTTATGTTTGGTATCTTTCCAATTGGAAGGTTGTGCCACATATAGGCACCTTAATTAAAAGGGTACCTTTAGCATTTAAGATAATACAGACTCTGTCTTTAAAAACTAAAGTGTATCCTCTTTCCAAAAGTTGACCTACACTAAGTAAGTTACAGCTTATGGTAGGTACATACAAAACATCAGGTATGAATTTGATACCTTTCTTGGTATAAATGGATGCATGGCCTTTTCCTTTTCCTTAGATAAATTCACCATTCCCAATCTTCACTTTGGCTGTATAAGATCTATCAAATTTCTTAAGTAGCTGTAAATTAAGTGACATGATTTGTATAACCACTATTAACCAGCCATGTGTAACTCTTTTCATAAAAGAAGTTGGTTACTGCTGCAAACAATTTCTCCTCCAAAATCTGCTCTCCATCTACTACTTGTGTTTAATAAGATTTCTATGGTTGCTATTGTTGCTTTCCTCTATGCCATTAGATCCTTTTTACATGTCCTTTCTTGTTGCATATTTTACACACCAGATCAGGCCTTTTCCAGCAGCTTTTGGAAGGATAATTTGTTTTCCTGTAGTGATCACAAGGTGGGTACTGCTTTATACCTTTAGGCTTAGTAAGCTCTTTTAACTTCTTTTCCTGCTTCCCTTGTTGCTTCCTTTTGCCTTAGGGCTTTCCTTGATGCTTTATGGGAAAAGCTCCCTTAATGCTTTCCTTCTATCTTAAGACCTTTCTTTACTCTTTGCTTCAAACCTTTCTAGAATGCTTACCAAGACCTTTGCATAATGCTTTTGTCTGGGAAGTCTTCTCTTATGATCCTCATTTGATTAACAATTTTCAGGAGCTTATCTGCATGTTCCTTTATGGTTTCTGACTCCTTCATCTTTAGAAGTTCAAACTCTCTTCAAAGATTAAGAAGTTGCATGTTTTTGGTCTTCTCATTGCCAAAAAACTCCTCCTTTAACCTATTCTATGCATCTTTAACAGTTTCACAGGCCATAATTCTTGTGTTTCAGTAGTCATCGCATGATGTGTCTGGTATCCTTCCAATTGGAAGGTTATGCCACACATAGGCACCTTAGTTAAAAGGGTACCTTTGGAATTTAAGATGATACAGGCTCTGTCTTTAAAGACTAAAGTGCATCCTCTTTCCAAAAGTTAACCTACACTAAGCAAGTTACAACTTATAGTAGGTATATACAAAACATTAGGTATGAAGTTAATACCTTTCCTAGTATAAATAGATGCATGACCTTTTCCTTTTTTTTGGATAAATTCACCATTCCCAATCTTCACTTTGGCTGTATAGGATTTATCAAATTTCTTGAGCAACTGTAAATTAGGTGATATATGATTTGTACAACCATTGTCAACTAGCCATGTGCAACTCCTTTCATAAGAGAAGTTGGTTACTACTGCAAACAATTGCTCTTCCAACATCTACTCTCCATCGGCTACTTGTGTTTACTGAGATTTCTGTGGTTGCTGTTGTTGCTTTCCTCTGTGTCAGCAGATCCTTTCTGCATGTCCTTTCTTGTTGCATATTTTGCACACCAAATTAGGCCTTTTACAGCAGCTTTTGGAAGGATAATTTGTTTTCCTGCAATGATCACAAGGTAGGTACTGCTTTCTGCCTTTAGGCCTAGTAGGCTCCTTTAACTTCTTTTCTTGCTTCCTTTGTTGCTTCCTCTTGCCTTAGGGCTTTCCTTGATGTTTCATGGGAAAAGCTCCCTTAATGCTTTCCTTCTGTCTTAAGACCCTTCTTTGCTCTTTGCTTCAAACTTTTCTGGAATGCTTACCGAGACCTTTTTCATAATGCTTCTGTCTGGGAAGTCTTCTCCTATGATCCTAATTTGATTAACAATTTTCAGGAGCTTATATGCATGTTCCTTTATGGTTTCTAACTCCTTCTTGTTCATAAGTTCAAACTCTCTTCAAAGATTAAGAAGTTGCATGTTTCTGGTCTTCTCATTGCCAAAAAACTCTTCCTTCAACTTATCCTATGCATCTTTAACAGTTTCACAGGTCATAATTCTATTGAAAATGGTCTCTGTAACAGCTAAATTAATGCATGTCAAGGTTTTATACTTCTTGGCTGTCTGCTCACTGTGTTGTTTTAATTGTGCCAAGGATGGATTTTTAGGCAAGGGAGGTGGTTCAATCCCCTTTTCAGTGGCTTCCCACAAATCATAGGCTCTAAGGTAGACTTTCATCATTACTGTCCACTGAGAATAGTCTTCCCAATGAATTTTGAAGGAGCAAGTGGAGAGAAGTTAGAGGAGGCCATATGGAGGAAGATTTCTTGAAAACTTTATGTTAAGATGTTGATTTGTTTGTCAATTGTTTCAATCAGGTTTATAGAATACAACCAACTCTAATACCAGATGTTGGAATTAGTTGAAGAGACAAGAAGTAACAGAGTTCAATTTGCTGGTTTCATATTAGCATGAGTGTGTGCTTCAAATTGATCTACAAAAGAAGCTGCTGGTGCAATTGTCTGTTTGACTTGTTTAATCACAATTGAGAAACACAAAGAAGGGGAAACACGGAGGAATGAAAGGCACATGATGAGATGGTTCAAATTCAAGTTGAAGGATATGTATTTTTAAGTTTCTAATCCTCTTACATATGACAATAAATCTTCATTACAATCAAGTACATTTATAAAAATTTATAATTTGAATTTAAACTTAATATTATAAATTTAAATTTAAAATATTTCAAATTTTAAAAAAATATATTATTATATCAAAAAGTTAAATTTAAACAATTGTTAAAGGAATCCCATAAGGTAGTTGTATAATTGTCATAACTATTATGACTTCTAACTCTTATAACTGCCTCTAATTTGACAAGAAAGTTGGTTAATTGGATTTTTGAGTTCAGTTGATATGGCAATACAGGAGCACTCTCTTCTACAGAAGATTAGCGGAACTCCAAGGCATTGCGAGCAACACTGGGGACACATTAAGTGATTAAGGTGCTGAAAAATGAAGAGCAATTCTACAGGCTAGTCTTAGTCATGCAATTTGATATGATTCTGTGCTAAGATTCTTTTTATTGACAGGACATAACACGTTTAATCCACTTTTTCTGAATACCATTTGTTTTTATCGGCAAGATGAAACCCTAGTTTGTATGAAAACCATGTGTTGTTATGGGGAAGTTGGCCAAATCTCTTGCTCTCAATACAACTGTCGAACAATGTGACTCTTTATCTGCTCCATTGCATTTCTCCTTACAGCAATCATGTTTCAGGCATTTTGTAGTCAGTCCTTCAGTTCAAATGTAACTGAAGGTTCAAGTCCAACCAGTTAAATTAGTGAGGTTAGTTGATTAATCTCTAGTAGAAGCATGTTAGTGGATGAGTCTGACTACGTCAGACCAGGCCATGCTTCTTTGATGAGAATGTGTGGCTACCGTGCATCAGGATTTTCTACTTTTGATGTGCTTGTTTCCATATAAGCCAGACACAGTAGATAGAGTAGTTTGAAGATGGAGATGTCAAAGGGATGGAGTATATTGTCTAAAATTCCTTCTCCCTTTATCTTCATTATTTTTCTGTAGCAACTCTGTCTCTCCACAAATTTTCATTAATGAGATGGAGAAGTTTTGTCCATTTTCTCAAGTTTAAGGCTTCTAAAGCCTACAAGGACCATTTATCACAATTGTTGATTACTACATAAAAGGTCACAAGCAACTGGGATTGGCTACCGTGCAGGTGTAGTAAAAAAGAGAGGAGAAAGTTGCAAGTTTATTAATCAGAAAACTATCGCTCCATTGCAACAGGTGTATTAGACAGAGCTCGAAACATTAAAATGCCCTTCAGCTAGAGATGTCCAATGAGCAACTGTATGCCGTTTAGTACAATATATGACCGGAGTAGCAGATTTAAATCGCTTCACACAAATTGCTCAAGGTATTCGTCGACGGAGGTGTATTTGACATCTGGATAGAGCTCAGAGACCTCAGCACCCCATGATGGATCAACCTCATAATTGGTCTGGTCACCCTTTATGAAGACTGAATGATTGATTGACAGGATAATATTGGTCGGAATGGGAGCCTCTGTAAGAATGAAAACGAAGCCAAGCACAAAATAATCAACATGAAAATACTTCCACCTAACATAAAAACCTGCATGTCCATCTAGAGATATGGTTGAGAAGCGAACTTGGTAAGCAAATAAAAAAGGGACCATACAAATATTGATATCACTTTCTTCTACGGGTTGGCATATTAGCTTACCTTGGATGGCTTTCAGAACCTGTTCTTCCGAAACATAGGTTTTCTCAAGGGTTTTGCCTATCTTCTTCTCCCAGAGGGCAACAAGCTCATTGAAAGAGTAGATGTTTTTGGGAGGCCTAAAGGCGAGGGTCTTATTCAAGGTTCTTGGATCATCCACAGCTTTAATGGTGTAGGTTGCAATGTCCTCTTCCTTGTTGAAAATTGCTGTCGCATGAAAACAAGCATAATTGAGCTAATTCAATCTCGGCAGAAGTCATCTTTAACGGATACAAATTTACAATACAATTAACAAAACAATAAAATGGAACGTTAGTTACCCTTGGGATTGCCATCTCCTAAGATTGTGACCTTGTCTCTCGGAGGAGCAGTAACTCCTTCCTGGCACAATACAGGGAGAAAATAGCCAGCAAAGTAGTTGCAAGGCGCATAAGTATAAGGGATTCCGGCAGCCTCAACGGCACGGCGAATTTGGGCCTTAATCTCAAATATAGATTTCATCGGCTCAACCGCACTAACGCGATCCGCGTCATTTCCAAACTCTGAAGGAAAAAATCTCTGCACAATGCGGAAGATATATTGCAACGTATCATATATTGTATCAAAGAGTCACAAGCTATCCATTAAAATTAAATAGGAATATTTATATAAAAAGTACGGGTGAGGAATCGAAAGTAGACCAACCTTAATGTTACCAGCTTCTTTGATGGCAGGAATGATCTTGGTCTGATCTGCCAGTTGCATAGCCCCGACTGCGGATATCACCACGTCCACCTGCTTAAAGGCTTTAACCAAGCTCTCATGATCATGAATATCTCCCTGCATTACCACAATATATAACTCGATCAAGAAGTTACTAAACTTGCACATGTGGTGAAAAACATCACAAAGTGCTATTTTGCTTCACTTACATAAACTATAGTGACGCCCAGGTTCTTAAATTTCTCTATAAGTTGTCCTTTCGCAGCATCAGAGACCGTGCCTTCTCTAACCAAAGCAAAGGTGGGGTGACCTTCCTTTGCGCTAGCTTCCACCAAGAATTTTCCGATGTAACCAGTCCCTCCGATGATCAAGATCTTGCTTTTGCTAGCCATTGATCCAAACAATCAACTATGACAGGCCAATACCGGTGGAGACAGGCGTTTGAAATAAAATTTGAACCTTTGAGAACAGAGCTTTTTGTAATAAAATGAAGGATCGGACGCTGTTTAAATAGGCTTGTGTACGTGGTAATCGAAGCAACGTAGTCGCTGGCGGCTCTCCTTTCTCAACTCAATTTGCGTGGAAAAATTTACTTGTTACTCGAAACTAACTCAATGTATTTATTGACTTATTAAAAATTGTTTATTAAAAAAATATTATAGGTGTTATTTTTAACAATTTTAAAAATATAATATTAAATATTTGTTATATATAAAATTCTTTTTTATTTTTATTTTTTTAAAATACATCTTAATATATTTGATATATATCATACGACTATCGTTTTTAATTTTAGAAATATTCATATTTTATACATTTTCTCAAATATGCATAATGTATCGTGAAATAAAATTTAAGTAGACAAACAAGCTGGATACTGGAAGAAAATCTTGGACTACTTGCAAATGGTCGCTTATACTCGATAGCGAATGGTTGAAGTAGCGTTTGAAAGGTCAGAAATGCTGATTGGCCGGACACCAAAACAAACGTTAGGTAAGGGATAATACCGATTTTTCACTGGACATGGCATGACTCCAAAGTTGAGATTTGAGAATCGTTTCTCCCGGCTGCTGTTCAGGAGTCTTAAGTTGGGGATGATGCACTTGGCCTTTATGCGTACAAGGTTCAAACGTGTCTGGTGAGGCGGCGTTTGTCAATTTTGTACTAATTTCCAGCGCTCAACACTGCAAAATAATGTAATTTGCATGCCTTATTAAAAACTATAAGGCTGGATCGGTGAAGTAAGAATGGAGCGGGCAGTGTCATCCCAATCCTCATTCCTATTTTATAACTAGTCTTTATCATCGTCTCCATTTCCATTTCAATGAGGTGAGAATTTAGAATCTCATTCCATCCCCAACAAAGATTGGGGATATCTATCCCCACCCTACCCCTACCCCACTCCACCCCACTTCCATTTTGCTAAGAAGGATTAATAATTCTCAAAATAAATTTTCAAATTTCAGAATATTAAAATAGTCATTCATTTAAGTACAAAAGAATAAAATTATAATCAAATAAAAAAAGTTAAAATTATAATTAGTACATTAATTTACTCAATTATCTCTTTATAAAAAATATTATATAACTATTATATAAAAGATAAAATTGTAATATAATAATTGGGAATAAAATTTGGAGTTGGGTTCAAAGTAGAAAATATAAATACCAATCTTGTCTCCGTTTCTAATTAAAAATTCAGAGGTTCAGGTGGGGATCTCCTATCCCCGATCAATTTTCTTTGACCTTGCTTTTATTGGGGTAATGTGAATCCCTGCTAAGGTAAGGGCCATTGCCATCCCTAGAGTGCAAACACGAAAAACGAGCAAATTGAGGAACAAAACTAAGTTCAGGCAACAATGGAGGAGAATCACAATTCTTCCCCAACATTCATGGTGCTATGCATTCAAAGTACAGGTCCTTAATTCCCGACCTATATTGTGGGTAACACAAAATTTTTATCTTTGTGCTTATTGTGGTATTGTTTTTCTTAGAAAAAGATGACCCTTTATTTATTTACATAAAGTTTGTACATCTTGTTTAATAAGAGAAAAAACATGACTTAGTCTATTTTTATGCCACATAACCTCTTTCATATTAGATAAAGTTATTTTCATTACGAACTCATGCACGTTACCCCATACCCACAAGTCAATGGGGCTAACAAACCATAGCCCTACTACCTGCGAACAATGAATTAATGCATGAGAAATTGTCTTAATCTTTCTTCCGAATCTTGTGCAGTCACCATCAATGATTAATCCTTTATGTGACAAATTATCACATTACACCATAAAGGACTTATAGTAGTGAATAAAAACCGCTGCTTAAGATCTAAGGTAGTGGGTTTTTGAGTACTACTTTTGCTGGAGCTGTAATATCCTTTATCTAGTGATTTTTAAGGTTATTGGCGCAGAAAGGAAAATTGCTGCACTAAAAAGTTTAACTGTTCTTGGCATCAATAGCAATGATTTTTCAAAATTTTATGTAGTGCTTCATAACCACATAGGCAGTGATTTTGAGGCATAAACGCAACAATTTTAAGGTTCAAAGGCAACGGTTTTTAGATTCCAAGGGAATAGTTTTTAGATCCAAAAACAACGGTTGTGTAACCTAGAGGTAGTAATTTTGAGTGATAAAAGGCGGCAATTTTGAGACTTAAAGATAATGATTTTTAGATGCAAAGGCAGCAGGTTTTAGTATTAAAGGCAACAATTTCGAGACTTAAAGACAGTGGTTTTTAGGTATTAAGGTGGTAGTTTTGCAATGTAAAGGTAATGATTTTTAAAACAAAAAGTAACATTTTTTAGACCTAATGGTAGCAATTGTGTTTCCTATAGGTAGTGACTTTGAAACTTAAAGACAATAGTTTTAAATATTCAAGGTAGTAGTTTTGTAGTTTAATAGTAGTGGTTGAGTTATAAAGCAACAATTTTAAGACCTAAAGTTGTATTTTTAAACCTAATGGCATATAATTGGCATTCAATTTTTAAAATGATAACTATTTTGCCCATTCACCAATGATTCAAACAAATATGAATAGTCTACAAGTACAAAATCTGTAAAAATAATATCATTATGTACACATATTTAATATGATCTATAACAAAGTCAACTAGTCAGATAAGAAATTTGGTCCACAACATATTTGCTCAACAAACATTAATTATCATTAGCATTATCATCATCCTACAAAAAAAAAAAAAACAATTAAGTGATTATATTAAATACGTGCACTTTCTGAAAAATAAAGATATGAAAATATGAGTTCTAGCAATTACAAGTATAGCCAACTAGTAAAAATTGTGTAACATATCTGCTTAACAAACATTAAGGATCATTAGCATTATCATCATCCTACAAAATAAAACAAAAAAAAAAACAAATGAGTGATTATATTAAACATGTGAAGATTAAAGATATGAAAATATGAGTTCTAACAATTACAAGTATGACCAGCCACTAAAAATTGCATAAACAAAATTCAAAAATCAAGTAAACAAATAGCATATGTCTTTGGGTGTACATCGTTTTATGGCCTATGGGCACTCGCTGAAGATTGATGATTCTTTTATTGGTTATACAAACATGGAGCACTAAAAAAGTATCTGAGCTAACCAACAATTGGAAAAAATATAGTTAACATGTTGGCATTGGTGTTAAATTTGGGATTGAGTTATTGTAAGCCTTAAAGAATCATATTGAAGATTTTTTATGCCATTGTAGGTTTTTGAGCTTCCAATTTCTTTTGCACTTTAGTTTTCATATTTTGTTGGATTGATCACATAAAATTTGGAAGTACTCTCATAATATCCTTAACAACAATCTTTCCCTTCTAAGAAGTAGGGTTAACACCTCTCCCATGAAATTATACCCATCTAGGATGCTCTTACTCCTTGACCAAAACAAAATGATCAATTGTTTGGTTGCTAACTCCCTGGCTTTTGATTGAATCTTCTCCATTTTAGCCTAAACACAACATATAGTTCAACACTATCAAAGTATAGAAATTGATTTTTTAATAAAAAAAACAACTTAATACTTACAATGTTTTCACTTGTAGTCTCAATAGATTCTTTGTATTTTTTTTAGGTTTTTTTTTGTGTGGGTAACCTTAAACATGTCCATTTGAAAAGGTGGCTCTTTATTTGAATGTGCATTTTTCTATGAATAATTGAAAAATGAAAATAATCACATAAACAATTCAAACACCTCAAACAAAATAAACTTTATGAAAGACACATGGATACAAGTTGTGTTTGGAATTTTTTAGCAAATCAAATTTAGGATAATGAACTACATTATTTACAATAACATGTTTATTCTTACAATTTTCTCTCGAACATGTGCAAACTTTTGACCTACCATGTTCATATCCATTTGCTTTTGTTAATTCTTTATGTCTGTTCTTCCCATTGCCGATGTATACATATGCAAAAGAATGAAATTAAAATTATTTCTCGTACAAAAAAGTAGCAAATTCATTTTATTCATGTTTTGGTTAAAGTGAACTTATAATTCTTTTGAGTTCCAATATGTGAACAAATGGAGAAATTACCCATTTTTTCCCCCTTCTTTAGGAACTAAATATTTCTTACATAATACTTAGAATACAATTTATAAACTAAAACTATAATATTAATAGGCAACTTGAGTAGAGAGAAAAAAAAAAATTCATGATATTACTTGCACAAACTCCCACATTTTATCCTTATTATCTCTTGGTATCTTAGGTCATAATTTCAATAATTCTAAAACTACTTACTAACACTAACACCATGTTTATTATGAGGGAGAAGGTGCAACAAAAGAAGATGAGATGGGAATGGAAAGTTAGTAAAAGGAAAGAAAAAAAAATATTTTTCCTATCTCTTGGTGGAAAATAAGGAAAAAGATTCAAAAAGGCCAAAAATCATTAAATTATGGTTTCCTTCCCAACCTAACTTATTTGCTGAAAAGCATACATACATGCAATTGTTCATAAACTTTTCTCATATGACCTAAGAAAGGAACAAAAAGGACAAGGAGATGAGATACAATGAAATTGAAGTAGGATATTTATAGAGACAACAAAGACTATTAATTATTATCTAATTCAACCATAGGCATAAAGCTAAAAAGGAAAACTAGATATAATCTACCATGTTAGTTGAGTGAGAATGATTTCTAAGATTGACATTACAAGAAAAAATAGAAGTAGCCCTTCTGAGAGTATTAATGTAATGGCTAGCTACATTGCATAGAATTATGTTTGCAATAGCATTTACCTAGTCTCTTATAACAACTTTTATCTTTAAGAACTTTTGCATTTAACCTATGCAACTAGTTGATATCTTATTCATCATTACAAGTACAAAGCAAAATTGCATACGAAAGCTCAAATAAAATAGATTGATTTCATTGAAACTTGTGGTGTGTTTTGTTTTGCTAGCCAAAAGGTTCCTTATTTCTTTTAACGACAAAAACTAATTACATTAAGCAAAATCTTTGGAAACCTTCCAATGAGATGGGAGATTCTTGAACAAAGGTTCTAGTACCAAGTGACTTAAATGGGAAAAGAAATAATAAAAATTGAGGAAAGAATATATGTAGAGAATTTCAATAGAATTAAAACAAAACAAATTTAAAAAGTGCAAAAAAAAAAGGGCATTTAATGAAAACATGCAACCAAAACTTAGCATACTTAACAACTATAAAACAATAGATATTACACTCTAAGTTTAACATATACAAGCACAACAATTATGAAGCAATCTAAAGTTATAAGCAAATCACATCGAAAGATGAAAATGTTAGATTTTAGAATGTTACTTGTTGACATCAAAAGACCATAAAAAATTTTACTAAGCATCATATTTATCTCACACTTAGCACCATTAAAAACTTTTCAATAAGTTTTCTCATAAAGCCCTTTATCTTTATCAATGGGAAAACTCATATAGTCACAAATGAACAAAACCATGCATAAATTAAGTGGTACTAGTCACAATTAAGAAGGTAATAAAGGATCACTAAATGATGTAATTAACTAGTATTTTCATAAAGCTAAGAAACACAAATAGTGTCAAGGGCAAATACTAAAACATGCTTATTATGATTGCAATCATTAACATTCCAAGATAAGACCAGGAAAGGTAATCATTTACCAAATGATGCAATTGACTACAATTTTCATCAAGTTAAGAAACTCAAATAACACCAATGAAAAATGCTAAAACATACTTATAATCATTAGCATTCCAAGATATGAATTTGGGCCTGAACAATGCCCCCATCCACCAATCTTAAATGAAAGAACTTTAATATTAGTTTTGCACAACCTCTCATTTCCTTTTTCTCCTTCAATACATGGAATTCCATACCCTATCCCCTTGTCTTGAATGAAAGAACTTCAATATTAGTCTTGCATAACCTCTCATTTCCTTTTCCCCATCTAATATATAAGATTAAATGCCCCTCACCATTTAGAGGGATCATTCCCCAATACCCCACCACTTATGCAAATAATCTACTGGCTCTCTCAACTATGTACTGCATAGCCAAAATTCCTTTATTACCAAAGTCAAAAACTCATTGAAAGTTTTTTTATTCATTTATAGCTAAAAGTGAAAATTGCAAAATAGTTGCTAATTAATAGAAAGTTTATAAAATAATTCATATAAAATTCTCCACAAGCAGCATGGTAATAATTCCTAATCTAGTGAAAAAAAAAAAAATAAAAGGCTTACTAGCCTAGTGTCACGAGGAAACTTCTTCTCCAACCCATCAAACATGTGGGAAGACAAAAATCGGGCTAAGGCGAGCTTCCTTGGACTGCCAAACATTGCCCAACCCTTTTGGCAGCCTAAATTCAGCAAGTGGAAGGTCCTAGAAGAGCCTTGAAGTGCCTGGAAGTGCCCCATCTAGAGACTTCCAACAAGGTCCAGCAAAGACACTTTTTAGAACCTTCTTGAAAGACCCTTTTAGATGCTTTATCTAGAACTTTCCTTGTAAATATTCTAGATAGTCATTTCTAGCCACACATTGAGAAGGTGGAGCAACTATAAATAGGTCACTCCTCTCATTTGTAAAATCATCTCTGCATACATCTTTGCATATCTTTGCACACTTTTGCATACTCAATACAAGCTCACTTGCAAATCTCTCTTGTGCTCTCTCTCTTCCTCTTGTAATTCCAAGTCCTTACTTGCCGCCTAATGCTTTCCGCTGATTCTCTCAAACTCTCCAATACTTACTTAGCTCATCTTCACACACAAGATCGACTAAGTGTCGCGCGAGTTAGCACGTCCAAAGCCTAACTCCGTGACAGGTGGTATCAGAGCCAAGATCCAACCCTGTCTGTTCGTTGTTTGCTGAGATTGTAAGCATGGCAAGCGAAGAAGGATTTGTTGCAACCACCGTGGAGGAGCAACAAGCAGGGGAACAATCTCGTGGGCATGAGGTGCAGCGTGCCCCTGCCAAGCGTAGGCTCCAGCGAAGGAAACCATGGACACTCGTGTTGTTGGCTTGGAACAGAGCATCACTAATATAAGCTCCGTTATGGGCAACCTCAGCGATCAAGTCGACAACTTGATCCATGAGAATGCAGAGATCACGCGGGCTGCCAAAATCATGATCGAAGAGGTTGGTCACTCATTTAAGGGAGAACTACGCTCCCTGAACCAAGATCTGTCCAGTTTACGCGAGTTCGTTGAAGGAGAGATTCATGACTTGCGTAGGGAGATGGATTCACTGTGCCGAAACAACTCATACGCTAGTACAATTGCCACTACTAGCGCCACGACAATGCATGACTCGAAAGTCCCGAAGCCTGCCATGTACAACGGCATACGCAATGCCACTATCGTGGAGAACTTCCTATTTGGTCTTGAGCAGTACTTCGAGGCCATGGGGGTTATCGACAACCTTACCAAGGTGGGCAACGCCCTAATCTTCCTAAGAGATGCTGCCAAACTCTGATGGAGACGTAAGCACTCCGAGAGGGAGAAGGGCTTGTGCATCATCGACACTTGGAAGCAATTCAAGGCTGAGGTACGTAGGTATTTCGTCCCTCACAATGCAGACAGCGAAGCAAGGGGAAAATTACGTTGCCTAACTCAGACAAGTAGTATTTCCGACTACATCAAGGAATTCACTACCCTTATGCTTGAAATCGAGATGTTCGATAAAGAGCTTCTCTTCTACTTCAAAGATGACTTGAAAGATTGGACGAGAGTCGAGTTGGAGAGGCGTAATGTGCAGACCGTAAACGCTGCCATTGCTACTGCAGAGACCTTTGTTGACTACTCCGCCCACTCCAAGAGCAAGAAGCCAAACTCTGGTAAAAGTGGGGCAAAGAAAACCGGACAGAAGAAGCAGGATTCTGGCCGCAACGAGGGTGGACAGCAGAGACATGGAGAAGCGGTACACCATCCGAGACAAGGAGAAGACAGCCATTATCCATCGCTTGCGCACTTAGAGATGCTATCTCCTTGGAAGAAAGTTCATGATCACAACTAGCAATGTTGTGACAAACCACTTCCAAGTACAAGAGAAGCTTCATCCTAGGAAACCTCTTTGCCATACCAAGAGGTTAAGTGGGGATGGAAAGACCAGCAAACATCCGTTGATCACCCTAAAAAATGTAAGCTCAAGACTGCAACGAGGACGTGGCAAGATTAAGTGAGGGAGGATGTCACGAGAAAACTTCTTCTCCAACCCATCAAACATGTGGGAAGACAAAAATCGGGCTAAGGCGAGCTTCCTTGGACTGCCAAACATTGCCCAACCCCTTTGGCAGCCCAAATTCAGCAAGTGGAAGGTCCTAGAAGAGCCTTGAAGTGCCTAGAAGTGCCCCATCTAGAGACTTCCAGCAAGGTCCAGCAAAGACACTCTATAAAACCTTCTTAAAAGACCCTTTTAGATGCTTTATCTAGAACTTTCCTTATAAATATTCTAGATAGTCATTTCTAGCCATACATTGAGAAGGTGGAGCAACTATACATAGGTCACTCCTTTCATTTGTAAAATCATATCTACATACATCTTTGCATATCTGTGCATACCTTTGCATACTCAATACAAGCTCACTTGCAAATCTTTCTTGTGCTCTCTCTCTTTCTCTTGCAATTCCAAGTCCTTACTTGTCGCCCAACGCTTTCCGCTAATTCTCTCAAACTCTCCAAGGCTTACTTAGCTCATCTTCACACACAAGATCGACTAAGTGCCGCGCGGGTTAGTACGTCCAAAGCCTAACACCGTGACAGGGGATTAGGTACAACCTGACTCCCACATCCCACATCGGATAGGAAGAGGAGGATCTTGGGTCATATAAACGTGGGTGCTGCACACCCCAACAGGCTGCCTTTTGGGGAGAAAGTAATGACCCCGTGACAAGTGGTATCAGAGCCGACCTAACCCCGACTCCGATGTTTCTCACCAAGCGCTTCACCGGGAAGTAGGCAGGGAGACCCCGATTCCGACGAGGACGTCGATGGATTCGGTGAGGGAGAATGTCACAGATAGGTTATGTCCAGGCAGGGATGGGTTAGGTACAACCTGACTCCCACATCCTACATCGAATAGGAAGAGGGGGATCCTGGGTCATATAAGCGTGGATGCTGCACACCCCAACAGGCTGCCTTTTGGGGAGAAAGTAATGACCCCGTGACACTAGGCTCTCAATATTTGAAAAAATAAAAGGAATCTTGTCTATCAAAGATAATGTTATAGGTTTACCCAACATATATAAATGAACAAAATTAATATTCATGCCATGAGATGCTATTAATCCCAAGATTTCAAGAAACATATACACATTAATTGATATAAGAACTATAAAGAAATAATTATGATCATAGTGCATATTCATGTAAGATCTTGGCAAGGGTCATGCCAGATGTTCATTTCCTTGCCATTGCCAACCATCAACCAAAGACCTTTTTGTAGCAAAGAATGAGTCTCTGTAATACTCCTTTAAGTATAGCTTGGATAAAAGTACAGTCAAGGATCCAAAAAAAGAACTCTTTAGATAGTAGAGAGATTTGATTATTCTAGATAGCAAATAACTATCATAAATAAGAAGCTACTTGTTTGTTTGCTAACATCATCAAATTGAAATTTGAAAGTCTTGGAAGCTCAATCCTCCATTAGATTTAGACATAGTCATTTTTTTTCAAATATGTAAAATGGAATTTTCTTTTCATATTAAAGTTGGCCTATCATAAATGATTTACCATCAAAGCTAGCTCATTACAGAAAGTTTTTGGCAATAATAACTTATATTATATGTGGACATTACTTGAACAACTGCTAGTTCTGATAAGCATTTTTCCTTCCTGAAGAATTGGTGTTATTGTTTGCATCTTCAATAGCAGCATTGCAACAACAATAGTGGTAGGTTGTACCTGCAAGAAATGCAGTAACAATAATAGTAGCACTAACAATAGGATGTAGTAGGCTGAGAATCAAGTTAGATATGACAGGATGCAGCATTTTAAGAAAAATCTAAATTTGAAATTTGTATTCAAATTTGAATTTTTCAAAAATGTAATCATAAAGACCTATGCAATTCAGTTTTGTAGGAGCTATATAATAGTCTATATAAACAAGTTAAATGGTCAAAAAAACAAAGTCTTTTGCCCCTAAAAAACTAGATTAAGGTCTCTTGCAAGTCCTATTTATTATTCTTTTACCCTTTCCTTCTTTCCTTCCTTCCTCTGCTGCATTCATCCATATCCTACACAAAAACCTGGAAAGGGCATCCAAAACTAACAATTAGGTACCAAAGCATCCAACTTGTTTTTAAGGGACCTGTCAAGCCTTGACATATACCAACCCGAGAGAAGCAATATACCAAGAAAAGTAATTCCTTTTTTGTCAAATAGATCAAAAGCCTTACTAACATGACATCTCTCAATTTCACACCACCACCACCACTACCAAAGTTCTCTAGAGACAACTATGTCTAATGGATAATAATAATAAAGGCATACCTTAAGGCCTTTGACCTTTAAGAAGTCATAGAAAGTAGAGTTACAGTGGTTTAACTCCCTGCAAACCCCTCTGTGGCTTAACCAAAGAATCACAATGAGCAGATTTCCAAGCAATACAAAGCCTTGACTTGCATACATTTAGCTATAACAGAAGTCATATTCAACAGAATAATGACTTGTGAAACAGCCTAGGAAGCTTGGAGCAAATTAAGGGAGGAGTATGTTGGAAGTGAGAAGACCAGATCCATGTAGCTGTTCATTCTAAAAAGAGAGTTTGAGTTGCTAAGAATGAAAGATGTAGAAAAGATTAAGGAATACAGTGATAGGCTGTTAAACTTAGTTAATCAGATTAAGCTTTTAGGAGGAGACCTCACGAATGCAAGTATAGTGCAAAAAATGCTTATGAGCCTGCCAAAGAGGTTTGAGTCTAAGATTTTTTCCTTGGAAAACTTTAAAAACTTGATCAAAATCACTTTGGGTGAGATGGTTGCTACCTTACAAGCACAAGAGCAAATGAGACTGATGAGGTAGTTGAAGATGCTCTTCTTGTCAAACATACTGAGAAGAGTCAACAAAAGAAGAAGAAGGAATAAGAGAGTAGCAAAGCAAAAGCAATAGGCTTAAACATCCTCTAGTGAGGAGAAGGAGGAAGAAGAGCATCTCTTCATGGCTGGACTTGAGACTAGCAGCAAAGAGACTGATGTCTGGTTGGTTGATAGTAGCTGCACAAACCATATGTCTCCATACTTGTCTCCTTTTAGAAATCTTGATAGAAACTTTACTTCCAAGGTCAAGATAGGTAATGGAGAGTTCATACAAGTCCAAGGCAAAGGTGCAATTGTAATTTAAACTCCTACAAGCACAAAACTTGTTACTGATGTATTGTTTGTTCCTCAAATTAGCTAGAATCTCTTAAGTATTAGAAAATTTCTAGAAAAAGGTTATTCATTGGAATTCAAAGATATTGCATGCATTATCTATAACTCTGGTGGAATCACAATTCCAATAAAGAAAAAGGGCTTCAAGATGAAAGTGCGACATTTAGAATGCACTATCATGCCTGCAACCTTTGATGCTAAGTCTTTATGGTATAAGAGGTTAGGGCATGTAAATGATTCAAGTCTACTAAAATTGGAAAGAAAGCAACTAATGAGGGACTTACCAAAATTAACCAAAGGAGGAGCTCTCTATCAAGCTTGCCAACAAGGGAAACAAACACAGATTCCTTTTTTAACTGATCAAGTCTGGAGGAGTAAGAAGAAGTTGCAACTAGTTCATTGTAACACCTATGGTCCAATGAACATTGAGTCACTCAAAGTTAACAAATATTTTGTGATCTTCATTAATGATTTAAAAAGGTATTGTTGGATCTATTTCTTGAAGCAAAAGTTATAAGCTACTGAAATTTTCAAGCAATTTAAAGCTTTGGTGGAAAACCAAAGTAACTACAAAATCAAGGCCATAAGAAGTGATAATAGTGCCAAATTTGCTTCTAAAAAATTCAGAAACAGTTGTAATTTAGCTAGGATCTGGTAATAACTGATAGCTCCATACACACCTTAGCAAAATGGAGTGAGTGAAAGGAAGAACATGAGCATCATGGAGATGTCCAGATGTCTTCTGTTTGGAAAAAAACATGCCAAAGAGGTTTTGGGCGAAAGTAGCAAGCACAATAGTTTATTTGTTGAATATGTTACCATCTAAGGTATTGGAGAATCAGACTCCCTTTGAGGCTTGGTATGGATTCAAGCCATCTGCAACACATCTTAGGGTGTTTGGTTGTCTATGTTATGCATTGGTACCAAGGTAGGAGAGGAGCAAGTTGGATCACACAACTGTACTTTGCATTGTCATTGACTATATAGGTTCAATTTAGAATTACAGGATCTTCAATCCTTTAACTAGCAAAATCAGTATTGGTATAGAATTGAGATTCTGTGAAGACCAAAGCTGGAGTTAGAAGGACTTTTGTGTAAGGAGATCCAATTCAGAGGCTGATCATAACCTAGGGATATACTAACAAAGCCTCTCAACAAAGCAACATTTAAGTATTTACAAGATAAGCTGGGGATGCAGCACTGCAACACCAAGGAGGAGAATTGAAGGATTGGTGTTGCTGTCCTGCATCTTCAATAGCAGCATTACAGCAACAACAACAGCAGGTTGCACCAGCAGGAAATGCAGCAACAGCAATAGCAGCACCAGCAGCAGGATGCAATAGGCTGAAAATCAAGTTAGTTTTGACTGTTAGGTTAGTTATGACATGATGTAGCATTTTTTAGGAAAAATCTAAATTTGAAATTTGTATTCAAATTTGAATTTTTCAAAAATGTAATCATGAAGACCTATACAATTCAATTTTGTAGGAGCTATGTAATTGTATATATAAACAAGTTAAATGATAAAATAAAAAAGGTCTTTTGCTCCTAAAAAACCACATTAAGGTCTCCTGCAAGTCCCAGTTATAGTTCTTCTGCCCTTTCCTTCCTTCCTCTGCTGCATTCATCCACATCCTGCACAAAAACTTGGAAAGGAAATCCAAAACTAACACTTCCATCACACTTAGTTTTTCCCTTACCTTGTCAAGAACCATGCTGAACATCCTCCTTTTGGAATAGCTCACCAACATTTGTAGGCCAAGATATTTATGGTCGCTCTTTATTGTCATGACACCCATGCAATTTTGATTGCTTCTTTTACATTCACTTGCACATTGCAGATAGATGAGAGATCAATTTCTCCGAATTTATCTTATGCTTGGAAGCTTTTTCATATTGGCCAAGGAGAACTTTAAGTTGTTGACATTCAGTAGTTGAAGCTGTAGTACGCCCACAAAGAATTGATGTGTTGTGGTTGGCACCCTCTTGCAAGTGCATTTGACATTAAAGAAGAGAGACCATCTGCACATATTAAAAAGAGATAAGGAGAAAAAGGATCACCCTGTCTTAGACCTTTGGATGGGCGAAAAGATTTCCTAAAATTAGAATTCACGACCAAGGAATAAAAAACTGTTGTCACAGATCTTATAACTAGCTGTACCCACTCAAAATAAACCTTACACACGATACTCTCTAGAAAAGCTCACTCCACTTAATCATACGCCTTCCTCATAAAAGCTTTAAACCATTCAATCCTTTTCCCTCGAATATTTATGCTTTATGTAGGGGAACATCACAACGGTGATAAAAGCATTATGTATGATTAGACGGCTAGACATAGGCACTTTGAGATCTTGAGATAATTTGTGAGAGAATAATCTTCAGCCTATTTACAATGGTCTTTGTTATTACGTTGAAAATGACACTGCAAATATTGATAGACAAAAAAAGCTTTGCACATTGTTGGCAAAGCCAATTTAGGTATGAGGCAAATTTATATGTGATTAATGTAACTAGGGTCTCCTTTGTGATTAAGAATATCCAATACCTTAGAGTTACCATGTCATCACTCACAATATACCAAAAGGATTGGTAAAGGAGGGCATCCATACCATCAAGACATGGGGTATTTGTTGGATAAATTTGCTCGAGTGCTTGAAGGATTTCTTCCCTTGCATATGCTTTACTCAACCGGTTGTTCATCACCTTATTCACCCTTCTATTTTTAGACTCCAAGACAGGCTACATGTCACGGATTCCTTGAGGGAAAAATAAATTTATATAATAGTACATGAAGGTTGTCGCAATCTAAGAATTGGTATAGTGCACTATGTTGTTCCCATCCATAATTCTCTGTATGAAATTCTGCCGCTTCCTTTGAGATGCCATAGGATGAAAAAAGCTGCTGTTCTTGTTGCCCTCTTTAAGCCATGCTGCTCTAGACCTCCGTGCCCACATTGCCTCTTTTCACTTTAGTAACTCATCAACTTTGACTGGTGTCTGTTTTAGAGCCATGAGATTTTCCACAAAGGGTGGGAGCTTCTCTAATTCTTATTGCTATCTTCTTAGGTTTCTTAATAATAAATTAATGTTCTCAAAATTTCTTCGATCCCATTCGGCTTGCACCCTACCACTTTTATTCACCATGTCTGAAAGGTTGGGAGGAGCAATTCACAATGTGCTTGATTCAAAGAATATACTACTGTTGCCTCCCTAAAAGCTCCCTTATCAACATACTTTCAAAGCAAAAGAATTTTTGCTTTGTAGGAGTTGATGTTAGAGGCAAGTCAAGTGTTACTTCAAGTAGACTATGGTCTGACCAAAGCGTAGCAAGTGGGTGACTTTGGCATTGGGATATAAATCTAGGAAATCTCAAGTTTTGAATGCTCTATCATTTCTTTGTTGGACAAACTCCTTCCTTTCTTTTCCGTTAGTTTTATGTGTATTTCAAGTCTTGAAAATCAAGTTCTATTATGTTATCTTAATCCATGATACACTTGTACCTGTTCATAAACTCCAAGTGATCTTGGTCGCCTTCCTTGCTTTTGGAAAGAAAACATAATTTCGTAGAAGCCTCGCTATAAAACCAAGGCTTCTGACTCTGTCCTTGTAAATTGCAGATTAATTCTCACGTTAGAATTTTCTTATCCTCTTCCGGCTAGCCATATCTACCTGCGAAGTTCTAATCAATAATTTGTTTACTGTCTCAAATCAAGGTATCAATATGATGTTCAGATGTTGTTCGCAAGCTCATAAAGGCGAAGTACTTCCATATCCATCCCAGTCCCCCTCCACTGTCTATGTCATTGCCTTTGCAGTCCATAAGAAAAGTCATTTAGATATTTCAGTTTTGGCTTCAACTCTTCCATCTCAAAAGCTTCAAGTATAGTTTCCATCATAAAAATAGACTGGGAACTTGAAGGTTGACAAGCTTCCGCAATCTTTTAACTGCACCAGCACCAGAACCTGCCGTTTCCAAAAGCAGAGGGGTTAGCACTCAGCCACAGACGTTTTGATACAAAACAGAACAACAGAACACAAAAGGTTTCTTCTACACAGAACATGATGGAAAAACGAACGGTTCATTGTTTTGCAGAAAGAAGCAGATGATGTCATTACCTAAGTGGTCTAATTAGAAAAATTAATCTGGAATACGGCCATTCACATTGCAACAGTACCCTCTTTCACCTCGTTCTTTTGTTCTGATTTGATTGACACTTACAACAGACCAATGGCTAGAAGTTTACCGGAAATCCAAGGCATTGCCAGCACCACTGGGCACGCATTAAGTGATTAAGGCGTAGAAAAAATCAAAGCAATTCTCTAGGCTAGTCTTATCGACAGAATATAACACGTTTAATCTACTATTTCTGAATACCTTTTGCTTTTTATCAACATGATGAATACCTCATTTGTATGAAAGCCATGTATTGTTCCGGGGAACTTAGCCAAATCTCTTGCCCTCAATACAACTGTCGAAGAAGGTGACTCCTCACCTGCTCCATTACATTTCTCTTTATAGCAATCATGTTTCAGGCATTTTGAAGTCCTTTAGTTCAAATGTAACTGAAAGTTTAAGTCTAACTAGTTAAATTAGTGGGGTTAGTTGATTAACCTCTAGTAGAAGCATGTTAGTGTCTAAGTCTGACTATATCAGACCAGGCCATGCCTCTTAGACGAGGATGTGTGGCTACTATGCATCAGGGATGTCCCTAGACCACGGTTCTTCTGCTTTGCCTGTCAAGCCAACTTCTAGCTTTCAGTGAAGCAAGTTCCCTCCAAGTTTCAAATGGTTGTTATGGCATTTGCAGAAGCTTCTTCTGGAAGGTTTCCAGCAACTGAAGTGATCATATTGTGGATGCAAAGTTCTGTTTAAACTTTTGAATTTGAAACATTTTAAAAATATGTAATGAATGCTATTATGTAAGATTGTGTAGGCTAAAGTATAATTTAAATTTGAATTATGAATTTCAGATTTGTACTGAAACTTCCTATATGTAATGTAAGGACTTTCTCAATGAATTAAGAGAAAAAATCAAGACAAGTAAGCCAGGCAACTCTTCCTCCTCTTCAGCCCTCCATCCTTTATGACTATTCCTTCTGCTCCAAGCAGCCGAGCAAACAACTAGAAATGATTTTTCAATCCCCTGATTTACAACACTTTAGTATTAGAGCAAGTGTATCCAAGTGACTTGCCTTTGTGGGAAATAGGAGAAGGAAGTGAGTATATTGTCAAACATTTGTGTGAATTAAAAACAAAAGGGAACCCTTAACATTACAAGAAGTGCAAACTTGAAACTTGATGGCTTCTGTCGGTTTTTCTCCACTGCCACCTCCCAAGTTTACTGAGGAAAATTATCACCTCAATGGACCATGATGATGAGAACCTATCTCAAATCTTTTGGCCCATGAGAAGCTGCCAAGACAGGTGCACAGCCACCTCCATTACCAACCAATCCTTCTTTGGCTTAAATAAAGTTGAATAATGAGTAGGTTGCAAAGCAGTATCAAGTACTAACTTACATCCACTCTGTTGTATTTGAAACCATTTTAAGTAGGATCATGACTTACAAGACATCTAAACAAGCTCGGGATAGGTTAAAGGAAGAATTTTCTAGCTATAAGAAGACTAGAAACATGCAACTTATCAATTTTATAAGAGAGTTTGAACTTTTGAGGATCAAGGAAATAGAAACCATCGGGGAATATAGTGATGAGCTGCTTAAGGTAGTTAATTAAATCAGACTTTTGGGAGAAGACTTACCATAAAATAGTATTGTCTAGAAAGTACTTTTTAATGTTCCAAAGGGATTTGAAGTAAAAATATCATCTTTGAAAGACTCTAAAGATTCCTCCACCATTAGATTGGCTGAACTCATCAATGTTCTTTAAGCCCAAGAGTGAGCAAAGGAGGCTTTTGAGGCAAGAAAGCAATTGAAGGTGTTTTTGTAGCAAAGCACTGATAAAGATGTCAACTAAAGAGAAAGTAGTAAGGAAAGCAAGAGAAGAAGGTTGAGGAACACTTTAAACCTAATGACAAGAAGTAGTATCCTCTATGTGATTACTATAAGAAGACAAATCATTTTTTTAAATATTGTTGAAAAAGGTCTAATCTTATGTGCAAAATATGCAACAAAAAATGTCATTCAGACAGAATATGTTGGTATAAAAGCCAATAGTAGTTGTAGTCAATTAACAAGCCAAAACAAACTCAAATAATAAATAAGGAGCAATTATTTGTTGTAGCATCTAGCTCTCTTAGTAAGGAAAGCACCAATTGACTTGTTGATAATGGTTGTACGAACCATAATTGAGAAATTAATGAATCCTTCAAGTCTAGGGTTAAAGTAGGCTATGGATATTTTCTACCAGCATTTAGGAAAATGAAGGTTGTCATTCATATTGAATCAGTACTAAGTTCGTACATAATGTGCTTTGCGTACCTAATATAAGTCATAAACTATTCAATATAGCTTAATTGATGAAAAAGGGCTATTTTGTGTTGTTCATGAACAATTATTGTGTTATCTCTGATGCAAAGGGCCACTAACTAACCAAAGTTCTAATGAAAAGTAAAGTGTTTCATCTAGATGCACAACATATTGCTCTAATGGCCTTAACTGATGCTCTAATGCTTTGGTATAGAAGACTTGGTCATTATTAATATGTTGGACTTCTAAAAATGCAAAAATGGAAGCTTGTTTATGATAGACCTAAAATTTCATACTCTAAAACCACTAATGAGACTTGTTAGGTTAGGGAATAGTCTAGGTTGTCATTCTCAATAAGTGTTTCATTTAGAGCAAAAGACAAATTACAGCTCGTTCATAGTGATCTTTGTGGTCCTATAAAGACTGTCTCTCTTTATGGAAATAGATACAATGTTATATTTGTTGATGATTTGACTAAATTCACTTAGATTTTTCTTAAACAAAAAGTTGAAGTACCAATCATTTTCTCAAGTTTCAAGGCTTATATTAAGAAGTAATCAGGCTTTTCCATCAAAGCCATTAGGATTGATAATGGCTTAAAGAGCACATCATTTTATTTGTTGAATAGGCTATTTACTAAGGCTCTTATTAACTTCTCACTGTACAAGTCTTGGTTTAGGACTAAATTGTCCTTGGCTTATTTAAAGGTGTTTGGAAGTCTATATTACACTTATATACCTTAAAGAAGAGAGACAAATTGGGCTATAAAGCCTCTATTTCAATGTTTGTTAGCTTTACCAATACACCTAATACTTACAGGGTGTATGATCCTGTCATAACCAAGATTTTTGTTAGCAGAGACATAAAGATTAATGAAACAAAGAGATAAGATTAGGAGAAGTCTTCTATTAATTATGATCCAGACCAGATGTTAACTGTTAGAAATTAAACCAAATTCATAAATATCAATTGAAGGAGGATACCAATGATCTTTCAACTCCCAAGATACCGACGTCTTATTAACTTCCAAAATGGTTATCATTGTGGTGTTGTGCTTAAGAAGTCTTTTTATATTTTGTCTGTTCATGTTTTGATGTCAATAACTGTTTTGTAATCGTCCAAATTTTATCTTTTAGAAAAGTAAGTATAGAGGTAGTTCAATAGTCATGAAACATGCTTATAAATAGGCAAGTAGAAAAGCCAATTCATCTCCTTCTTCTTCCCGAGTTTTATGAGTCATGAGAGTTTCACCTTCAAAATTTCCCAACAAATTTGGTATTAGAGCACATAGTTCATGATCATGGCCTCAACAAACACTTAGCTTCCTTTTCAATATCCTCGCCTTACCAAAGAAAACTATAGCAATTGGGCTATTAAAATGAAAGCTCTACTTCGTGCCTATGGCATATGGGAAGTGGTCAACACTGGTTATAAGGAGGTAGAGAATGAAGCCACCTTGAAGAAAAATTAGAAGAATACCTAGGAGAAAGTTCGAGTAAAAGATCAACATGCCCTATCGATCATTTATCAAAGCTTAAATGATTCAATGTTCGAAAAGGTGTCAAATGCTACTACATCAAAGGATGCTTGGGAGATACTTCACAATACTCACCAAGGAATACAAAAAGTTTAGAAGATTTGTCTTCAGATGTTGCAAGGTGAATTTGAGGTGATTCATATGAAAGAATTTGAGTCAATTACTAATTATTTCACAAGAGTTTTAGTGATTGTGAACTAGATGAAAAGGAATGGCCAAGGTGTTCTAGATTTTCAAGTTGTCATTAGACAAGAAGCATGATCACATCATCGTTGCAATCGAAGAGTCCAAAGACTTGGACACCATGACAATCGATGAGCTTTTAGGTTTGTTGCAAGCCCATAAAGAAAGACTTAGAAGAAACAAGCATGAGTCAATAGAGGAAGTACTCCAAACTTGATTAACCATTCGAGGTAAGAAAGAGCAAAGTCGAACTCCCATGCAGACTATAAGCACTATGGAAAATTGTGGTCAAGGTTGCTTCCAAGGAAGAGGTCATGGACAAAGTAGAGGAAAAGTCCCTTAAAATAACAATCGATACCAGAATCAAAAAGATACTTGTGGAAGAGGATCAAACTCAAGAGGTCGATGGTATGATAAATCTCAAATTCAATGTTATCATTGTAATAAACTTGGTCATTATACTTATCACTGTTGGCACAAAGTAAGTAACGAAGTAGACAAAAAGGCAAATTTGGTGAATGATGTCGATGACATTTTTTTATTGGAATTGAAAGAAGACGAAGGTAATCCAAGTGATACGTGGTACTTAGGCACCAGCGCAAGCAACCATATGTGTGGCTGAAAGGAGATGTTTGTTGAATTGGATGAGACAATCCAAGGAACAGTGTCATTCGGTGATCAATCAAAAATTTATATCAAAGGCAAAGGTACAATAAAGATTCGATTGAAGAATGGTACACATCAGTTTATTACTGATGTTTATTATATTCCAAAAATGTCAAGCAACATTTTGAGTTTGGGATAGCTTTTGAAGAAAGGTTATACAATCCATATGAAAGATCTTAGCCTTGTGCTAAGAGACCAAAATAATAAACTGATTGCACACGTAAAGATGTCAAAGAACAAGATGTTCATTCTAAACATAAAGAATGAAATGGCTCGTTGCTTAAAAACATGCGTCAATGATCCTTCATGGCTATGGCATTTAAGGTTTGGCCATCTTAATTTTGGCAGACTCAATATGCTCTCTCGTAAGAATATGGTTTATAGCTTACCACATATCGATCATCTCGATCGATTATATGAGGGATGTGTCATCAGGAAGCACTCAAGAAATAGCTTTCCACAGGAAGCAACTTATCGAGCAAAGAAGCCATTAGAGTTGATTCATTCTTATATGTATAGCCCAATCACTCCTCAGTCATATGGTAATCATCTATATTTTGTTACCTTTATTGATGATTTTACTCGAAATACTTGAGTGTATTTCTTTAAGGAAAAGTCAGAAGTGTTTAATACCTTTAAACAATTTAAGAAATTAGTCGAGAAGGAAAGTGGCTATTTCATCAAGGCTATGAGAACCGATCAAGGAAGAGAATTTACTTGAGCCACATTCAACAAATTTTGCGAGTATTATGGCATTTGACATTTTTTGACACCACCTAAGTTCTCTAGTGACAACTATCTCTAGTGAACAGTAATGATGAACACATACCTTAAGGCCTTTGACTCGAGGGAAGTCACAAAAAGTGCGGTTGTTATGGCTTCGCTCCTTGCAAACCCCATTATGACTCAACTAAAAAATCACATTAAGCAGACTTCCAAGTAATATAAGGTCCTGATATGCATACATTCAGCTGTAACATAAGTCATATTCAATAGAATAATGACTTGTGAAACAACCTAGGAAGCTTTGAGTAAATTGAGGGGGGAGTATATTAGAAGTAAGAAGACCAGATCCATACAGATGTTCAACTTAAGAAAAGAGTTTGAACCATTGAAAATGAAAGATGCAGAGAAGATTAATGAACATAATGACAAGATCCTAAAGCTGGTCAATCAGATTGGGCTTTTGGAAAGAGACCTCACAAATGAAAGTATAGTGTAGAAAATGCTTGTAAGCCCACCAAAGAGGTTTGAGTCTACAAGTAAAGGAGGCTAATAAGGCAGGAGGAGGCAGTTAAAGATGCTCCTCTCGTCAAACATATTAAGAAGAGTTAACAAAAGAAGAAAAAGGAACAAGAGAGTAAGTGTTGGACAACTTCTTGAGAAAGTCTATTTATTGGAATTCAAAGATACTATATGCACTATCTATAACTCTAATGGAATCAAATTAGTTATAATTCTAAAGAAGAAAAATGGCTTCCAGATGAATCTGTAAGATTTAGAATGCATTCTCATACCTATAGCCCTTAATAACAAATCCTTATGGCATAGGAGGTTAGGGTATGTACATGATTCAAGTTTACTAAACTTGGGAAGAAAGCAACTAATGAGAGACTTACTAAAATTGACCAAAGGAGGAGTTATTTGTCAGGCTTGCTAGCAAGGGAAGTAAACTTGGATTCCTTTTTCAACTAATCAAGCCAAGAATAGTGAGGAGAAACTGCAATTGGTTCATCGTGACACCTGTGGTCCAATGAACATTAAATCACTTAAAGGTAACAAATACTTTATGTTTTTCATTAATGATCTAACAAGGTATTACTGGATCTATTTCTTGAAGTAGAAGTTAGAAGCTGCTAAAATTTTCAATCAATTTAAAACTTTGGTGGAAAACCAAAGTAATTGCAAAATCAAGGCCATAAGGAGTGATAATGGTGCTAAATTTGTTTTTAGCAAATTTAGAGACATTTACAATATAGTCGAGATCAAACAGCAATTGATAGCTCCATATACACCTTATCAAAATGGGGTAAGTGAAAGGAAGAACAGAAGCATCATGGAGATGTCCAAATGTCTTCTGTTTGAAAAAAACATGCCAAAGAGGTTTTAGGTAAAAGTAGAAAACACAATAGTCGACTCACTAAATATACTACCATCTAAGGTATTGGAGAATCAAACTCCCTTTGAGGTTTGGTATGACTTCAAGCCATCTGCAGCACATCCTAGGGTGTTTGGTTATCTTTGCTATGCATCGGTACCAAGGAAGGAGAGGAGCAAGCTGGATCACATGATTATACCTTACATTTTCATTGGCTATACAGGCTTAACTCAGAATTATAAGATTTTAATCCTCTAACTGGCAAAATCAATACGAGTAGAGAATTGAGATTTTGTGAAGATCAAAGTTAGAGCTAAAAGGACTCTTGTGTAAAGAGATCCAATTTAGACGCTGATCATCTTCAATCTAAAGAGGGAGGTGAAGATATAAAACCTAACTCACATGAAAAATTTCTTATAAGGGGCACAAGACCTCTTAAAGATGTGTACTAAAGAAGTGCAATGGCAACATTAGAGCCAAGAAGTTATGAAAAAGCAAGCAGATGCTCCAAATGAAAGAAGTAATGCAATTAAAAATAGATACAATTCAAAAAAATCAAACTTAGATTTTGGTTAATAAGCCTATAACCAAAAAGCTTATTGGTCTGAAATGGATTTATAAGGTCAAGCTTAATCCAGATGGATCAATCAACAAGTACAAGACAAGGCTTATGGCTAAAGGCTTTGCATAGTAGTATGGCTTGGACTATATTGAAACATTTGCTCCTATGACAAGGTTAGATACAATCAAGCTTTTGTTAGCTCTTACAGCACAACATGGATGGACGGTTCATCAACTTAATGTAAAGTCAACATTCCTAAATGGAAAATTAACTAAAGAGGTGTACGTTGATAACCTGAAGGCTTTTAGAGGAAAGACATGGAACAGAAAGTGTTCCTATTGAAAAAAGCTTTGTATGGATTAAAGCAAACTCCTAAAGCTTGGTACAACAAAATCAATCATCACTTCCTCAACCTCTTATTCAGCAAAAGTTTGAATGAAACCACACTGTATGTAAAAGAGCACAATCATGAAGTTATAATTGTGTCTCTCTATGTAGATGACTTATTAGTAATTAGCAGCAGCCTGCAACTTGTTGATCAATTTAAGGTTAAAATGAAAAATTGTTTGAAATGGCAGACTTAGGAGAAATGAAGTTCTTCCTAGGTTTGGAAGTCCATCAATCTAGCAATGGAATCTTCATAAACCAGGAGAAGTTTACCAAAGATGTTCTAAAGAGATTTCAAATAGAGAACTGCAAAGAAGCAAACACTCCCATGGCTATTGGAATGAAGTTGATGAAAGAGGATGGAGCTACCAAGGTGGATGCAAGCAAATTCAAGAGCTTGCTTGGATGTCTTCTCTACTTAACAACATCCAAACCAGATATCATGCAAGCCACTAGTCTTCTTTCAAGATACATGTATAATTCTTCTCAAATTCACCTTAAAGGTGCAAAAAAGGTATTAAGTTACATCAAAAGATCAACTAACCTTGGAATCATGCTTGGCAAATCAAGGAAATTAGAGCTGGTAGGATATACAGACAGTGATTAGGTTGGCTCCTAAGATGATATGAGAAGCACCTCTTGGTACTTGTTTACCTTAGGCTCAGGTACCTTTTGCTAGAATTCAAGGAAGCAAACAATGCTTGCTCAATCAACTATAAAAGCTGAATGCCTGGCAATGACAGTAAGGGTGAATTAAAGCATTTGGTTAAAAAGGATGCTTGAAGATCTCAAAATGGGGCAAATTGAACCAACAATCATATACTGTGATGATTAAGCCAAAATTGGAATCTTTAAAAATCCAATTCTTCATGGTAGACCCATGCATTTTTTAATAAAGTTTTATACTGTGAAGGAAGCTCAACAAAATAAGGAAATTATCCCAACCTACTACCCAGCATAAGATCAGCTTGTTGATATACTAACAAAGCCTCTCAATAAAGCAACATTTAAGTATTTAAGAACTAAGTTGGGGATACAATATTGCAACACCAAAGAGGAGAATTGAAGGATTGGTGTTGCTATCCTGTATCTTCAATAGTAGCATTGCAGTAGCAGCAGTAGTAGGATTGTAATAGTAAATGTAGAAAGCTAAAATAAACTACAAAACACTTGTCATTAATAAAGAAAAGGCCTATTGATGCAATAAGTTGAGAATCAAGTTAGTTATGTTAGTTATGGTAGTTAGTTTAGTTAGAAAAAAAAGGAATTATTTTAAGAAAAATCTAAATTTGAAATTTGTATTCAATTTTGAATTTTTCAAAAATGCAATTATGAAAACCTATGCAATTCAGTTTTATAAGAGCTATGTAATTATTTATATAGACAAGTTAAATAATTAGTGAAAAATATCTTTTACTTCTAAAAAACTAGATTAAGGTTTCCTGTAAGTCTCACTTCATGTTCTTCTACCCTTTCATTCTTTCTTTCCTTCTTTTGCTACATTCATTTACATCCTGCACAAAAACCTAGAAAGTGGTCAGGAATCTATCAAAACAAATAGGAAGCAATTAGGATTGGCTATTGTGCAGGTGTGGCAAAAAATAAAGAAGAGAGTTGTAAGTTTAGTCATCAGAAAACTATTATTGAACATTGTTGCACGTTGTTGGTGAAGCCATTTTAGGTATGAGGCAAATTTATATATGATTAATGTAACTAGGGTCTCCTCCATGATTAAGAATATTCAATACCTTAGTTACCATGTCATCACTTACAATATACCAAAAAGATTCATAAAGGACCATCAAGACATAAGGCATTTGTTGGATAAATTTGCTCGAGTGCTTGAAGGATTTCTTCCCTTGTATATGCCTTACTCAACCAATTGTTAATCTACTTATTCACCCTTTTATTTTTAAACTCCAAGATTGGTTACATGTTGTAGGTTCCTTAAGTGCAAAATAAATTTTTATAATAGTACATATTGCACTATGTTGTTCCCATCCATAATTCTCTGTATGAAATTCTGTTGCTTCCTTTTGAAGGTTCCGCGTCATTAGTACTAGTGGTAGAATAAATGTAAAAGTATAACATGACAGTAGATACATATATTAAGTACAAGAAAAATAGAATCCTTCTCTTTTCATAACTTTGCACTCTACCGCAGACATTTTGATATAAAACAAAACAAAACACAAAAGGTTTCTTATACATATAACATGATGGAAAAACCAATGATTCATTGTTTCACAGAAAGAAGCTGATGATGTACTTACCTAAGTCGTCTAATTAGAAAAGTCAATCTATTCACATTGCAACAGTACTCCTTTTTCATCTCAATCTTTCATTCCAATTTGATTGACACATATAACTAACCAATGGATGAAAGTTGTTGGAATTGGTTAGAGACACAAAAAGTAATAAAGTTCAGTTTGCTACTTTCATATCAGTATGAGTATGTGTGCTTCAAGCTAATCTGTAGAAAAAGCTGCTGGTGTAGTTGTTTGTTTGGCTTGTTTAATAGCAATTGAGAAACACAAAGAAGGGAAAACACAAAGGAATGAAAGGCACATAAAGCGATAGTTCAAATTCAAGCTAAAGGATCTGTATTTCTAAGTTTCCATCCCCTTACATCTAATAGCAAACCTCTACTACAATCAAGTACATTTACAAAAATTCATAATTTGAATTTAAACTTAATGTCATAAGTTTAAATTCAAAATATTTCAAATTTAAAATAAGCACATCATTACATCAAAAACTTAAATTCAAAAAGTTGCTGGAGATATCCCACAAGGTGGTTGTATAACTGCCATAACTATCATGACTTCTAACTCTTATAACTGCCTCTGGTTTGGCAAGTAAGTTGGTTGATTGGATTTTGGAGGTCAGTTGATATGGCAATGCAGGAGCACCATCTTCTTCACTCCTCCTTGGTGGTGCTACTTTACATACAAAGTTTCTACCTTAACTCAACAAGTCTGTCTTTACTTAACCCTTTGGTCAGAACATCTGCAAGTTGGTCTTGGGAGCAACAATACTTTAATTCAATTTAGTATTTCTCCCACATTTCTCTTACAAAATGAAGTTTTATGTTGAAGTGTTTGGTCCTCCCATGCATTACAGGGTTTCTTGAGATTGTAATTGCTACTTTGTTATCACAATATATGATAGTAGGCTCCTTTTGTTCCAAGTTGAGGTTAGTTATTACATTTCTAATCCATATGACTTGGTTCACAGCTGAGGTAGGAACAATATACTTAGCTTCAGTTATGGATTGAGCCATAGTGGGCTGTTTCTTCGAGCTTTAACAAAATACATAAGAACCAAGAGAAAAAACATACCCTGAGGTGCTTTTTATGTCTTCAATTGAGCTAACTCAATCACTATCAGAATCTCCTTGCAATTTGCCATATGTTGAGTCATTAAACATTAATCCAAGTTCAATTATGCCTTCAATATACTTTAATACTCTTTCGACAACCTTATGATGCAATTTTGAGGGATCCTGCATAAATCTAGATAACAGGCTTACTATGAACATAATATCTGGTATGAAGGCTAAGAGGTAAAGAAAGCATTTAATCAAACTTCTATATTCATGTGGATCTACCCTTGGTAATTCATCTTGCTTCTATAACTTTACCCTATGCATAAATGGAGTTTTTGCTTCCTTAGAATCCTACGTTTGAAACTTTTGCAAGATATGTGTTGCATATTTGGCTTGAGTGACTAGGATACCATTCTGAGATTGGTAAATTTGCAAGCTTAGGAAGTACTTCATCCTTCCTAGGCCAGTCATCTCAAATTACTTATTTAATTCGGCTTTGACTTGCTGGACAAGATTATAACTATCTCCTGTGATCATTAGATCATCTACATAAAGAGAAATGTAGGTTTTATGTGTTGCTTTTATTTTCACATAGAAAGTTGGCTCTGATGTACTCTTGTTGAAGCCAAGCTTAAGCAAATAAGTATGAATTTTGCTATACCAAGATCTAAGGGCTTATTTCAACCGAGAAAAATTTCCTCATGGAGTTCACCATTGAGAAAGGCAAATTTAACATCCATTTGATGCATAATCCATTGATTATGTGCTGCAATAGCCAAAAAAAGCTTGATGGTGTCCAACCTTGCCACAGGAGCCAAAGTCTTAAGGTAATCTCCATTCTAACTTACTATGTAAAGTTTTTAGCCACCAACCTAGCCTTGAATTTGTGCAAGTTGCCATTTAGGTTCACCTTTACTTTATAGATCCATTAAGCTTCGATAACTTTTTTGTCTTTTATCCTTAGAACCAAAATCCTGGTGTTATTCTTATCAAAGGCTTAAAGCTCCTCCTGTATTGCAGATTCCTAGCTAGGTAGACTTGTTACCTTATCATAACTTGCAGGTTCTAAGAGTACTTCATTGCATCTCTCATACACATTAGAGAGAGATCTAATGCCTTTAACTAGTAGATTATCAACATTCTCTCCTTTTTGAGAATTCATGTTCTTGATGTATAGGCTGCATCAGTTGATTGGTTGTACCATGCAAATCTGATTCAACCATTGCCTTTTACCAATTCCATCTCAGTGATTCATCAAACTTCAAGTCTTTACTTACAGAGATTTTATAAGTGATAAGGTTGTATACCCTATACATATATGTTGTGTTAGTATAACTAACAAATACAACTATTTCAACTATTGGATCCAGCTTGCTCCTTTTTACATAAGGCATATGAATGTAGCAGAAGCAACCAAACACTTTGAGGTGTGCTAGAGAAGACTTGATACCAAACTAGCACTCAAATGGTGTGGAATTTGTCGACGCCTTGTGAGTTGTCTATTTAACAAATATATTGAGGTGGCTGCTGCCTTTGACCAAAAGGTTTTAGGAAAATCTTTCTCTGTCAATAAGCATCTAGTCATGACAGTTATGGTCTTGTTCTTCCTCTCACTCACACCATTTTGCTAAGGTGTATAAGGAGCTGTATACTGTTGTTGGATTCCCACATCTCTGCAAATCTATTTAAATGATTCAGAAATGTACTCTGAGCCATTATTTGACCTAATGGCCTTAATTTGAGAGTTTGACTGCTTCTCAACCCATGTTTTATACTAGAGAAAGGTACTTGTTACCTTAGTTTTTAGTCTAAGAAAAAAGTTCTAGGTAAACCTGGTTAAGTCATCTATAAAGATGACATAATATTTACTTCCTCTTAACGATTCATGATCCATAGGACCACAAAGATCACTATGAACAAGCTGCAACTTCTCCTTTGCTCAAGATTATGCTATTGGGAATGGTAGCTTGGTCTATTTGCTAAGTTGACAAGTTTCACAAGTGGAATTGTATTTTGCAATCTCTAGCATATCATGCACCAAGCCTTTGCTCTGCATTTTCTTAAGGCTAGTGAAGTTAATGTGGCCTAGTGTTTTGTGCCAAGTGAATGTCTTTTGTGTTTCAGCAGTCATCACATGATGTTGTGTCAGGTCTCCTTCAAATTGGAAGGTTTTGCCACATATAAGTACCTTGGTTAAAAGGGTACCTTTAGCATTTAAGATGATAGAGGCTCTGTTGTTAAAAACTAAAGTGTACCTCTTTCCAAAAGTTGACCTACATTAAGCAAGTTACAGCTTATGGTAGGTACATACAAAACATCAGGTATGAATTTAATACCTTTCCTGGTATAAATGGATGCATGGCCTTTTCCTTCTACTTGGATCAATTCATCATTCCTAATCTTCACTTTGGCTGTATAGGATCTATCAAATTTCTTGAATAGTTGTAAATTAGGTACAATCACTATTAACCAACCATATGTAACTCCTTTCATAAGAGAAATTGGTTACTGCTGCAAATAATTGCTCCTCCAAAATTTGCTCTTCATCTGCTACTTGTTTTTGCTGAAATTTTTGTGGTGGTTGTTATTGTTTTCCTCTCTGCCAACAGATCCTTTCTACATGTCCTTTCTTGTTGCATATTTTGCACACTAGTTCAAGCCTTTTTTAGCAACTTTTGGAAAGATGATTTGTTTTCTTACAATGATCACAAAATGGATACTGCTTTCTACCTTCAGGCCTGGTAGGCTCTTTTAATTTCTTTTCCTGCTTCTCCTAAGATCCTGATTTGATTAACAATTTTCAGGAGCTTATCTGCATATTCCTTTATGGTTTCTAACTCCTTCATCTTTAGAAGTACAAACTCCCTTCTAAGATTAAGAAGTTTCATATTTTTGGTCTTCTCATTGCTAAAAAAAACTCCTCCTTTAACCTATCTCATGCATTCTTAGCAGTTTCATAGGCCATAATTCTATTGAAAATAGTCTTTGTGACAGTTGAATGAATGCATGTTACGACTTTATACTTTTTGGTTATCTGCTCATTGTGTTGTTTTAATTGTGCCAAGGATGGATTTTCAGGCAAAGGAGGTGGTTTAGTCCCCTTTTCAGTGGCTTCCCACAAATCATAGGCTCCAAGGTAGGCTTTCATCATTATTGTCCACTGAGTATAGTTTTCCCCAGTGAATTTTGGAGGAAGAAGTGAAGAGAAGCTAGAAGAGGCCATATGGAAAAAGATTTATAGAAAACTTAACTTTCTGTTAAGATGTTGATTTGTTTGTCAATTGCTTCGATCAAGTTTATAGGATACAACCAACTTTGATACTAGATGTTGGAATTAGTTGAAAAGACAAGGAGTAACAGAGTTCAGTTGGCTGATTTCATATCAGTATGAGTGTATGTATTTCAAGCTGATTTGTAGAAAAAGCTGCAAGTGCAGCTGTCTGTTTGGCTTGTTTAATAGCAATTAAGAAATATAAAAAATGAGAAACACAGAGGAATGAAAGGTACATAGAGAGATGACTCAAATTCAAGCTGAAGGATCTATATTTTTAAGTTTCTAACCCCCTTACATATGACAGCAAACCTCCATTACAATCAAGTATATTTACAAAAATTTATAATTTAAATTTAAACTTAATGTAATAAGTTTAAATTCAAAATATTTCAAATTTAAAATAAACATATCATTATATGAAAAACTTAAATTCAAAAAATTACTGGAGAAATCTCACAAGGTGGTTGTATAACTGTTATAATTATCATGACTCCCAGCTCTTATAACTACTTCTAATTTGGCAGAAAAGTTGGTTGATTGGATTTTGGGGGTTTATTGATATGGCAATGCAGGAGCACCATCTTCTTCAGAAGTTTACCAGAACACCAAGGCATTGCCAGCAACACTGGGCACACATTAAGTGATTAAGGTGCTGAAAAATGAAGAGCAATTCTACAGGCTAGTCTTAGTCATGCAATTTGATATGGTTCTGTGCTAAGATTCTTTTTATTGACAGGACATAACACGTTTAATCCACTTTTTCTGAATACCTTATGTTTTTATCGGCATGATGAAACCCATGTTTGTATGAAAACCATGTGTTGTTCTGGGGAAGTTGGCCAAATCTCTTGCTCTCAATGCAACTGTCGAAGAATGTGACTCTTTATCTGCTTCATTGCATTTCTCCTTACAGCAATCATGTTTCAGGCATTTTGCAGTCCTTCAGTTCAAATGTAACTGAAGGTTCAAGTCCAACCAGTTAAATTAGTGAGGTTAGTTGATTAACCTCTAGTAGAAGCATGTTAGTGGATGAGTCTGACTACGTCAGACCAGGCCATGCTTCTTTGATGAGAATGTGTGGCTACTATGCATCAGGATTTTCTACTTTTGATGTGCTTGTTTCCATATAAGCCAGACACAGTAGATAGAGTAATTTGTAGATGGAGATGTCAAAGGGATGGAGTATATTGTCTAAAATTCCTTCTCCCTTTATCTTCATTACTTTGCTGTAGCAACTGTGTGTCTCTCCACAAATGTTCATTAATGAGATGGAGAAGTTTTGTCCATTTTCTTAAGTTTAAGGCTTCTAAAGCCTACAAGCACCATTTATCACAATTGTTGATTACTAAATAAAAGGTCGTAAGCAACTGGGATTGGCTACTGTGCAGGTGTAGTAAAAAAGAGAGGAGAAAGTTGCAAGTTTATTCATCAGAAAACTATCGCTCAATTGCTACAGGTGTATTAAACAGAGCTCGAAACATTAAAATTTGCTTCAGCCAGAGATGTCCAATAAGCAACTGTATGCCGTTTAGTACATACAATATATGACCGGAGTAGCAGATTTAAATGGCTTCACACAAATTGCTCAAGGTACTCTTCGACGGAGCTGTATTTGACTTCTGGATAGAGCTCAGAGACCTCAGCACCCCATGATGGATCAACCTCATAATTGGTCTGGTCACCCTTTATGAAGACTGAATGATTGATTGACAGGATAATATTGGTCGGAATAGGAGCCTCTGTAAGAATGAAAACGAAGCCAAGCACAAAATAATCAACATGAAAATACTTCCACCTAACATAAAAACCTGCATGTCCATCTAGAGATATGGTTGAGAAGCGAACTTGGTAAGCAAATAAAAAAGGGACCATACAAATATTGATATCACTTTCTTCTACGGGTTGGCATATTAGCTTACCTTGGATGGCTTTCAGAACCTGTTCTTCCGAAACATATGTTTTCTCAAGGGTTTTGCCTATCTTCTTCTCCCAGAGGGCAACAAGCTCATTGAAAGAGTAGATGTTTTTGGGAGGCCTAAAGGCGAGGGTCTTATTCAAGGTTCTTGGATCATCCACAGCTTTAATGGTGTAGGTTGCAATGTCCTCTTCCTTGTTGAAAATTGCTGCTCGCACGAAAACATGCATAATTGAGCTAATTCAATCTCGGCAGAAGTCATCTTTAACGGTTACAAAACAATAAAATGTAACGTTAGTTACCCTTGGGATTGCCATCTCCTAAGATTGTGACCTTGTCTCTCGGAGGAGCAGTAACTCCTTCCTGGCACAATACAGGGAGAAAATAGCCAGCAAAGTAGTTGCAAGGCGCATAAGTATAAGGGATTCCGGCAGCCTCAACGGCACGGCGAATTTGGGCCTTAATCTCAAATATAGATTTCATTGGCTCAACCGCACTAACGCGATCCGCGTCATTTCCAAACTCTGAAGGAAAAAATCTCTGCACAATGCGGAAGATATATTGCAAAGTATCATATATTGTATCAAAGAGCCACAAGCTATCCATTAAAATTAAATAGGAATATTTATATAAAAAGTACGGGTAAGGAATCGAAAGTAGACCGACCTTAATGTTACCAGCTTCTTTGATGGCAGGAATGATCTTGGTCTGATCTGCCAGTTGCATAGCCCCAACTGCGGATATCACCACGTCCACCTGCTTAAAGGCTTTAACCAAGCTCTCATGATCGTGAATATCTCCCTGCATTACCACAATATATAACTCGATCAAGAAGTTACTAAACTTGCATATGTGGTGAAAAACATCACAAAGTGCCATTTTGCTTCACTTACATAAACTATAGTGACGCCCAGGTTCTTAAATTTCTCAATAAGTTGTCCTTTCGCAGCATCAGAGACTGTGCCTTGTCTAACCAAAGCAAAGGTGGGGTGACCTTCCTTTGTGCTAGCTTCCACCAAGAATTTTCCGATGTAACCAGTCCCTCCGATGATCAAGATCTTGCTTTTGCTAGCCATTGATCCAAACAATCAACTATGACAGGCCAATACCGGTGGAGACAGGCGTTTGAAAATAAAATTTGAACCTTTGAGAACAGAGCTTTTTGTGATAAAATGAAGGATCTGACGCTGTTTAAATAGGCTTGTGTACGTGGTAATCGAAGCAACGTAGTCGCTGGCGGCTCTCTTTTCTCAACTTAATTTGCGTGGAAAAATTTACTTGTTACTCGAACTAACTCAATGTAACTCAATGTATTTATTAATTATTCTATTTTTTATTAAAAATTGTTTATTAAAAAAATTATTATAGGTGTTATTTTTAATAATTTTAAAAATATAATATTAAATAAATATTATATATAAATTTGTTTTTTATTTTTATTTTTTCAAAATATATCTTAATGTACTTGATATATATTAGACAATTGTCGAATATGCATAATGTATCGGAAAATAAAATTCAAGTGGACAAACAAGCTGGACACTGGAAGAATATCTTGGACCACTTGCAAATGGTCGCTTATAATCTATAGCGAATGGTTCAAGTAGCGTTTGAAAGGTCAGAAATGCTCTTTGGCCGGACACCAAAACAAACGTTAGGTAAGGGATAATACCGGTTTTTCACTGGACATGCGCGAGCCGCGCATGACCCCAAGGTTGAGATTTGAGAATCGTTTCTCCCGGCTGCTGTTCTGGAGTCTTAAGTTGGGGATGATGCACTCGGCCTTTATGCGTACAAGGTTCCAATGTGTCTGGTGAGGCGGCGTTTGTCAATTTCGTACTAATTTCCAGCGCTCAACACTGCAAAATAATGACTCTGCATGAAAAGGGGAATGTGCGTGAATCTTTGTGATAATTCCGCAGCGATGAAGTCAGCAAAGATACTAAATAATCTTTTAACTTAAACATGACTAATCAGATCTTTTAGCTTGTTTTTAATTAGAAACTTCATTCAATTTCAACGAGAACTCCTTTTTATTCATTGCAACTTTTAAACTTTGAAAGTTGTTAGAAATGTGAACTAAACAAATGTTTTCTTTAAAAGATACTAAATAATCTTTCTTTTAGAATTTGAGTAGTACTTAAGCAAGTGAGGAATACTTGAGCAAGTGAGGAATGAACAAAACTTTAGAGATAGGCTTGATACCTTCGTTTGTTGTCAGAGAAATTATCCCATTGCTTACAAATTCAACTATAACACTATTTCCAAGTTTTACGTGAACTTTAGAGATTGAATTTAACTCAAAGGGTCTAGAGTTACTGTACATATGACTAGCGCATCCACTATCATCACCAAGATTTTTCTCAAAAAACCTTCCAATCTTCACCGAGTAATATGACTTGGTTAACAATTTCATTAGTTGATCAACATACTCTTTCATCGTCTCAATTTCTTCTTATCTTCAACAGTTTAAATTCTCTTCCAAGATTTAGAACTTGCATCTTCTCAGTTTTAAGATTGCCTTAAAGCCCCTCTTGGAGCTTGTCCCAAACTTGTTTTGTTGATTCACGCATAATCATTCTTATGAACCTGACATTTGAAAGTGCAAAGTGAATACTAGTGAGAGCTTTGAATCCTTTTGAGCTTTATTCATTGTGAGATCTGATTTGAATAAGAGGGGGATTGTTTGGTAGGACTAGAGGTTTAGCTCCTATTTCTACAACCTCCCACATGTCCAATGCCTTCAAATAGGCTTTCATTCTTACAACTCATATAACTTAGTTCTCTCCTGTAAACACATGAGGTGAAGAAGGCGAAAAGTTGTTGGAAGCCATGAAAAATTTGATGTTTTGGTTTTCAAACGAGAGATTAATAATTTTGGGATCCAAAAATAATATTTAGAGGTCCCCTGTGATCAAGTAGTGATGCGATACCATTTGGAGGAAAGATAATTGGATTAATGAGTTTAAAACTAAAAAATACAGCAAGAAAATGATGCTGCAGAAATTTCAAATCAAAAGAATAATAATAACATATTAGAAACCATTGGAGAGAATGCTTTGAAGAGAGACTAATGATGTTGAAAAACTAGATATGTTCTATTGATCTACTATTCTTTGTATAAAATCTGAAAAACTTACAATACGATTACATAATAACTTAAGGATGATGTATGCTAATTGCTTGTTACAACAAAGAAAAAAAAAACAAGAACTTTTCTTGACAAGGGCCGATAACTAAAAAGAAACTCTCGAGTTTTCTCCTCTTAGGAATACGAGGAAAGTTGATCATACATACAATTTAAAAGTTTTCTTATTTATCTTCCTTATGAAAAAACAATTTGAATTTTAAGATTTAACTTGAAAATCTAATATCTACAGTTTCTGCTAACAAAAATTATATCATTGAGTGTTAAGAATCAATCATTAATAATAATAATGAATTTTAATATAACTAATATATCATAATTAATTATCATAATTATTTTATATATAATTAAGTACAATTATTAGGTGATAATTTAATATTATTTGATTTATATATGTAATTTGCATGCCTTGTTAAAAACTATAAGGCTGGATCGGTGAAGTAAGAATGGCAATGGGGCGAGGTGGAAGCGGGGAGTGTCATCCCAATCCTCATTCCTATTTTATAACTAGTCTTTATCATCGTCTCCATTTCCATTTCAACGAGGGGAGAAATTAGAATCTCATTCCATTCCCAAGAAAGATTGGGGATGTCCATCCCCACCCTACCCCTACCCCTACCCCACTCCACCCCACTTCCATTTTCCTAGTAAAGAATAATAATTCTCAAAATAAATTTTCAAATTTTAGAATATTAAAGTACCCACTAATTCAAGTACAAAAAAATAAAATTGTAATCAAATATAAAAAGTTAAGGTTACAATTAGTACATTAATTTATTTAATTATCTCTTCATAAAAAATATTATATAACTATTATATAAAGAATAAAATTGTAATCTAATATTGGGGACGAAAGTTGAGATTGGGTTCAAGGTAGAAAATATAAATACCAATCTTGTTTCCGTTTTTAATTAAAAATTCAGGGGTTGTGGTGGGGATCTCCTATCCCCGATCAATTTTCTTTGACCTTGCTTTTATTGGGGTAATGTGAATCCCTACTAAGGTAAGGGCCATTGCCATCCCTAGAGTGCAAACACGAAAAACGAGCAAATTGAGGAACAAAACTAAGTTCAGGCAACAAAGGAGGAGAATCACAATTCTTCCCCAACAATCATGGTGCTATACATTCAAAGTACAAGTCCTTAATTCCCGACCTATATTGTGGGTAACACAAAATTTTTATCTTTGTGCTTATTGTGGTATTGTTTTTCTTCGGAAAAGATGACCCTTTATTTATTTACATAAAGTTTGTACATCTTGTTTAATAAGAGAAAAAACATGACTTAGTCTATTTTTATGCCACATAACCTCTTTCATATTAGATAAAGTTATTTTCATTACGAACTCATGCACTTTACCCCATACCCACAAGTCAATGGGGCTAACAAACCATAGCCCTACTACCTGCGAACAATGAATTAATGCATGAGAAATTGTCTTAATCTTTCTTCCCAATCTTGTGCAGCCACCATCAATGATTAATCCTTTATGTGCCAAATTATCACACTACACCATAAAGGACTTATAGTAGCGAATAAAAACCGCTGCTGAAGATCTAAGGTAGTGGGTTTTTGAGTACTACTTTTGCTGGAGCTGTAATATCCTTTATGTAGTGAATTTTAAGGTTATTGGTGCAGAAAGGAAAATTGCTGCACTAAAAAGTTTAACTGTTCTTGGCATCAATAACAATGATTTTTCAAAATTTTATGTAGTGCTTCATAACCACATAGGCAGTGATTTTGAGGCATAAACGCAACAATTTTAAGGTTCAAAGGCAACGGTTTTTAGATTCCAAGGGAATAGTTTTTAGATCCAAAAACAACGGTTGTGTAACCTAAAGGTAGTAATTTTGAGTGATAAAAGGCGGCAATTTTGAGACTTAAAGATAATGATTTTTAGATGCAAAGGCAGCAGTTTTTAGTATTAAAGGCAATAATTTCGAAACTTAAAGACAGTGGTTTTGAGGTATAGAGGTGGTAGTTTTGCAATGTAAAGGTAACGATTTTTAAAACAGAAAGTAACATTTTTTAGACCTAATGGTAGCAATTGTGTTTCTTATAGGTAGTGACTTTGAAACTTAAAGACAATAGTTTAAAATATTCAAGGTAGTAGTTTTGTAGTTTAATAGTAGTGGTTGAGTTATAAAGCAACAATTTTAAGACCTAAAGTTGTATTTTTAAACCTAATGGCATATAATTGGCATTCAATTTTTGAAATAATAACTATTTTGTCCATTCACCAATGATCCAAATAAATATAAATAGTCTACAAGTACAAAATCTGTAAAAATAATATCATCATGTACACATATTTACTATGATCTACAACAAAGTCAACTAATCAAATAAGAAGTTTGGTCCACAACATATTTGCTCAACAAACATTAATTATCATTCATCATCATACAAAAAAAAAAAACAATTAAGTGATTATATTAAACAAGTGCATCTTCTGAAAATTAAAGATATGAAAATATGAATTCTAGCAATTACAAGTATAGCCAACTAGTAAAAATTGTGTAACATATCTACTTAACAAACATTAAGGATCACTAACATTATCATCATCCTACAAAAAAAAAAAAACAAACAAGTGAGTGATTATATTAAACATGTGTACCTTCTGAAGATTAAAAATATGAAAATATGAGTTCTAACAATTACAAGTATAGCCAGCCATTAAAAATTGTATATGCAAAATTCACAAATAGCATGTCTTTGGGTGTACATCGTTTTATGGCCTATGGGCACTCGCTAAAGATTGACAATTCTTTTGTTGGTTATACAAACATGGAGCACTAAAAAAGTATCTAAGCAAACCAACAATTGGAAAAAATATAGTTAACATGTTGGCATTGGTGTTAAAATTGGGATTGAGTTATTGTAAGCCTTAAAGAATCATATTGAAGATTTTTTATGCCATTGTAGGTTTTTGAGCTTCCAATCTCTTTTTCCTCTTCAAATTCCAATTTCTTTTGCACTTTACTTTTCATATTTTGTTGGATTGATCACATAAAATTTGGAAGTACTCTTATAATAAATATCCTTAACAACAATCTTTCCCTTCAGGGAAGTAAGATTACCACCTCTCCCATGAAATTGTACCCATCTAGGATGCTCTTACTTCTTGACCAAAGGAAAGGATCAATTGTTTGGTTGCTAACTCCTTGGCTTTTGATTGAATATTCTCCATTTTGGCCTAAACACAACATGTAGTTCAACACTATCAAAGTATAGAAATTGATTTTGTAATAAAAAACAACTTAATGCTTACAATGTTTTCACTTGTAGTCTCAATAAATTCTTTGTATACTTTTTGAGGTTTTTTCGTGTGGGTAACCTTGAACATGTCCATTTGAAAAGGTGGCTCTTTATTGGGATGTGCATTTTTCTATGAATAATTGAAAAATGAAAATAATCACATAAACAATTCAAACACCTCAAACAAAATAAACTTTATGAAAGACACATGGTTGCAAGTTGTGTTTGGAATTTTTTAGCAAATAAAATTTAGGATAATGAACTACATTATTTACAATAACACATTTATTTTTACAATTTTCTTTCAAACATGTGCAAATCTCTTTTGACCTAATATGTTCATATCTGTTTGCTTTTGTTGATTCTTTATGTCTGTTCTTCCCATTGCCAATGTATACATATGCAAAAGAATGAAATTAAAATCATTTCTTGTACAAAAAAGTAGCAAATTCATTTTATGCATATTTTGGTTAAAGTGAACTTATAATTCTTTTGAGTTACAATATGTGAACAAATGGAGAAACTGCTCCATGAATTCATGTTTTTGACGATACTTTAGTATAACTTTATTGGTTTTGTATTTGGTAAAGTGCTTGCTCTTCAACTAGCACTTATAGGATCTTTAATTTGTCAAAATTGTTATTAATACACATTTTTTCCCTTCTTCAGGAACTAAATATTTCTTCCACAATACTTAGAATACAATTTATAAACTAGAAATATATTATTAATAGGCAACTTGAGTAGAGAGAAAAAAAATTCATCATATTACTCGCATAAACTCCCACATTTTATCCTCATTATCTCTTGGTATCTTATGCCATAATTTCAATAATTCTAGAACTACTTACCAACACTAACACCATGTTTATTATGAGGGAGAAGGTGCAACAAAAAAAGATGAGATGGGAATGGAAAGACAGTAAAAGGAAAAGAAAAAAATATTTTTCCTATCTCTTGGTGGAAAAGAAGGAAAAAGATTCAAAAAGGCCAAAAATCATTAAATTATGGTTTCCTTCCCAACCTAACTTGTTTGTTGAAAAGCATACATACATGCAACTATTCATAAACGTTTCTCATATGACCTAAGAAAGGAACAAAAAGGACAAGGAGATGAGAAAACTGGATATAATCTACCATGTTAGTTGAGTGAGAATGATTCCCAAAATTGACATTACAAGACAAAATAAAAGTAGCCCTTCTGAGAGTACTAATGTAATGGCTAGCTACATTGCATAGAAATTATGTTTGCAATAGCATTTACTTAGTCCATGATAACAACTTTTATCTTTAAGAACTTTTGCATTTAACTAGTGCAACTAGTTGATATCCTATTCATCATTCCAAGTACAAAGCAAAATTGCTTACCAAAGCTTAAATAAAATAGATTGATTTCATTGAAACTTGTTATGCGTTTTGTTTTGCTAGCCAAAAAGTTCCTTGTTTCTTTTAACAACAAAAACTAACTACATTAAGCAAAATCTTTGGAAACCTTCCAATGAGATGGGAAATTCTTGAACAAAGGTACTAGTACCAAGTGACTTAAATGGGAAAAGAAATAAAAAAAATTGAGGAAAGAATATATGTAAAGAATTTCAATATAATTAATACAAAACAAATTTAAAAAGTGAAAAAAAAAAAAGAAAACTTTTCATTGGAAAAGGAAAATTGAAGGGCCATTTAATGAAAATATGCAACCAAAACTTAGCATACTCAACAACTATAAAAGAATAGATATTACACTTTATGTTTAACATATACAAGCACAACAATTATAAAGCAATCTAAAGTTATAAGCGAATCACATCGAAAGATGAAAATGTTAGATTCTGGAATGTTACTTGTTGACATCAAAAGACCATAAAAAATTTTACCAAGCATCATATTTATCTCACACTTAGTGCTATTAGAAACTTTTCAATAAGCTTTCTCATAAAGCCCTTTGTCTTTACCAATAAGAAAACTCATATAGTCACAAATGAACAAAACCATGCGTAAATTAAGTGGTACTAGTCACAATTAAGAAGGCAATAAAGGATCACTAAATGATGCAATTAACTAGTATTTTCATAAAGCCAAGAAACACAAATAGTGCTAAAGACAAATACTAAAACATGCTTATTATGATTGTAATCATTAACATTCCAAGATAAGACTAGGAAAGGTAATCATTTGCCAAATGATGCAAGTGACTACAATTTTCATCAAGTCAAGAAACTCAAATAACACCAATAACAAATACTAAAACATACTTACAATCACTAGCATTCTAAGATATGAATTTGGGCCTAAACAATGCCCCTATCCGCTAATTTAAAATGAAAGAACTATAATATTAGTTTTGCATAACCTCTCATTTCCTTTTTCTCCTTTAATACATGGAATTCCACACCTTTATCCCCTTGTCTAGAATGAAAGAACTTTAATATTTGCCTTGCATAACCTCTCATTGCTTTCCCCCCTCCAATATATAAGATGACATGCCTCTCACCGTCTAAAGGGATCATTCCCCCAATACCCACTTCTGCAAATAATCTACTGACTCTCTCAACCAAAATTCCTTTATTACCAAAGTCAAAAACTGATTGAAAGTTTTTCTATTCATTTATAGCTAAAAGTGAAAATTGCAAAATAATTGCTAACTAATAGAAAGTTTATAAAAGAATTCATATAAAATTCTCCACAAGCAACTAAAGGTAATAATTCCCAATCTAGTGAAAAAAATAAAAAGCTCACTAGCCTAGGCTCTCAATATTTGAAAAAATAAAAGTTTTTTCATAGTAAGGCTTGCTTTTTCTAGGTTTTTATCTGAGACAAAGAAAACCTCCACCAAAATTGCAAGTTAATGTGAAATAAAAAGTAAAAGTACAATCTTATTGGTAATAACAAAAAGAGTATATTCAAGGGAAAAAAAAACAAACAAAGGAATAATTATGATCATAGTGCATATTCATGTAAGATCTTGGCATGCCAATGTGACTGTTTCTTGGATTAGTCTTGCATCATTTAGTGAAGCAAATATACCATACAAACCAAAATAATAAATTAATCCTGAACCAAATGATAAAGGACATATCAATGAAGAAGAAGAACAAAAAGAACACAAAGATTACTAGAGACTTGGATCGGTGAAGGATAAATCGATGATGTTAGGCTCGATGGAAAGATTAATGCTAGGCTAATGAAAAAGAACAATAAATTGCAACAAATCTAATGAGGTGATTTGTGAGATCAGTGGGAAGTTGTAAGATTAGCTTTATTGAGTTTGGGTTTGGGTTTTGGTTTTGAAACTTTTGAATTAAAGAAACTGTGGAATTGGATTTTCCTGGATTGAATTGGCGCTGCTAAGTGAACTAAATCTTGGAACACATAAGGAATTTTTGGTCTTAAAAGATTGGGGGACCTTCACAATTATAGGTGGACCAAGCAACATAGTTTGGTTGTTTTAAGAATCACTACTAAATCTTAGTTCATGAACCACTACTAAAACCTTCTAACACCAATGTGTTTCAACACATAAGGCTATGACTTGGTACCATTGCATTAAACTGCTTGCCTTTAATTTGCGTTGGATTTAAAACGCTACTTAATTCATTCAAAACTGCTGCATAAAAATATAAATGACATCAACTTTTTTCTGCTGCCTTAAAATTTCTATTTAAAGTAATGTCGATTAGAAACCATCACTATAAACCATTGCCTTTGAGATACTTTTTACCATTGTTAAGAAACATTATATAAAACCTATTATTACCACACATTGTTAAAGTATATTTATGCAATAGTTATAACCATTGTCTTACATTGTTTTATAACCACTTTCTTGTATTATTTTAGAAATGGTTTTAAACCTTTACAAATAAACTTCTGCTATATAAATGCTTTATGGTATAGTGTCATTTGTTGGTAGATAACCCTTACATGCTTTCCAAATAAATGTTTAACCTTACTTAGGATTTGTAAGTGCCAAATCTTCTTCCATTAACCAGATCCTTGATTGATGTTAAAAGAATTTGGAATGGAGGGGTTGGTACCAACACTAGATTGGAAAAGACAATCGACACTTTTAATTCCAATGTAGTCATATTGTCAAGTAAGCTTATCTTTTGGGCCCTTAAAGTTAAAGGGGAGTGAAAGAATATGAGAGCTCTCAGAAGGCATAAAGGATTGCTGGATTATTTCCTCCTGTTACCATTCTGTGTTAGGGTCAATTAGCGATGCTACAAAATTAGACTCTAGTTGCACACATGGTTAAAGAAACTTAAATTCATTATGTTTAAGGTGCCAAGGGTCATGCCAAATGTTCATTTCCTTGCCATTGCCAACTTTCAACCAAAGACTTTTTTGTAGTAAAGAACGAGTCTTTGTAATACTCCTCTAGTATAGCTTGGATAAAAGCATAGTTAAGGATCCAAAAACAGAACTCCTTGGATTATAGAGAGATTTGATTATTCTAGATAGAAAAGAACTATCATAAACAAAAAGCTACTTATTTGTTTGTTAGCATCATCAAATTGAAATTTGAAAGTCTCGGAAGCTCAGGCCTCTATTAGATTTAGACGTAGTCAATTTTTTCAAAGATGTAGAATGGAATTTTCTTTTCATATTAGAGCTGGCCCATCATAAATGATTTACCATCAAAGCTAGCTCATTACAGAGAGTTTTTGGCAATAATAGCTCATATTATATGTGGACATTACTTGAACAACTGCTTGACTTTTTTGCTAGTTCTGATAAGCATTTTTCCTTCCTGAAGGATTGGTGTTGTTGTCCTGCATCTTCAATAGCAGCATTGCAGCAGCAACAGCAGTAGGTTGCACTTGCAAGAAATGTAGTAATAGTAATAGCAACACCAGTAGTAGGATGTAATAGGCTGAGAATCAAGTTAGTTATGGCAGTTAGGTTAGTTATGATAGGATGCAGCATTTTAGGAAAAATCTAAATTTGAAATTTGTATTTAAATTTGAATTTTTCAAAAATGTAATCACGAAGACCTATGTTATTCAATTTTATAGGAGCTATGTAATTGTTTATGTAAACAAGTTAAATGATCAAAAAAAAAAAAAAAAGAAGGTCTTTTGCTCCTAAAAAACTAGATTAAGGTCTCCTACAAGTCCCACTTACTATTCTTCTGCCCTTTCCTTTTTTCCTTCCTTCCTCTACTGCATTCATCCACATCCTGCAAAATAACCTAGAAAAGGCATCCAAAACTAACAATTAGGTATTAGAGCATCCAACTTGTTTTTAAGGGACCTGTTAAGCCTTGACATATACCAACCCGCGAGAAGCAATATACCAAAAAAAGTAATTCCTTTTCTGTCAAATAGACCCAAAGCCTTACTAACATGACATCTCTCAATTTCACACCATAACCACCACCAAAGTTCTCTAGAGACAACTATCTTCAATAAACAATAATAATAAAGGCATATCTTAAGGCCTTTGACCTCTAGGAAGTCACAAAAAGTGGAGTTGTAGTGGCTCAACTCCCTGTAAACCCCATTATGGCTCAACTAAAAAATCACAGTGAACAGACTTCCAAGCAATACAAGGCCTTGACATGTATACACTCAGCTATAACAAAAGTCATATTCAACAGAATAATAACTTGTGAAACAGCCTAGGAAGCTTGGAGCAAATTGAGGGAGGAGTATGCTGAAAGTGAGAAGACCAAATCCATGCAGTTGCTCATCCTAAGAAGAGAGTTTGAGTTACTGAGAATGAAAGATGCAGAAAAGATTAAGGAATATAGTGATAGGTTGTTAAACCTGGTCAATTAGATCAGGCTTTTGGGAGGAGACCTCACGGATGCAAGTATAGTGCAAAAAATGCTTGTGAGCCTGCTAGAGAGGTTTGGGTCTAAGATTTCTTCCTTGGAAGACTCTAAAGACTTGACCAAAATCACTTTGGGTGAGCTGGTTGCTACCTTACAAGCACAAGAGCAAAGGAGGCTGATGAGGCAGGAGGAGGCAGTTGCAGATGCTCTTCTTGTCAAACATACTGAGAAGAGTCAACAAAAGAAGAAGGAACAAGAGAGTAGCAAAGCAAAAGTAGCAGGCTCAAATAGCCTCTGGTAAGGAGAAAGAGGAAGAAGAGCATCTCTTCATGGCTGGACTTGAGACTAGCAGTAAAAAGACTGATGTCTAGTTGGTTGATAGTGGCTACACAAACCATATGTCTCCATACCTGTCTCTTTTTAGAAATCTTGATAGAAGCTTTGCTTCCAAGGTCAAGATAGGCAATGGAGACTTCATATAAGTCCAAGGCAAAGGTGCAGTTGCAATCTAAACTTCCACAGGTACAAAGCTTGTTGTTGATGTATTGCAATCCAAATGGAGAACTGCAAAGAAACAAACACTATCATAGCTATTGGAATAAAGTTGATGAAGGATGATGGAGCTGCCAAGGTGGATGCATACAGATTCAGGAGCTTGGTTGGATGTCTTCTCTACCTGATAGCATCCAGACCAAATATCATGCAAGCCACGAGTCTTCTTTCAAGATACATGCATGATCCTTCTCAAATTCACTTTAAAGCTGCAAAAAGGTGTTGAGGTACATCAAAGCATCAACTAACCTTGGAATCATGCTGGGCAGATCAAGGAAATTGGAGCTAGCAGGATACATACACAGTGATTGGGCTGGCTCCCAAGATGATATGAGAAGCACCTCTAGGTACTTGTTTACCTTAGGTTCGGGTACCTTATGTTGGAATTCAAAGAAGCAAACAGTGGTTGCTTAATCAACTGCCGAAGCTGAATGCTTTGCAATGACAACAGGGGTGAATTAAACCACTTGGTTAAAAAGGATAATTGAAGATCTCAGAATGGGGCAAATTGAACCAACAATTATATACTATGATAATTAGGCCACAATTGGAATTTTTAAAAATCCAATTCTTCATGGTAGAACCAAGTATTTTTTGATAAAATTTCATGCTGTGAAGGAAGCTCAACAAAACAAGGAAATAATCCTAACCTACTGCCTAACAGAAGATCAACTTGTTGATATACTAACAAAGCCTCTCAACAAAGCAACATTTAAGTATTTACAAGATAAGCTGGGATGCAGCACTGCAACGCCAAGGAGGAGAATTAAAGGATTGGTGTTGCTGTCTTGCATCTTCAATAGCAGCATTGCAGCAGCAACAACAGCAGGTTGCACCAGTAGGAAATGCAGCAACAACAAGGAGGAGAATTAAAGGATTGGTGATGCGGAAAACCCCAAAAAGATGTGGCTTAGGGACCCAACGTACACAATGAATCAAAGAGCAACCAGGAAAGCTAAATCAGAGTTTAATAACATAAACCCTAGACCTAAAATTCGAAGGAACATGAACCTAGGGTATTCAAGATGGATATGGACGCCACACTCCAGAAAAGGAAGGAATTGGGAGTGATAAGTCGATTTGAACGCCACAAGAAGAAGTACCTCTTGATAAGTTCTTTAGTTCTTAAAAGAACCGAGGGAGAAAAACCCTTGCTTTCTATTTCACTCAAAGTTGTCTTATTTCTTGATTGTCTCATTTCTAAAGCTTACAAGGGGTGCCTATTTATAAGCTTAGATAGCAATCCTAAAGAGGTAAAATTCCTATTTAGGAGAAATCCCTATTTTGGAGGAATTTCAGACTAATTCAAGCACACACAATGAACTCCTATTTAGGAGTGAATGCTATCACTTAGTTTGACCTATTAAGTATTCCAATTATATTTACTAGGCCTGGACTCTCCTTAAAACTTAAATTCGCACCATACTGATACTTGGTTGGCCTGAACATCCTTAATGAGCCCATTTAGTGCTTCTTTCATCCTTCTGGTTCCATCTTGTGTTATTGGGCCTTATGGAATGTGCAATGGACTTTTTGCATCCTTTGAAGCCTTCCACCCTTTGTCTCTACGATTCTCATCATTCCCCCTTTCCTCAAAAAGATTCGTCCTCGAATCATCACCTTGTTTATACTTGATGATGTAGGGAAAGGTCTGAATGAATTTGATCCACTTGGCATGCCTTCTATTCAACTTTCCTCGTACAAGTAGGATAGGAACTGCACAATGACTCATGCTTTCCCTCACATATCCTTTGAAAATAAGTTCTTCATCTTGTCTTTTATGCTCCTTTGTCTCCTCAGGATTACTCTTATATGCTGGCCAGTTTGGGATGGATGCACCAGGGATGAAAACAATTTGATTCTTAATTCCTTTCTTAGGTAGCAATCCACTTGGGACATCATCATGGAATTCATCTTCAAATTCCTGCAATAGAACAACAATAGTACTAGGCCAAGATAGTTCAAGCTTGTTAGTGTTAAAAGAAGCCTTTTTGTACAAAAGTATGATCATAGGTTGTATGGAAAAAATTGCTCTTTTGGCATCACTTTCTTTTGCATAGAAACTTTCTTTGGCATCACATAAAACTTCATCACAGTACCTTCCAATAGAAAATGACACAAGCACTTGCTTATCTACCTTAACTTCACCATTCTTATTCAACCATTGAAGCTTATATGGCCTAGGATGCTTCATAGTAGGTAAATTCAACTTCTCAACCATAGTTGTGCTAGCAACATTAGTGCAACTCCCACCATCAATAATCATACTACATACCTTATCTTTGATGAGACATCTCGTCTGAAAGATGTTACCTCGTTGCCCCTCATTTTCTTCTTTCACTTGCACATTCAATGCTCGCCTTGTGATGAGAGCTACTCCATTAGCCGGATACTTCTCTCCATCACTTTCACCCTCTGATGATGGCACAGAATCATCATCTTCGTGGTCATAGGCACGTCTCAATTGCCTTCTTACTTTAGAAGCCTCATATTCTTTGTGCCTCCTTTGCAACTCTGCTATTGTGTTGGCTTGCTCCTCCATCCTCTCTCTCATATCATCAAATCTGGTATTCATGTGCTCAAATTGTTGTTGCATAGCTTTGATCATGAAGGACATGTCACCAGCTCCCTCCTTAGCAGCACCTTTGTCTTTCGAAGACATATTATTTTTTTATATTTTCTGATTTAGAGCCAACTGATTTAGAGTCGGGCTCTGATACCAACTGATGCGGAAAACTTCAAAAAAGACGTGGCTTAGGGACCCAATGCACATAATGAATCAAAGAGCAACCAGGAAAGCTAAATCAGAGTTTAATAACATAAACCCTAGACCCAAAATTCGAAGGAACACGAACTTAGGGTATTCAAGATGGATATGGACGCCACACTCTAGAAAAGGAAGGATTTGGGAGTGATAAGTCGATTTGAACGCCACAAGAAGAAGTACCTCTTGATAAGTTCTTTAGTTCTTAAAAGAACCGAGGGAGAAAAACTCTTACTTTCTATTTCACTCAAAGTTGTCTTATTTCTTGATTGTCTCATTTATAAAGCTTACAAGGGATGCCTATTTATAAGCTTAGATAGCAATCCTAAAGGGGTAAAATTCCTATTTAGGAGAAATCCCTATTTTGGAGGAATTTCGGACTAATTCAAGCACACACAATGAACTCCTATTTAGGAGTGAATGCTATCACTTAATTTGACCTATTAAGTATTTCAATTATATTTATTAGGCCTGGACTCTCCTTAAAACTTAAATTCGCACCATACTGATGCTTGGTAGGCCTGAACATCCTTAATGAGCCCATTTAGTGCTTCTTTCATCCTTCTGGTTCCATCTTGTGTTATTGGGCCTTATGGAATGTGCAATAGACTTTTTGCATCCTTTGAAGCCTTCCACCCTTTGTCTCTGCGATTCTCATCAATTGGTGTTGCTGTCTTGCATCTTCAATAGCAGCATTGCAGCAGCAACAACAGCAGGTTGCACCAGTAGGAAATGCAGCAACAACAATAGCAGCACCAGCAGCAGGATGCAGTAGGCTGCGAATCAAGTTAGTTATGACAGTTAGATTAGTTATGACAGGATACAGCATTTTAAGAAAAATTTAAATTTAAAATTTGTATTCAAATTTGAATTTTTCTAAAATGTAATCATGAAGACCTAAGCAATTCAATTTTGTAGGAGCTATGTAATTGTCTATATAAACAAGTTAAAGGATAAAAAAAAGGTCTTTTGCTCCTAAAAAACCAGATTAAGGTCTCCTGCAAGTCGCACTTATTGTTCTTCTGCCCTTTCCTTCTTTCCTTCTTTCCTCTGCTGCATTCATCCACATCCTGCACAGAAACCTGGAAAGGGCATCCAAAACTAACACTTCCATCACACTTAGTTTTTCCCATACCTTGTCAAGAACCATGCTGAACATCCTCCTTTTGGAATAACTCACCAACATTTGAAGGCCAAGATATTTATGGTTGCTCTTTATTGTCCTGACACCAATGCAATTTTGATTGCTTCTTTTACATTCACTTGCACATTATAGATAGATGAGAGATCAATTTTTTCCGAATTTATCTTATGCTTGGAAGCTTTTTCATATTAGCCAAGGATAACTTTGAGTTGTTGACATTCAGTAGTTGAAGCTGTAGTATGAGGTTATCGCTTGCAAAGAATTGATGTGTTGTGGTTGGCGCCCTCCTGCAAGTGCATTAGACGTTAAAGAAGAGAGACCATCTGCACATATTAAAAGGATATAAGGAGAAAAAGGATCACCCTGTCTTAGACCTCTGGATGGGCGAAAAGATTTCCTAAAATTATTCGTGACTAAGGAATAAAAAACTGTTGTCACAAATCTCATAACTAGCTGTACCCACTCAAAACAAACCTTACACATGATACTCTCTAGAAAAGCTCACTCCACTTAATCATACACTTTGCTCATAAAAGCTTTAAACCCATTCAATCCTTTTCCCTCGAATATTTATGCTTTATGTAGGGGAACATCACAACGGTGATAAAAGCATTATGCATGATTAGACGGCTAGACATAGGCACTTTGAGATTTTGAGATAATTTGTGAGAGAATAATCTTCAGCCTATTTACAATGGTCTTTGTTATTACGTTGAAAATGACACTGCAAATATTGATAGACAAAAAAGCTTTGCACGTTGTTGGCCAAGCCACTTTAGGTATGAGGCACATTTATATGTGATTAATGTAACTAGGGTCTCCTTTGTGATTAAGAATATCCAATACCTTAGAGTTACCATGTCATCACTCACAATATACCAAAAGGATTGGTAAAGGAGGGCATCCATACCATCAAGACATGGGGTATTTGTTGGATAAATTTGCTCGAGTGCTTGAAGGATTTCTTCCCTTGCATATGCTTTACTCAACCGGTTGTTCATCTCCTTATTCACCCTTCTATTTTTAGACTCCAAGACAGGCTACGTGTTACAGATTCCTTGAGGGAAAAATAAATTTATATAATAGTACATGAAGGTTGTCTCGATCTAAGAATTCGTATAGTGCCCTATTTGTTCCCATCCATAATTCTCTGTATGAAATTCTGCCACTTCCTTTGAGATGCCATAGGATGAAAAAAGCTACTATTCTTGTCGCCCTCTTTAAGCCATTCTGCTCTAGACCTCCGTGCCCACATTGCCTCTTTTCTCTTTGGTAACTCATCAACTTTGACTAGTGTCTGTTTCAGAGCCACGAGATTTTTCACAAAGGGTGGGAGCTTCTCTAATTCTTATTGCTATCTTCTTAGGTTTCTTAATAATAAACTAATGTTCTCAAAATTTCTTCGATCCCATTCGGCTTGCACCCTACCACTTTTATTCACCATGTCTGAAAGGTTGGGAGGAGCAATTCACAATGTGCTTGATTCAAAGAATATACTACTGTTGCCTCCCTAAAAGCTCCCTTATCAACATACTTTCAAAGCAAAAGAATTTTTGCTTTGTAGGAGTTGATGTTAGAGGAAAGTCAAGTGTTACTTCAAGTAGACTATGGTCTGACCAAAGCGTAGCAAGTGGGTGACTTTGGCATTGGGATATAAATCTAGGAAATCTCAAGTTTTGAATGCTCTATCATTTCTTTGTTGGACAAACTCCTTCCTTTCTTTTCCGTTAGTTTTATGTGTATTTCAAGTCTTGAAAATCAAGTTCTATTATGTTATCTTAATCCATGATACACTTGTACCTGTTCATAAACTCCAAGTGATCTTGGTCGCCTTCCTTGCTTTTGGAAAGAAAACATAATTTCGTAGAAGCCTCGCTATAAAACCAAGGCTTCTGACTCTGTCCTTGTAAATTGCAGATTAATTCTCACGTTAGAATTTTCTTATCCTCTTCCGGCTAGCCATATCTACCTGCGAAGTTCTAATCAATAATTTGTTTACTGTCTCAAATCAAGGTATCAATATGATGTTCAGATGTTGTTCGCAAGCTCATAAAGGCGAAGTACTTCCATATCCATCCCAGTCCCCCTCCACGGTCTATGTCATTGCCTTTGCAGTCCATAAGAAAAGTCATTTAGATATTTCAGTTTTGGCTTCAACTCTTCCATCTCAAAAGCTTCAAGTATAGTTTCCATCATAAAAATAGACTGGGAACTTGAAGGTTGACAAGCTTCCGCAATCTTTTAACTGCACCAGCACCAGAACCTGCCGTTTCCAAAAGCAGAGGGGTTAGCACTCAGCCACAGACGTTTTGATACAAAACAGAACAACAGAACACAAAAGGTTTCTTCTACACAGAACATGATGGAAAAACGAACGGTTCATTGTTTTGCAGAAAGAAGCAGATGATGTCATTACCTAAGTGGTCTAATTAGAAAAATTAATCTGGAATACGGCCATTCACATTGCAACAGTACCCTCTTTCACCTCGTTCTTTTGTTCTGATTTGATTGACACTTACAACAGACCAATGGCTAGAAGTTTACCGGAAATCCAAGGCATTGCCAGCACCACTGGGCACGCATTAAGTGATTAAGGCGTAGAAAAAATGAAAGCAATTCTCTAGGCTAGTCTTATCGACAGAATATAACACGTTTAATCTACTATTTCAGAATACCTTTTGCTTTTTATCGACATGGTGAATACCTCATTTGTATGAAATGTAAAAAAATATTGTTGGCTGCAAACTATGGACTTGTGGAGATATAATTTCTGAAGAGAGACTTTTATTCTCGATTCTGTGTTGTTCTTACAAGTAATACAATGATTTATTTATAAGTTGTAATCAGCCCTTCTAAAACTGAAATAAATAATTATAAGCAATTCTATTAATAGTTATAAACCAAAATTAAAACCCATTATCACCCGTAAAAGTAACTGCTGATTTTTGACATTTTATTTTCTTATAAAACTGCTGAAATAATACACTAATAAAAACGAACATTTAATGTTTATTCAACAAAACTCTCCCATAAACTTAAATGTTTCTGCCATCTTTCATGCTAACCAATCTTTTGCAGTTGTTGAGAAGTATCGTCGGTAGCGATTTCATAAAGATATCCGCGACTTGGTCCCGACTTGCCACGTGCACTAATTCCACACTTCCTTCCTTCACTTGATCTCGGATGAAGTGAAAGGGAACGTCAATATGCTTGCTTCTCTCATGATTCACCGGGTTCTTGCTCAACTCAATTGCTGATTTGTTGTCAACTCGTATCACAGTCGCACCGAGTTGTTGTTGCTCCAACTTGCCCAACAAATTTCTGAGCCATATCGCATGACGTACACACAAAGATGCTGCCACATATTCAGCTTCACATGTCGAGAGTGTCACGATCGATTGCTTCTTTGAGAGCCAGGTAAACGCCGTGTCACCCATAAAAAACACATAACCCGATGTGCTTTTCCGATCGTCCAAGTCTCTGCACCAATCTCTGTCGGAGTACCTGACCAACTTGTAATCTGCCGCATTTGTATAGAATAACCCGAGTGACACTGTACCTTGGAGGTACCATAGGATTCGCTTCAACGCCTTCTAATGTGAATAAACTAGCTCCTCTATGAACCGACTTACAATGTCGACACTTAATGCAAGGTCAGGCCTTGTGCATGTGAGATAGCAAAGGCTTCCCACTAAACTCCAGTATTTGCTCGCGTTGACTCGTTCTCCTTCGTCAAACTTAAAGAGTTTTGCACCTGGTTCCATTGGTGTTGAAACCGGATTGCAAGACTCCATCTTGTACTTCTTCAAAATCTCCTTTGTATATGCCTCCTGGGATACAAAGATACCCGTCTTTTCTTGTCTTACCTCCAGACCAAGGAAAAACTTCATCAAGCCCAAATCTGTCATCTCGAATTCCCATGTCATTGTGCTCTTGAACTTTTGTATCATTTCATTATTATTCCCCATAAAAATGAGGTCATCAACATAAAGAGCAATAAATAACATATTACCTCCACTATTCTTCACATAAAGGGCATATTCGTAGGGACATTGCTCGAACCCGTTCTCCTTGAAGTATGTATCGATACGAGTATTCCACGCTCGCAGTGCTTGCTTCAACCCGTAAAGTGCCTTCTTCAATTTCAACACCTTCTTTTCTTCTCCGATTTTCATGTACCCAGGTGGTTGTTCGATATAAACTTCTTCTTCAAGCACACCATTCAGGAATGCCGACTTGACATCCATTTGTAATATCGGCCATTTGAATTGAGCCGCTTGTGAAATGAGCAATCTGATTGTCTCCATTCTTGCAACGGGAGCAAACACCTCGTTATAGTCGATTCCCACCTTTTGCTTGTATCCCTTTGCTACAAGTCTTGCCTTATACCGTTCTATCTTCCCTTGAGCATTCATCTTTCTCTTAAACACCCACTTGACACCAATGGGCTGAGTTCCTTTCGGCAATTCTGCTAACTCCCATGTGTTGTTGCGATCTATTGCTTTAATCTCCTCGTCCATGGCAGTTTGCCACTTCTTGTCTCGCACCGCCTGTTCAAAACTTATATTCTCGGAATCCACCAAAAGACATACAAGATGTACCTCATTTGTTGAATCATACAAATCTTGTAAACTTCGCATTTTGGGTTGTCGTGGTTCATCTTCATCATGAATAGTTTCAGAATTTTCCGGTATGGTTGTTGATATAGCAGTTGATGATTCTCCAACTTTGATGATACCCTCTGTTGCTTTATTCCAATCCCACTCATTTGCTTCATGAACTCGTACATCACGACTCACTAAAATCTTCTTACTTATCGGGTTGAATAGCTTGTATCCTTTTGTTTTCTCATCATACCCAATAAAAATATATCTTTTGCTTTTGTCTTCGAGCTTTGTTCTTCGCTGATTTGGCACGTATGCGTAGGCCAAATTGCCGAATACTTTGAGATGAGAGACTGTCGGTTTTTGTCCGCTCCATGCCTGTTGTGGTGTTTGATCATACAACTTTGCATGTGGACACCGATTTTGAACATAGACGGCGCATTGCATGGCTTCCGCCCAAAATTCCTTCGGCATTTTCTTGCTCTTGAGCATTGACCAAACCATGTCGAGAATGGTCCGGTTCTTCCTCTCGGCCACACCATTTTGCTATGGAGAGTACGGTGCGGTTAGAAATCGCCTTATGCTTTGCTCCTCACAATACTCCATGAAAACCATCGAAGTGTACTCGCCACCTCTATCGGATCGTACAGATTTGATGTGTCTATTGGTTGCCTTTTCCACCATCACTTTGAATTTTTTGAACACCTCGAACGCCTCGGATTTTTCTTTCAGAAAATAAACCCAAGTTTTTCGTGAGAAATCATCAATAAAGGAAATGAAATACCTTTTGCCGCTGAAAGATTCGGGGGTGATTGGTCCACATATGTCGGAATGAATCGACTTGAGAGGTTGCTTAGCCCGATATTCTGCCTTCTTTTGAAACGACATTCTCGCATGCTTTCCGAGCACACATTCTTCACAAAATTTTCCCTCGTATTCCATGTCCGGTAATCCGTACACCATGTTCTTCTTTGCCAATTTGTTTAGGCCTTCATGATGTAGGTGACTAAAACGAAGATGCCACAGTGACGCCTTGTCTTCTACGTTGACTTGCAAACATTTTTCTTGTACACTTCTCAAATTTAGTTTGTACATTCGATTTTTCCCCATATCAACTTGAGCGACTGAACGCCCTTGCTTGTCTTTCAATAGTAATATCCGATCTTTCATAAAAACTGAATAACCTTTCTCCATGAGTTGCCCCATACTTAAAATGTTGCTCTTGAGGTCTGGTACGTAGTACACATCTTGGATTGACCCAACTAAACCATCCTTTTGTAAATAATAAATCGTACCTTGGCCTTTGACCTCAACCTTCGAGCCATCTCCAAACGATACAGATATAGCTTCAACCTTTCGCATCTCTTTGAAACAATGCTCGTGCCCGCACATATGGTTGCTTGCAGCGGTGTCGAGGTACCACACCGTGTCATTGTCGGTGTTGACTTTGTTATATGCCATTAAGAGAAAACCTTTTTTCACCTCATCTTCCATGGCTAGGTTGGTTGTCTCTTCCACCTTTTTCTCGATTCAACATTCTTTTGCAAAATGCCCCACCTTTCCACAATTGTAACACTTATCGAAATTGCAATCCTTCGCATAATGACCATATTTGCCACACTTGTAGCACTCGATGTTGGAATAATTTGACCGACCGCCTCTTCCACGACCGCGTCCTCTTCCACGCCAATTCTGTTGGTTTGATTGCCCCTTCTCCTCATGATACCCTTCTTGACCGCGACTTTTCCCACCGCAACTATTTCCTCGACCACCATGGCCACGCCATTTACCTCGAAAGTTTTGAGTATAGAATATCTTTTCGTCATTGATCGATGCTTTGGTTTGAAGTGCCTGCTCAAGTGTCTCCTCCTTCTTCTTCTTCTTATGATATTCATGTGCCATAAGGGAACCGACAAGCTCGTCAATCGTGAACGTTGCTAGATCCTTTGACTCTTCTATGGCACATACCACATTCTCGAAATTGTTGGTTAACGACCTTAGAATCTTCTCCATGACCCGTGCATCGGACAACTTTTCTCCATCTCGGGTGAGTTGATTCACCATGGTTTGAACACGCGTGATGTAATCAGACACACCTTCCAACTCCTTTATCTTCATGCCTTGCGAAGAGTTTGAAGGCAAACTTGTTTAACTCGGTCGGCTCCTTTGTACGCAGTCTCCAAGATGTCCCACGTTTCTTTTGAAGTTTTTGCACTCGCAATCTTCTCAAAGCCCGACTCATCAACAGCTCAGAACAGCATATACAATGTCGTCTTATCTTTTGATCGCATTTCTTTCAACGCCTTATTTTGAGCCGCCGTATATCCTGCGATAGATTCTGGTTCTTCGAAACCTTCTTGAACCACCTCCCAATAATCCATAGAATCGAGAAGAGCTTTCATTTGGATGCTTCAATTCTCGTAGTTCACCTTCGTTAATCGGGGCAGCGGCACATTATTGATTACACTCCCCATTGGCTCTGATACCAATTTGTAAAAAAATATTGTTGGCTGCAAACTATGGACTTGTGGAGATATAATTTTTGAAGAGAGACTTTTATTCTCGATTTTGTGTTGTGCTTACAAGCAATACAATGATTTATTTATAAGTTGTAGTTTGCCCTTCTAAAACTGAAATAAACTTAATTATAGGCAATTTTATTAATAGTCATAAACCAAAATTAAAACTCATTATCACTCGTAAGAGTAACTGCTGACTCTTAACATTTCATTTTCCTATAAAACTGCTGAAATAATGCACTAATAAAAACGGACATTTAATGTTTATTCAACATGAAAGCCATGTATTGTTCTGGGGAACTTAGCCAAATCTCTTGCTCTCAATACAACTGTTGAAGAAGGTGACTCCTCACCTGCTCCATTACATTTCTCTTTCTAGCAATCATGTTTCAAGCATTTTGAAGTCATTTAGTCCAAATGTAACTGAAAGTTTAAGTCTAACTAGTTAAATTAGTGGGGTTAGTTGATTAACCTCTAATAGAAGCATGTTAGTGTATAAGTCTGACTATATCAGACCAGGCCATGCCTCTTAGACGAGGATGTATGGCTACTATGCATCAGGGATGTCCCTAGACCACGGTTCTTCTGCTTTGCCTGTCAAGCCAACTTCTAGCTTTCAGTGAAGCAAGTTCCCTCCAAGTTTCAAATGGTTGTTATGGCAGTTGCAGAAGCTTCTTCTGGAAGGTTTCCAGCAACTGAAGTGATCATATTTTGGATGCAAAGTTCTGTTTAAACTTTTTAATTTGAAACATTTTAAAAATATGTAATGAATGCTATTATGTAAGATTGTGTAGGCTAAAGTATAATTTAAATTTGAATTATGAATTTCAGATTTGTACTGAAACTTCCTATATGTAATGTAAGGACTTTCTCAATGAATTAAGAGAAGAAATCAACACAAGTAAGCCAGGTAACTCTTTTTCCTCTTCAGCCCTCCATCCTCTATGACTATTCCTTCTGCTCCAAGCAACAGAGCAAACAACTAGAAATGATTTTTCAATCCCTTGATTTACAACACTTTAGTATTAGAGCAAGTGTATCCAAGTGACTTGCCTTTATGGGAAATAGGAGAAGGAAGTGAGTATATTGTCAAACATTTGTGTGAATTAAAAACAAAAGGGAACCCTTAACATTACAAGAAGTGCAAACTTGAAACTTGATGGCTTCTGTCGGTTTTTCTCCACTGCCACCTCCCAAGTTTACTGAGGAAAACTATCACCTCAATGGACCATGATGATGAGAACCTATCTCAAAGCTTTTGGCCCATGAGAAGTTGCCAAGACAGGTGCACAGCCACCTCCATTACCAACCAATCCTTCTTTGGCTTAAATAAAGTTGAATAATGAGTAGGTTGCAAAGCAGTATCAAGCACTAACTTACATCCAGTCAGTTGTATTTGAAACCATTTTAAGTAGGATCATGACTTACAAGACATCTAAACAAGCTTAAGATAGGTTGAAGGAAGAATTTTCTAGCAATGAGAAGACTAGAAACATGCAACTTCTCAATTTTATAAGAGAGTTTGAACTTTTGAGGATCAAGGAAATAGAAACCATCAGGGAATATAGTGATGAGCTACTTAAAGTGGTTAATTAAATCAGACTTTTGGGAGAAGACTTACCATAAAATAGTATTGTCTAGAAAGTACTTTTTAATGTTCCAAAGGGATTTGAAGTAAAAATATCATCTTTGAAAGACTCTAAAGATTCCTCCACCATTAGATTGGCTGAACTCATCAATGTTCTTTAAGCCCAAGAGTGAGCAAAGGAGGTTTTTGAGGCAAGAAAGCAATTGAAGGTGTTTTTGTAGCAAAGCACTGATAAAGATGTCAACTAAAGAGAAAGTAGTAAGGAAAGTAGGGGAAAAAGGTTGAGGAACACTTTAACCTAATGACAAGAAGTAGTATCCTCCATCTGATTACTGTAAAAAGACAAATCATTTTTTTAAGTATTGTTGGAAAAGGTCTGATCTAATGTGCAAAATATGCAACAAAAAAGGTCATTCAGAGAGAATATATTGGTATAAAAGCCAATAGTAGTTGCAGTCAATTAACAAGCCAAAACAAACTCAAATAATAAATAAAGAGCAAATACCCGAGAAGCAATTATTTGTTATAGCATCCAGCTCTCTTAGTAAGGAAAGCACCAATTGACTTGTTGACAATGGTTGTACAAACCATAATAGGGAAATTAATGAATCCTTCAAGTTTAGGGTTAGAGTAGGCTATGGATAATTTCTACCAGCATTTGGGAAAAGGAAGGTTGTCATTCATATTGAATCAGTACTAAGTTCATACATAATGTGCTTTACGTACCTAATATAAGTCACAAACTATTCAGTATAGCTTAATTGATGAAAAAGGGCTATTTTGTGTTGTTCATGAACAATTATTGTGTTATGTCTGATGCAAAGGGCCACTAACTAACCAAAGTTCCAATGAAAAGTAAAGTGTTTCATCTAGATGCACGACATATTGCTCTGACGGCCTTAACTGATGCTTTAATGCTTTGGTATAGAAGACTTGGTCATTATTAATATGTTGGACTTCTGAAAATGAAAAAATGGAAGCTTGTTTATGATAGACCTAAAATTTCATACTTTAAAACCACTAGTGAGACTTGTTAGGTTAGGGAATAGTCTAGGTTGTCATTCTCAATAGGTGTTTCATTTAGAGCAAAAGACAAATTGCAGCACGTTCATAGTGATCTTTGTGGTCCTATAAAGACTGTCTCTCTTGATGGAAATAGATACAATGTTATATTTGTTGATGATTTGACTAAATTCACTTAGATTTTTCTTAAACAAAAAGTTGAAGTACCAATCATTTTCTCAAGTTTCAAGGCTTATATTAAGAAGTAATCAAGCTTTTCCATCAAAGCCATTAGGATTGATAATGGCTTAAAGAGCACATCATTCTATTTGTTGAACAGGTTATTTACTAAGGCTCTTATTAACTTCTCACTGTATAAGTCTTGGTTTAGGACTAAATCGTCCTTGGCTTATTTAAGGGTATTTGGAAGTCTATATTACACTTATGTACCTTAAAGTAAAAGAGACAAATTGGGCTATAAAGCCTCTATTTCAATGTTTGTTAGCTTTACCAACACACCTAATACTTACAGGGTATATGATCCTGTCATAACCAAGATTTTTGTTAGCAGAGACATAAAGATTAATGAAACAAAGAGATAAGATTAGGAGAAGTCCTCTGTTAATTATGATCTAGACTAGATGTTAACTATTAGAAATTAAACCAAATTCATAAATATCAATTGAAGCAAGATATCAATGACCTTTCAACTCCCAAGATATCGACGTCATATTAACTTCCAAAATGGTTATCATTGTGGTGCTGTGGTTAAGAAGTCTTTTTATATTTTGTCTATTCATGTTCCGATGTCAATAAATATTTTGTAATCGTCCAAATTTTATCTTTTAGAAAAGTAATTATAGAGGTAGTTCAATACTCATGAAACATGCTTATAAATAAGCAAGTAGAAAAGCCAATTCATCTCCTCCTTCTTCTCGAGTTTTGTGAGTCATGAGAGTTTCACCTTCAAAATTTCCCAACAAATTTGGTATTAGAGCACATAGTTCATGATCATGGCCTCAACAAACACTTAGCTTCCTTTTCAATATCCTTGCCTTACCAAAGAAAACTATAGCAATTGGGCTATGAAAATGAAAGCTCTACTTCGCGCCTATAGCATATGGGAAGTGGTCAACACTGGCTATAAGGAGCTAGAGAATGAAGCCACCTTAAAGCATAATTAGAAGAATACCTAGGAGAAAGTTCGAGTAAAAGATCAACATGCCCTATCGATCTTTTATCAAAGCTTAAATGATTCAATGTTCGAAAAGTTGTCAAATGCTACTACATCGAAGGATGCTTGGGAGATCCTTCACAATACTCACCAAGGAATACAAAAAGTTCAGAAGATTTGTCTTCAGATGTTGCGAGGTGAATTTAAGGTGATTCATATGAAATAATTTGAGTCAATTACTAATTATTTCACAAGAGTTTTAGCGATTGTGAACCAAATGAAAAGGAATGACCAAGGTGTTCTAGATTTTCAAGTTGTCATTAGATAAGAAGTATGATCACATCGTCGTTGCAATCGAAGAGTCCAAAGACTTGGACACCATGACAATCGATGAGCTTCTAGGTTCGTTGCAAGCCCATAAAAAAAGACTTAGAAGAAATGAGTATGAGTCGATAGAGGAGGTACTCCAAACTTGATTAACCATTCGAGATAAGAAAGAGCAAAGTCGAACTCCTATGCAGACTAGAAGCACTATGGAAAATTGTGGTCAAGGTTGCTTCCAAGGAAGAGGTCATGGACAAAGTAGAGGAGAAGTCCCTTAAAATAACAATTGATACTAGAATCAAAAAGATACTTGTGGAAGAGGATTAAACTCAAGAGGTCGATGGTATGATAAATCTCAAATTCAATGTTATCATTGTAATAAACTTGGTCATTATACTTATCACTGTTGGCACAAAGAAAGTAACAAAGCAGACAAAAAGGCAAATTTGGTGAATGATGTCGATGACATTTTTTTATTGGAATTGAAAGAAGATGAAGGTAATCCAAGTGATACGTGGTACTTGGGCACTAGCGCAAGCAACCACATGTGTGGCTGAAAGGAGATGTTTGTCGAATTGGATGAGACAATCCAAGGAACAGTGTCATTTGGTGATGATTCAAAAATTTATATCAAAGGCAAAGGTACAATAAAGATTTGATTGAAGAATAGTGCACATCAGTTTATTACTAATGTTTATTATATTCCAAAAATGTCAAGCAACATTTTGAGTTTGGGATAGCTTCTGAAGAAAGGTTATACCATCCATATGAAAGATCTTAGCCTTGTGCTAAAAGACCAAAATAATAAACTGATTGCACACATAAAGATGTCAAAGAACAAGATGTTCATTCTAAACATAAAGAATGAAATGGCTCATTGCTTAAAAACGTGCATCGATGATCCTTCATGGCTAAGGTATTTAAGGTTTGGCTATCTTAATTTTGGCTGACTCAATATGCTCTCTCGCAAGAATATGGTTTATAGCTTACCACATATCCATCATCCCGATCAATTATATGAGGGATGTGTCATCAGGAAGCACTCAAGGAATAGCTTTCCACAGGAAGCAACTTATCGAGCAAAGAAGCCATTGGAGTTGATTTTACTCGAAAGACTTGAGTGTATTTCTTTAAGGAAAAGTCAGAAGTGTTTTATACCTTTAAACAATTTCAAGAAATTAGTCAAGAAGGAGAGTGGTTATTTCATCAAGGCTATGAGAACCGATTGAGGAAGAGAATTCACTTGAGCCACATTCAACAAATTTTGCGAGTATTATGGCATTTGACATTTTTTGACACCATCTAAGTTCTCTGGAGACAACTATCTCTAGTGGACAGTAATGATGAACATATACCTTAAGGCCTTTGACTCAAGGGAAGTCACAAAAAAGTGCGGTTGCAGTGGCTTCGCTCCTTGCAAACCCCATTATGACTCAACTAAAAAATCACATTAAGCAGACTTCCAAGCAATATAAGGCCTTGATATACATACATTCAGTTGTAACATAAGTCATATTCAATAGAATAATGACTTGTGAAACAACCTAGAAAGCTTGGAATAAATTGAGGGGGGAGTATATTAGAAGTAAGAAGACCAGATCCATACAGATGTTCAACTTAAGAGAAGAGTTTGAACCATTGAAAATGAAAGATGTAGAGAAGATTAATGAACATAATGACAAGATCGTAAAGCTGGTCAATCAGATTGGGCTTTTGGAAGGAGACCTCACAAATGCAAGCATAGTGTAGAAAATGCTTGTAAGCCCACCAAAGAGGTTTGAGTCTACGAGTAAAGGAGGCTAATGAGGTAGGAGGAGGCAGTTGAAGATGCTCTTCCCGTCAAACATATTAAGAAGAGTTAATAAAAGAAGAAAAAGGAACAAGAGAGTAAGTGTTGGACAACTTCTTGAGAAAGTCTATTTATTGGAATTCAAAGATACTATATGCACTATATATAACTCTAATGGAATCCAATTAGTTATAATTCTAAAGAAGAAAAATGGCTTCCAGATGAATCTGTAATATTTAGAATGCATTCTCATGCCTGTAGCCCTCAATAACAAGTCCTTGTGGCATAAGAGGTTAGGGCATGTACATGATTTAAGTTTACTAAACTTGGGAAGAAAGCAACGAATGAGGGACTTACTACAATTGACCAAAGGAGGAGTTGTCTGTCAGGCCTGCTAGCAAGGGAAGTAAACTTGGATTCCTTTTTCAACTAATCAAGCCAAGAATAATGAGGAGAAACTGCAATTGGTTCATCGTGACACCAGTGGTCCAATGAACATTTAAGTCACTTAAAGGTAACAAATACTTTATGATCTAACAAGATATTACTAGATCTATTTCTTGAAGTAGAAGTTAGAAGCTGCTAAAATTTTCAAACAATTTAAAACTTTGGTGGAAAACCAAAGTAATTGCAAAATCAAGGCCATAAGGAGTGATAATGGTGTTAAATTTGTTTTTAGCAAATTTAGAGACATTTACAATATAGTCTAGATCAAACAGCAATTGACAGCTCCATATACACCTTATCAAAATGGGGTAAGTGAAAGGAAGAACAAAAGCATTATGGAGATGTCCAAATGTCTTCTGTTTGAAAAAAACATGCCAAAGAGGTTTTAGGTAAAAGCAGAAAACACAATAGTCGACTTACTAAATATACTACCATCTAAGGTATTGGAGAATCAAACTCCCTTTAAGGTTTGGTATGACTTCAAACCATCTACAGCACATCTTAGGGTGTTTGGTTATCTTTGCTATGCATCGGTACCAAGGAAGGAGAGGAGCAAGCTGGATCACATGATTATACCTTACATTTTCATTGGCTATACAGGCTTAACTCAGAATTATAAGATTTTAATCCTCTAACTGGCAAAATCAATACCAGTAGAGAATTGAGATTTTGTGAAGATCAAAGTTAGAGCTAAAAGGACTCTTATGTAAAGAGATCCAATTTAGACGCTGATCATCTTCAATCTAAAGAGGAAGGTGAAGATATAAAACCTAACTCAGATGAAAACTTTCTTATAAGGGGCACAAGACCTCTTGAAGATGTGTACTAAAGAAGTGCAATGGCAACATTGGAGCCAAGAAGTTATGAAAAAGCAAGCAGATGCTCCAAATGAAAGAAGTAATGCAATTAGATATAGATACAATTCAAAAAAATCAAACTTAGATTTTGGTTGATAAGCCTATAACCAAGAAGCTTATTGGTCTGAAATGGATTTATAAGGTCAAGCTTAATCCAGATGGATCAATCAACAAATACAAGACAAGGCTTATGGCTAAAGGCTTTGCATAGTAATATGGCTTGGAATATATTGAAACATTTGCTCCTATGACAAGGTTAGATACAATCAAGCTTTTGTTAGCTCTTACAGCACAACATGGAAAGTTAACTGAAGAGGTGTACGTTGACAACCTGAAGGCTTTTAGAGGAAAGACATGGAATAGAAAGTGTTCCTATTGAAAAAAGCTTTGTATGGATTAAAGCAGACTCTTAGAGCTTGGTACAACAAAATCAATCATCACTTCCTGAACCTCTTATTCAACAAAAGTTTGAATGAAACCACATTGTATGTAAAGGAGCACAATCATGAAGTTATAATTGTGTCTCTCTATGTAGATGACTTATTGGTAATTGGCAACAGCCTACAACTTGTTGATCAATTTAAGGTTAAAATGAAAAAATTGTTTGAAATGGCAGACTGAGGAGAAATGAAGTTCTTCCTAGGTTTGGAAGTCCATCAATCTAGTAATGGAATCTTCATAAACCAAGAGAAGTTTACCAAAGATGTTTTAAAGAGATTTCAAATAGAGAACTGCAAAGAAGCAAACACTCCCATGGCTATTGGAACGAAGTTGATGAAAGAGGATGGATCTACCAAGGTGGATGCAAGCAGATTTAAGAGCTTGCTTGGATGTCTTCTCTACTTAACAACATCCAAACCAGATATCATGCAAGCCACTAGTCTTCTTTCAAGATACATGTATAATTCTTCTCAAATTCACCTTAAAGGTGCAAAAAAGGTGTTGAGTTACATCAAAGGATCAACTAACCTTGGAATCGTGCTTGGCAAATCAAGGAAATTAGAGCTGGTAGGATATACAGACAGTGATTAGGTTGGCTCCTAAGATGATATGAGAAGCACCTCTTGGTACTTGTTTACCTTAGGCTCAGGTACCTTTTGCTAGAATTCAAGGAAGCAAACAATGCTTGCTCAATCAACTACAGAAGCTGAATGCTTGGCAATGACAGTAAGGGTGAATTAAAGCATTTGGTTAAAGAGGATGCTTGAAGATCTCAAAATGGGGTAAATTGAACCAACAATCATATACTGTGATGATCAAGCCAAAATTGGAATCTTTAAAAATCCAATTCTTCATGGTAGACCCATGCATTTTTTTAATAAAGTTTTATACTGTGAAGTAAGCTTAACAAAATAAGAAAATTATCCTAACCTACTACCTAGCATAAGACCAGCTTGTTGATATACTAACAAAGCCTCTCAATAAAGCAACATTTAAGTATTTAAGAACTAAGTTGGGGATACAATATTGCAAGACCAAAGAGGAGAATTGAAGGATTGGTGTTGCTGTCCTGCATCTTCAATAGCAGCATTGCAGTAGCAGCAGTAGTAGGATTGTAGTAGTAAATGCAGAAAGCTAAAATAAACTACAGAAACACCTGTCATCGATAAAGAAAAGGCCTATTGATGCAATAAGTTGAGAATCAAGTTAGTTATGTTAGTTATGGTAGTTAGTTTAGTTATAAAAAAAAAAGGAATTATTTTAAGAAAAATCTAAATTTGAAATTTGTATTCAATTTTGAATTTTTCAAAAATGCAATTATGAAAACCTATGCAATTCAGTTTTATAAGAGCTATGTAATTATTTATATAGACAAGTTAAATAATTAGTGAAAAATATCTTTTAGTTCTAAAAAACTAGATTAAGGTTTCCTGCAAGTCTAACTTCATGTTCTTCTACCCTTTCATTCTTTCTTTCCTTCTTCTGCTACATTCATCTACATCCTGCACAAAAACCTAGAAAGTGGTCAGGAATCTATCAAAACAAATAGGAAGCAATTGGGATTGGCTATTGTGCAGGTGTGGAAAAAAATAGAGAAGAGAGTTGTAAGTTTAGTCATCAGAAAATTATTGTTGAACATTGTTGCACATTGTTGGCAAAGCCACTTTAGGTATAAGGCAAATTTATATGTGATTAATGTAACTAGGGTCTCCTCCATGATTAAGAATATCCAATACCTTAGTTACCATGTCATCACTTACAATATACCAAAAAGATTCATAAAGGACCATTAAGACATGAGGCATTTGTTGGATAAATTTGCTCGAGTGCTTGAAGGATTTCTTCCCTTGTATATGCCTTACTCAACCAGTTGTTAATCTACTTATTCACCCTTCTATTTTTAAAATCCAAGACTGGTTACATGTTGCAGGTTCCTTGAGTGCAAAATAAATTTTTATAATAGTACATATTGCACTATGTTGTTCCCATCCATAATTCTCTGTATGAAATTCTGCCGCTTCCTTTGAGATGCCATAAGATGAAAAAAGCTACTATTCTTGTTGCCCTTTTTAAACCATGTTGCCTTAGACCTCCATGCCCACATTGCCTCTTTTCTCTTCAATAACTCATTAACTTTGAATTGTGTCTGTTTTAGAGCCATGAGATTTTCCACAAAGGGTGGAAGCTTCTCTAATTCTTGTTGTCATCTCCTTAGGTTTCATAGCAATAAATTAATGTTCTCAAAAGTTCTTCAATCCCATTCAGCCTGAGCTCTATTGCATATGTTCACCATGTTTGATAGCTTGGGAGGAGACCATTCAAAATGTGCTTGATTTGAAGAATCTACTATTGTTGCCTCCATAAAAGCTCCCTCCACAAAATACTTCAAAAGCAAAAGACTTTTTGCTTAGTAGGAGTTAATGTTAGAGGCAAGTCAAGTTTTACGTCAAGTAGATTATGGTCCGACCAAAGCATAGCAAGTGGGTGGCTTTGGCATTGGGATATAAATCCAGGACATCTCAAGTTGTGGATGCTCTATCATGTCTTTCTTGGATAATCTCTTTTCTTTCTTTTATATTAGTTTATGTGTATTCAAAGTCTTGAAAATCAAGTTTTATTATGTTATCTTAATCCATGATACTCTTGTACCTATTCATAAACTCAAGTGATCTCGGTCACCTTCCTTGCTTTTAAAAAGAAAATATATTTTTGTAGAAGTCTCGCTACAAAGCCTAGGCTTTAGACTCTATTCTTGTAAATTGCGGATTAATTCCCACATTAGATTTTTGTTATCATCTTCTGGGTAGTCATATCTACCTATGAAGTTGTAATCAATAATTTGTTTGCTGTCGCCAATCAAGGTATCAATGTGATGTTCAGATGTTGTTTGCAAGCTCACAGACACGAAGTATTTTCATAACAATCTCAATCCATCTCCACGCTCTATGTCATGGCCTTGGTTGTCCACAAAAAGAATCATTTAAATATTTCAGTTTTGGCTTTAACTGTTCCATCTCAAAAGGTTCAAGTCTAATTTTTGTCATAAAAATAGACTGGGAACTTGAAGCTCAATAAGCTTCAGCAATCTTTTAACTAAACCAATGGAAGCACCAATGCCTTTACCAGCACCAAAACCTGCTATTTCTAAAAGTAGAGATGTTACATTAACGAGGATCCTTGCGAGGAAATTAATAGGAACTTACTAATCATGATGCTTAAGTTCAACGTCTTTCCTTGTTTAAAAAGCTCCTTTTGAAGGTTCCGCGTCATTAGTACCAGTGGTAGAATAAATGTAAAAGTATAACACGACAGTAGATACATATATTAAGTACAAGAAAAACAGAATCCTTCTCTTTCCATAACTTTGCACTCTACCGTAGGCATTTTGATACAAAACAGAGCAAAACACAAAAGGTTTCTTATACACATAACATAATGGAAAAACCAATGATTCATTGTTTCATAGAAAGAAGCTGATAATGTACTTACCTAAGTCATCTAATTAGAAAAGTCAATCTATTCACATTGCAACAGTACTCCTTTTTCATCTCAATCTTTCATTCAAATTTGATTGACACATACAACTGACCAATGGATGGAAGTTGTTGGAATTGGTTAGAGAGACAAGAAGTAATAAAGTTCAGTTTGCTACTTTCATATCAGCATGAGTATGTGTGCTTCAAGCTGATCTGTAGAGAAAGCTGCTGGTGTAGCTATCTGTTTGGCTTGTTTAATAACAATTGAGAAACCCAAAGAAGGGAAAACACAGAGGAATGAAAGGCACGTGGAGAGATAGTTCAAATTCAAGCTGAAGGATCTGTATTTCTAAGTTTCCATCCCCTTACATATGCAGCAAACCTCCACTATAATCAAGTATATTTACAAAAATTCATAATTTGAATTTAAACCTAATGTCATAAATTTAAATTCAAAATATTTCAAATTTAAAAAAAGTACATCATTACATCAAAAACTTAAATTCAAAAAGTTGCTGGAGAAATCCCACAAGGTAGTTGTATAACTGCCATAACTATCATGACTTCCACCTCTTATAACTGCCTTTGGTTTGGTAGGTAAGTTGGTTGATTGGATTTTGGAGGTCAGTTAATATGGCAATGCAGGAGCACTATCTTCTTCACTCCTCCTTGGTGGTGTTGCTTTACATACAAAGTTTCTACCTTAACTCAACAAGTCTGTCTTTGCTTAACCCTTTGGTTAGAACATCTGCAAGTTGGTCTTGGGAGCAGCAATACTTTAATTCAATTTAGTGTTTCTCCTACATTTCTCTTGCAAAATGAAGTTTTATGTTGAAGTGTTTGGTCCTCCCATGCATTACAGGGTTTCTTGAGATTGTAATTGCTGCTTTGTTATCACAATATATGATAGTAGGCTCCTTTTGTTCCAAGTTGAGGTTAGTTATTACATTTCTAATCCATATGACTTGGTTCACAGCTGAGGTAGCAACAATATACTCAGCTTCAGCTATGGATTGAGCCATAATGGGCTGTTTCTTCGAGCTTCAACAAAATACAGAAGAACCAAGAGAAAAAACATACCCTAAGGTGCTCTTTATGTCTTCAATTGAGCTAACTCAATCACTGTTAGAATATCCTTGCAATTTGCCATATGTTGAGTGATTAAACATTAATCCAAGCTCAGTTGTGCCTTTAATATACTTAATACTCTTTCGGCAACCTTATGATGCAATTTTGAGGGATCTTGCATAAATCTAGATAGCAAGCTTACTATGAACATAATATCTGGTCTGGAGGGTAAGAGGTAAAGAAAGCATCCAATCAAACTTCTATATTCATGTGCATCTGCCCTTGGTAATTCATCTTACTTCTATAACTTTACCCTATGCATAAATGGAGTTGTTGGTTCCTTAGAATCCTGCATTTGAAACTTTTGCAAGATATGCCTTGCATATTTGGCTTGAGTGACTAGGATACCATTCTGAGATTGGTAAATTTGCAAGCCTAGGAAGTACTTCATCCTTCCTAGGCCAGTTATCTCAAATTACTTATTTAATTCGGCTCTGACTTGCTGGACAAGATTATAACTATCCCCTGTGATCATGAGATCATCTACATAAAGATAAATGTAGGTTTTATGTGTTGCTTTTATTTTCACATAGAGAGTTGGCTCTGATGTACTCTTGTTGAAGCCAAGCTTAAGCAAATAAGTATGAATTTTGCTATACCAAGATCTAAGGGCTTGTTTCAACCCATAAATAGCCTTTTTAAGCAAACACACCTTATCTTTTTGTCCTGAAACAACAAAACCAGGTGGTTGTTCAAGAAAAATTTCCTCATGGAGTTCACCATTGAGAAAGGAAAATTTAACATCCATTTGATGCATAATCCATTGATTATGTGCTGTAATAGCTAAGAGAAGCTTGATGGTGTCCAACCTTGCCACAAGAGCCAAAGTCTTAAGGTAATCTCCACTCCAACTTACTATGTAAAGTTTTTAGCCACCAACCTAGCCTTGAATTTGTGCAAGTTGCCATTTGGGTTTACCTTTACTTTATAGATCCATTAAGCTCCAATAACTTTTTTGTCTTTTAGCCTTAGAACCAAAATCTTGGTGTTATTCTTCTTAAGGGCTTAAAGTTCTTCCTGCATTACAGATTCCTAGCTAGGTAGACTTGTTACCTTATCACAACTTGCAGGTTCTAAGAGTACTTCATTGCATCTCTCATACACATCAGAGAGAGATCTAATGCCTCTAATTGGTAGATTATCAACATTCTCTCCTTCTGAGAATTCATGTTCTTGATGTGTAGGCTGCATCAGTTGATTGGTTATACCATGCAAATCTAATTCAACTATTGCCTTTTACCAATTCCATCTCAGTGATTCATTAAACTTCAAGTCTCTACTTATAGAGACTTTATAAGTGATAAGGTTGTATACCCTATACGTATATGTTGTGTTGGTATAACCAACAAATACAACTATTTCAGCTATTGGATCCAGCTTGCTCTTTTTTACATGAGGCACATGAATGTGGCAGAAGCAACCAAACACTTTGAGGTGTGCTAGAGAAGACTTGATACCAAACTAGCACTTAAATGGTGTGGAATTTGTCGAAGCCTTATGGGTTGTCTATTTAACACATACATTGAGGTGGTTGCTGCCTTTGACCAAAAGGTTTTAAGAAAACCTTTCTTTGTCAATAAGCATCTGGTCATGACAGTTATGGTCTTGTTCTTCCTCTCACTCACCCCATTTTACTAAGGTGTATAAGGAGCTGTATACTGTTGTTGGATTCCAGCATCTCTGCAAATCTATTTAAATGATTCAGAAATATACTCTGAGCCATTATCTGACCTAATGGCCTTAATTTGAGAGTTTGACTGCTTCTTAACCCATGTTTTATACTAGAGGAAGGTACTTGTTACCTTAGTTTTTAGTCTAAGAAAGAAGTTATAGGTAAACCTGGTTAAGTCATCTATAAAGATGACATAATATCTACTTCCTCTTAACAATTCATGATCCATAGGACAACAAAGATCACTATGAATAAGCTGCAACTTCTCCTTTGCTCAAAATTATGCTATTGGGAATGGTAGCTTGGTCTATTTGCCAAGTTGACAAGTTTCACAAGTGGAATTATATTTTGCAATCTCTAGCATATCATGCACCAAGCCTTTGCTCTGCATTTTCTTAAGGCTAATGAAGTTAATGTGGCCTAGCGTTTTGTGCCAAGTGAGTGTCTCTTGTGTTTCAGCAGTCATCACATGATGTTGTGTCAGGTCTCCTTCCAATTAAAAGGTTTTGCCACACATAGGCACCTTAGTTAAAAGGGTACCTTTGGCATTTAAGATGATACAGACTCTGTCTTTAAAGACTAAAGTGTACCTCTTTCCAAAAGTTGACCTACACTAAGCAAGTTACAGCTTATGGTAGGTACATACAAAACATCAGGTATGAATTTAATACCTTTCCTGGTATAAATGGATGCATGGCCTTTTCCTTCTACTTGGATCAATTCATCATTCCTAATCTTCACTTTGGCTGTATAGGATCTATTAAATTTCTTGAACAGCTGTAAATTAGGTACAACCACTATTAACCAACCATATGTAACTCCTTTCATGAGAGAAGTTGGTTACTGCTACAAACAATTGCTCCTCCAAAATTTGCTCTTCATTTGCTACTTGTTTTTGCTGAAATTTCTGTGGTGGTTGTTATTGTTTTCCTCTCTGCCAACAGATCCTTTCTACATGTTCTTTCTTGTTGCATATTTTGCACATTAGGTCAAGCCTTTTCTAACAGCTTTTGGAAAGATGATTTGTTTTCCTACAGTGATCACAAGGTGGGTACTGCTTTCTACCTTCAAGCTTGGTAGGCTCCTCTGATTTCTTTTCTTGCTTCCCTTATTGCTTCCTCTTGCCTTGGAGCTTTCTTTGATGCTTCATGGGAAAAACTTCCTTAATGCTTTCCTCTTATCTTAAGACCCTTCTTTACTCCTGAGCTTGAAGAGAATTAAGTAGCTTTGGTAGACTTATAGAAGCAAGGTCTTTTGAGTTTTTTAGAGAGGAAATCTTTGCTTCAAACCTCTCTAGAATGCTTACCAAGACCTTTTGCACAATACTTCTGTTTGGGAAGTCTTCTCCTAGGATCCTGATTTGATTAACAATTTTCAAAAGCTTATCTGCGTATTCCTTTATGGTTTCTGACTCCTTTATCTTTAGAAGTACAAACTCCCTTCTAAGATTAAGAAGTTTCATGTTTCTGGTCTTCTCATTGCTAAAAAACTCCTCCTTTAAGCTATCTTATGCATTCTTAGCAGTTTCACAGGCTATAATTCTATTGAAAATGGTTTTTGTGATAGTTGAATGAATGCATGTTAAGGCTTTATACATTTTGGTTATCTGCTCATTGTGTTATTTTAGTTGTGCCAAGGATGGATTTTCAGGCAAAGGAGGTGGTTTAGTCCCCTTTTCAGTGGCTTCCCACAAATCATAGGCTCTAAGGTAGGCTTTCATCATTATTGTCCACTGAGGATAGTTTTCCCCAGTGAATTTTGGAGGAAGAAGTGAAGCGAAGCTAAAGGAGGCCATATGGAAGAAGATTTATGGCAAACTTAACTTTCTGTTAAGATGTTGATTTGTTTGTCAATTGCTTCAATCAAGTTTATAGGATACAACCAACTCTGATACCAAATGTTGGAATTAGTTAAAAAGACAAGAAGTAATAGAGTTCAATTTACTGGTTTCATATTAGTACGAGTGTGTGTACTTCAAGCTGATTTGTAGAAGAAGCTGCAAGTGCAATTGTCTGTTTGGTTTGTTTAATAGCAATTGAGAAATAAAAAAAAGGAGAACACAGAGGAATGAAAGGCACATGGAGAAATGACTCAAATTCAAGTGGGAGGATCTATATTTTTAAGTTTCCAACCCCCTTACATATGACAGCAAACCTCCACTACAATCAAGTACATTTACAAAAATTTATAATTTAAATTTAAACCTAATGTCATAAGTTTAAATTTAAAATATTTCAAATTTAAAATAAATATATCATTATATCAAAAATTTAAATTCAAAAAATTGCTGGAAAAATCTCACAAGATGGTTGTATAACTGTCATAATTGTCATGACTTCTAACTCTTATAATTACTTCTGATTTGGCAGAAAAGTTGGTTAATTGGATTTTGGGAATTTATTGATATGGCAATGCAAGAGCACTATCTTCTTCAGAAGTTTACCAGAACACCAAGGCATTGCCAGCAACAATGGGCACACATTAAGTGATTAAGGTGCTGAAAAATGAAGGGCAATTCTACAGGCTAGTCTTAGTCATGCAATTTGATATGGTTCTGTGCTAAGATTCTTTTTATTGACAGGACATAACACGTTTAATCCACTTTTTCTGAATACCTTTTGTTTTTATCGGCAAGATGAAACCCTTGTTTGTATGAAAACCATGTGTTGTTATGGGGAAGTTGGCCAAATCTCTTGCTCTCAATGCAACTGTCGAAGAATGTGACTCTTTATCTGCTCCATTGCATTTCTCCTTACAGCAATCATGTTTCAGGCATTTTGTAGTCCTTCAGTTCAAATGTAACTGAAGGTTCAAGTCCAACCAGTTAAATTAGTGAGGTTAGTTGATTAACCTCTAGTAGAAGCATGTTAGTGGATGAGTCTGACTACGTCAGACCAGGCCATGCTTCTTTGATGAGAATGTGTGGCTACTATACATCAGGATTTTCTACTTTTGATGTGCTTGTTTCCATATAAGCCAGACACAGTAGATAGAGTAATTTGTAGATAGAGATGTCAAAGGGATGGAGTATATTGTCTAAAATTCCTTCTCCTTTTATCTTCATTACTTTGCCGTAGCAACTGTGTCTCTCCACAAATGTTCATTAATGAGATGGAGAAGTTTTGTCCATTTTCTTAAGTTTAAGGCTTCTAAAGCCTACAAGGACCATTTATCACAATTGTTTACTACTACATAAAAGGTCGCAAGCGACTCGGATTGGCTACTGTGCAGGTGTAGTAAAAAAGAGAGGAGAAAGTTGCAAGTTTATTCATCAGAAAACTATCGCTCAACTGCGACAGGTGTATTAAACAGAGCTCGAAACATTAAAATGCCCTTCAGCCAGAGATGTCCAATAAGCAACTGTATGCCGTTTAGTACAATATATGACCGGAGTAGCAGATTTAAATCGCTTCACACAAATTGCTCAAGGTACTCTTCGACGGAGGTGTATTTGACATCTGGATAGAGCTCAGAGACCTCAGCACCCCATGATGGATCAACCTCATAATTGGTCTGGTCACCCTTTATGAAGACTGAATGATTGATTGACAGGATAATATTGGTCGGAATGGGAGCCTCTGTAAGAATGAAAATGAAGCCAAGCACAAAATAATCAACATGAAAATACTTCCACCAACATAAAAACCTGCATGTCCATCTAGAGATATGGTTGAGAAGCGAACTTGGTAAGCAAATAAAAAAGGGACTATGCAAATATTGATAGCACTTTTTTCTACGGGTTGGCATATTAACTTACCTTGGATGGCTTTCAGAACCTGTTCTTCCGAAACATAGGTTTTCTCAAGGGTTTTGCCTATCTTCTTCTCCCAGAGAGCAACAAGCTCATTGAAAGAGTAGATGTTTTTGGGAGGCCTAAAGGCGAGGGTCTTATTCAAGGTTCTTGGATCATCCAAAGCTTTAATGGTGTAGGTTGCAATGTCCTCTTCCTTGTTGAAAATTGCTGCTCGCATGAAAACATGCATAATTGAGCTAATTCAATCTCGGCAGAAGTCATCTTTAACGGATACAAATTTACAATACAATTAACAAAACAATAAAAGTTACCCTTGGGATTGCCACCTCCTAAGATTGTGACCTTGTCTCTCGGAGGAGCAGTAACTCCTTCCTGGCACAATACAGGGAGAAAATAGCCAGCAAAGTAGTTGCAAGGCGCATAAGTATAAGGGATTCCGGCAGCCTCAACGGCACGGCGAATTTGGGCCTTAATCTCAAATATAGATTTCATCGGCTCAACCGCACTATCAAGGTTGCCGCTTCTATAAAGCCCACCTATCAAGGTTGCCGCTTCTATAAATTCAGCATCATTAGTTTCCAATAGAGACCTAAGCTAGTTGACGAACTCATGCACGTTACCTCGTACCCACAAGTCAAGGGGGCTAACAAACCATAACCCCACTACCTACGAACAATGAATTAATGCATGAGAAATTGTCTTGTCTTAATCTTTCTTCCAAATCTTGTGCAGTCACCATCAATGATCAATCCTTTATGTGCCAAATTATCACACTACACCATAACGGACTTATAACAGCGGTTTAAAACCATTGCCTAAGATCTAAGGTAATGGTTTTTTGGGTACTACTTTTGCTAGGAACTGCAATAGCCTTTATTTAGTGATTTTTAAAGTTATTGTCGCAAATAAGAAAATTGCTGCACTAAAAGTTTAACCTAGCAGTTCTTGGAATCAATCGTAGCGATTTTTCAAAATTTAACATATTACTTCATAACTACATATGCAGTGATTTTGAGTCATAGACGCAACAAATTTAAGGTCCAAAGGCAATGATGTTGAGAGACCTAAGGCAATGGTTTTTAAATCCAAAAGTAGTGGTTGTGCAACCTAAAGGTAGCAATTTTAAGTGATAAAGGCAATACTTTTGGAACTTACAGACAACAATTTTGAGATTTAAAGGTAGTGGTTTTTAGTATTAAAGGTAGTGATTTTAAGACTTAAAGGCAGTGGTTTTGAGGTATAAAGGTAGTAGTTTTGCAATTTAAAGACAACAATTTTTAAAGTAGAAAGTAGTGTTTTTGAGAACTAATTGCAACAGTTGTGTTTCCTATAGGCACTGATTTTGAAACTTAAAGACAATAGTTCTAAATATCAGAGGCAATAGTTTTGTAGTTTAATGGTAATGGTTGAGCTATAAAGTAGTGGTTTTAAGACTTGAAGTAGCATTTTTAAACCTAATGACATACCATTGGCATTCAATTTTTGAAATAATAACTATTTTGTCTATTCACCAATCATCCAAATAAATATAAAAAGTTTACAAGTACAAAATCTATAAAAACAATATCATCGTGTACACATATTTAATATAGTTTACAACAAAGTCAACTAGCCAAGTAAAAGGCTCGGTCCACAATATATTTACTCAACAAGCATTAAGTATTATTAACTTTATCATCATCCTAAAAAAAAGAAAAAACAATTGAATGATTATATTAAACATGTGCATCTTACGAAGATTAAACATATGAAAATATGAGTTTTAGCAGTTACAGGTATAGCTAATGAATAAAAATTGTATAAGCAAAATTCATAAATCATGTGAACAAATAGCATATGTCTTTAGGTGTACTTGGTTCTGTGGCCTATGGGCACCTATTGAAAATTGACGATTCTTTGGTTGGTTACACAAACATGAAGCAGTAAAAGAGTATCCGAGTGAATCGATAACTAGAAAAAATATAGTTGACATGTTGGCATTGATGCTTAGATTGGGATTGAGTTATTGTAAGCCTTAGAGAATCATATTAAAGATTTCTTATGCCGTTGCAGGTTTTTGAGTTTCCAACCTCTTTTGCTCTTCAAGTTCCAATTTCTTTTGCACTTTATTTTCAATATTTTGTTGAATTGATCACATAAAATTTGCAAGCACTCTCTCAATATCCTCAACAACATTATTTCCTTTCAGGGAAGTAGGGTTAGCACCTCTCCTATGAAATCGTACATGTCTAGCATGCTCTTGCCCAATGATTGTAGCAAAAGGATCAATTGTTTAATTGCTAACTTCTTGGTTTTTTGATTGAATCTCCTCCATTTTAGCCTAAACACAACATGTAGTTTAAGACTATAAATATACAAAAATTGATTTTGTACTAAAAAAACAACTTAATACTTACATTTTTTTGACTTATAGTCTCGGTAGATTCCTTGTACAATTACTTTAGGTTTTTTTGTGCAGGTAATCTTGAACATGTCCATTTGAAAAGGTGGTTCCTTCATTTTTCTGTGAATAATTGAAAAATAACAATAATCACATAAACAACTCAAACACATCAACCAAAATAAACTTTATGAAAGACATATGGCTATAAATTGTGTCTGAAAATTTTCAGCAAATAAAATTTAGGAAAATGAACTACATTATTTACAATAACATGTTTATTCTTACAATTATCTCTCGAACATGTGCAAAGCTCTTTTGGCCTACTGTGTGCGTACCCATTTGCTTTTATTGATTCGTTACGTTGGTTCTTCTCATTGCCTATGTATACATATGCAAAAGAATGAAATAAAAATTATTTCTTGTATAAAAATGTAGCAAATTCAATATATGCATGTTTTGGTTAGAGTGAACCTGTAATTCTTCTGAGTTCTAATATGTGAACAGATGGAGAAATTGCCCCATGAATACAATTTTTTAGACAGTACTTTAGTCTAACTTTGTTGGTTTTGTATTTGGTGAGGTGCTCTCTCTTTAACTGGTACGTATAGGATCTCCAACTTGTCAAAATTGTTATTAGTACCCATTATTTTCCCTTCTTGAGGAACCAAATATTTTTTTTTACAATGCTTAGAATACAATTTATAAACTACAAATATATTATAAATAGGCAACTTGTGTAGAGGGAAAAAAATTCATGATATTACTTGCATAAACTCCCACATTTTATCCTTATTATCTGCCAGTATCTTATGCCATCATTTCAATAATTCTATAACTACTTACCAACACTAACACCATGTTTACTATGAAGGAGAAGATGCAACATAAGAAGACAAGATTGGAATGGAAAGATAGTGGAAGGAAAGAAAACGATATTTTTTCAATCTTTTGGTGGAAAAGAAGGAAAAAGATTCAAGAAGGCAAAAAATCTTTAAATTATGGTTTCCTTCCTAGCTTAACTTGTTTGCTAAAAAGCATACATACATGCAACTATTCATAAACTTTTCTCATATGACCTAAGGAAAGGAACACAAAGGACAAGGAAATGAGATACAATGAAAGTGAAGTAGGAAATTTATAGAGGCAACAAAGACTATTAATTATTATGTAATTCAACCATAGGCATAAAGATAAATAGGAAAACTAAATATCATCTACCATATTAGTTAAGGAAGAATGATTCCCAAGATCTATTGAGAGTACTAATGTAATAGCTAGCTACATTGCACATAAATTATGTTTGCAATAGCATTTACCTAGTCCACCATAGCAGCTTCTATCTTTAAGAACTTTTGCATTTAACTAGTGCAACTAGTTGCTATCCTATTCATCATTCAAAGTACAAAGCAGAATCGCATACGAAAGCTTAAATAAAAAAGATTGACTTCATTGAAACTTGTTGTGCGTTTTGTTTTGCTGGCCAAAAAGTTCCTTATTTCTTTTAACAACAAAAACTAACTACATTAAGCAAAATCTTTGGAAAGCTTATAGTGAGATGGGAAATTCCTAAACAAAGCTACTAGTATCGACTCAAATGGGAAAAGACATAATAAAAATTGAGGAAAGAATACATGTAGAGAATTCCAATAGAATTAAAACAAAACAAATTTACAAAGTGCAAACAAAAAAAAAATTTCCACTAAAAGAGGAAATAATAAAAATTGAAGGGGCATTTAATGAAAACATACAACCAAAACCTAGCATACTCGACAGCTATAAAACAACAGATATTACACTCCAAGTTTAACATATACAAGCACAACAATTATGAAGCAATCTAAAGTTATAAGCAAATCACATCGAAAGATGAAAGTGTTAGATTCTAAAATGTTACTCATTGACATCAAAACCCCATAAAAAATTTTACAAAGCATCATATTTATCTCACACTTGGTGTTATCATAAACTTTTCAATAAGCTTTCTTATAGAGCCCTTTGTCTTTATCAATGGGAAAACTCACGTAGTCATAAATGAACAAAACCATGTGTAAATTAAGTGATATAGTCACAATTTAGAAGGCAATAAAGGATCATTAAATGATGCAATTAACTACTATTTTCATAAAGCCAAGAAACATAGATAATGCTAAGGACAAATACTAAAACATGATCATCATGATTGTAATTACTAACATTCCAAGATAAGACAAGGAAAGGTAATCAATTACCAAATGATGAAATTGTGATGAAGCCAGATGTAGGCTACTCGGACGTTAGGATCAAGAGATTGACTTGCACACGCGGAACATGATGAACAGTAATTACAGTCCTGCGCAAGCTCAGGAAAATGGGTGTAACTTCGTCGATACAGATCGAAATGACCTGATTCGAAAGCCAAATGAACAAAGACTTTTGAATTAACAATTTCTCTGTTTTGAGTTTTCTCAAATAAGTACTGTAGGCATGATGAAATCGGGGTGGAAATGGACAGATGTAAATGGACAGAACAGAGGAAAAGATAGAACTTTGTTGGTTGCTCTTCCAAGCCTCCAAGAAAGTGGATAGGGCACCGATTCTTCTAGATCGATGATCGCAACTCTTCAAGGATGCAGATTGGGAAAAAAAAAATCCTCCGACTCTTCAAGGACAGAGTGAAAACTCTTTAAGGTTTTCAGAGGTACGAACTCTTCAAGGTTCAGGATAATTGCTTACGCAAAAATTTTTTTCATTAATCAAATTCGTCTTTTAATACATAAAGTAGATGGTCTTTTGTAGCCAAAGAAAAACAAATGAAAAGACTCAAGCAAATGAAGAGGCTAAAGTGCATTAAAGATCCTAGAAGACATAAAACATTAAAGAACTTAGAAACTAGAAATTAGGTAAATGTTCGATGTCCTCTTGATCATCCCAAAGTATCTTTTAGGCTTCCAATGTATAGGGAAAGACAAGGACTTTATTGTGGAATGGGCTTGCGAATGAAACTCTTGGTCTTCGGATTGTGTCCCTTCGATATCTCCTCGATTGGTTGAGCGACTTGTCGAGCTCGGATGCGGGCTGATCTCCTTGGTCGAGTAAGCTCGTCTTCGATGTGGGCAGCATTATTAATCTGGCCTGCATCATCCTCCCCTTCTTTAAAAGAATTCGTCCCCAAATTCATGTCATCATCAGAGGAATCACTAGCATAAGGTGTTAAATGTCGAACGTTGAAAACATCATGTGTTTTTATATGAGAAGGAAGCCTTAAGCGACATGTATTGGGATTGATACGTTCAAGGACTTCAAGAGGACCAAGCTTACGATCACTAAGCTTGTTATAGCTTCCAACAGGATGACGTTCTGGTGGTAATTAAGCCCAAACAAAATCTCCTGGTTCGAAGATAACTTCACGTTGTCGCCAAAAATGACTAAGAAACTTTGTGTCCCGATCAGAAGTAATAGTCTTCGGAATGCCATGTAATTTATAGACTTCCTTCAAGAATAATTTAGCAATACGCGAAGCATCCATAGTTTTGCGGCAAGGAATAAAATGCGCCATCTTTGAGAATCGATCTACAACAACGAAAATGGAATCCATACCTTTAAAAGTGCGAGGTAGTCCAAGAACAAAGTCCATAGAGATATCTTCCCAAGGTGCTTGAGAGATTGGTAAGGGCAAATACAGGCCAGCATTAGCAGTATGCCCTTTTCCAATTTGGCATCATCGACACCTCATCACATGTCGATGTATGTCTCGTTTCAAATGAGGCCAAAAGTACTTGACTGAAACAAGTTGCACGGTCTTGTCACGTCCAAAATGTCCGTTGCGATGAACTTCATTGATCACCCTTTGTCGAAGTGAACAATCAGGTACACATAAACGGTTCCCTTTGAAAAGAAACCCATCACACTCAGTGAAATCAGCAAGTTTCTTTTCTTTTGCTTTGGGCAAGATTTTGGAGAAGTAAGGATCTTCATGATACAACTCTTGGAATGATTCGAATCCAAGAACTGTTGAACGCATTATGTGGAGTAAGCTCTTCTTTCTACTAAGAGCATCAGCAACCTGATTTTGAACTCTAGCCTTATGTTTAATGATGAAAGTGAACTCCTGAACGTATGCAGCCTATTTTGCACGCTTAGAGTTAAGCTTTTGTTGCCCTAAAATATACTTGAGAGCTTCATGATCAGTGTACAAAACAAACTCTCGATGAATAAGATATTGCCTCCAATGTTCGAGTGTGTGAAATAGTGCATAAAACTCCAAATTATAAGTGCTATAACGAAGTTTAGCACTATTCAATTTTTCGCTAAAAAAGGCAATGGGTCGACCTCCTTGACTCAGAACTCCTCCAATACCAGTACCTGACGCATTGCAATGTACTTAAAAAACAAGGTCAAAATTAGGCAATGCGAGTACCGGGGCCGTGCTCAATTTTTCTTTGAGTTGCTCAAAACTTTTCTGAACTGTACACGTCCACTCAAAGACTCTTTTCTTCATGCAAGAAGTAAGTGGGGCCGCAATAATGCTGAAGTGTGCAATAAATCATCGATAGAAAGAAGCGAGGCCATGAAAACTTCGTACCTCATGCACATTTGATGGAGTTGGCCATTCTCGAATCACCTTGATCTTGGCATCATCCACTGAAATCCCCTTTGTTGAAATATGAAATCCCAAGAAAAGGATTTGCGGTACCATGAAATAGCACTTCTCGAGGGCTGTGTACAAGTGCTCCTGTCTCAACACTTGTAGTATTTCTTGAAGATGCTGCAGGTGCTCGTCAGTAGACTTGCTAAAAATAAGAATATCATCGAAATAGACCATAACAAATTTTCCCAAAAAGGGTTTCAAAATTTGGGTCATGAACCTCATGAATGTCGATGGTGCATTTGACAAACCGAATGGCATGACTAGCCATTCGTACAGCCCATCTTTCGTTTTGAATGTCATCTTCCATTCATCTCCAGGCTTGATTCTGATTTAGTGATATCCACTTTTCAAATCTAGCTTCGAAAAGATGATTGCACCAGAGATTTAATCTAAGAGGTCATCAAGGCGAGGAATAGGGAATCGATATTTGACAGTGATTTTGTTGATCGCTCTACTATCGACACACATCCTCCAAGTACCATTTTTCTTAGGTACCAAGAAAGCTGAAACGGCACATGGACTAAGGCTTTCTCAGATAAAACCCTTAGTCAAGAGTTCGACAACCTGTCGATGCAATTCTTCATGCTCCGTTGGACTCATCCGATAATGAGCCAAATTTGGTAGGGAAGCACCAAACATCAAATCGATTTGGTGCTGAATGTCTCTCATAGGAGGGAGACTTGCAGGTAAGTCCGTCGGGAAAACAACCTTGAATTTTTCCAAAAGTGGTTAAACTTCAAGAGGTATGGAAGAAGCAACTTCACCTGCCTTGTGAAGTAAAACATATATAATACGAACCCCTTTTAGAGCACCTTTCATATCTTTCATCGAAAGCAATGTAGGAGATGAAGACTTTTCGACAACAGGAGTTTTTAAAGGCTCCTTACTAGGTGCTAATATAATTTTCTTCCCTCCAAATTCAAAAGAGTACGTATTTCGATAACTATCATGAGTAGTCCGCCTATCGAATTGCCATGGTCGCCCAAGAATGACATGACTAGCATCCATCGGTAGAACATCGCACCATATTTTGTCGAAATAAACAAAACCAATGGATAGATTAACAAGGCAGCGTTTGGAAACGGTTATCTCGGTACCTTTCGATAGCCACGACATCTTGTAAGGTGTGGGGTGCGCCTTTAACTCCAACTGTAGTTTGTTCGCTGCCATTTCAGAAATTATATTCTCACAGCATCCAGAGTCAATAATCAATTGACATACCTTCCCTTTAATTGTGCAAGTGGAATGAAAAATGTTGGTGCGCAGCCACTTATCTCCGGTCTCATCACGAGGAACTAGAAAGATTTTTCTCACCATTAAAAATTCACCAGAATCAGCATGCACTATTTGCTCGTCACCTACGGACTCTTCGACATCATTCACCTCTCCTTCGAGCAGATCCTTCATATGCTTATCCGAATCATTATCCACTAAGAAGGCTTTGTCGGCTTGTCGATTTTTGTTCTTTTGGCAATTGCTAGCACGATGACCCAACTCACCACAAGCATAGCAATGAATATCGGACGTAATTGGTTGCTTCAAAATGTTGGGCTGATTAGGAAACTTACTAGCGGTTTGTGTCATAACCTCAGCAACTTTGGTGATGCCGGGGGTACTCCTAACGGGTCGATTGGTCATGATAGAGGATGGTTGCCTCCTCGAGCAAGAACGCTCTACCTTGAGTGCTCGTTGGTGTGCATCTCCTAAATCCCAAATGTCAAGGACTTCCAGGGCATCTTGAATATGAAGTTGAAGGCCATTTAAGTACTTGCTCACAAGCAATTCCTTCGGATCTTGAATGTTGTTGCGAATCACCAACTCATTGAATTTATTGGTGTATTGGTCCACCGTTCGCGTACCTTGTCTCAGATTTTGGTACCGTTGATAGAGCTCTCTCTTGTATCCCTTAGGTAGGAAATACTTTCGGATCTTGTCTTCCATCTTCCTCCATGAAGTAATTGGCGCTTTGCCAACAGATTGGCGAGTTTGCTTCTCACGCCTCCACCAAGCGAGGGCTTTACCTCTAAATCGCATAGCGATGATCCCGACTTGACAATCCTCAGGAACATTTCGATGCTCAAACACTTCATTAACAAGTGTTAGGCAGTCAACAATTTCTTCAGGAGATTCATTACCTGAGAATTCTGAGATATCCTTTTTAACTTCTTTTTCCCACTCCGGTTCACGAATGTTTTGCATGTGACGTCGAACATTCCTCCGATTGCGAAATGGTCGAACATTCTCCGAAGATGAAGAGTCACCATTGTAATTTTCGGTCCTAGAACGAGGTGGTAAATTGTTTCTTTCCGCCCTCAGACGCTCAACTTCCCACGTCAACTCATCAATTTGTTGTTGCATATGTTGCTGCAAATTGTCAGCAAACGTATGCACTTCATTCAGTAGGATGGTTCTGCCTCTACGACGTCTAGCTTGTCTTGATGGCATGGTTCTCTCCTCTAAAGCTCTGATACCAAAATGATGAAGCCAGATATAGGCTACTCGGACGTTAGGATCAGGAGATTGACTTGCACACGCGGAACAGGATGAACAGTAATTATAGTCCTACGCAAGCTCGGGAAAATGGGTGTAACTTCGTCCATACAGATCGGAATGACCTGATTCAAAAGCCAAATGAACAAAGACTTCTGAATTAACAATTTCTCTGTTTTGAGTTTTCTCAAATAAGCACTGTAGGCAGGATGAAATCGGGGTGGAAATGGACAGATGTAAATGGACAGAACAGAGGAAAAGATAGAACTTTGTTGGTTACTCTTGCAGGCCTCCAAGAAAGTGGATAGGGCACCAATTCTTCTAGATCAATGACTGCAACTCTTCAAGGATGCAGATTTGAAAAAAAAAAAACCTCCGACTCTTCAAGGACGGAGTGAAAACTCTTCAAGGTTTTCAGGGGTACGAACTCTTCAAGGTTCAGGATAATTGCTTACGCAAAAATTTTTTTCATTAATCAAATTCGTCTTTTAATACATAAAGTAGATGGTCTTTTGTAGCCAAAGAAAAACAAATGAAAAGACTCGAGCAAATGAAGAGGGTAAAGAGCATTAAAGATCCTAGAAGGCATAAAACATTAAAGAACTTAGAAACTAGAAACTAGGTAAATGTTCGATGTCCTCTTGATCATCCCAAAGTATCTTTTAGGCTTCCAATGTATAGGGAAAGACAAGGACTTTATTGTGGCATGGGCTTGCGAATGAAACTCTTGGTCTTCGGATTGTGTCCCTTCGATATCTCCTCGACTAGTCGAGCGACTTGTCGAGCTCGGATGCGGGCTGATCTCCTTGGTCGTGTAAGCTCGTCTTCAATGCGGGCGGCATTATCAATCTGGCTTGCATCAAATTGACTACAATTTTCATCCAGTTAAGAAACTTAGATAACACTAATGACAAATACTGATACATGCTTACAATCACTAGCATTCCAAGATAACAATGCTCCCATCCACTAGTCTTGAATGAAAGAACTTTAATATTAATCTTGCACAACCCCTTATTTCCTTTTTCTCCTTCAATACATGGGATTCCACACTCATATCCTTAAGTCTTGAATGAAAGAACTTCAATATTAGTCTTGTATAACCTCTCATTTCCTTCCCCCCCCCAATACATAGGATTACATACCCCTCACCATCTAGGGGGATCATTCCCCCAATAGTCCACCACTTCTGCAAATAATCTACCAACTCTCTTAACTATGTACCACATAACCAAAATTCCCTTATTAGCAAAGTCAAAATCCCATTGAAAATTTTTCTTTTCATTTGTATCTAAAAACGAGAACAACAAAATAATTGCTAACTAATATAAAGTTTCTAAAAGAATTCCTATCAAATTCTTTATAAGCAGATAAAAGTAACAATTCCCAATCCAACAAAAAAGATAAAAAGCTCACTAGCCTAAGCTTTCAGTATTTAAAAAAATACAAGCTTTTTCGTAGGAAGGCTTGCATTTTCTAGGTTCTTATTTGAGATAAGAAAACCTCCACCAAAATTGCAAGTTAATGTGAAATAAAAACTAAATGTACAATTTTGTTAGTAACAACAAAAAGAGAATAATCAAGGAAAACAAAAAAAAAATGGAGAACCAAGGAATCTTGTCTATCAAAGATAATGTTATAAGTTTACCCAACATATATAAATGAACAAAATTAATGTTCATGCTATGAGATGATATTAATCCTAGAATTTCAAGAAGTAAATACACACTAAATGATATAGGAACTATAAGGAAATAATTATGATCACAGTGCGTATTGTCTAGGAACTTGGCATGCCATGTGACTGTTTCTTACATTAGTTTTACATCATTTAGTGAAGAAAAGGTATCATACTAACCAACACAATAAATTAATCCTAAACCAAATGGTAAAGGACATATCAATAGAGAAGAAGAAGAAAAAGAACATAAAAATTACAAGAGACTTGAATCGATGAAAGACAAATCGATGATGTTAGGCTCAATGGCAAGCTCAATGTTACGCCAATGAAAAAGAACAATGAATTACAATAAATCGAGTAAGGTAAGAGGTGAGATCAATGGAAAACTATAAGATTTGCTTTAATGAGTTTGGGTTTTAGTGTTAAAAATATGGAATTGGATTTTTATGGATTGAATTGTGCTACTAAATGAATTGAATCATAGAACACATAAGGAACTTTTGGTGTTAAAAGATTAGGGGACCTTTCATAACTATAGGTGAACCAAAGAATGTAGTTTGGTTGTTTTAAAAGTTGCTACTAAATTTTAGTTCATGAACCACTATTAAAACCTTCGAACACTGTTATGTTTCAACATATAAGACAATGGTTTGATACTGTTGTATTAAAACTCTTGCCTCAAATTTGCGTTGGCTTTAAATTGCTACTTAATTTATTCAAAACTATGACATAAAAATACAAATGACATCAACTTTGTTCCGCTATCTTAAAACTACTACTTAAAATAATGCCAATTGGAAACCACTGCCTTTAAGATATATCACAATGGCTTTTTACCCCTATTGAGAAACTATTGCATAAAACCTACTATTACCACACATTAAGAAAGTATATTTATGCAATAGTAATAACCACTATCTTATATTATTTTAGCAACAATTTTAAATTACTAGAGTTTTTAACCTTAGGATTCATAAGTGTCAAATCATCTTCCATTAACCCGATCCTTGGTTGATGTTAGAAGAGTTTGGAATAGAGGGGTCAGTACTAGTGCTAGATTAGGCAATAAAATTGACAATTTTAGTTCCAATGTAGTCATATTGTCAAGTAAGCTTATCTTTTGTTCCCCTCATGTTAAAGCGGAGTGAAAGAATTTAAGAGCTCTCAAAAGGCATAAAGGATTGTTAGACTATTTCCTCTTATTACCATTTTGTGTCAAGGTCAATTAGCGATGCTACAAAATCAGACTCTAGTTGCACACATGGTTAAAGAACTTTAAATTCATTTTGTTTAAGGAGCCAAGGGTCATGCTAGATGTTCACTTCCTTGCCATTGCCAACCATCAACCAAAGACCTTTTTGTAGCCAAGAATGAGTCTCTATAATATAGCTTGGATAAAAGCACAATCAAGCATCCAAAAAAAGAAATACTTAAATAGTAGAGAGATTTGATTATTCTAGATAGCAAAGAACTATCATTAACAAGAAGCTATATGTTTGTTTGCTAGCATCATCAAATTGAAATTTGGAAGTCTCGAAAGTTCAATCCTTAATTACATTTAAGCATAGTCAATTTTTTCAAAGATGTACAATGGATTTTTTTTTTTCATATTAGAGTTGGCCCGTCATAAATGATTTACCATTAAAGCTAGCTCATTTAGAGAATTTTTGGCAATAATAACTCATATTATATGTGGGTATTACTTGAACAACTACTTGACTTCCTTGCCAATTCTGATAAGCATTTCTCCTTCCATCACACATAGTTTTTCCCTTACCTTGTCAAAAACCATGCTGAACACCCTCCTTTTGGAATAACTCACCAATATTTGTAGGCCAAGATATTTATGATTGCTCTTTATTGTTGTGAGACCCATACAATTTTGATTGCTTTTTTTACACTCACTTGCACATTGTAGATAGATGAGAGATCAATTTTCTTCGAATTTATCTTATGCTTGGAAGCTTTTTCATATTGGCCAAGGATAACTTTAAGTTGTTGACATCCAGTAGTTGAAGTTGTTGTATGAACTTATCACCCACAAAGAATAGATATGTCGTGGTTATTGCCCTTTTGCAAGTGCATTAGACATTAAATAAGAGAGACCATCTGCACATTGTAGGTAGATGAGAGATCAATTTTCTTTAAATTTATCTTACGCTTGGAAGCTTTTTCATATTGGCCAAAGATAACTTTAAGTTGTTGACATTCAGTAGTTGAAGCCATTGTATGAAGTTATCACCTGTAAAGAATTGATATGTTATGGTTAATGCCTTCTTGCAAGTGCATTAGACATTAAAGAAGAGAGACCATCTGTACATATTAAAAAGGGATAAGAAGAAAAAGGATCACCTTATCTTAGACCTCTGGATGGGCAAAAAGATTTCCTAAAATTAGAATTTGCGACTAAGGAATAAAAAATTGTTGTCACACATCTTATAACTAGTTACACCCATTTTAAAACAAACCTTACACATGATATTCTCTAGTAAAGCTCACTCCACTTAATCATATGCTTTGCTCATAAAAGCTTTAAAGCCATTCAATCCTTTTCCCTCAAATAGTTATGCTTTATATAGTGGAACATCACAATGGCGATAAAAACATTATGTATGATTAGATGGCTACACATAGGCACTTTGAGATTTTAAGATAATTTATGAGAGAATAATCTTCAGCCTATTTACAATGGTCTTTGTTATTACATTGAAATGACACTGCAAAGATTGATAAACAAGAAATCTTTGCACGTTATTGGCGAAGCCACTTTAGGTATAAGGCAAATTTATATGTGATCAATGTAACTAGGGTCTCCTTTGTGATTAAGAATACCCAATACCTCAATTACCATGTCATCACTTACAATATACCAAAAGGATTGGTAAAGCAGGGCATCCATACCATTAAACATGGTGCATTTGTTGGATAAATTTGCTCGAGTACTTGAAGGATTCTTCCCTTGTATATGCTTCACTAAACTACTTTTTCATTTGCTTATTCACCATTCTATTTTGAGACTCCAAGATAGGCTACATGTTATGAGTTCCTTAAGGGCAAAATAAATTTTTATAATAGTACATGAAAGTTGTTGCGATCTAAGAATTCATATAGTGCATTATGTTGTTCCCATCCATAATTCTTTGTATGAAATTCTGCCACTTCCTTTAAAATGCCATAGGATGATAAAATCTACTGTTCTTGTTGAAGGATTGGTGTTGCTGTCCTACATCTTCAATACCACCATTGTAGCAGCAGGTTTCACCAGTAGGAAATGCAGCAATAGCAATAGCAGCACCAGCAGCAGAATGCAACAGCAGGATTGCAGTAGCAAATGTAGAAAGCTGGAATAAACTGCAGAAACACTTGTCATCAACAAGGAAGAGGGCAATTGATGCAACAGGCTGAGAATCAAGTTATTTATGTTAATTATAATAGTTAGGTTAGTTATAAAAAAAAAATGTTTTAAGAACAATTTGAATTTGAAATTTGTATTCAAATTTCAATTCTTCAAAAATGCAATTATGAAGACCTATGCTATTGAATTTTGTAAGAGCTATGTAATTGTCTATATAAACAAGTTAAATGATCAATAAAAAATCTTTTACTCCTGAAAAACCAAATTAAGGTCTCCTGTAAGTCTCACTTCCTATTCTTTTTCCTTTTCCTTCTTTCTTTCCTTCCTCTATTGCATTTATCCATATCCTGCACAAAAGCCTAGAAAGTGGTCAAGAATCTATCAAAACTAACATTTTGTTATTAAAGCATCCAACTTATTCTTGAATGACCTATCAAACCTTGACACATACCAACCCAAGAGAAGCAATATACTAAAAATGTCACTCCTTTTCTATCAAACAAATCCAAAGTCTCAATAACATGACATCTCTCAATTTCACACCATCTCCACCACCAAAGTTCTTTAGAGACAACTATCTCCAGTGGATAGTAATGATGAAGGCATACCTTAAGGCCTTTGACTTATGGGAAGTCATAGAAAGTAGAGCTACAGTGGCTCCACTTCCTACAAACCCCACTGTGGATCAACTGAAGAATCACAATAAGTAGACTTCCAAGCAATACAAGTGCCTAACATGCATACATTCAAATGTAATAGAAGTCATATTCAAAAGAATAATGACTTGTGAAAGAGCCTAGGAAGCTTGGAGCAAATTGAGGGAGAATTATGCTAGAAGTGAGAAGACCAAATCCATGCAGCTACTTAATCTAAGAAGAGAGTTTAAGCTATTGAGAATGAAAGATGTAGATAAGATTAAGGAATATAGTGACAAGATCCTAAAGCTGGTTAATCAAATTAAACTTTTAGGAAGAGACCTTACGAATGCAAGCATAGTGCAAAAAATGCTTATAAGCTTGCCAGAGAGATTTGAGTCTAAGATTTCTTCTTTAAAAGACTCTAAAGATTTGACCAAAATCACTTTAGGTGAACTGATTGTTGCCCTACAAGCATAGGAAGCATAGGAGCAAAGGAGGCTAATGAGATAAGAGAAGGCAATAAAAAATGCTCTTCCTATCAAACATACTTAGGAAGAAAGCAATTAATGAGGGACTTAACAGAATTAACCAAAAGAGGAGCTATTTGTCAAGCTTGTTAGCAAAGGAAGCAGACCCAGATTCCTTTTTCAACTGATCAAGCCTGGAAAAGTAAGGAAAAGATGTAACTAGTTCATTGTGACACTTGTGGTCCAATGAACATTAAGTCACTCAAAGGTAACAAATACTTGTGATCCTCATTGATGATCTAACAAGGTATTGTTGGATCTATTTCTTGAAGTAAAAGTTAGAAGTTGCTAAAATTTTCAAGCAATTTAAAACTTTGGTGGAAAACCAAAGTAATTGTTGAATCAAGGCCATAAGGAGTGATAATGGTGCTAAATTTGCTTTAGGAAAATTCAAAGACATTTTCAATATAGTTGGGATCAGATAGTAGTTGACAACTCTATACACACCTCATCAAAATGGGGTAAGTGAAAAGAAGAGTAGGAGCATCATGAAGATGTCTAGATGTCTTTTGTTTGAAAAAAACATGCCAAAAAGGTTATGGGCAGAAGCAGTAAACATGACAGTCTATTTGCTGAATATGTTGTCATCCAAAGTATTGGAGAATCAGACTCCCTTTCAAGCTTGGTATGGCTTCAAGCCATCTACAACACATCTTAAGGTGTTTGGTTATTTGTGTTATGTATTGGTACCAAGGAAGGAGAGGAGCAAGCTAGATCACATAACTGTACCTTGCATTTTCATTAGCTATATAGGCTCAACTCAGAATTATAGGATTTTCAATCCTTTAACTAACAAAATCAATACCAGTAGAGAATTAAGATTTTATAAAGACCAAAGTTGGAGCTGGAAGTTGTAATTATGAAGTTGTAATTATGTCTCTCTATACAGATGACTTATTGGTAATTAGTAACAACTTGCAACTTGTTGATCAATTTAAGGTTGGAATGAAAAAGTTGTTTAAAATAATGGACTTAGGAGAAATGAAGTTCTTCCTAGGTTTGGAAGTCCATCAATCTAACAATGGAATCTTCATAAACCAGGAGAAATTTACCAAAAATGTTCTAAAGAGGTTCCAATGGAGAACTACAAAAAAGCAAGCACTCCCATGGCTTTTGGAACAAAGTTGATAAAGAAGGATGGAGCTACCAAGTTGGATGCAAGTAAATTCAGGACCTTAGTTGGATGTCTTCTCTACCTGACAACATCTAGACCAGATATCATGCAAGCCACAAGTTTTCTTTCAAGATACATGCATGATCCTTTTCAAATTCACCTTAAAGTTGCAAAAAAGGTGTTGAGGTACATCAAATGATCAACTAACCTTAGAATCATGCTTGGCAAATCAAGGAAATTGGAGCTAGTAAGATACATAAATAATGATTGGGCTAGCACCTAGGATGATATGAGAAGCACCTCGAGGTTCTTGTTTACCTTAGACTCAGGTACCTTTTGTTGGAATTCAAGGAAGCAAATAATGGTTGCTCAATCAACTGCAAAAGCTAAATGCTTGGTAGTGACAGTAGGGGTGAATTAGACCATTTGGTTGATGAGGATGCATGAATATCTCAGAATGGAGTAAATTGAAATAACAGTCATGTACTATGATAATCAAGTTACAATTGGAATCTTTAAAAATCCAATTCTTTGTGGTAGAACCAAGCATTTTTTAATAAAGTTTCATGTTGCGAAGGAAGATCAACAAAATAAGGAAATAATCCTAACCTACTACCCAACAAAAGATCAGTTTACTGATATACTAACAAAGCCTCTCAACAAAGCAATATTTAAGTATTTAAGAGATAAGCTGGGGATGCAACCTTTGTTGTCCTATATCTTTAATAGCAGTAGCAGCCAATTGCATTAGCAAGAAATGCAGCAACAATAATAGTAGTACTAACAACAGAATGTAGCAATAGGATTGTAGTAGCAAACGTAGAAAGCTAGAATAAGCTGCAAAGCACTTGTCATCAACAAGGAAGAGGCCAATTAATGCAGCAAGATGAGAGTCAAGTTAGTTATGTTAGTTCTGGCAAATAGGTTAATTATAAAAAAAATTGTTTTAAAAAAAATCTGTATTTGAATTTTTCAAAAATACAATTATGAAGACCTATGTTATTTAATTTTGTAGGAACTATGTAATTATCTATATAAACAAGTTAAATGATCAATGAAAAATATCTTTTATTCCTGAAAAACCAAATTAAGGTATCCTACAAGTCCTACTTCCAATTCTTCTGTCCTTTCCTTCTTTCCTTCCTTCCTTCCTTTGCTGGATTCATCCACATCTTACACAGAAACCTAGAAAGTGATCATAAATCTGTCAAAACTAACACTTGTCACCCTTTTTAAACCATATTGCCCTAGATCTCTGTGCCCACATTGCCTTTTTTGCCTTTAGTAACTCATCAACTTTGACTAGTGTCTATTTTAGAGCCATGAGATTTTCCATAAAGGGTGAGAGCCTCTCTAATTCTTGTTGCTATCTCCTTGGGTTTCTTAACCATAAATTAATGTTCTTAAAAGCTCTTTCATCTCATTCAGCCTGCACCTTACCACATTTGTTCACCATGTTGTTGGGCTCATTGGTCCCTTCCTATGTGGATATATAGCTTAAATTTTTTGGGGTCACAACCCAAAATAATTAAAATGGGTATAAATACCCCTTTGGTTGGAAAAAAACCTAAATGAAGGGAGCCGGTTATTAAGAAAAACAAGCCACTGAGAGAGAGACAAAAGGAGGGAGGAGAGGAAGTAAAAGGTAGTGTTCTTTCATCTGACGTTTGGAAAGAACATCGGCGTGCGATCAAGCTGAAACTTGGACAGTTGATAGAGGACATTTGGTTTTTATTTCTGAACAGTGGAGATTGGGTTTTGAGCATAGTAAGTCTTACTTCTCTTCAGTTTTTGCAGGTCTATATTGTGAGTGATTTTTTGCGTACAGTTTTGATTAACCGTGGAATCGGAAGATTGTTTGTTGTCCAATCAAGCTAATTTTTGGTTAGTAGTTGGAGGATGCATATATCTTCTTTGTGGATGGTTGGATTGGGTTTTTGTGAACTGCAAGGGCAGATTTTTCATTTGAACCTAAGCCTCTCAATTCTGATAACTTTCTGCTCTCTCATCTATGACAGAGTTGGTAAACCATATGGATGATTATTGACCCGAGGTCCGATTGAGCTGAAATTTGGACAGCTGGTAAGGGACATCTAGTAGTTCATTTTGAATGGTTGGATTATTGCCTTGTGGTCTACCTATTGAGTTGTAGTTGACAGCACTTACTTGGCCTATCTTGCTCAACTCATTAGTCTCTCATTTAGTTCAAATTGAATTTGTTCAATTTGTTTGAAGTAATTGAGGTTGTGTACCTCTATTGTACTCACTTGATTATAGTAGAGTTGACTACTGGCTTGGAGTGTCCCATGGTTTTTTTCCCCTTTTGATTTGGAGAGTTTTCCATGTAAAATTGGTGTATTCTCTTATGTGATTTATTTCCATTGACATTTTTGTTATTCAATCATTTCCTCACAGGTTCAAGTAAGCGGAAGAAATTTCTTGGGCTACTTATACTCCGCTGCGCCCCTTTCTCCCATCACATGTCTGAAAGGTTGGGAGGAGACAATTCACAATGTGTTCGATTCAAAGAATCTACTACTGTTGCCTCCATAAATGCTCCCTTAACAACATACTTTCAAAGCAAAAGAATTTTGCTTTGTAGGAGTTGATGTTGGAGGCAAGTCAAGTGTTATTTCAAGTATATTATGGTCTGACCAAAGCGTAGCAAGTGTGTGACTTTGGCATGGGGATATAAATCTAGGAAATCTCAAGTTTTGAATGCTCTATCATGTCTTTCTGGAATAGACTCCTTTCTTTCTTTTCCATTAGTTTTATGTGTATTTAAAGTCTTGAAAATCAAGTTCTATTATGTTATATTAATCCATGATACACTTGTACCTGTTCATAAACTCAAGTGATCTTGGTCACCTTCCTTGCTTTTGAAAAGAAAACATAATTTCGTAGAAGTCTCGCTAGAAAGCCAAGGCTTTGGACTCTTTCCTTGTAAATTGCAGATTAATTCCCACGTTAGATTTTTATTATCATCTTCCGGCTAGCCATATCTACCTGCGAAGTTCTAATCAATAATTTGTTTACGGTTGCAAATCAAGGTATCAATATGATGTTCAGATGTTGTTTGTAAGCTCATAGAGATGAAGTACTTCAATAAACATCCCAACCCCCCTCCACGCTCTATGTCATTGCCTTTGCAGTCCACAAGAAAAATCATTTTACTATTTCAATTTTGGCTTTTACTCTTCCATCTCAAAAGCTTCAAGTCTAGTTTCCATCATAAAAATAGACTGGGAACTTGAAGCTCGACAAGCTTACGCAATCTTTTAAGTGGACGAATGGAGGCACCAATGCCTGCACCAGCACCAGAACCTGCCGTTTCTAAAAGCAGAGGGGTTACTTTGGCAAGTATTCTTACGAGGAAATTAATGGGAACCTGCCAATCATGATGCTTAAGTTCAAATTCTTTCCCTGTTTAAATAGCTCCTTTTGAAGGTTTTGCACCGTCGTCTGGTCATCATCAGTGGAAGAATACATATAGCTGTATATATATGTGTGTGCATGCTAGAAAAACAGTTGCATCGGAAAATTTGCCATGTTGAAAATTAAGTACAAGAAAAACAGAATCCTTCTCTTTTCTCAATATGGTTCTGTGCTACGATGCTTTTATTGACGGAATATAACACGTTTAATCCACTTTTTCTGAATACCTTTTGTTTTTATTGACATGTTGAATACCTCCTTTGCATGAAAGCCATGTTTTGTTCTGGGGAAGTTGGCCGAATCTCTTGTTCTCAATATTCAGGCATTTTGAAGTCCTTTAGTTCAAATGTAACTGAAAATTTTAAGTATAACCAGTTAAATTAGTGGGGTTAGTTGATTAACCTCTAGTACAAGCATGTTAGTGGATAAGTCTGAGTATATCAAACCAGGCCATGCTTCTTAGATGAGAATATGTGGCTACTATGCATCAGGGATGTCCCCAGGCCACGGTTCTTCTGCTTTGCCTGTCAAGCAAACTTCCAGCTTTCAGTGATGCAAGCTCCCTCCAAGTTTCAAATGGTGGCTATGGCAGTTGCAAAAGCTTCTTCTGGAAGGTTTCCAGCAACTGAAGTGATCATATTTTGGCTGCAAAGCTCTGTTTAAACTTTGAATTTGAAACATTTTAAAAATACGTAATGATTGCTATTATGTGAGATTTTGTAAGTTAAGGTATAGTTTAAATTTGAATTATAAATTTCTAATTTGTACTGAAGCTTCTTATATGTAATGTAAGGACTTTCTTAATGAATTAAGGGAAAAAATCAAGCCAATTAAGCCACGCAAGTCTTCTTCCTCTTCAGCTCTCCATCCGCTGTGACTGTTTCTTGTACTACAAGCAACAGAGCAAACAACTAGAAACGATTTTTCAATCCCTTGAGTTGCAACACTCTATTATCAGAGCAGGTGTATCCGAGTGACCTGCCTTTGTGGGAAATAGGAGGGAGTGAGTATATTGTCAAACATTTATGTGAATTAAAAACAAGAGGGAACCCTTAACTGAACCAGAAGCACAAGCTTGAAACTTGATGGTTCCTATTAGTTTTTCTCTATTGCCACCTCCCAATTTTACTGAGGAAAACTATCACCTCAATGGACCGTGATGATAAGAACCTATCTCAAGCTTTTGATCCACGAGAAGCTGCTGAGACAGGTGCACAACCACATCCACTACCAACCAATCCTTCTTTGGTTCAAATAAAGCTGAACAGCAAGCAGGTTGCAAAGCAGTATAAAGTACTAACTTGCATCCATTCAACTATATTTGAAACCATTTTCAATAGGATAATGAGTTACGAAACAACTAAACAAGCCTGGGATAGGTTGAAGGAAGAATTTTCTAGTAGTGAGAAGACTAGAAACATGTAACTCCTCAATCTTAAAAGAGAGTTTGAACTCATGAGGATAAAGGAAACATAAACCATTAGGGAATATAGTGACAAGCTGCTTAAGGTAGTTAATCAAATCAGGCTTTTGGGAGAAGAATTTCTAGAAAAAAGTATTGCCTAGAAGGTACTTGTTAATGTTCCAAAGAGATTTGAAACAAAAATTTCCTCTTTAAAAAACTTTAAAGATCTCACTACCATTGGATTAGCTGAGCTTATCAATGCTTTTCAAGCTCAAGAACAAAAGAACTTTTGAAACAATAGAAAGCAATCGAAGGTATTTTTGCAGCAAAGCACCGTTAAAGATCTCAACCAAAGAGAAAGTAGGAGAAGAAGACTGAGGAACACTCTAAACTTGATGGCAAGAAGTAGTATCCTTCATATAATTACTGCAAGAAGACAAATCATTTCTCTAAACACTGTTGGAAAAGACCTAATTTTATGTGCAAAATACGCAACAAGAATAGTCATTTAGAGAGAATATGCTGGCATAGAAGCAAACAGTGGCCACATTTTGTTAACAGGCCAAAACAAATTCAAATAATAGATAAGGAGCAAATACTTAAGGAGCAATTATTTGTTGCAACATTGAGCTCTCTCAGCAAAGAAAGCACCAAATGGCTTGTTGATTGTGGTTGTACAAAACACATTTAGGAAATTGATGAGTCCTTTAAGCCTAGGGTCACCATAGGCTATGGACAATTTCTACCAGCATTTGGGAAAAGGATGGTTGTTATTCATACTAAATCAGGTTCTAAGTTCATACATAATGGACTTTATGCACTTAATATAAGTCACAAAATACTTAGTGTAGCTCAATTGATGAAAAAAGGTTATTGTGTGCTTTTCATATACAATTATTGAGTTAACTCTGATGCAAAAAGTTACCAATTGACCAAAGTTCCAATGAAAAGTCAAGTGCTTCATCTTGATGCATAACATATTGCTCTGATAGCCTTAATTGATGCTTTAATACTTTGGCAGAGAAAACTTGGTCATTATCAATATGTTGGACTTCTAAAAATGCAAAAAAGGAAGCTTGTTCATGATACACCTAAAATGATATGGAAAACCCCAAAAGACATGACTTAGGAACTCAATGCACACAAGAAATCAAAAGAACAACCAGGAAGGTCAAATTAAAGTTTAATAACACAAATCCTAGACCCAACATTCAAAGGAACACGAACCTAAGGTATTTAAAAAAGGATATGGACATAATATTCTAGAAAAAAAAAAAGGAATTGGGAGTGATAAGTCAAGTTGAACGCCACAAGAAGAAGTACATCTTGATAAGTTCTTTAGTTCTCAAAAGAACCGAGGGAGAAAAACCCTTACTTTCTATTTCAGTCAAAGTTGTCTAATGTTCTAGAGCATACAAGGGGTGCCTATTTGTAGGCTAAGACGGTAATTCTAAAGAGGCACAAATTTCTACTTAAGACGATTCCTCATTTAGGAGGAATTCCTATCTAAGGACAAATTCTTACACAGAAAATAAACTCCTAATTTGTAGTGACTGCTATTATTTAGTCCTAACTCTTTAGGTACTCCAATGACATTAATAAGGTCTGAACTTTCTTTCAAGTTTGAATTCACACCATTTGATACTTGGTTGGCCTGAATGTCCTTAATCAACCCATTTAGTGCTTCTTTCATTTTTCTAGCTCTAACCCGTGTTAGTGGGCCTCTGGGAATGTGCAATGGACCTTTTGCATTGATTGAGGCTCTAGTTCGTATTATTAGGCCTTGTGAAATATGCAATGGACCTCTTACATCCATTAAAGCCTTCCTCCCATCATTTCTATAGTTCTCATCATTCCTCTTTTCCTCGAAAGGATTCGTCCTCCAATCATCACCTTGTTTATACTTGATGATGTTGGGAAAGGTTTGAATGAATTTGATCCACTTGGCATGTCTTTTGTTCAACTTTCCTTGTATAGGTAAGACAAGAACTAAACAATGACCTATGCTTTCCCTTACATATCCTTTCAAAATAAGTTCTTCAACCTGTCTTTTAAGCTCTTTTGTCTCTTCAAGATTGCTTTTATATGTTGGCTGGTTTGGGATGGACGCACTAAGGATAAAATCAATTTAATACTCAATTCCTCTCTTGAGTGGCAATTCACTTGGGATATCGTCAAGGAATATATATTCAAATTCCTATAATATAACAACAACAACAACACTAGACAAAAATAACTCAAACTTATTAGTGTTAAAATAAGTCTCTTTGTACAAAAGTATGATCATAGGTTGTTTAGCATAAAATGCTCTTTTGACATCACTTTCTTTTGCATATAAACTTTCTCTTTTCTTCTCTTTCTCTTGTGTCTTTACGTTTTCTCTCCTCTTTTCTCTTTTATCAACTTCTTTTTTTTTGTTCACTCTTATTTTTAATCTTTAATTGATTCTCATAAACTTGTTAAGGTGATAATGGTACAAGAGTGATGGGTTTTTCATTCATTACAAAAGAATTTCGATTCTTGAATCCATTATGCATAACTCGTCTATCAAACTACCATGGCCTTCCTAATAGAACATGGCTTACATGCATAGGTACAACATCACATAAAACTTCGTCTTGGTACCTTTCGATAGAAAATGACACGAGTACTTACTTATTTACCTTGACTTCACCACTCTCATTCAACCATTGAAGCTTATATGACCTAGGATGCTTCATAGTAGGTAAATTTAGCTTCTCAACCATAGTTGTGTTAGCAACATTAGTGCAACTCCTACCATCAATAATCATACTACATACCTTATCTTTGATAAGACACCTCATCTGAAAGATATTATCTCGTTGCACCTCATTTTCATCTTTCACTTGCACATTCAATACTCACCTTATGATGAGAACTACTCTATTAACCAGATACTCCTTTCTATTACTTTCACCCTCTAATGATGGCACAGAATCATCATCTTCACGGTCATAGGCACATCTCAATTGCCTTTTTGCTTTAGAAGTCTCATATTCTTCGTGTCTCCTTTGCAACTTTGCTATTGTATTAGCTTGCTCCTTTATCCTCTCCCTTATATCATCAAATCTGGTATTTATGTGCTCAAATTGTTGTTGCATAGCTTTGATCATAAAGGACACATCATTAGCTTCATCTTGAACTACACCTTTGTCTTTGGAAGTCATAGTATTACTTCTGATTTAAAGCCAAACTTTGATATCAACTGATGTGGAAAACCCTAAAAAGACATGGCTTAGGAACCCAACACACGTAAGGAATCAAAGAACAACTAAGAAAGTTAAATAAGAGTTTAATAACATAAACCCTAGACCCAACATTCAAAGGAACATGAACCTAAGGTATTTAAAAAAGGATATGGACGTCATACTCTATAAAAGAAAGGAATTGGGAGTGATAAGTCAAGTTGAATGCCACAAGAATAAGTACCTCTTGATAAGTTCTTTAGTTCTTAAAAGAACTAAGGGAGAAAGACCCTTACTTTCTATTTCACTCAAAGTTGTCTGATAATTATTTGATGTTCCAGAGCATACAAGGGGTGCCTATTTATAGGCTAAGATGACAATCTTAAAAAGGCACAAATTCCTACTTAAGACAATTTCTTATTTAGGAGGAATTCTTATCTAAGGACAAATTTTTGCACAGAAAATAAACTCCTAATTTGTAATGACTGCTATTACTTAGTCATAATTCTTTAAGTACTCTAATGATATTAATAAGACCTAAACTCTCTTTCAAGTTTGAATTCACACTATTTGATGCTTGGTTGGTCTGAATGTCCTTAATCAGCCTATTTAGTACTTCTTTCATTTTTATGGCTCTAGCCCATGTTATTAGGCCTCTTGGAATGTGCAATAGACCTTTTGCATTGATTGAAACTCTAGCTCGTGTTATTAGGCCTTGTGAAATGTGCAATGGACCTTTTGCATCAATTGAAGCCTTCCACCCATCATCTCTATGGTTCTTATCATAAAATTTTAGACTCTAAAACCACTTGTAAGACTTGTTAGCTTAGGGAATAGTCTAGGTTTCCATTCTTAACAGGTGCTTCATTTAGAGCAAAAAATAAGTTACAACTTGTTTACAGTGATCTTTGTGGTTCCATGAGGACTATCTCTCTCAATGGAAATGGATACTAAGTTATATTTGTTGACGATTTGACTATATTCACTTGGATCTTTTTTCTTAAAAGTACCAATCATTTTCTCAAGTTTCAAGGTCTATATTGGTAAGCAATCAAGTTTTTCCATCAAAGCCATTAAGACTAATAATGGCTTAAAAAGCACATATGAGGCATTTAAATAAATTTGTAACACAACAGGCATTTAGTAATGGTTTACTAATTAAGAAAGGCCTCCTAAAGTTGTTTTGGTCTGAGGCAATTGCAACTTCAATCTATTTGTTGAACAGGCTACTTATTAGGGCTCTCATTAACTTCATACCATATAAGTCTTGGTTTAGAACTCAACCATTCTTGGCTTATTTAAGGGTGTTTGGAGTTTGTTTTACACATATATACCTCAAAGAAAAAGAGACAAATTAGACTATAAAGCCTTTATTTTAGTGTTTGCTAGCTATGCCAACACACCTAATACGTACAAGGTATATGATCTTGTCACAACTAAGTTTTTTGTTAGTAAAGATATAAAGATTGATGAAATAAGGAGATGGGATTAGGAGAAGTCTTCAATCAATCATGATCCAAACTAAATGCTGACCACTTAGCCTTCCTTAATGTAAGAATTAGATTCCTTAAAAGAGGAAGATGTTAATGATCCTACTGTTAGAGGCACCACACAACTTGCAAATGTATATGAAAGGTACAATGAAGCTATGCAACTATGCAGGAGGAGATTGATGTAATAGAGAAAAATAACACTTACTCTCTTGCGGCTAAACCAAAAGGCAAAAGGGTCATAAGAGTTAAGTGGATATATAGAGCCAAACTTAATATAGATGGAAGTCTGCACAAACTTAAGGTTAGATTGGTTGTCAAAGGCTTTTCACAACAGCTAGAAGTTAATTACATAGACTTATTTACCCTTATACCTAAATTAGACACTATAAAGCTTCTTCTAGTTATAACTGCACATAAATAATGGCTAGTTCACAAATGGATGGTAAGTCTGCCTTCCTAAGTAGCATCTTGTAAGAAGAAATCTTCATTGAACAACCATTAGGGTTCACTAAATCTAAAGAAGAAAATAAAGTATATCTTTTAAAGAAAGCTCCTTATAAGCTTAAGCAAGCAATTAGGGCTTGGTACAATAGGGTGCATGATCATCTACTCCAACTTAGATTCCTTAAGAGCCTATCAAAACCACTCTTTATGTTAGGAAGAAAGCTCCTCAAATTCTTTATGTTTTTATTTATGTTGATGATCTTATGATCATTGGAAATGATAGCAAACTTATTCATCAATTTAAAGTTGAGATAAGGAGCCAATTTGAAGTAATTGATTTGGGAAGCATGAACTACTTCCTAGGATTATGGTTTCATCAATTTAATCAAGGGATCTTTACTCATTAGGCTAAGTATGTTAAACAAATTTTCCAAGGGTACACGATGCAAGCATGTAAACAAGCAACCACGCCATTAGCATTTGGTGTCAAATTACAACAAGAAAATGGTACTCTAAAGGCTAATGCAAACAAATTCAAATCCATCATTGGCTGCATGTTGTATCTCTCAGCCTCTATACTTAACATCATGTTCTCTATAAGCATGTTGTCTAGGTTCATGTATAGTCCAAGCAACTTGCATCTTAAAGCAACTAAAAGGGTACTGAGGTACATCAAAGGCACAATCAACTTGGGAATCATGTTTGACAAAAATGTAAAACTTAAATTAGAAAGCTATACAAACAGTGAATAAGCAGGTTCAGTGGAGGACATGAAAATCACATTAGGGTATGCATTCACTTTTGGCTTAGGAACATTTTGTTAGAGCTTTAAAATGCAATTAATGGTGGTCCAATCCATAGTTGAGGCAGAATACAGCGCTACTACATCATTTGTGAATCAGACCCTTTGAACCAAAAAAATATTAACTTAAAGTTGGAACAAGATGATAAAACAGCAATTTATTGTGATCATCAATCCATCACTACCATTTCAAAGAACCTTGTGATGCATGATAGAATCAAGCATTTCAAGATTAACCTTCATTTCATTAGAGAAGTGCAAGAGAACAAGCAAGTGAAATTTGTATATTACAACTCTAAAGATTAACTTGCAAACATATTAACTAAGATATTACAAAAAGCTAAATTTAAAGAACTAAGAAGGAAATTGGGCAAGCAAAGCCAAAGCACCAAGGAGGAATGATGTCCTAGACCATGGTTCTTCTGCTTTGCTTGTCAAGCAAACTTCTAGCTTTTAGTGAAGCAAGTTCCCTCAAAGTTTCAAACAATGGTTATGGAAGTTGGAGAAGCTTCTTCTAGAAGGTTTCCAGTAACCAAAGTGATAATATTTTGGTTGCAAAGTTGTGTTTAAACTTTTGAATTTAAAACATTTTAAAAATAATTCCTTGAGACACAAACATCAGGATGTTCTACTTTTGATGTGCTTGTTTCCATATAAGCCAGACACAGTAGATAGAGTAATTTGTAGATGGAGATGTCATAGGGATGGAGAATATTGTCTAAAATTCCTTCTCCATTTATCTTCATTACTTTGCTGCAGCAACTGTGTCTCTCCAGAAATGTTAATTAATGAGATGGAGAAGTTTTGTCCATTTTCTTAAGTTTAAGGCTTCTAAAGCCTACAAGGACCATTTATCACAATTGTTTACTACTACATAAAAGGTCGCAAGCGACTCGGATTGGCTACTGTGCAGGTGTAGTAAAAAAGAGAGGAGAAAGTTGCAAGTTTATTCATCAGAAAACTATCGCTCAACTGCGACAGGTGTATTAAACAGAGCTCGAAACATTAAAATGCCCTTCAGCCAGAGATGTCCAATAAGCAACTGTATGCCGTTTAGTACAATATATGACCGGAGTAGCAGATTTAAATCGCTTCACACAAATTGCTCAAGGTACTCTTCGACGGAGGTGTATTTGACATCTGGATAGAGCTCAGAGACCTCAGCACCCCATGATGGATCAACCTCATAATTGGTCTGGTCACCCTTTATGAAGACTGAATGATTGATTGACAGGATAATATTGGTCGGAATGGGAGCCTCTGTAAGAATGAAAATGAAGCCAAGCACAAAATAATCAACATGAAAATACTTCCACCAACATAAAAACCTGCATGTCCATCTAGAGATATGGTTGAGAAGCGAACTTGGTAAGCAAATAAAAAAGGGACTATGCAAATATTGATAGCACTTTTTTCTACGGGTTGGCATATTAACTTACCTTGGATGGCTTTCAGTACCTGTTCTTCCGAAACATAGGTTTTCTCAAGGGTTTTGCCTATCTTCTTCTCCCAGAGGGCAACAAGCTCATTGAAAGAGTAGATGTTTTTGGGAGGCCTAAAGGCGAGGGTCTTATTCAAGGTTCTTGGATCATCCACAGCTTTAATCGTGTATGTTGCAATGTCCTCTTCCTTGTTGAAAATTGCTGCTCACATGAAAACATGCATAATTGAGCTAATTCAATCACGGCAGAAGTCATCTTTAACAGATACAAATTTACAATACAATTAACAAAACAATAAAATGTAACGTTAGTTACCCTTGGGATTGCCATCTCCTATGATTGTGACCTTGTCTCTTGGAGGAGCAGTAACTCCTTCCTGGCACAATACAGGGAGAAAATAGCCAGCAAAGTAGTTGCAAGGCGCATAAGTATAAGGGATTCCGGCAGCCTCAACGGCACGGCGAATTTGGGCCTTAATCTCAAATATAGATTTCATCGGCTCAACCGCACTAACGCGATCCGCGTCATTTCCAAACTCTGAAGGAAAAAATCTCTGCACAATGCGGAAGATATATTGCAACGTATCATATATTGTATCAAAGAGTCACAAGCTATCCATTAAAATTAAATAGGAATATTTATATAAAAAGTACGGGTAAGGAATCGAGAGTAGACCAACCTTAATGTTACCAGCTTCTTTGATGGCAGGAATGATCTTGGTCTGATCTGCCAGTTGCATAGCCCCAACTGCGGATATCACCACGTCCACCTGCTTAAAGGCTTTAACCAAGCTCTCATGATCGTGAATATCTCCCTGCATTACCACAATATATAACTCGATGAAGAAGTTACTAAACTTGCATATGTGGTGAAAAACATCACAAAGTGCCATTTTGCTTCACCTACATAAACTATAGTGACGCCCAGGTTCTTAAATTTCTCAATAAGTTGTCCTTTCGCAGCATCAGAGACTGTGCCTTGTCTAACCAAAGCAAAGGTGGGGTGACCTTCCTTTGCGCTAGCTTCCACCAAGAATTTTCCGATGTAACCAGTCCCTCCGATGATCAAGATCTTGCTTTTGCTAGCCATTGATCCAAACAATCAGCTATGACAGGCCAATACTGGTGGAGACAGGCGTTTGAAGATAAAATTTGAACCTTTGAGAACAGAGCTTTTTGTGATAAAATGAAGAATCTGACGCTGTTTAAATAGGCTAGTGTACGTGGTAGTCGAAGCAACGTAGTCGCTGGCGGCACTCTTTTCTTAACTCAATTTGCGTGGCAAAATTTACTTGTGACTCGAAACTAACTCAATATATTTATTGATTATTCTATTTTTTTTTATCAAAAATTATTTATTAAAAAAATATTATATGTGTTATTTTTAATAATTTTAAAAATATAATATTAAATAAACATTATATATAAATTTATTTTTTATTTTTATTTTTTTAAAATATATCTTAATATATTTGATATATATTAGATAATTATCGTTTCTAATTTTAGAAGTATTCATGTTTTATACATTTTCTCAAATATGCATAATGTATCGGAAAATAAAATTTAAGTGGACAAACAAGCTGGATACTGGAAGAAAATCTTGGACTACTTGCAAATGGTCGCTTATACTCGATAGCGAATGGTTCAAGTAGCGTTTGAAAGGTCAGAAATGCTCATTGGCCGGACACCAAAACAAACGTTAGGTAAGGGATAATACCGGTTTTTCACTGGACATGCGCGAGCCACGCATGACCCCAAGGTTGAGATTTGAGAATCGTTTCTCCCGGCTGCTGTTCTGGAGTCTTAAGTTGGGGATGATGCACTCGGCCTTTATGCGTACAAGGTTCCAATGTGTCTGGTGAGGCGGCGTTTGTCAATTTTGTACTAATTTTCAGCGCTCAACACTGCAAAATAATGACTCTTCGTGAAAAGGGAAATGTGCGTGAATCTTTGTGATAATTCCACAGCGATGAAGTCAGCAAAGATACTAAATAATTTTTTAGTTTAAACATGACTAATCAGATCTTTTAACTTGTTTTTAATTAGAAACTTCATTCAAGTTCAACGAAAACTCCTTTTTATTCATTGCAATTTTTAAAATTTGAAAGTTGTTGGAAATGTGAACTAAACAAAAATTTTCTTTAAAAGATACTAAATAATCTTTCTTTTAGAATTTGAGTAGTATTTGAGCAAGTGGGGAATACTTGAGCAAGTGAGGAATGAACAAAACTTTAGAGATAGGCTTGATACCTTCGTTTGTTGTCAGAGAAATTATCTCATTACTTACAAATTCAACTATAACACTATTTCCAAGTTTGACGTGAACTTTAGAGATTGAATTTAACTCACATGGTCTAGAGTTACTGTACATATGACTAGCGCATCCACTATCATTACCAAGATTTTTCTCAAAAAACCTTCCAATCTTCACTGAGTAATATGACTTGGTTAACAATTTCATTAGTTGATCAACATGATCTTTCATAGTCTCAATTTCTTCTTATCTTCAAAAGTTTAAATTCTCTTCCAAGATTTAGAACTTCCATCTTCTCAGTTTTAAGATTGCCTTAAGATTTGCATGTCCTATTAAAAACTATAAGGCTGGATCAGCGAGGTAAGAATGGCAGTGCGGTGAGGTGGAAACAGGGAGTGTCATCCCAATCCTTATCGTTATTTTATAACTAATCTCTATCATCGTCTCCGTTTCCATTTCAACGAGGTAAGAATTTTGAATCTCATTTCATTGCCAACAAAGATTGAGGATATCCATCCCCTCCCTATCCCTACCCTCACTCCTACCCCACCCCCATTTTCCTAGTAAAGAATAATAATTTTCAAAATAAATTCTCAAATTTCCGAATACCAAAGTAGCCACTAATTCAAGTACAAAAGAATAAAATTTCAATCGAATAAAAAAGGTTAAGGTTATAATTAATATGTTAATTTACTTAATTATCTTTCTATAAAAAAATATTGTATAACTATTATATAAAGGATAGAATTGTAAACTAATAATTGGGGGCCAATGATGGAGTCGGGGCCAAGGTAGAAAACATAAATACCTACTGTGTGCGTATTATTGATTCGTTACGTTGGTTCTTCTCATTGCCTATGTATACATATGCAAAAGAATGAAATTAAAATTGTTTCTTGTATAAAAATGTAGCAAATTCAATATATGCATGTTTTGGTTAGAGTGAACTTGTAATTCTTCTGAGTTCTAATATGTGAACAGATGGAGAAATTGCCCCATGAATACAATTTTTTAGACAGTACTTTAGTCTAATTATGCTGGTTTTGTATTTGGTGAGGTGCTCTCTCTTTAACTGGTACGTATAGGATCTCCAATTTGTCAAAATTGTTGTTAGTACCCATTTTTTCCCCTTCTTTAGGAACCAAATATTTTTTTTTACAATGCTTAGAATACAATTTATAAACTAGAAATATATTATAAATAGGCAACTTGTGTAGAGGGAAAAAAATTCATGATATTACTTGCATAAACTCCCACATTTTATCCTTATTATCTGCCAGTATCTTATGCCATCATTTCAATAATTCTATAACTACTTACCAACACTAACACCATGTTTATTATGAAGGAGAAGATGCAACATAAGAAGACAAGATTGGAACGGAAAGATAGTGGAAGGAAAGAAAACAATATTTTTTCCATCTTTTGGTGGAAAAGAAGGAAAAAGATTCAAGAAGGCCAAAAATCTTTAAATTATGGTTTCCTTCCTAGCCTAACTTGTTTGCTAAAAAGCACACATACATGCAACTATTCATAAACTTTTCTCATATGACCTAAGGAAAGGAACACAAAGGACAGGGAAATGAGATACAACGAAATTGAAGTAGGAAATTTATAGAGGCAACAAAGACTATTAATTATTATGTAATTCAACCATAGGCATAAAGATAAATAGGAAAACTAAATATCATCTACCATATTAGTTAAGGAAGAATGATTCCAAAGATCTATTGAGAGTACTAATGTAATAGCTAGCTACATTGCACATAAATTATGTTTGCAATAGCATTTACCTAGTCCACCATAGCAGCTTCTATCTTTAAGAACTTTTGCATTTAACTAGTGCAACTAGTTGCTATCCTATTCATCATTCAAAGTACAAAGCAGAATCGCATACGAAAGCTTAAATAAAAAAGATTGACTTCATTGAAACTTGTGCGTTTTGTTTTGCTGGCCAAAAAGTCCCTATTTCTTTTAACAACAAAAACTAACTACATTAAGCAAAATCTTTGGAAAGCTTATAGTGAGATGGGAAATTCCTAAGCAAAGCTACTAGTATCGACTCAAATGGGAAAAGAAATAATAAAAATTGAGGAAAGAATGCATGTAGAGAATTCCAATAGAATTAAAACAAAACAAATTTAAAAAGTGCAAAAAAAAAAAAAAACTTTCCACTAAAAGAGGAAATAATAAAAATTGAAGGGGCATTTAATGAAAACATACAACCAAAACTTAGCATACTCGACAGCTATAAAACAACAGATATTGCACACTCCAAGTTTAACATATACAAGCACAACAATTATGAAGCAATCTAAAGTTATAAGCAAATCACATCGAAAGATGAAAGTGTTAGATTCTAGAATGTTACTCATTGACATCAAAACCCCACAAAAAATTTTACAAAGCATCATATTTATCTCACACTTGGCATTATCATAAACTTTTCAATAAGCTTTCTTATAGAGCTCTTTGTCTTTATCAATGGGAAAACTCACATAGTCACAAATGATCAAAACCATGTGTAAATTAAGTGATATAGTCACAATTTAGAAGGCAATAGAGGATCATTAAATGATGCAATTAACTACTATTTTCATAAAGCCAAGAAACATAGATAATGCTAAGGACAAATACTAAAACATGATCATCATGATTGCAATTACTAACATTCCAAGATAAGACAAGGGAAGGTAATCAATTACCAAATGATGCAATTGGCTACAATTTTCATCAAGTCAAGAAACTTAGATAACACTAATGACAAATACTGATACATGTTTACAATCACTAGCATTCCAAGATAACCATGCTCCCATCCACTAGTCTTGAATGAAAGAACTTTAATATTAGTCTTGCACAACCCCTCATTTCCTTTTTCTCCTTCAATACATGGGATTCCACACCACTATCCTTAAGTCTTGAATGAAAGAACTTCAATATTAGTCTTGCAAAACCTCTCATTTCCTTCCCCCCCCCCTATATACATGGGATTACATACCCCTTACCATCTAGGGGGATCATTCCCCCAATACTCCACCACTTCTGCAAATAACCTACCAACTCTCTTAACTATGTACCACATAACCAAAATTCCCTTATTAGCAGAGTCAAAATCCCATTGAAATTTTTTCTATTCATTTGTATCTAAAAGCAAGAACAACAAAATAATTTCTAACTAATAGAAAGTTTCTAAAAGAATTCCTATCAAATTCTCCATAAGCAAATAAAAGTAACAATTCCCAATCCAACAAAAAAGATAAAAAGCTCACTAGCCTAAGCTCTTAATATTTAAAAAAATAAAATCTTTTTCGCAAGAAGGCTTGCATTTTCTAGGTTCTTATTTAAGATAAGAAAACCTCCACCAAAATTGCAAGTTAATGTGAAATAAAAAGTAAATGTACAATTTTGTTGGTAACAACAAAAAGAGAATAATCAAGGAAAACAAAAAAAAAATGGAGAACTAAGGAATCTTGTCTATCAAAGATGATGTTATAAGTTTACCCAACATATATAAATGAACAAAATTAATGTTCATGCCATGTGATGATATTAATCCTAGGATTTCAAGAAGTAAATACACACTAAATGATATAGGAACTATAAGGAAATAATTATGATCACAGTGCGTATTGTTTAGGAACTTGGCATGCCATGTGACTGTTTCTTGCATTAGTTTTACATCATTTAGTGAAGAAAAGGTATCATACAAACCAACACAATAAATTAATCCTAAACCAAATGATAAAGGACATATCAATGGAGAAGAAGAAGAAAAAGAACATAAAAATTAAAAGAGACTCGAATCGATGAAAGACAAATTAATGATGTTAGGCTCAATGGCAAGCTTAATGTTACACCAATCAAGAAGAACAATAAATTGCAACAAATCGAGTGAGGTAAGAGGTGAGATCAATGGAAAACTATAAGATTCGCTTTAATGAGTTTGGGTTTTAGTGTTAAAACTATGGAATTGGATTTTTATGGATTGAATCGTGCTATTAAATGAACTGAATCATAGAACACATAAGGAACTTTTGGTGTTAAAAGATTAGGGGACCTTTCACAACTATAGGTGAACCAAGCAACGTAGTTTGGTTGTTTTAAAAGTTGCTACTAAATTTTAGTTCATGAACCACTATTAAAACCTTTGAACACTGTTATGTTTCAACATATAAGACAATGGTTTGGTACTGTTGTATTAAAACTCTTGCCTTAAATTTGCATTGGCTTCAAATTGCTACTTAATTTATTCAAAACTATGACATAAAAATACAAATGACATCAACTTTGTTCCGCTGTCTTAAAATTGTTACTTAAAATAATGCCAGTTGGAAACCACTATTATAAACCACTGGCTTTCAGATATATCATAATGACTTTTTACCCCTATTGAGAAACTATTGCATAAAACCTACTATTACCACACATTAAAAAAGTATATTTATGCAATAGTAATAACCACTATCTTATATTATTTTAGTAACAATTTTAAAATACTAGAGTCAAATCTTCTTCCATTAACCAAATCCTTGATTGATGTTAGAAGAATTTGGAATAGAGGGGTTGGTACTAGTGCTAGATTGGGCAATAAAATTGACACTTTTAGTTCCAATGTAGTCATATTGTCAAGTAAGCTTATCTTTTGGTCCCCTCATGTTAAAGTGGAGTGAAAGAATTTGAGAGCTCTCAAAAGGCATAAAGGATTGTTAGACTATTTCCTCTTATTACCATTTTGTGTCAAGGTCAATTAATGATGCTACAAAATCAGACTTTAGTTGCACACATGGTTAAAGAACCTTAAATGCATTTTGTTTAAGGAGCCAAGGGTCATGCCAGATGTTCACTTCCTTGCCATTACCAACCATCAACCAAAGAGCTTTTTGTAGCCAAGAATGAGTCTTTATAATATAGCTTGGATAAAAGCATAATCAAGCATCCAAAAAAAGAAATACTTGAATAGTAGAGAGATTTGATTATTCTAGATAGCAAAGAACTATCATTAATAAGAAGCTACATGTTTGTTTGCTAGCATCATTAAATTGAAATTTGGAAGTCTTGAAAGTTCAATCCTTAATTACATTTAGACATAGTCAATTTTTTCAAAGATGTACAATGGATTTTTTTTTTTTTCATATTAGAGTTGGCCTATCATAAATGATTTACCATTAAAGCTAGCTCATTTAGAGAACTTTTGGCAATAATAACTCATATTATATGTGGGTATTACTTGAACAACTGCTTGACTTCCTTGCCAATTCTAATAAGCATTTCTCATTCCATCACACTTAGTTTTTCCCTTACTTTGTCAAAAACCATGCTGAACACCCTCCTTTTAGAATAACTCACCAACATTTGTAGGCCAAGATATTTATGATTGCTCTTTATTGTCATGAGACCCATACAATTTTGATTGCTTTTTTTACACTCACTTACACATTGTAGATAAATAAGAGATCAATTTTCTCCGAATTTATCTTATGCTTGGAAGCTTTTTCATATTGGCCAAGGATAACTTTAAGTTGTTGACATCCAGTAGTTGAAGTCATTGTATGAAGTTATCACCCACAAAGAATTGATATGTTGTGGTTAGTGCCCTTTTGCAAGTGCATTAGACATTGAATAAGAGAGACCATCTACACATTGTCGATAGATGAGAGATCAATTTTCTTTGAATCTATCTTATGCTTAGAAGCTTTTCCATATTGGCCAAAGATAACTTTAAGTTGTTGACATTCAGTAGTTGAAGCCACTGTATGAAGTTATCACCTATAAAGAATTGATGTGTTATGGTTAGTGCCTTTTTGCAAGTGCATTAGACATTAAAGAAGAAAGACCATCTGCACATATTAAAAAGGGATAAGGAGAAAAAGGATCACCCTATCTTAGACCTCTGGATGGGCAAAACGATTTCCTAAAATTAGAATTTGCTACTAAAGAATAAAAAACTGTTGTCACACATCTTATAATTAGTTACACCCATTTTAAAACAAACCTTACACATGATATTCTCTAGTAAAGCTCACTCCACTTAATCGTATGCTTTGCTCATAAAAGCTTTAAAGCCATTCAATCCTTTTCCCTCGAATAGTTATGCTTTATATAGTGGAACATCACAATGGCGATAAAAACATTATGTATGATTAGATGGCTAGACATAAGCACTTTGAGATTTTGAGATAATTTATGAGAGAATAATCTTTAGCCTATTTACAATGGTCTTTGTTATTACATTGAAATGACAGTGCAAAGATTGATAAACAAGAAATCTTTGCATGTTATTGGCAAAGCCACTTTAGATATGAGGCAAATTTATATGTGATCAATGTAACTAGGGTCTCTTTTGTGATTAAGAATATCCAATACCTTAATTACCATGTCATCACTTACAATATACCAAAAGGATTGGTAAAGCAGGGCATCCATACCATTAAACATGGTGCATTTGTTGGATGAATTTGCTTGAGTGCTTGAAGGATTCTTCCCTTGTATATGCTTTACTAAACTAGTTTTTCATTTGCTTATTCACCTTTTTATTTTGAGACTCCAAGATAGGCTACATGTTATGAGTTCCTTAAGGGCAAAATAAATTTTTATAATAGTACATGAAGGTTGTCGCGATCTAAGAATTCATATAGTGCATTATGTTGTTCCCATCCATAATTCTTTGTATGAAATTCTGCCGCTTCCTTTAAAATGCCATAGGATGAAAAAAGTTATTGTTCTTGTTGAAGGATTGGTGTTGCTGTCCTGCATCTTCAATACCAGCATTGTAGCAGCAGGTTTCACCAGTAGGAAATGCAGCGATAGCAATAGCAGCACCAGCAGCAGAATGCAGCAGCAGGATCGCAGTAGCAAATGTAGAAAGCTGGAATAAACTGCAGAAACACTTGTCATCAACAAGGAAGAGGGCAATTGATGCAACAGGCTGAGAATCAAGTTATTTATGTTAATTATGATAGTTAGGTTAGTTATAAAAAAAATGTTTTAAGAACAATTTGAATTTGAAATTTGTATTCAAATTTCAATTCTTCAAAAATGCAATTATGAAGACCTATGCTATTCAATTTTGTAGGAGCTATGTAATTGTCTATATAAACAAGTTAAATGATCAATAAAAAAATCTTTTACTCCTGAAAAACCAAATTAAGGTCTCCTGTAAGTCTCATTTCTTGTTCTTTTGCCTTTTCCTTCTTTCTTTCCTTCCTTTGTTACATTTATCCATATCCTGCACAGAAACCTAAAAAGTGGTCAAGAATCTATCAAAACTAACATTTTGTTATTAAAGCATCCAACTATTCTTGAATGACCTATCAAACCTTGACACATACCAACCCAAGAGAAGCAATATACTAAAAAAGTCATTCCTTTTCTATCAAACAGATCCAAAGTCTCACTAACATGGCATCTCTCAATTTGACAGCACCTCTACCACCAAAGTTCTTTAGAGACAACTATCTCAAGTGGATAGTAATGATGAAGGCATACCTTAAGGCCTTTGACTTATGGGAAGTGACAGAAAGTAGAGCTACAGTGGCTCCACTTCCTATAAACCCCACTGTGGATCAATTGAAGAATCACAATGAGTAGACTTCTAAGCACTACAAGTGCCTAACATGCATACATTCAACTGTAATAGAAGTCATATTCAAAAGAATAATGACTTGTGAAACAGCCTAGGAAGCTTGGAGCAAATTAAGGGAGAAGTATGCTAGAAGTGAGAAGACTAGATCCATGTAATCGCTCAATCTAAAAAGAGAGTTTAAGCTATTGAGAATGAAAGATGTAAATAAGATTAAGGAATATAGTGACAAGATCCTAAAGTTGGTTAATTAGATTAAGCTTTTAGGAAGAGACCTCACGGATGCAAGCAGAGTGCAAACAATGCTTATGAGCCTACCAGAGAGGTTTAAGTCTAAGATTTCTTCTTTAAAAGACTCTAAAGATTTGACCAAAATCACTTTAGGTGAACTAATTGCTGTCCTACAAGCATAGGAGCAAAGGAGGCTAATGAGACAAGAGGAGGCAATAAAAGATGCTCTTCCTATCAAACATACTTAGGAAGAAAGCAATTAATGAGGGACTTAACAGAATTAACCAAAGGAGAAGCTATTTGTCAAGCTTGCTAGCAAAGGAAGCAGACCTAGATCCCTTTTTCAACTGATCAAGCCCAGAAGAGTAAGGAAAAGCTGTAACTAGTTCATTTTGACACTTATGGTCCAATGAACATTAAGTCACTCAAAGGTAACAAATACTTGTGATCTTCATTGATGATCTAATAAGGTGTTGTTGGATCTATTTCTTGAAATAAAATTTAGAAGTTGCTGAAATTTTCAAGCAATTTAAAACTTTGGTGGAAAACCAAAGTAATAGTAGAATCAAGGCCATAAGGAGTGATAATGGTGCTAAATTTGCTTTTGGAAAATTTAGAGACATTTTCAATATAGTTGGGATTAGGCAGCAGTTGACAACTCTATACACACCTCAGCAAAATAGGGTAAGTGAAAAGAAGAGCAGGAGCATCATGGAGATGTCTAGATGCCTTTTGTTTGAAAAAAACATGCGAAAAAGGTTTTGGGCAGAAGCAACAAACATGACAGTCTATTTGTTGAATATGTTGTCATCCAAAGTATTAAAGAATCAAACTCCCTTTGAGGCTTGGTATGGCTTCAAGCCATCTACAACATATCTTAAAGTATTTGGTTATCTGTGTTATGTATTGGTACCAAAGAAGGAGAGGAGCAAGCTAGATCACATAACTGTACCTTGCATTTTCATTGGCTATATAAGCTCAACTCATAATTATAGGATTTTCAATCCTTTAACTAACAAAATCAATACCAGTAGAGAATTAAGATTTTATAAAGACTAAAGTTGGAGTTGGAAGGACTCCTGTGTAAGGAGATCTAATTCAGAGGCTAATCATCTTTAATTTAGAAAGAGAGATGAAGATGCATAACCTAATTCAGATGAGGACTTCCTTATAAGAAGCACAAGACCTCTTAAAGATGTGTATGAATGAAGTGTAATGGCAACATTAGAGCCAACATCCTATAAAGAAGCAAGTAGATGCTCCAAATGGAAAAAAGCAATGAAGTTAGAGATGGATACAATTGAAAAAAAATAAATCTTTGATTTTGGTTGATAAGCCTATAGCCAAGAACCCTATTAGTTTGAAATGGATCTATAGGGTCAAGCTCAATCAAGATGGATTAATCAACAAGTATATGGCAAGGCTTGTGGCTAAAGGCTTTGCATAGCAGTATGACTTGTACTATACTAAAACATTTGCTCTTATAGCAAGATTAGATATAATCAAGTTTCTGCTAACTCTTACAACATAATATGGATAGATAGTTCATCAACTTGATATAAAGTTAGCATGCCTAAATAGAGAGCTAATTAAAGAGGTGTATGTTGAACAACCTTAAGGTTTTCAAAGGAAAGGCATGGAACAAAAAGTGTACTTGTTGAAGAAAGCCTTGTATGGATTAAAGCAAGCTCCTAGAGCTTGGTACAACAAAATCAATGATCACTTCCTCAAACTCTCATTCAATAAAAGCTTGAATAAAGCCACACTATATATAAGGGAGCACAATTATGAAGTTGTAATTATGTCTTTTTATGTAGATGACTTATTGGTAATTGGTAACAACTTGCAACTTGTTGATCAATTTAAGGTTGGAATGAAAAAGTTGTTTAAAATAATGGACTTAGAAGAAATGAAGTTCTTCCTAGGTTTGGAAGTCCATAAATCTAACAATGGAATCTTCATAAACTAGGAGAAATTTACTAAAAATGTTCTAAAGAGGTTCCAAATGGAGAACTACAAAAAAGCAAGTACTCCCATAGTTATTGGAATGAAGCTAATAAAGAAGGATGGAGCTACCAAGTTGGATACAAGTAAATTCAGGAGCTTGGTTGGATGTCTTCTTTACCTGACAACATCTAGACTAGATATCATGCAAGCCATAAGTCTTCTTTCAAGATACATCTATGATCCTTTCCAAATTCACCTTAAGTTGCAAAAAGGGTGTTGAGGTACATTAAAGGATCAATTAACCTTAGAATCATGCTTGGCAGATCAAGGAAATTAGAGCTAGTAAGATACATAAATAGTGATTGGGTTGGCTTTTAGGATGATATGAGAAGCACCTTGAGGTACTTGTTTACCTTAGACTCAGGTACCTTATATTGGAATTCAAGGAAGCAAATAATGGTTGCTTAATCAACTACAAAAGCTAAATGCTTGGCAGTGACAGTAGGGGTGAATTAGACCATTTGGTTGACGAGGATGCTTGAAGATCTCAGAATGGAGTAAATTGAAATAACAGTTATATACTATGATAATCAAGTCACAATTGGAATCTTTAAAAATCCAATTCTTTATGGTAGAACCAAGCATTTTTAAATAAAGTTTCATGTTGTGAAGGAATTTCAACAAAATAAGGAAATAATCCTAACCTACTGCCCAATAAAAGATCAGTTTACTGATATACTAACAAAGCCTCTCAACAAAGCAATATTTAAGTATTTAAGAGATAAGATGAGGATGCAGCCTTTGTTGTCCTATATCTTCAATAACAGTAACAGCCAATTGCACTAGCAAAAAATGCAGCAACAATAATAGTAGCACCAACAACAGAATGTAACAGTAGGATTGTAGTAGTAAATGTAGAAAGCTAGAATAAGCTGCAAAAACACTTGTCATTAACAAGGAAGAGGCCAATTAATGCAGCAAGTTGAGAATCAAGTTAGTTATGGCAAATAGGTTAATTATAAAAAAAATTGTTTTAAAAATAAATCTCAATTTGAAATTTTCAAAAATACAACTATGAAGACCTATGCTATTCAATTTTGTAAGAGCTATGTAATTATCTATATAAACAAGTTAAATGATCAATGAAAAATATCTTTTATTCTTGAAAAACCAAATTAAGGTATCATTCATGTCCTACTTCTTATTCTTCTGCCCTTTCCTTCTTTCCTTCCTTCTTTTGTTGCATTCATCCACATCTTACACAGAAACCTATAAAGTGATTAGAAATCTGTCAAAACTAACACTTGTAGCCCTTTCTGAACCATGTTACCCTAGACCTCCGTGCCCACATTGCCTTTTTTCCCTTTAGTAACTCATCAACTTTGACTAGTGTCTATTTTAGAGCCATAAGATTTTCCATAAAGGGTAAGAGCTTCTCTAATTCTTATTGCTATCTCCTTAGGTTTCTTAACCATAAATTAATGTTCTCAAAAGCTCTTCGATCTCATTTAGCCTGTACCCTACCATATATGTTCACCATGTTGTTGGGCTCATTGGTCCCTTTCTATGTGGATATATAGCCCAAATTTTTTGGGGTCACAACTCAAAATAATTAAAGTGGGTATAAATACCCCTTTAGCTGGAAAAAAAACCTAGATGAAGGGAGCCAATTATTAAAAAGAAAAACAAGCTACCGAGAGAGAGAGAAAAGGAGGGAGGAGAGGAAGTAAAAGGTAGTATTCTTTGATCTTACGTTTAGAAAGGACATCAGTGTGTGATCAAGTTGAAACTTGGACAGTTGATAGAGGACATTTGGTTCTTATTTCTGAATGGTAGAGATTGGGTTTTGAGTACAATAAGTCCTGCTTCTTTTCAGTTTTTTCAGGTTTATACCGTGAGTATTTTCTGCGTACAATTTTGATCAACCATGGAATCAGAAGATTGTTTATGGTCCAATCAAGCTGATTTTTGGTCAGTAGTTGGAGGATGCATATATCTTCTTTGTGGACAGTTGGATTGGGTTTTTGTGAACTGCAAGGGCAGATTTTCCATTTGAACCAAAGCCTCTCAATTTTAGTAACTTTCTACTCTCTCATCTATGGTAGAGTTGGTAAATGACTCGAGGTCTGATTGAGCTAAAATTTGGACAGTTGGTAGGGGACATTTGGTAGTTCATTTTGAATGATTGGATTATTGCCTTAAGGTCTACCTATTGAGTTGTAGTTGACAACACTTAGTTGGCCTATCTTGCTCAACTCATTAGTCTCTTATTTAGTTCAAATTGAATTTGTTCAATTTGTTTGAAGTAATTGAGGTTGTGTACCTCTATTATACTCACTTGATTATAGTGGAGTTGACCACTAGCTTGGAGTGTCCCGTAGTTTTTTTCCCCTTTTGATTTGGAGGGTTTTCCATGTAAAATTGGTATGTTCTCTTATGTGATTTATTTCCATTGACATTTTTATTATTCAATCATCTCCTCATAGGTTCAAGTAAGTGGGAGAAGTTTCTTAGGCTACTTATACTCCGCTCCGCCCCTTTCTCCCATCACATGTCTGAAAGGTTGGGAGGAGACAATTCACAATGTGTTTGATTAAAAGAATCTACTATTGTTGCCTCCATAAATGCTCCCTTAACAACATACTTTCGAAGCAAAAGAATTTTGCTTTGTAGGAGTTGATGTTGGAGGCAAGTCAAGTGTTACTTCGAGTATATTATGGTCTGACCAAAGCGTAGCAAGTGGGTGACTTCAGCATAGGGATATAAATCAAGGAAATCTCAAGTTTTGAATGCTCTATCATGTCTTTCAGGGACAGACTCCTTTCTTTCTTTTCCATTAGTTTTATGTGTATTTAAAGTCTTGAAAATCAAGTTCTATTATGTTATATTAATCCATGATACACTTGTACCTGTTCATAAACTCAAGTGATCTTGGTCACCTTGCTTTTGAAAAGAAAACATAATTTCGTAGAAGTCTTGCTAGAAAGCCAAGGCTTCTGACTCTTTCCTTGTAAATTGCAGATTAATTCCCACGTTAGATTTTTATTATCATCTTCCGGCTAGCCATATCTACCTGCGAAGTTCTAATCAATAATTTGCTTACAGTTGCAAATCAAGGTATCAATATGATGTTCAGATGTTGTTTGTAAGCTCATAGAGACGAAGTACTGTTGGGTTCCCTTCCTATGTGGACTAGTTGGCAGCCGTGTGAGTGAGTGAGAAAAATAAATAAATAAATATAAAAGAGGAGAATAGTTGGCTAACGTGTGAGAAAAGAAAGAAAAATAAAAAGAAAATAGAGAGAAGTGAGTGCGGTGGTTCGGCCGAAAATAGAGAGAGAGAGAAAAGAACAAAAAAAGAAAAGAAGAGAGAAGGGAGAGCGTCGCCCGAGAGAGAAGAAAAAGAAAAGAAAAGAAGAAGAAAAACAGTGACTTTGATCTTACGTTTGGAAGAGATTTCTTTGTCCGATCGACTTCAAATTTGGCTGGTTGATAAAGGACGTTTAGTTCTTATTTCTGAACAGTGGAGATTGGATTTCGAGCACTGTAAGTCCTACTTCTCTTTAGTCTTCGTCGGTCTATTCTCTGGGCAAGTTTCTGTGTGCAGTTTTGATCAACTGTATAATTGAACGACTTTTGTGGTCCGATCTAGCTGATTTTTGGTCAGTAGTTGAAGGACACATAGATCTTGATTGTGAACGGTTGGATCTGATTTCTGTGAACTGCAAGGTCAGGTTTTTTATTCGAATCGAAGTCTCTCGATTCTGGTAACTCTCTGTTCTCTCATCTGTGACAGTTTTGATCAACCGTATAATTGAAAGATTGTTGTGGTCCGATTGAGCTGATTTTTGGTCAGTAATTTGAGGACATATAAATCTTATTTGTGAACGGTTGGATTGGGTTTCTGTGAACTGAAAGGTCAGGTTTTCCATTTGAACCGAAACCTCTCAATTCTGGTAACTGTCTGTTCTCTCATCTGTGGCAGAATTGGTAAACCGTGTTGATGATTATTGATCTGTGGTCCGATTGAGCTGAATTTTGGACAGCTGGTAGGGGACATCTGGAGGTTCATCTTGAACGGTTGGATTACTGCCTTGAGGTCTACTTGTTGAGTTGTAGTTGACAGAACGTGGTTGGTTTGTCTTGCTTGACTCACAAGTCTCTTGTTTAATCCAAATTGAATTGTATTCAATTTGTTTGATGTAATTGAGGTTGTGTACCTCTATTGTACTCTCTTGATTATAGTGGAGCTGACCTCTGATTCAGAGTGTCCGTGGTTTTTCCCCTCCTTTGATTTGAAGGGGTTTTCCACGTAAAAATTGGTGTGTTATCTTGTGTGGTTTATCTGCATTGCCATTTTTTATTATTCAATCATCTCCTCACTGGTTCAAGCAAGTGGGAGAAGTTTTTTTGGGGCTATTTATACTCCGCTGCGCCTCTCCTTTCTCCCATCAAGTACTTCCATAAACATCCCAATCTCCCTCCACGCTCTATGTCATTGCCTTTGCAGTCCACAAGAAAAATCATTTTAATATTTCAATTTTGGCTTTTATTCTTCCATCTCAGAAGCTTCAAGTCTAGTTTCCATCATAAAAATAGACTGGGAACTTGAATGTCGACAAGCTTATGCAATCTTTTAAGTGCACGAATGGAGGCACCAATGCCTGCACCAGCACCAGAACCTGCCATTTCTAAAAGCAGAGGGGTTACTTTGGCAAGTATTCTTACGAGGAAATTAATGGGAACTTGCCAATCATGATGCTTAAGTTCAAATTCTTTCCTTGTTTAAATAGCTCCTTTTGAAGGTTTTGCACCATCGTCTGGTCATCATCAGTGGAAGAATACATATGGCTGTATATATATGTGTGTGTGCGCTAAAAAAACAGTTGCATCGGAAAATTTGCCATGTTGAAAATTAAGTACAAGAAAAACAGAATCTTTCTCTTTTCTCAACTTTGCACTCAGCCACAGACATTTTGATCCAAAACAGAACGGAACACAAAAGGTTTCTTATACACAGAACATAATGGAAAAACCAATGATTCATTGTTTCACAGAAAGAAGCTGATGATGTTCTTACCTAAGTGGTCTAATTAGGAAAATCAATCTGGAATACGGCCATTCACATTCCAACAGTACCCTTTTTCACCTCGATCTTTTGTTCAAATTTGATTGACACTTACAACAGACAATTCGGTGGAAGTTTACTGGAACTCCAAGGCATTGCCAGCACCATTGGGCACACATTAAGTGATTAAGGTGCTGAAAAATGAAAAGCAATTCTCTAGGCTAGACTTTGTCATGCAATTTGATATGGTTCTGTGCTACGATGCTTTTATTGACAGAATATAACACGTTTAATCCACTTTTTCTGAATACCTTTTGTTTTTATTGACATGTTGAATACCTCCTTTGCATGAAAGCCATGTTTTGTTCTGGGGAAGTTGGCCGAATCTCTTGTTCTCAATATTCAGGCATTTTGAAGTCCTTCAGTTCAAATGTAACTGAAAATTTTAAGTCTAACCAGTTAAATTAGTGGGGTTAGTTGATTAACCTCTAGTAGAAGCAAGTTAGTGGATAAGTCTGACTATATCAGACCAGGCCATGCTTCTTAGATGAGAATATGTGGCTACTATGCATCAGGGATGTCCCCAGGCCACAGTTCTTCTGCTTTGCCTGTCAAGCAAACTTCCAGCTTTCAGTGAAGCAAGCTCCCTTCAAGTTTCAAATGGTGGTTATGGCAGTTGCAAAAGCTTCTTCTGGAAGGTTTCCAGCAACTGAAGTGATCATATTTAGGCTGCAAAGTTCTGTTTAAACTTTGAATTTGAAACATTTTAAAAATATGTAATGATTGCTATTATGTGAGATTTTGTAAGCTAAGGTATAGTTTAAATTTGAATTATAAATTTCTAATTTGTTCTGAAGCTTCTTATATGTAATGTAAGGACTTTCTTAATGAATTATGGGAAAAAAATCAAGCCAATTAAGCCACGCAAGTCTTCTTCCTCTTCAGCTCTCCATCCGCTGTGACTGTTTCTTCTGCTACAAACAACTAGAAACGATTTTTCAATCCCTTGCGTTGCAACACTCTATTATCAGAGCAGGTGTATCCGAGTGACCTGCCTTTGTGGGAAATAGGAGGGAGTGAGTATATTGTCAAACATTTATGTGAATTAAAAACAAGAGGGAACCCTTAACTGAACCAGAAGCACAAGCTTGAAACTTAATGGTTCCTATTGGTTTTTCTCTATTGCCACCTCCCAAATTTACTGAGGAAAACTATCACCTCAATGGACCGTGATGATAAGAACCTATCTCAAGCTTTTGATCCACGAGAAACTGTTGAGACAGGTGCACAACCACCTCCACTATCAACCAATCCTTCTTTGGTTCAAATAAAGCTGAACAGCAAGCAGGTTGCAAAGCAGTATAAAGTACTAACTTGCATCCATTCAACTATATTTGAAACCATTTTCAATAGGATAATGACTTACGAAACAACTAAACAAGCTTGGGATAGGTTGAAGGAAGAATTTTCTAGTAGTGAGAAGACTAGAAACATGTAACTCCTCAATCTTAAAAGAGAGTTTGAACTCATAAGGATAAAGGAAACAGAAACCATTAGGGAATATAGTGACAAGCTGCTTAAGGTAGTTAATCAAATCAGGCTTTTAGGAGAAGACTTTCTAGAAAAAGGTATTGCCTAGAAGGTACTTGTTAATGTTCCAAAGAGATTTGAAGCAAAAATTTTCTCTCTAAAAGACTTTAAAGATCTCACTACCATTGGACTAGCTGAGCTTATCAATGTTTTTCAAGTTCGAGAGCAAAGGGACTTTTGAAACAATAGAAAGCAATCGAAGGTATTTTTGCAGCAAAGCACCGTTAAAGATCTCAACCAAAGAGAAAGTAGGAGAAGAAGGCTGAGGAACACTCTAAACTTGATGGCAAGAAGTAGTATCCTTCATATAATTACTGCAAGAAGACAAATCATTTCTCTAAATACTGTTGGAAAAGACCTAATTTTATGTGCAAAATACGCAACAAGAATAGTCATTTAGAGAGAATATCCTGGCATAAAAGCAAACAATGGCCACATTTTGTTAACAGGCCAAAACAAATTCAAATAATAGATAAGGAGCAAATACTTAAGGAGCAATTATTTGTTGCAACATCTAGCTCTCTTAGCAAAGAAAGCACCAAATGGCTTGTTGATGGTGGTTAGTACAAACCACATTTAGGAAATTGATGAGTCCTTTAAGCCTAGGTCACGATAGGCTATGGACAATTTCTACCAGCATTTGGGAAAAGGAAGGTTGTCATTGATACTGAATCAGGTTCTAAGTTCATACATAATGTGCTTTACATACCTAATATAAGTTACAAAATACTTAGTGTAGCTCAATTGATGAAAAAAGGTTATTGTGTGCTTTTCATAAACAATTATTAAGTTAACTCTGATGCAAAGGGTTACCAATTGACCAAAGTTCTAATGAAAAGTCAAGTGTTTCATCTAAATGCACAACATATTGCTATAATAGCCTTAATTGATGCTTTAATACTTTGGCGGAGAAAACTTGGTCATTATCAATATGTTGGACTTCTAAAAATGCAAAAAAGGAAGCTTGTTCATGATACACCTAAAATGATGTGGAAAACCCCAAAAGACGTGACTTAAAAACTCAATGCACACAAGAAATCAAAAGAACAACTAGGAAGGCCAAATCAGAATTTAATAACACAAATTCTAGACCCAACATTCAAAGGAATACGAATCTAAGGTATTTAAAAAAAGATATGGATACAACATTCCAAAAAAAAAAAAGGAATTGTGAGTGATAAGTCAAGTTGAATGCCATAAGAAGTAGTATATTTTGATAAGTTCTTTAATTCTCAAAAAAACCGAGGGAGAAAAACTCTCGCTTTCTATTTCACTCAAAGTTGTCTGATGTTACAGAGCATACAAAGGGTGTCTATTTATAGGCTAAGATGGTAATCTTAAAAGGGCATAAATTCCTACTTAAGACAATTCCTTATTTAGGAAGAATTTCTAAGGACAAATTCTTATACAGAAAATAAACTTCTAATTTGTAGTGATTGTTATTACTTAATCGTAACTCTTTAAGTACTCCAATGACATTAATAAGGCCTGAATTTTCTTTCAAGTTTGAATTCACACCATTTGATAATTGGTTGACCTAAATGTCCTTAATCAGCCCATTTAGTACTTCTTTCATTTTTTTTGGCTCTAACCCATGTTATTGGGCCTCTAGGAATGTGTAATGGACCTTTTGCATCAATTGAAGATCTAGCTCATATTATTAGGTCTTATGAAATGTGCAATGGACCTCTTACATCCATTAAAGCCTTCCTCTCATCATCTTTATGGTTCTCATCATTCCCTCTTTCCTCGAAAGAATTCATCCTCGAATCATCACTTTGTTTATACTTGATGATGTTGGGAAAGGTCAGAATGAATTTGATCTACTTGGCATGTCTTTTATTCAACTTTCCTTGTATAGGTAGGATAGGAACTAAACAATGACTCAGGCTTTCCCTCACATATTCTTTCAAAATAAGTTTTTCAACCTGTCTTTTAAGCTCCTTTGTCTCCTCAAGATTACTTTTATTTGTTGGCTGGTTTGGGATGGATGCACCAGGGATGAAATCAATTTGATGCTCAATTCCACTCTTGAGTGGCAATCCACTTAGTACATCATCAGGGAATACATTTTCAAATTCCTACAATATAACAACAATAACACTAGACAAAGATAACTCAAACTTATTAGTGTTAAAATAGGTGTTTTTGTACAAAAGTATGATCATAGGTTGTTTGTCATAAAATACTTTTTTGACATCACTTTATTTTGCATAGAAACTTTTTCTTTTCTTCTCTTTCTTTTGTGTCCTCACATTTTCTCTCCTCTTTTCTCTCTTATCAACTTCTCTTTTTTGTTCATTTTTATTTTTAATTCTTAATTGATTCTTATAAGCTTGTTAAGGTAATAATGGTATAATAGTGACGAGTTTTTCATTCATTACAAAGGAATATTGATTCTTGAATCCATCATGCACAACTCATCTGTCAAACTACCATGGTCTTCCTAATAGAACATGGCCTACATGCATAGGTACAACATCACATAAAACTTCATCACGGTACCTTTCAATAGAAAATGACACGAGCACTTGCTTATTTACCTTGACTTCACCACTCTCATTCAACCATTGAAACTTACATGACCTAGGATGCTTCATAATAGTTCATAATAGGTAAATTTAGCTTCTCAATCATAGTTATGTTAGCAATATTAGTGCAACTCCCACCATTAATAATCATACTACATACCTTATCTTTGATGAGACACCTCATCTGAAAGATATTATCTCGTTGCACCTCATTTTCTTCCTTCACTTGCACATTCAATACTCGTCTTATGATGAGAACTACTCCATTAACTAGATACTCCTCTCCATCACTTTCACCCTCTGAAGATGGCACAGAATCATCATCTTCACGGTCATAAGTACGTCTCAATTGCCTTTTTGCTTTAAAAGTCTCATATTCTTTGTGCCTCCTTTGCAATTTTGCTATTGTATTAGATTGCTCCTTCATCCTCTCCCTTATATCATCAAATCTAGTATTCATGTGCTCAAATTATTGTTACATAGCTTTGATCATGAAGGACACATCACTAGCTTCGTCTTGAACTGCATCTTTGTCTTTAGAAGTCATAGAATTACTTCTGATTTAAAGCCAGACTTTGATATCAACTGATGTGGAAAACCCTAAAAAAACGTGGCTTAGGAACCCAACACACACAAGGAATCAAAGAACAACTAGGAAAGTTAAATCGGAGTTTAATAACATAAACCCTAGACCCAACATTCAAAGGAACATGAACCTAAGGTATTTAAAAAAGGATATGGACGCCACATTTTATAAAAGAAAGCAATTGAGAGTGATAAGTCGAGCTGAATGCCACAAAAATAAGTACCTCTTGATAAGTTCTTTAGTTCTCAAAAGAACTAAGGGAGAAAAACCCTTGTTTTCTATTTCACTCAAAGTTGTCTATTAATTGTCTAATGTTCCAGAGTATACAAGGGGTATCTATTTATAAGTTAAGATGGCAATCTTAAAGAGGTACAAATTCTTACTTAGAACAATTCCTTATTTAGGAGGAATTCCTATCTAAGGACAAATTCTTACACAGAAAATAAACTCTTAATTTAGTACTTCTTTGATTTTTCTGACTCTAGCTCGTGTTATTAGGCCTCTTGGAATGTACAGTGGACTTTTTGCATCGATTGAAACTCTAGCTTATGTTATTGGGCTTTGTGAAATGTGCAATGGACCTTTTGCATCCATTAAAACCTTCCACTCATCATCTTTATGGTTCTCATCATAAAATTTTAGACTCTAAAACCACTTGTAAGACTTGTCAGCTTAGGGAATAGTCTAAGTTGTCATTCTCAATAGGTGTTTCATTTAGAGCAAAAGATAAGTTACAACTTGTTTACAGTGATCTTTGTGGTTCCATGAGGACTATCTCTCTCAATGGAAATGGATATTAAGTTATATTTGTTGATGATTTGACTATATTCACTTGGATCTTCTTTCTTAAAAGTACCAATCATTTTCTCAAGTTTCAAGGTTTGTATTGGTAAGCAATCAAGCTTTTCCATCAAAGCCATTAAGACTAATAATGGCTTAAAGAGCATATATGAGGCATTTAAATAAATTTGTAACACAACAGGTATTTAGTAATGGTTAACTGTTCTTTACTCGCCCCTAAAAATGGGGTGAGTGAAAAGGAAAAATAGATCTACTATCAATATGACTAGATGTCTTCTAATTAAGAAAAGCCTCCCAAAGTTGTTTTGGTTTAAGGCAATTGCAACTTCAATCCATTTGTTGAACATACTACTTATTAGGGCTCTCATTAACTTCATACCATATAAGTCTTGGTTTAGAACTTAACCATTCTTGGCTTATTTAAGGGTGTTTGGAAGTTTGTGTTACACATATATACCTCAAAGAAAAAGAGACAAATTAGACTATAAAGCCTTTATTTTAGTGTTTGCTAGCTATACCAACACACCTAATACCTACAAGGTATATGATCTTATCACAACCAAGTTTTTTGTTAACAGAGACATAAAGATTGATGAAATAAAGAGATGGGATTGGGAGAAATAAGCTCCTTATAAGCTTAAGCAAGCAACTAGGGCTTGATACAATAGGGTGCAGGATTATCTACTCCAACTTAGATTCCTTAAGAGCCTATCAAAACCACTCTTTATGTTAGGAAGAAAACTCCTCAAATTCTTTATGTTTTTATTTATGTTGATGATCTTATGATCATTGGAAATGATAGCAAACTTATTCATCAATTTAAAGTTGAGATGAGGAGCCAATTTGAAGTAATTGATTTGGGAAGCATGAACTACTTCCTAGGATTATGCTTTCATCAGTTTAATCAAGGGATCTTTACTCATCAGGCTAAGTATGTTGAACAAATTTTGCAAGGGTACACGATGCAAGCATGTAAACAAGCAACCACACCACTAGCACTTGGTGTCAAATTACAACAAGAAAATGGTACTCCAAAGGCTAATGCAAACAAGTTCAAATCCATCATTGGCTACATGTTGTATCTCTTACATGTTGTACCTCTTAGCCTCTATACTCAACATCATGTTCTTTGTAAGCATGTTGTCTTGGTTCATGTATAGTCTAAGCAACTTGCATCTTAAAGCAACTAAAAGGGTACTGAGGTACATCAAATGCACAATCAACTTGCGAATCATGTTTGACAAAAATGTAAAACTTAAATTAGAAAGCTATACAAACAGTGAATAAGCAGGTTTAGTGGAGGACATGAAAATCACATTAGGGTATGCATTCACTTTTGGCTTAAGAACATTCTGTTAGAGCTTTAAAATGTAATTAATGGTGGTCCAATCCATAGTTGAGGCAAAATACAGAGCTACTACATCATTTGTGAATCAGACCCTTTGAACCAAAAAAATATTAACTTAAAGTTGGAACAAGATGATGAATTGTGATAATCAATCCATCACTACCATTTCAAAGAACCTTGTGATGCATGATAGAACCAAGCATTTCAAGATTAACCTTCATGTCATTAGAGAAGTGCAAGAGAACAAGCAAGTGAAATTAGTATATTACAACTCTAAAGATTAACTTGCAAACATATTAACTAAGAGATTACAAAAAGCTAAATTCAAAGAACTAAGAAGGAAATTGGGCAAGCAAAGCCAAAGCACCAAGGAGGCGTGATGTCCTAGACCATGGTTCTTCTGCTTTGCTTGTCAAGCAAACTTCTAGCTTTTAGTGAAGCAAGTTCCCTCAAAGTTTCAAACAATGGTTATGGAAGTTGGAGAAACTTCTTCTAGAAGGTTTCCAGCAACCAAAGTGATAATATTTTGGTTGCAAAGTTGTGTTTAAACTTTTGAATTTAAAACATTTTAAAAATAATTCCTTGAGACACAAACATCAGGATGTTCTACTTTTGATGTGCCTGTTTCCATATAAGCTAGACACAGTAGATGGAGATGTCAAAGGGATGGAGTATATTGTCTAAAATTCCTTCTCCTTTTATCTTCATTACTTTGCCGTAGCAACTGTGTCTCTCCACAAATGTTCATTAATGAGATGGAGTTCTTAAGTTTAAGGCTTCTAAAGCCTACAAGGACCATTTATCACAATTGTTACTACATAAAAGGTCGCAAGCAACTGGGATTGGCTACCGTGCAGGTGTAGTAAAAAAGAGAGGAGAAAGTTGCAAGTTTATTCATCAGAAAACTATCGCTCAATTGCGACAGGTGTATTAAACAGTGCTCGAAACATTAAAATGCCCTTCAGCCAGTGATGTCCAATAAGCAACTGTATGCCGTTTAGTACAATATATGACCGGAGTAGCAGATTTAAATCGCTTCACACAAATTGCTCAAGGTACTCTTCGACGGAGGTGTATTTGACATCTGGATAGAGCTCAGAGACCTCAGCACCCCATGATGGATCAACCTCATAATTGGTCTGGTCACCCTTTATGAAGACTGAATGATTGATTGACAGGATAATATTGGTCGGAACGGGAGCCTCTGTAAGAATGAAAATGAAGCCAAGCACAAAATAATCAACATGAAAATACTTCCACCAACAGAAAAACGTGCATGTCCATCTAGAGTGGTTGAGAAGCGAACTTGGTAAGCAAATAAAAAAGGGACTATGCAAATATTGATAGCACTTTTTTCTACGGGTTGGCATATTAACTTACCTTGGATGGCTTTCAGAACCTGTTCTTCCGAAACATAGGTTTTCTCAAGGGTTTTGCCTATCTTCTTCTCCCAGAGAGCAACAAGCTCATTGAAAGAGTAGATGTTTTTGGGAGGCCTAAAGGCGAGGGTCTTATTCAAGGTTCTTGGATCATCCACAGCTTTAATGGTGTAGGTTGCAATGTCCTCTTCCTTGTTGAAAATTGCTGCTCGCATGAAAACATGCATAATTGAGCTAATTCAATCTCGGCAGAAGTCATCTTTAACGGATACAAATGTACAATAAAATTAACAAAACAATAAAATGTAACGTTAGTTACCCTTGGGATTGCCATCTCCTAAGATTGTGACCTTGTCTCTCGGAGGAGCAGTAACTCCTTCCTGGCACAATACAGGGAGAAAATAGCCAGCAAAGTAGTTGCAAGGCGCATAAGTATAAGGGATTCCGGCAGCCTCAACGGCACGGCGAATTTGGGCCTTAATCTCAAATATAGATTTCATCGGATCAACCGCACTAACGCGATCCGCGTCATTTCCAAACTCTGAAGGAAAAAATCTCTGCACAATGCGGAAGATATATCGCAACGTATCATATATTGTATCAAAGAGTCATAAGCTATCCATTAAAATTAAATAGGAATATTTATATAAAAAGTACGGGTAAGGAATCGAGAGTAGACCAACCTTAATGTTACCAGCTTCTTTGATGGCAGGAATGATCTTGGTCTGATCTGCCAGTTGCATAGCCCCAACTGCGGATATCACCACGTCCACCTGCTTAAAGGCTTTAACCAAGCTCCCATGATCGTGAATATCTCCCTGCATTACCACAATATATAACTCGATCAAGAAGTTACTAAACTTGCATATGTGGTGAAAAACATCACAAAGTGCCATTTTGCTTCACTTACATAAACTATAGTGACACCCAGGTTCTTAAATTTCTCAATAAGTTGTCCTTTCGCAGCATCAGAGACTGTGCCTTCTCTAACCAAAGCAAAGGTGGGGTGACCTTCCTTTGCGCTAGCTTCCACCAAAAATTTTCCGATGTAACCAGTCCCTCCGATGATCAAGATCTTGCTTTTGCTAGCCATTGATCCAAACAATCAACTATGACAGGCCAATAGACAGGCGTTTGAAGATAAAATTTGAACCTTTGAGAACAGAGCTTTTTGTGATAAAATGAAGAATCTGACGCTGTTTAAATAGGCTTGTGTACGTGGTAGTCGAAGCAACGTAGTCGCTGGCGGCTCTCTTTTCTCAACTTAATTTGCGTGGAAAAATTTACTTTGTTACGTGAACCTACCCAATGTATTTATTGATTATTTTATTTTTTATTAAAATTTTTTATTAATATATTTATTAAAAAATATTATAAGTGTTATTTTTAAAAATTTTAAAAATATAATACTAAATAAGCGTTATATATAAATTTATTTTTTATTTTTATTTTTCCAAAATATTCCTTAGTGTATTTGATATATATATTAGACAATTATTATCTTTAATTTTAGAAGTATCCATGTTTTAAGTGGACAAACAAGCTGGACACTGGAAGAAAATCTTGGACTACTTGCAAATGGTCGTTTATAAACAGTCTTTTTTGTCCTCTGCAGCGAATGGTTCAAGTAGCTTTTGAAAGGTCAGAAATGCTCATTGGCCGAACACCAAAGCAAACGTTAGGTAAGGGATAATATCGATTTTGCACTGGACATGCGCGAGACAGGCATGACCTCAAAGTTGAGATTTGAGAATCGTTTCTCCTGGCTGCTCTCCTGGAGCCTTAAGTTGGGGATGGTGCACTTGGCCTTTGTGCGTACAAGGTTCAAACGTGTTTGGTGAGGCGGCGTTTGTCAATTTTGTACTAATTTCCAGCGCTCAACACTGCAAAATAATGACTCCGCATGAAGAGGGGAATGTGCGTGAATCTTTATGATAATTCCGCAGCGATGAAGTCAGCAAAGATACATTAGCACAAAATTGATGATGGCGGGGAACTCTCCGTCGCTAATATTTGTCGTTTAGGTGAGACCATGTCAACAAATGATGAGAGAGCATGATTACAGTGTAAGAAGAAAGGAAGCTGATTTATAGAACACCTTCCTTGCAGATAATAAGGATGTCCGTCACAGGACATTAGGTATAGTTAGTTATATGTTTCACACCTCTATATTAAGCGTGTGACCGGCTATGGGATTGTGAAATTTAAGACCTAAATGAGGAAGAAAAGAACAAAAATTAAAAAAAAAAAGTAAAATAAAATATTGTAATCATCCATATTGTAGGGTGATCTATTATTATTGTTATTTTTGTACAATACTAACTTTAAAAATTTATACAAACTGAAACTTATTTTTAATAATAAGAATATTAATATAGAGAAATTTAATTAGTAATTTTCCATCAAAATCATCAACATTTAAATTCTTAAAAGTTTCACTCCTCTTGAAACTAAAAGATTGATAAATGAAGATTGATCTTTAGTTTTGATGAAGATGATCACATTTGGTGCTGATTTTGTTGCCTTAAACATGACTAATCAGATGTTTTGGCATGTTTTTAATTTGAAACTTCATTTAAGTTCACAAAGAACTTGTTTCCATTCATTGCAACTTTTAAAATTTTAAAGTTGTTGGAATTGTGAACTAAACAAAAGTTTTCTTTAAAGGTTACTAAATAATCTTTTTTTTAGAATTTGAGCAACACTTAAGAGTTATAGATGCTAGTGAGGAATGAACAAAACTTTAGAGATGAGCTTAATACCTTTGTTAGTTTTTAGAGAAGTTATCCCATTGCCTGCATATTCAACTATAACACTATATCGAAGAGTGACATGAACTTTGGAGATTGAATTTAACTCATAGGGTTTAGAGTTACTGTACATGTGACTAATGTATCTACTATCAATACCATGATTTTTCTCAAAAATCCTTTTAGTCTTCATGGAGTAATATGACTTGGTTAACAATTTCATTAGTTGATCAACATAATCTTTCATATTCTCAAATTCTTTTCACCTTCAAAAGTTCAAATTCTCTTCTAAGATTTAGAACTTGCCTCTTCTCAGTTTTATGATTACCTTAAAACCCCTCTTGGAGTTTGTCCCAAACTTGTTTTGTTGATTCACACATAATGATTCTTGTGAACACGATATCTTAAAGTGCAAAGTAAATACAAGTGAGAGCTTTGAATCCTTTTGAGCTTTATTCATTGTGAGATCTAACTTGAGTAAGAGGGGGATTGTTTGGTAGGACTAGAGGTTTAGCTCTTATTTCTACAACCTCCCACGTGTCCAAAGCCTTTAAATAGGCTATCATTTTTACAACTCATATAACTTAGTTCTCTCCTGTAAACACATGAGGTGAAGGAGGTGAAAAGTTATTAGAAGCCATGACAAATATAATGTATTGGTTTTCCAACGAGAGATTAATAATTTTTGGGATCCAAAAATAATTTTTAGAGGTCCCCTATTATCACGTAGTGATGTGATACCATTTGAATGAAAGAGAAGTGGATTAATGAGTTTAAAACTGAAAATACAGCAACAAAATGATGCTGCAGAAATTTCAGATCGAAAGAACAATAATAACATATTAGAAACCATGGTAGAGAATACTTTAAAGAGAGACTAACGATGCTGAAAAACTAGACATGCTCTATTGATCTGCCACTTCTTTGTATAAAACTGAAACAGTTACAATATGATTACATAATAACTTAAGGATGATGTATGCTAATTGCTTGTTACAACAAAGAAAAAAAAAACTTTTCTTGACAAGGGTAGTTAAAAAGAAACTCGAGTTTTTCACATTAGAAATACAAGTAAAGTTGATCTTGTATATGATTTAAAACTTTCCTTATTTATTTGCCTTGTGAATAAACAATTTGAATTTTAAGATTTAATTTGAAAATCTAATCTCCACAGTTTCTACTAACAAAAATAACATCATTAAATGTTAAACATCAATCACAAATAATAACAATTGATTATAATATAACTAATATGTCATAATTAATTATCATAATTATTATATATATATATATAAAAAAGTACAATTAATAGGTGATAATTAATTATTATTTGATTTATATAGGTAATTTGCATGTCATATTAAAAACTATAAGGCTAGATTAGTGAAGTAAGAATGGCAATGGGGCACGGTGGAAGCGGGGAGTGTCATCCCAATCCTCATCCTTATTTTATAACTAGTCTCTATCATCATCTCCATTTCTAGTCATTCCATCCCTAATAAAGATTGGAAATATCCATCCCTTACTTATCCTTACCCCACTCCTATTTTCTTAGTAAAAAATAATAATTTTCAAAATAAATTCTTAAATTCTAGAATATCAAAGTATCCACTAATTTAAGTACAAATGAATAAAATTGTAATCAAATAAAAGAGGTTAAAGTTATAATTAGTATGCTAATTTACTTATGTATCTCTTTATAAAAAATGTTGTATAATTATTATATAAAAGACAAAATTGTAATCTAATAATTAGAGGCCAATGTCAGGGTCAAGGCCAAGGCGGAAAATATAAATGTCAATCTCGTCTCCATTTCTAATTAAAAATTTAGGGTCGAGGCGGGGATCTCCGATCCCCAATCAACTTTCTTTAACCCTGCTTTTATAAGGGCAAGGTGAATCCCTGCAAGGGTATGGACCATTGCCATCTCTAGATTGCAAACACGAAAAACGAGCAAGTTGAGGAACAAAACTAAGTTGAAGTGAAAATGGAGGAGAACCACAATTCTTCTCCAACAATAACGGTGTTATGCATTCAGAGTACAACTCCTTAATTCCTGACTTATACAAGAAAGTTGTTGTAATAGGCATTGTGGGTAGCACAAAACTTTTATCTTCGTGCTTATAAAGGTTTTTTTTTTTTCTAAGAAAAATATGACACTTTATTTATTTACATATAGTTTGTATATCTTGTTCAATGAGAGAAAAAACGTGACTTAGTCTATCTCTATGCCACATAACCTCTTCCATATCATATAAAGTTATTTTCATTAATTCTTGAACTACATTATTGGTATCTATGCTTACACGATGAAGGCTGAAACTGATGAATAAAATTTAAACTATAATAAAACGATACTTTTCTGAATTTTCATTTGCGAAAATTCAATTACCACAATACAGAATCTTTAAGCGAATACTAGCAAATGAACTGTAAGGAATCGACGTACCGTCCATGTCGGTTCCTTCGTCGGAGGTGAAGATCTCTTTACCGATCCGTGTCTGAGAAGATTTCGCCTTTCCTTTTCGGATTCTTTCCTTTCGCGTCTTCCTGCCTTTTCCGTCTCTCTCTCTCTCTCAATTTTCTCCGACTCCTCCCTTTCCTTTTCTGATTTTCTCAAAAATGGCTGAGAGAGTTACGGGAAAACTTAATGATAACGTTTATATCCCTTCCATAATGGTTATCATTAATTAGGAATTAATACCATAATTAAATCGTTATCATTAATTAGGAATTAATACCCTAATTAAATCATTAATTAGGGAATTAATATCCTAATTAAAACGTTACCTTTTCCTTCCGCAACGTTTATGATTTAATTAGAAATTATCCCTCTTTTCCGATAACAATTATTCTACCCGTAATCGTTATCTATTTCCCGTAACAATTATCTTTAAATAGGGAGAGTGGAGGGATTTTAAACCCAATGACCCAAATTGCCTTTATGCCCAACCGACCATCATATTGGACCTTTTATATTGGGTCATACTTTAAATAACAAGGGCCACTCATGTTAATTAATTTAACAATCTCCCACTTGGCTCTTGTTATGATTTGATGAATCAACAACAAATAAGTGTGCACAATCCTTAAAGATCATCAAACCACAATACTTGATTGAATCAAAATGATTGGATCATGGCGGTCACATGTCCTTGGTGACATGATTCCTTCCATGTATCACACGATCATTATAATTCATAATTACCTAACTGAGGAATGTTGAAACTTTAATTGTCATTTTCGAATATGCCACTAGTTATCTCACAACTGTAATTGTATACAACCAAATGGAGACAACAGAGCGCAATCAAAACCATAACTTTAATTGAATTCACAAGTGTTACAATAATATGAGCAGTACATAATATTGGCTCTTAAGAGAATGCGGACCTATCCAAAATGCCCATCCCATCAACATGTCCAATAAATGTTTTTGGTGGCAAACCTTTAGTTAATGGGTCCGCTATCATCAGTTCAGTACCAATGTGCTCAATAAACACTCTATGGTTTTGCACTTCTTCCTTAACAGATAGATATTTCAAATCCATATGTTTCGCACCTTTAGAATACCTATCATTCTTAGAGAAGAAAACAGCTGCGGAATTATCACAATAAATTCTTAACGGCTTTTCTATACTGTCGACCAAACCAAGCCTTAAGATAAAATTCCGCGACCATAATGCATGAACAGTAGCCTCAAAGCATGCTACAAATTCAGCTTCCATAGTGGAAGTAGCAATGACAGACTGCTTCCCACTTTTCTAGGAAACTGCTCCTCCAGCTAGGAGGAACACGTAACCAAATGTAGATTTCCTCGAGTCTACACATCCAGCATAATCTGAATCCGAGTAGCCTACTATCTCAAGATGACTTGATCTTTTATAAGTAAGCATATGATTCTTGGTGCCTTGCAAGTACCTAAGTACTTTCTTTCCAGCTTTCCAATGATCTATTCCAGGATTACTTTGATATCGGCCAAGCATTCCAACAGCGAAACTAATATCTGGCCGAGTGCATGTTTGAGCATACATCAAACTTCCAACCAATGATGCATAGGGAATGGATTCCATTGATTTTCGTTCCAAATCATTCTTTGGACATTGCAGTTGACTGAACTTGTCCCCTTTCTGAATTGGAACTATTCCTGTAGAGCAATTTTCCATTCTAAATCTCTCTAATACTTTATTGATATAGCCTTTCTGAGACAATCCCAACAATCCTTGTGATCTATCACGAAATATCTCTATTCCTATCACATAGGATGCCTCATTCATATCTTTCATTTCAAAAGTTTCAGAGAGAAATTTCTTAACATCATGTAACAAACTCATGTCATTAGCAGCCAATAGGATGTCATCGACATATAGGACTAATATAATGAACTTGCTCCCACTGACCTTCATATAGATACACCGATCAACGGTGTTCTCTACAAAACCATACGACGTAATGGTATCATTAAACTTAATATACCATTGTCGGGAAGCTTGTTTCAGTCCATATATCGATTTCTTTAATTTACACACCAAATTTTCCTGCCCTGTGGTTATGAAACCTTCAGGTTGGTCCATATACACTTCCTCTTCTAAGTCTCCATTCAGAAAGGCGGTCTTTACATCCATTTGGTGGAGCTCCAAGTCATATTGAGCCACCAAAGCCATAATGATTCTTAAGGAGTCTTTCTTAGATACTGGAGAGAAAGTCTCCTTATAGTCAATGCCATCCTTTTGAGTGTAACCTTTGGCAACAAGTCTGGCTTTGTACCTTTCGATGTTGCCTTTTGAGTTTCGCTTGGTCTTGAAGACCCATTTACAGCCAACTCGTTTTGATCCTTCAGGCAACTCTACTAATTCCCAGACTTGATTTACATCCATCGATTTCAACTCTTCCTTCATGGCATTCAACCACTTTTCAGAATCATTACAATCCATGGCTTGTTTAAATAAGACTGGATCTTTATCAATGCTTAATTCCGATTCATGCTCAAGCGAGTAAACCACATAATCATTCGATACAGTTGGCCTTTTCTGTCTTGTAGACCTCCGTAATGCCATATCTTGTGGCATCGCTTGTTCATTCGAAATTTGTACATTGTCACTTGGTTCATCTCTTATGTGCTCACTTTGCGTGTTTCGTGTATCAATTTGTTGTCCTTGCATGTTGCGTAACTGTGATGCAACACAAGGAACAACAACTTGAGTAGAAACACTGGGTGTGGGGATACCAACTTGAGTAGAAGTACTCACTGTGGATCTTTCATTTTGCAATTCTGCAATATCCACCTTTCGTGATTCCCCACTCCCACTGAGCTGACCATTTTCAATGAACCGAGCATTACCAGACTCAACTATTCTAGTACTATGGTTAGGGCAGTAGAACCTGTACCCTTTAGACTTTTCAGGATAGCCAATGAAGTGACCACTGATGGTTCTTGCATCAAGCTTTCCTTCATGTGGATTATAAATCCTTACTTCCGCTGAACAACCCCAAACGTGAAGGTGTCTTAAACTGGGTTTCCTACCTGTCCATAACTCGTAGGGAGTCTTAGGGACAGCCTTACTAGGAACCCTGTTCAGCAGATATGCTGCAGTCCTTAATGCATGCATCCACAAGGATAAAGGTACAGTACTGTAACTCAACATACTCCTAACCATATCCATAAGTGTGTGATTCCGCCTTTCCGCTACACCATTCTGTTGTGGTGTACCAGGCATTGTGTACTGTGCACATATGCCTCGACTTTCAAGAAACTTTGCAAATGGACCAGGACATTGTCCACTTTCATTGAATTTTCCATAATATTCACCACCCCTGTCTGACTTAATCACTTTTACTTTTCTATCTAACTGCCTCTCCACTTCGTTAATAAACACCTCCAGGGTGTTTACTGACTGGGACTTTTCATGCAATAGATATAAGTAACAGTACCGTGAGTAGTCATCTATAAATGTGATGAAATATTTCTCACCACCCCATGTGGGAATATCAAAAGGGCCACATATATCGGTGTGTATTAATTCTAAAGGCTCACTACTTCTCATGGCTAGGTTCTTTGATATGTGTCTTGTTTGTTTTCCTTTTATACAATCAACACACACTTCCCAATCAGAAAAATCCAATTGAGGTAGGATATCACTTTTCACCAACCTCAATAACCTTTCTTTGGATATATGACCCAATCTTTGATGCCATAAGAAAGCAGAACTATCATTACGCATATTACGTTTGTTACCTATACTATGCTCAACAAGAAATAGAGAATCAGCATACATAGCATCAAGATTAAGACGATACAAATCATCAACCAAAGTACCAGATCCATAATAGTACGAATGTCTATACAATGAAAATGCACCGTTTCCAATCTTGAAATTAAATCCTTCTTTATCCAACTTTGCAACAGAAATCAAATTTCTAGCACATTCAGGAACATAGAGACACTTTTCTAGATCCAGGTGACACTTAGTGTCCAAGATCAATCTGTACGTCCCAATTCCCACTATTCAAGCCTTCATTCTGTTTCCCATGTAAAAGAACTTCTCAGTTCCTGTTATGGGCTGGATTGAAAGGAATCCCTGCATAATATGTGACACATGAGTAGTTGCTCCAGAGTCTAACCACCAAGTATTGTTGGGTACTTCAATAACGTTTGATTCAAAACATACTGATATACAGTACATACCTTTCTTTTCGAACCAAGCTTTCCTTTTTGGGCAATCCTTCTTGAAGTGACCCATCCTTTTACAGAAGAAGCATTTCTGATCCTTTTGGATCTGACCTCCAATGACTTTTATAGAGGCCTTGTCCTTCTTCTTACCCTTCCGGTATGGTTTAGACTTACTACTGCTAGCCTCATTGCGAACAGTGAGATGAATGGAGTGATCCCTCATCTTCTTTAATCTCCCTTCTTCCTGAACCAGCATGGCCTTAATTTCTTGAAAGTTCCATTTCTCTTTAATAGTGTTATAATTCACTTGGAACTGGCCAAATTCAGGAGGCAGTGAGTTGATGATGAATTGAACCAAAAAGGATTCACTCACATCCATTCCCATCGTTCTTAACTTTGCTGCTAGGTTAGCCATACTAGTCACATGATCATGAATGGGCTGTGACCAATCAAATTTCTTGGTCGTCAGCTCACTCATTAGGGTTCCTACGATGGATTTGTCAGCTATGTCTGACTGAGAATATTCTTTAATTCTCACCATAAATTCCCTTGCATATTCGGTCTTAGGCATTGATGGCTTGACATTTTCAGCCATCGTCATTCGCATCAAATTCAGACTCAGCCTATTAGACCGTACCCAAGCCTCATGAAAAGACTTATCGGATTCTGTACTGGTCTCTGTAATGGCTGCAGGCCTTTTATCCGTGATGACCGCTAGGTCTAAGCCCAAAACGCCCAAATGAAACTGAATATGCTCAGACCATTCTGCATAGTTCAGCCCATTGAATTTGATCATTGCATTGCCTAGGGCGAAAACGTTGTTGTAGGCTGCAAACATGATCCAAATTTACACATTAATGCTTTGAGCAAACTTTGATGGATTCAGATACATGCATTACAAACTTTGATTATGTATTTAAGTCCACCTTTGGGTGATCCTCAAATACATAACTTTAATCAATAATGATGCTAATTAAATATACTTTAATAGATCAATCAATCATACTAGAGTGAAACATGAATGTTATCTTTGGACATACAATCATGTTTACTCAGTATATCAATTAATCCCCTTTAGTGTTATTAATTATAGGCAATGATCCATCTTTGGATGATCTCCTAGCTTTATAATTAATAACTACAATTGTTCATGTACAACCTTTTATTAGCATCAAAATGAACAATTGAAATTTACGGTCATTCAAATTTTTCAAACTAAGCCACTTTGGTGACTAACAAGTTTTCAAAATTTTAATTTTCCATTCTGTGGGAGTTGACACAGGCCAACACACTGGCAGCGCATTTTTCCCGTAGTCGGCTTATACCTTACGCCGATAACCACTCGTGATACTAACGACAACTACAAGCGACACAGGGTCCAGTGGCCGCCGCACTTTTCCAGCCAGCGGTCTCCGGCAGTGTAGGACTCCGGCCGGAGCTCCTCCCACGCTGGCCAACCCTGCCGGCACCGCCCGGATCCCTCAGCCGGGCCTCTGCCGTGCCCAGTAGGCCGATCGGGTCCTGGCTACGTGCGCTCACCGGTGGCCCCTCGGCCCCGGTCGGGTCGCGCTTCTCCGGTGGCCCCTTCGGCCCCGGTCGCGTCGCGCTTCGCCGGTGGCCCCTCGGCCCCGGTCGGGTCGCGCTTCTCCTGTGGCCCCTCGGTCCCAGTCGCCTCGCACTCGCCGGTGACCCCTTCGGCCCGGTAGCCTCGCGTTCGTCGGTGGCCCGTTCGGCCTCGGTCGGATCGCGCTCGCCGGTGGCCCTTTCGGCCCCGGTCGGATCGGGCTTGCCGGTGGCCCTTTCGGCCCCGGTCGGCTCGCGTTCGTCGGTGGCCCTTTCGGCCTCGGTCGGATCGGCTTGCCGGTGGCCCTTTCGGCCCCGGTCGGATCGGGCTTGTCGGTGGCCCTTTCAGCCCCGGTCGGTTCGGGTTTCGGCCGGTGCCCCTTTCAGCCCCTGATCGGGTCGTTCCGGTTGGGCCAATCTGGCTACCCCGATCTGGCTACCCCGGTTTGGCTACTCCTGTGACGCGCAGAAACACAGCGCTCACCGGGGTTCCTTTCGCCGTACCCGGATCAATTTAGATCCCGGCGGCACTAACCTTTTCTTTCATGCGCCTGTTCCGTCCAGCACAACAGGGAAAACGAAAACAACAACGCAGTATTCGCAAAACATGCTCTGATACCAATTGATGAATAAAATTTAAACTATAATAAAACGATACTTTTCTGAATTTTCATTTGCGAAAATTCAATTACCACAATACAGGATCTTTAAGCGAATACTAGCAAATGAACTGTAAGGAATCGACGTACCATCCATGTCGGTTCCTTCGTCGGAGGTGAAGATCTCTTTACCGATCCGTGTCTGAGAAGATTTCACCTTTCCTTTTCGGATTCTTTCCTTTCGCGTCTTCCTGCCTTTTCCGTCTCTCTCTCTCTCTCAATTTTCTCCGACTCCTCCCTTTCCTTTTCTGATTTTCTCAAAAATGGCTGAGAGAGTTACGGGAAAACTTAATGATAACGTTTATATCCCTTCCATAATAGTTATCATTAATTAGGAATTAATACCATAATTAAATCGTTATCATTAATTAGGAATTAATACCCTAATTAAATCATTAATTAGGGAATTAATATCCTAATTAAAAACGTTACCTTTTCCTTCCGCAACGTTTATGATTTAATTAGAAATTATCCCTCTTTTCCGATAACAATTATTCTACCCGTAATCGTTATCTATTTCCCGTAACAATTATCTTTAAATAGGGAGAGTGGAGGGATTTTAAACCCAATGACCCAAATTGCCTTTATGCCCAACCGACCATCATATTAGACCTTTTATATTGGGTCATACTTTAAATAATAAGGGTCACTCATATTAATTAATTTAACAGAAACTCCCAAAATTAGATGACAAGACCTTCACATTCTTTTCTAAGAGCCCAAACAATGAACATGCCTTTTGTTGAGTTGCATAGCTCAAATTGCTACTAGACAATAAGATTCAACACATATACATAAAAGGGACGTCTCAATCATTTTTACATCTTCACACGAATCACTAAAAGCCCAACTAAACCTTTTGCAAAAGTGAAATTAGGCTCTCTTTTATTGTCACAGAAAACCACGCTACCATATCTATATTGATCTTATTAGATCCATGAGCATGTAGTTTCCATCTAGCTTGATTTTGTCGTGGTAACGTTGGTTGTTACAGTAGTGTTGCCCCTCACTTATAGTCCATATGAAGCTTGAAAGCCCATATCAGCCAACACGTTTGATCAATTTGCTTCCTCCTTATTAGTAGCAATTTCCTTCTCCTTTATAAAGGCCAAACTATCAAGGCTGCCACTTTTATAAATTCATTATCATTAGTTTCCAATAGCGACCTGAGCTAGTTGACCAACTCACTTTGCATGCTACCCCATACCCATAAGTTAAGGGGGCTAGGAAACCATAACCTTACTACTTGCGAACAATGAATTAATGCATGAGAAATTGTCTTAATCTTTCTTCCAAATCTTGTACAGTCACGATTAATAATCAATCCTTCATTTGCTAAATTATCACACCACACCATAAAGGGAGTGTTTCTTAGGCACTATTTTGATAGGTGCTGCAATAGCCTTTATGTAGTGATTTTTAAGGTTATTGCTGCGGAAAAAAAAAAAATCACTGCACTAAAGGTTTAACACAGCAGTTCTTAGTATCAATAGCAACGATTTTTCATAATTTTGTATTGCACTTCATAGTTACATAGGCAAAAATCTTGAGTCATAAAAGCAACGGTTTTGAGATTCAAAGGCAACGATTTTTAGATCCAAATGCAATGGTTTTTAGATTCAAAAACAGCAGTTGTGTAATCTAAAAGCAACAATTTTGAGTAATAAAGATAACGATTTTGAAATTTAAAAACAGTAATTTTGAGATATAAAGGCAGCAGTTTTCAGTATTAAATGTAGCAATTTTGAAACTTAAAAGACAGTGGTTTTAAAGTAGTAGTTTTGCAATTTAAAGGCAACAATGTTTAGAACCAAAGGCAGCATTTTTGGGACCTAATGGCAATGATTGTGTTTCCTATAAGTAGCAATTTTGAAACTTAAAGACAACGAATTTGAATATTAAAGGCAATAGTTTTGTAGTTTAAAGACAGTAGTTGAACCATAAAGCACTGGTTTTAAGACCTAATGCAGCATTTTTAAACCTAATAACGTAAAATTGACATTCAATTTTTAAAATAATAATTATTTTATCTATTCATCAATCATTTAAACAAATATAAAAAATCTACAATATAAAAATTGTAAAAATAATATCATCATGTGCACATATTTAATATAGTTTACAAGAAAATCAACTAATCAAATAAGAGATTTGGTCCACAACATATCTCCTTAACAGCATTGAGTGCCATCAACACTGTCATCATCCTACAAAAAATAAAACAATTGAGTGATTATATTAAACATGTGCACCTTTGAACATTAAAAATATGAAATATGAGTTCTAACAATGAAAGGTATAGCCAACCAATAAAATTGTGTAAGTGGTATTTGCAAATCAAGTAACAAATAGTATATGTCTCTGGTATTATGCCAAAGTCTGAGAATTGTATATAAATGTTGCCTCATCACCTGACGAGAATCAACACCGGTGCACGCCATATTTAAGGGTGACTCGCTGGCTGAGTTTGAATAAATTTAAACTATAATAAAACGATACTTTTCTGAATTTTCATTTGTGAAAATTTATATACCACAATACAGGATCTTTAAGCGAAGTACTTAGCAAGAACTGTAAGGATCGGACGTACCGTCCATGTCGGTTCCTTCGTCGGAGGTTGAAGATCCTTTACCGATCCGTGTGCCTGAGAATTTCGCCTTTCACTTTTTCGGATTCTTTCCTTCCGCGTTTTCCTGCCTTGTCGTCTCTCATCTTTATCTCTCTTTTCTCCGACTCTGTCCCTTTCCCTTTCTGATGTCTCTGATGGCTGAGAGAGTTCACGGGAAACTTACATGATAACGTTTATATCCCTTCCATAATGGTTATCATTAATTAGGAATTAATACCATAATTAAATCGTTATCATTAATTAGGAATTAATACCCTAATTAAATCATTAATTAGGGAATTAATATCCTAATTAAAACGTTACCTTTTCCTTCCGCAACGTTTACGATTTAATTAGAAATTATCCCTCTTTTCCGATAACAATTATTCTACCCGTAATCGTTATCTATTTCTCGTAACAATTATCTTTAAATAGGGAGAGTGGAGGGATTTTAAACCCAATGACCCAAATTGCCATTATATCCAACCGACCATCATATTGGACCTTTTATATTGGGCCATACTTTAAAATAACAAGGGTCATTCATGTTAATTAATCTAACAATCTCCCACTTGGCTCTTGTTATGATTTGATGAATCAACAACAAATAAGTGTGCACAATCCTTAAAGATCATCAAACCACAATACTTGATTGAATTAAAATGATTGGATCATGGCGGTCACATGTCCTTTGGCGACATGATTCCTTCCATGTATCACATGATCATTATAATTCATAATAACCTAACTGAGGAACGATGAAACTTTAATTGTCATTTCCGAACATGCCACTAGTTATCTCACAACTGTAATTGTATACAACCAAATGGAGATAACAGAGTGTAAACAAAACCATAACTTTAATTGAATTCACGAGTGTTACATTAATATGAGCAATACATAATATTGGCTTTTATGAGAATGCGGACCTATCCAAAATGCCCATCCCTTCAACATGTCCAGTAAATGTTTTCGGTGGCAAACCTTTAGTTAATGGGTCCGCTATCATCAATTCAGTACCAATGTGCTCAATAGACACTCTACGGTTTTGTACTTCTTCCTTAACAGATAGATATTTCAAATCCATATGTTTCGCACCTTTAGAATACCTATCATTCTTAGAGAAGAAAACAGCTGCGGAATTATCACAATAAATTCTTAACGGCTTTTCTATACTGTCGACCAAACCAAGCCTTAAGATAAAATTCCGCAACCATAATGCATGAACAGTAGCCTCAAAGCATGCTACAAATTCAGCTTCCATAGTGGAAGTAGCAATGACAGACTGCTTCCCACTTTTCCAGGAAACCGCTCCTCCAGCCAGGAGGAACACGTAACCAAATGTAGATTTCCTCGAGTCTACACATCCAGCATAATCTGAATCCGAGTAGCCTACTATCTCAAGATGACTTGATCTTTTATAAGTAAGCATATGATTCTTGGTGCCTTGTAAGTACCTCAGTACTTTCTTTCCAGCTTTCCAATGATCTATTCCAGGATTACTTTGATATCGGCCAAGCATTCCAACAGCGAAACTAATATCTGGCCGAGTGCATGTTTGAGCATACATCAAACTTCCAACCAATGATGCATAGGGAATGGATTCCATTGATTTTCGTTCCAAATCATTCTTTGGACATTGCAATTCACTGAACTTATCCCCTTTCTGAATTGGAACTATTCCTGTAGAGCAATTTTCCATTCTAAATCTCTCTAATACTTTATTGATATAGCCTTTCTGAGACAATCCCAACAATCCTTGTGATCTATCACGGAATATCTCTATTCCTATCACATAGGATGCCTCAATCATATCTTTCATTTCAAAAGTTTCAGAGAGAAATTTCTTAACATCATGTAACAAACTCATGTCATTAGCAGCCAATAGGATGTCATCGACATATAGGACTAATATAATGAACTTGCTCCCACTGACCTTCATATAGATACACCGATCAACGGTGTTCTCTACAAAACCATACGACGTAATGGTATCATTAAACTTAATATACCATTGTCGGGAAGCTTGTTTCAGTCCATATATCGATTTCTTTAATTTACACACCAAACTTTCCTGCCCTGTGGTTATGAAACCTTCAGGTTGGTCCATATACACTTCCTCTTCTAAGTCTCCATTCAGAAAGGCGGTCTTTACATCCATTTGGTGGAGCTCCAGGTCATATTGAGCCACCAAAGCCATAATGATTCTTAAGGAGTCTTTCTTAGATACTGGAGAGAAAGTCTCCTTATAGTCAATGCCATCCTTTTGAGTGTAACCTTTGGCAACAAGTCTGGCTTTGTACCTTTCGATGTTGCCTTTTGAGTTTCGCTTGGTCTTAAAGACCCATTTACAGCCAACTCGTTTTGATCCTTCAGGCAACTCTACTAATTCCCAGACTTGATTTACATCCATCGATTTCAACTCTTCCTTCATGGCATTCAACCACTTTTTAGAATCATTACAATCCATGGCTTGATTAAATGAGACTGGATCTTTATCAATGCTTAATTCCGATTCATGCTCAAGCGAGTAAACCACATAATCATTCGATACAGCTGACCTTTTCTGTCTTGTAGACCTCCGTAATGCTATATCTGGTGGCATCGCTTGTTCATTCGAAATTTGTACATTGTCACTTGGTTCATCTCTTATGTGCTCACTTTGCGTGTTTCATGTATCAATTTGTTGTCCTTGCATGTCACGTGACTGTGATGCAACAAAAGGAGCAACAACTTGAGTAGAAACACTGGGTGTGGGGATACCAACTTGAGTAGGGGTACTCAGTGTGGATCTTTCATTTTGCAATTCTGTAATATCCACTTTTCGTGATTCCCCACTCCCACTGAATTGACCATTTTCAATGAACCGAGCATTACCAGACTCAACTATTCTAGTACTATGGTTAGGGCAGTAGAACCTGTACCCTTTAGACTTTTCAGGATAGCCAATGAAGTGACCACTGATGGTTCTAGCATCAAGCTTTCCTTCATGTGGATTATAAATCCTTACTTCCGCTGAACAACCCCAAACGTGAAGGTGTCTTAAACTGGGTTTCCTACCTGTCCATAACTCGTAGGGAGTCTTAGGGACAACCTTACTAGGAACCCTGTTCAGCAGATATGCTGCAGTCCTTAATGCATGCATCCACAAGGATAAAGGTACAGTACTGTAACTCAACATACTCCTAACCATATCCATAAGTGTGCGATTCCGCCTTTCCGCTACACCATTCTGTTGTGGTGTACCAGGCATTGTGTACTGTGCACATATGCCTCGACTTTCAAGAAACTTTGCAAATGGACCAGGACATTGTCCACTTTCATTGAATTTTCCATAATATTCACCACCCCTGTCTGACTTAATCACTTTTACTTTTCTATCTAACTGCCTTTCCACTTCGTTAATAAACACCTCCAGGGTGTTTACTGACTGAGACTTTTCATGCAGTAGATATAAGTAACAGTACCGTGAGTAGTCATCTATAAATGTGATGAAATATTTCTCACCACCCCATGTGGGAATATCAAAAGGGCCACATATATCGGTGTGTATTAATTCTAAAGGCTCACTACTTCTCATGGCTGGGTTCTTTGATATGTGTCTTGTTTGTTTTCCTTTTATACAATCAACACACACTTCCCAATCAGCAAAATCCAATTGAGGTAGGATATCACTTTTCACCAACCTCAATAACCTTTCTTTGGATATGTGACCCAATCTTTGATGCCATAAGAAAGCAGAACTATCATTATGCATATTACGTTTGTTACTTATACTATGCTCAACAAGAAATAGAGAATCAGCATACATAGCATCAAGATTAAGACGATACAAATCATCAACCAAAGTACCAGATCCATAATAGTACGAATGTCTATACAATGAAAATGCACCGTTTCCAATCTTGAAATTAAATCCTTCTTTATCCAACTTTGCAACAGAAATCAAATTTCTAGCACATTCAGGAACATAGAGACACTTTTCTAGATCCAGGTGACACTTAGTGTCCAAGATCAATCTGTACGTCCCAATTCCCGCTATTCGCGCTTTCATTCTGTTTCCCATGTAAAGGAACTTCTCAGTTCCTGTTATGGGCTGGATTGAAAGGAATCCCTGCATAATATGTGACACATGAGTAGTAGCTCCAGAGTCTAACCACCAAGTATTGTTGGGTACTTCAATTACGTTTGATTCAAAACATACTGATATACAGTACATACCTTTCTTTTCGAACCAAGCTTTCCTTTTTGGGCAATCCTTCTTGAAGTGACCCATCCTTTTACAGAAGAAGCATTTCTGATCCTTTTGGATCTGACCTCCAGTGACTTTTATAGAGGTCTTGTCCTTCTTCTTACCCTTCCGGTATGGTTTAGACTTACTACTGCTAGCCTCATTGCGAACAGTGAGATGAATGGAGTGATCCCTCATCTTCTTTAATCTCCCTTCTTCCTGAACCAGCATGGCCTTAATTTCTTGAAAGTTCCATTTCTCTTTAATAGTGTTATAATTCACTTGGAACTGGCCAAATTCAGGAGGCAGTGAGTTGATGATGAATTGAACCAAAAAGGATTCACTCACATCCATTCCCATCGTTCTTAACTTTGCTGCTAGGTTAGCCATACTTGTCACATGATCATGAATGGGCTGTGACCAATCAAATTTCTTGGTCGTCAGCTCACTCATTAGGGTTCCTACGATGGATTTGTCAGCTATGTCTGACTGAGAATATTCTTTAATTCTCACCATAAATTCCCTTGCATATTCGGTCTTAGGCATTGATGGCTTGACATTTTCAGCCATCGTCATTCGCATCAAATTCAGACTCAGCCTATTAGACCGTACCCAAGCCTCATGAAAAGACTTATCAGATTCTGTACTGGTCTCTGTAATGGCTGCAGGCCTTTTGTCCGTGATGACCGCTAGGTCTAAGCCCAAAACGCCCAAATGAAACTGAATATGCTCAGACCATTCTGCATAGTTCAGCCCATTGAATTTGATCATTGCATTGCCTAGGGCGAAAACGTTGTTGTAGGCTGCAAACATGATCCAAATTTACACATTAATACTTTGAGCAAACTTTGATGGATTCAAATACATACATTACAAACTTTGATCATGTATTTAAGTCCACCTTTGGGTGATCCTCAAACACATAATTTTAATCAATAACGATGCTAATTAAATATACTTTAATAGATCAATCAATCATACTAGAGTGAAACATGAATGTTATCTTTGGATATACAATCATGTTTACTTAGTATATCAATCAATCCCCTTCAGTGTTATTAATTATAAGCAATGATCCATCTTTGGATGATCTCCTAACTTTATAATTAATAACTCCAATTGTTCATGTATAACCTTTTATTAGCATCAAAATGAACAATTTGAAATTCATGATCATTTAAATTTTTTCAAACCAGGCCACTTTGGTGACTAACAAGTTTTCAAAATTTTAATGTTCCATTCTGTGGGAGTTGACACAGGTCAATACTGGCAACGCATTTTGCCCATAGTCGGCTTATGCCTTACGCCGATACCCACCTGCGATTCAAACGACAACTGCGAGCGACACAGGATCCGGTGGCCGGCGCACTATTCCGGCCAACAGTCTCCGGCAACGCAGATTCCGGCCGGAGCTCCTCCCACGCCGGCCAACCCTGCCGGCACCGCCCGGATCCCTCAGCCGGGCCTCTGTCGCGGCCAGCAGGCCGATCGGGTCCCGGCCACGTGCGCTCGCCGGTGGCCCCTCGGCCCCGGTCGGGTCGCGCTTCTCCGGTGGCCCCTCGGCCCCAGTCGCCTCGCGCTCGCCGGTGACCCCTTCGGCCTCGGTCGGATCGCACTCGCCGGTGGCCCTTTCGGCCCCGGTCGCCTCGCGCTCGTCGGTGGCCCGTTCGGCCTCGGTCGGATCGCGCTCGCCGGTGGCCCTTTCGGCCCCGGTCGCCTCGCGCTCATCGGTGGCCCTTTCGGCCCCGGCCGCTTCGGGTTTCGGCCGGTGCCCCTTTCAGCCCCTGATCGGGTCGTTCCGGCTGGGCCAATCTGACTACCCCGATCTGGCTACCCAGGTTTGGCTACCCCTGTGACACGCATAAACACGGCGCTCACCGGGGTTCCTTTCGCCATACCCGGATCGATTTGGATCCCGGCGGCACCAACCTTTTTCTTTCATGCGCCGTCCGTCCAGCACAACAGGAAAAACGAAAACAACAACGCAGTATTCGCAAAACATGCTCTGATACCAATTGTTGAATAAAATTTAAACTATAATAAAACGATACTTTTCTGAATTTTCATTTGTGAAAATTTAATTACCACAATACAGGATCTTTAAGCGAATACTAGCAAGAACTGTAAGGAATCGACGTACCGTCCATGTCGGTTCCTTCGTCGGAGGTGAAGATCTCTTTACCGATCCGTGTCTGAGAAGATTTCGCCTTTCCTTTTCGGATTCTTTCCTTTCGCGTCTTCCTGCCTTTTCCGTCTCTCTCTCTCTCTTTTCTCCGACTCTTCCCTTTCCTTTTCTGATTTCTCTGATGGCTGAGAGAGTTACGGGAAAACTTAATGATAACGTTTATATCCCTTCCATAATGGTTATCATTAATTAGGAATTAATACCATAATTAAATCGTTATCATTAATTAGGAATTAATACCCTAATTAAATCATTAATTAGGGAATTAATATCCTAATTAAAACGTTACCTTTTCCTTCCGCAACGTTTACGATTTAATTAGAAATTATCCCTCTTTTCCGATAACAATTATTCTACCCGTAATCGTTATCTATTTCTCGTAACAATTATCTTTAAATAGGGAGAGTGGAGGGATTTTAAACCCAATGACCCAAATTGCCATTATATCCAACCGACCATCATATTGGACCTTTTATATTGGGCCATACTTTAAAATAACAAGGGTCATTCATGTTAATTAATCTAACATGCCCCACTTGCGTCTTGGACAGTGAAGATAAGTGAATTAACAACAGACCCGATGGCAATTGTAATGGCCTTAATGTCCTCATCTTTTGGGATCTGAAAGCTCCAATTGTCCGCGTCAAGATCTCTGCCCCGCGGCCTTAGCTTGATGACAGGTTCTGCGTTAGCCTGCACATGCAGTATAAAATTATGCATGGGTGCACGTGCATCAAATTAGATATCTTATTTGAATCTCTCTCCCTCTCTTTCTCTCACAAAAAAAAAAAAAAAAACTTAATTAAGACTTTATGAGTTTGAGAAAACATTGTACCTTTGCCATAGGTATTGTATATCTGCCTTTGTGAATGTGGGAGGGGTGATATGTTGTTGAAGAAGAACATCCCTGACCTGAGGGGTTGAATTTATGAGCGACTATGGGTGGCATAGAGGCATGCTGTTGATAGCTTTGAAACATATGCAAAGACATACGACATGTGAAAATGACACTCGTAACCAATCATGAGACCAAAGAGCTTTCAATGAGGAATACATACTTTTATTTTAAGAATAACATGGTGATCATAATATTTAATTACAAAACATTAGTTAACTTAATAATTATAAAATTGTTCCATTTTTCTTGCCTCTTTAGCTATGTTAAGTGGGCAGGAACATTGATGCAATATGACACAAAGATAAAAATACATGTATTCTTAAAATGTTAAAAGATTAAAATTAAGAGGTGAGTACCATAGTAAAATACATATTAAATAGAATATACAGGCATATATAAATATTTTAAATGAATTTAAAATTTTTTCAATATATAATTTACAAAAATTATTATGTTATTTTATATTGTAAATATTATTTTTGTTAAGAACTTTAAAGTAACATATTATAGTTGAATGCAACATGATAATTTAAATAATATAAATGAAAGTAACTAGTATAATTACTTAAATAAAAGATATTTATTGATTATAATTTTTATCGCCAAATTATTTGTTTCTTGAGAAAGATTATTATTTGTATTACCTTTAAGATACACTAATTAGAAGCATTTAACGAGTATATTAAAAATATTTTATATGTGTATAACAAGTGTTTGCCATGTGCCTTAAATGTGTTCAACACTTATGCTTGATGTTTTTTTTTTTTGTATTGTTTTTATAAGACACATTTTGATATATATGAGATTTGTCAAATGAATATCCTATCTGATATATGTGTCTAATATGAGCACGAATCATTTTTAGAGTTTGTGCTTTAGAGCTCCTCTTACATCCAAATTTTATTTTTGGTCTTTTAGCTCTTTAAGCATAGACTTTAGATTTTTTTTTTTTTCTGTTTTTCAAAGAGAAAGCAAGTTACATCATTTTTTGTGTTACAAATTCCCACCATTTTCTTTCTTACTGTGTTTTTTTTTTCTTTTAAAATTCTGCTAAACAATCAAGCCTTTCCTTTCCCACTGTAAGCAATTTCTTTGACAAATATAATTTGATCTTTTCACTAATTAGCAACTTAGAAATTTAAGTTAAGTAATTAAGTCAAAATATTAAAAAAAAATTATGAATAGTATGATCGAATTTGATGTTCTCCTAAGACTTTGAGAGGAAAAGGAAAGTTATTAAATAATAACTTTATTAGACATATAAAGATGCAATAAAAAGATTTGCCTGTTACAAAACTAAGCGCATTAATGGATACTAGAATAAAAAGATACTTATTAGATGTTTTTTTCTTTAAAGTCACTTATTTGGTGTTGAAAATATCAATTGCACTCAATTTTACTTATGTTTTTATTCTAGTATATTTGATTGTGTGTATTCTTTGTGTATATCTAAGCAACGGATCTACAAGTAAATTTTTGACATAAAGTGCCAATATGTAGTGCAAAGTTATAAGTAAAGATATAAATTTTTGGAAAGCTTAAGGGACACAAGAAATAAAGGCAAACATAGAATATGGAGATAAAAATTTATTAAATAATATTAAAGTAATATTTGATTTAATGTATAGACATTAAAGTTAACATGTCTATCTTATACCACTTGAAATGAGAATTTATTGGTAATTTAACATGTTTTTATCCAACCTTAGTTCATACCCCTCCTTTAAGGTGAGTGAAACTGAGAGTTTTAAATTCAATACGTCATAATAGAGTTGGGGAAGACCCAATTGAAGTTATCATTGTAAGAGTGGTGAATCCAGAGAGGATGAATTAGAAAGCAACAAGTGACTCCTAAATTAGACTGCAAGAATAATAATTAACATCCTTACAATGCTTTTTTTTTCTTTTTTGAGTGAAAAAATTTCTTATCTTAAAAATCAACATATTTAACTCTTTATACCATCTCTGTGTGGAGAAGGGAAGAGTTATGAATTTTAGTGGACAAAGAAACTAAAGGAGTTTGGAACCAAGAAGGAAGCCAAGAAAAATCAAACATGGGACCTTGTACCATCTCTTTCAACCTATAAGCCTATTAGTTGCAAATAGGTCTTTCGTGTCAAACTTTGTGCAGATGGCTCCCTTGAACAATACAAGGCTAGATTAGTCGCAAAGGGCTTTCATCAATAACAAGGAATCGATTATAATAAAACCTTTAACCCAGTGGTTAAACATATCATAGTTCACACAGTCCTCGTGATTGCATTCTTTAGGGGTTGGCAACTGTGACAACTTGATGTTAAGAATGTCTTTCTCCACGGTCATATAACTGAAGAAATATTGATGGATCAACCACCAGGTTTTGTTGATCCCCACCATCCCCATGACATCTACCATCTAAAACAGTCTCTTTATAATCTAAAACAAGTACCCCGTGCCAAGCACCAACATCTTAATAATTTTCTCATCTCTATTGGTTTTATAGCTTCTTTAGCTAACTCATCATTGTTCATACTGCATATAGCACAATACAATATCTTCCTGCTCGTCTATGTTGACAACATAATTCTTATAAGATCTCTTACAACACCAACTCTTTTCAAATGGTATTCTTCTTCACTAGGCAAGATATTCAACCGATCTTCTCACATAAGCAAAAATGTAGGATGTGAAACCTGTCACTACACCCTATGTTGTTGGCTCAGATATTTCATCTATCCATTGTGGTGAGTTATTTTCAAATCTGACACTTTATCGTAGCACTATGGGAGCATCACAATATCTTACTCTCACTTGGTCCGACATTGTCTTTGCTGTCAACTTTGTTTGTCAATATATGCATGCACCCATGGAGATCCATTGGCAGTTTGTCAAACACATACTACACTTTATTCGTGGCACGTAACATCATGGCATCCTCTTTACCTGTAACAACAATTTGCATCTCCATGATTTTTCAGATGTAGGTTGGGTTGGAGACCACAACACTAGATGATCAGTTGGTAGTTTTGGCATATTCCTTGACTCCAATCTCATCTCATAGTTCTCGTAAGCAACAAACCGTCGCCCGATCCAGCATAAAGGTTGAATTCAAAAGCTTACCTGACACAATTGCTGAACTCATTTGGATTGAGTCTCTTTTACATGATTTTGGTGTCTTTTGGCAAGGTCCTTCGGTTCTTTAGTGTGACAACATCTCTACCATCTATCTAACAGGGAACCCCATCTTTTATGCTCAAACAAAAATGTAGAAATTGATTACCACTTTGTATATGAACGAATTGCCAAAACTCAATTACATATTCAGTACATCTCCACTATAGACCAACCTACCAATATCTTCACTAAAGGGCTCTCTATGGCTCACTTTCAACTTTTGCAATCCAAACTTACTGTCCAATCCGCCACATTAGCTTGTCAAGGGGTGTTCAAGGAATCGATCATGTGTACATTTTAGAGGAAATTAAAATTTGATAATAGAATATTTCATTCAGTTTTATTTGAATAATTTTTTTGCCTATGTTGGCAGCTAAGTCTATTTTATATTAATTGATCTAGTGAAATTACTAATTTTCTCAATTCAAATTATATTTGCAAATGTCATATTTTATAAAATAAGATAACTCTATATTTATCATGAAACATGTGCTGAAACTTAAATTCAATGACCCTACACACGAATTGTTTTTTTTTTTTTGGCTGTACTACCAGCACGCACCAACGTTGCAAAAAACAATCACTTTTCTGTTGTATGAGTTTTTTGTTTTGCAACAAAAAAAATAAATAAATAAAATAATATATATATATTATTAATCTTATAGAATTATATTAGAGAATATTGTTATTATTTTAATTTAATTATCACGTATATAATGAGGTTAGAAAACCTACTATCCTTTATGTTTGGGGAGGGCGGCAATCCCTGGATTCGAACTCAGGGGCAAATAAGCCACTCAATAAGTCGAATGGCGTCAATAAATAATTATAACGTGCACCACTCATTAGCCATTAGGCCATCTCATTTATAAAGTGAAGATTGGTCAATTACATTAAGAAAGCTCACCCCTAATTCAAACTAAGCATTCTAGCCATACTAGAAGTCTTCAATTTGGGTTTTGGAATGTTATGTTCATTCATCAACCAATAAAACAACAAAAAATTCTTCATGATGAAGAGTTCCAATGCCTCAGGCTTGAAAACAACACCCATTTTCATATTCATCTGCCCACAAAAGAAGAAGACCGGCCATTTAAGCACACAACGGATTCAGTTTCAAACAATGTCTATTACCTGGCAAGGAACTAACAAAGCTGCAAGACGGGCCAGCTCTCCCGCTCGCCAATCCAACAAGACAGATAGCCAAGGATAAATATAGCATCTGAGTCACAAACCAGAGTCTTATGTCATGAATTCAGATTGGCTTAGCTAAAATAGGTTACAAGGACACATGGTCAAGGTATAGGATTCAATCGCTAGTCTTTCCACCGTAACAACAACAACAACAACAACAACAAAAGAAAAAGAAAAAAAAAAAGACTTACTCTAAATTTATGAAACTAATCTGACAAGACAATGACACAGGTATTACCCCATAACAGTTTGGTTTAGTTGAGTATGGACAATTTTGTTTATCTTGACTTTCTTCTATCCCGTTTTATCTGCGGAGTGAGATGTTTTTATTACAATAATTTTTGAATGTTTGCTCGGTTTCGATAGATGGTGGGTGATCGGGTAAAAGTGTGTATTTTGCTATTCACTGTGTTTGTGTGTAGATTTCCAAGAACTAATGTTTGGTGAGTTCGCGTTATTTTTAATTATTCCATCTATGTCGAATGGTCTTGTTGCAGACGCTATCCGGCAATTTTACTTTCCATTTATTAATATTAGTCTGCTGGAGAATGGGCAGCATGATAGAAATTTGTGGATCAAACGCCTATCAAGGTTCATTTTATCACCGTTTTACAACGTCAGGCCCAGTCTTTCGTCCACCGACTTTAATTTTCTTGTATATATATTTTTTGATAAAATGACACCCAGGCCCAGTCTCCAACCGACTTTCATTCCTCTGTATTGTAGAAAAAAACAGAGGGTACAATGAGAAAAGTGAAAAATTTTGGGCCACCAAAAATCAATTGTTTTCTTGCACTCCGTTATTTCTTGTGCAGACTTCTCAGTGAGTGTTCACTGCAGTACCCGTGACTAAGAAATGGGCCAATCCACAAGCTTCCAACTAATGTGGTTTTTTATAATTTCTTATGAATGATTGAGCATGTCTAGGCCCAAATTTAGTCAGCTTGACCCTAGCAAGTCAAGGTCAAGGTCAAAAACAAAAATGTCGATGGTGCCTGCCAGCTGCCATACAAACCAATTTTCCAAGATAGAACCCGAAGAAAACGAAGAGGGAAGACTTGACTGTTGATTGAGAATCCGCTTTCTAACCGATGTGCTTTTCTATAATTTCTTATGGATGTCTGAGCTTGTCTAGGCCCAAATTTACGCGGCTTGACCCAAGCAGGTCAAGGTCCTGGTCAAAAACTAAAAAGTTGATGGTACCTGCCAGCTGCCGTGCAAACCAATTTTCCATGAGAGAGAACCCGAACGAAACGAAGAGGGAAGACTTGACTCCTGGATTGAGGCTCTGTTTTCTAACTGATGTGCTTTTCTATAATTTCTTATGGATGTCTGAGCTTGTCCAGGGCCAAATTTACGGGGCTTGACCCTAACAAGTCATGATGAAATTAAGCGATAATAACTTTTCTACTAACTATCATATTCGGACCAATATTCATGAGAGGACGTGAATGAAATAAAAATAAAAGACTCGGTTGTTTAACTGTGGTTGTCAATAAATTATTGGTAAAATTAAGCAATTTGACGAATTTTAATTTTTTAAATTAAATAAATTAATAATGTTTTAAATTTATAATTTATACATATTATACTAAAAAATAATTAAATTTAAATCTAAATTTTTTTTATTTAGTATATGTATTATGAAACAAATTTTATTTTGAAAAAACATAATAATTAGTAATGAGAATTATAGTGTTAAAATTGTAAAAAAAAAAAAAAAAACCTCGTGAACGTTATTTTAAAAATAAAATTTTTGCAAAATTGAAACTTGTGGTTTAAGTCTAAACTTTGAGAACTTGACCCTAATAAGTGAAAGTGAAGTCATGATGGAATTAAATGTTGATATTATCTACCTTTTGTGCAACGGACCAATTTTCCATGAGAGAATAAGATTGAAATGAAAGAAAAAGACTGTGTAGTATGGATTAAAGATAAAACTAAATAATACAATAAATTTTAATTAATTTAATTTAATTATTTATTTATTTTTTAAATTTATGAGATTATTTATAAATTTTATATAAAATTAAAATAATTATATTTAATTCTAAAATTTCTTCATTTATTGTATGTAATATGTAATAAAACTACTAAAAAAATAAATTGTGATCGACTAAATTTGAATGTATATAATATTTATTTCTAATGGTTAAAATTGGCATTTTCATTTTTTACCTGAACTCTTGAAAATGGTGTAGCATTAATCTAATGGCTTGGGTGCCGCAAGCATGCACTTTTCCAATCTGTTGTCGGCCAGTCCTATTTCTTGTAATCCTAGATTATAGGATCTCGGAGTTGCTTTGACTCAATGTAGCTTTGTTGCTCATGTATTTACTTCTATTTCTTGTGCTTTTTGGTCTTTACTAATTCAGTTGATCGAAATGTGTTTCAATTAGGACCACACATTGATAAGAAGTGCCCCTTCAGAGGAAATGTTTCGATTAGGGGTCGTATTTAAGCTGGTACTTGCCACAGGGCCAAGATGAATAGGAACATTATTGTTTGGTGGAATTATCTTCATTTTGTGAAGAAATACAAAAAGGCATGGTCCCATTTTACTCTCTGATGGATGTTTCTCTTTGGTCCTTTGATGTCTCATATTGCTTATATCGGGGCACCACTTTTTGTTTCTTTCATGTCTCAGATATGAGAAAAGGTATTCAAATATTCCTGCACACATATCCCATGCTTCCGTGTGCAAGAGTCTTTTGAGTGTGATCAGGTGACAGAGAATATGAATCCTTTGGCAAAGAAATTCTATCAAATGAGAGAGAGAGAGAGAATGGGGGTTAAGAGGAGAGTCTAGTAGAGTAAAGATACATATAGAGGGGGAGCATTGGGTATCAGAAATTCTTGTAAGAGTGGGAAGGAGATCATATTTTGTACACAACAACAAAACAGTTGGACGCTGTCATTTGGGGAATTAGAACAAAGATTCTAAAAACACATTGAGGCTGTAATGTTAAAAAACCAAAAACAAAAAAATAAAATAAAATTGAAGAAGCCTCAAACATTGTTGTATGGAGCCTCGAAGAACCTTGGTTTTATCTTGTTTGAAATTAAAGAAGGAAGAAGAAGAACCAAAAATTAAAGAAAAGACAAAAATCATTGGTTTTCCTGCACTCCGTAATTTCTTGTGCAGACTTCTCTGTGAGTGTTCCCTACAGCACCCGTGCTGAGTAATGGGCCAATCCACCAAAGAAAGCTTCTAACTAATGTGGTTTTCTATAATTTCTTATGGATGCTTGAGCTTGTATAGGCCCAAATTTACGCGGCTTGACCCTAGCAAGTCAAGGTCGAGGTCAAACAAAAAAGTTTATGTTACCTGCCAGCTGCAATGCAAACCAATTTTCCACGAGAGAACCCGAACAAAACGGCGGGGGAAGACTAAACTTTGGGAACTTGACCCTAACAAGTCAAGGTCACGCCATGGAATTAAATAAGTATAATAATTTGTAATAATAATAACTAAAATTATAGGGTAAAAATGACTTATATTATTTTGAAAAAACAAAATTTTCATAAAATTAAAATTTTTAACCGACAATACTTATAAAATAATATTTTTATCTTTAATCCATAGTAAGACCATTTTCATAAAAAAAACTAAAAATTGGAAATGTATTGTGAATATTTATTTATTATTATTGTTACTTTTTTCTACAAATATGGGATGTTCCACGTGAAAATACCTAAATGCACCTCTGCCTCCACCTATATATAGAAGGCTTTAATTGCTCTTAATCGCAACAAATATTACTAAGTTGTAAGAGGTGCTTCAAACATAAAAATGGGGCTAGTGGCTATTATTAGGTCATGGATAGTAGTAATATTGCTTTTGCTTTTGTTGTTGGAGGAGTGGGGGAGTTGGTGTCATGGTTGCTGGGAACACGAGCGAACTACTCTTTTGCAAATCAAGCCTTTCTTCAATCATCTAGTTCCATATCATGACTACACAGTGTCTGGCTGGGGGATAGATGCTGATTGTTGTACTTGGGCACGAGTCACATGCGACGCAACAACGAAGCGAGTCACCGAACTTGATCTTTCGTCTACTGCAGATCAGGGTTTTGGAGGGTGGTATCTAAATGCTTCTTTGTTTCTTCCTTTCAAAGATCTGACAAGTCTCGACTTGGGAGGAAACAAAATACTTGGTTGTATTGAGAATGAAGGTCCTCTTTCTATAACTCATACTCTGTTTATTTCATAATCACAAGATAAGATGAATTATCTTTTTTTTTTGAAAAAAAAACAAGAAGACAAAAAAGAAACTCATAATTAGGATGGTATACTCCTGTACATCCTTTATTGTGATACGATATTATACTTCTCTCACATATACAGGTTTTGAGAAACTATCAAGTCTTGCCCATTTAGAGATACTCAATTTGGCCATGAATGAATTCAACAAGAGTATCCTATCATCTCTATGTGGCCTTTCATCTTTGAAATCATTGGATTTGCCCTATAACAACTTAAAAGGAATAGTCGATATCCAAGGTAATACTCATGGTAACCATGCCTACACAAGGCTATAAAAATTAGCTAACAATCTTTTCTTTTTTTTTTATGGAAAATGCGTTTTACTTTACAAACATATATATCATGTTAAACTTGGTAATGATTCCTTAGTTTCAATTCCTTATTCCTTGAATTACATGCTTTGAGCCAATTGGAGGAGCTATATCTGACCAGAAATGAGATCACTAGATTTATGGGTATAGGAGGTATAAATCCAAGTTCTTTTTCTAATCCATTACATCTTCTCTCCTGTTAATACTTTCAACTGTTGGTTGTACCCAAAAGCAAATATATATATATATCAATCTTCTCTTCTAGTGATGATGAAGAAGTACTGAGGTTAAGTAATTTGTGTAACCTTGATCTGAGTTTTAATAATTTAGTATTTTGTTATTCCTTGAACAATTTTTATCTCTTAAGTGATTATATCTTAGATACAACCAGTTAAAAGGATCAATAAATATGAAAGGTAAATATGACATTTTTATCCATCTTAATTTTTGAAAAATTAAGAGATATAACATGTTAAACTTGTTATGATTCCTTAGTTTCAATTGTTGTTCTCAGAATTACATGCTCTAAGCCAACTAGAGGTGTTGGATCTGTATGGAAATGAGATCACTAGATTTGTGGGCGCAGAAGGTATAAATACAAGTTCCTTTTTAATTCATTCCTATCTCGGTCCTTCGCCAAAACTAGATCTCTCCTAGCGCAAGTTTCTTGGATCAATTTCATATCCAAGTTATAGTATCTATACCAACATCATTTTTAACATATATCAAGTATAAGGATAAATTTTACACTTAATATTTTCTAAGTTCCTTTCAATAATATCTTTTTAAATTAATTTCTAATTTAGGATTTCTTATTTTTCACATCCTTTTTAAATTCCTTCAAATGCACGACTATTAAAACACCTTCTTTATTAAACTACACATATAATTTTTCAAAATAATTTATATCTATTAATATAAAATATTTTAAAATCTTAAATATACTAAATAATACTATATTCTACTTTACTTTCTCTTCTCATATTAAAAAAATAGAATATCATATTAAATATTAATTTTTTAATAATAATGTCATCTTTTTATATTATATTTATGTAAATTATAGATTTTTAAAATTTAATCATTCTATTTTAAAAAAAATAGTGAATCATTTAATTTACAAAATAAATATATTTTTTAACATATGATCATTGGAGTTAGGCTATATAAAAGTATAGAAAAATAATATATAATTTGGGTTATAACATATAATTTTTTTAATTTAAAAAAATTGAAGTATATATAATAATTATAAAAAAATAGGTTTTTTAGAAGTATTTATGATTCAACATAACTTAAATATCATTTAACCATTTTGAGCTATAAAAGGAAATGTCTCTTGCCCATGGATCAAAAGTGTATATCATGCATTTCTCTGTCAGAAAAAAAGATCATAATAAATTAGACCCGAAGGTATGATCAATCTCCCCTAAACCCCTTGTGTGTCCGTGGTTGTGTGTGTTCTCCTTAATTTTAACTCAGTTCCTTATTACCAAATAATTTTCAGGTTTAATGTGAATTAAACCAGCTCATAACACTAGATATTAGTTTCAATAATCTCAGCGGTACCTTGCCTCCATGTATGGCTAATTTGNACTTTCTCTTTTCATATTAAAAAATAGAATATCATATTACATATTAATATTTTTATATTCTATTTTTTAATAATAATTTCATTTTTTTATATTATATTTACGTAAACTATAGAGTTTTTAAAATCTAATCATTCTATTTTAAAAAAATAACGAATCATTTAATTTATAAAATAAATATATTTTTAACATTTGACCATTGGAGTTGGGTTATATGAAAGTATAGAAAAATAATATATATTTTGGGTTATGACATATAATTTTTTTTTAATTTTGAAAATTTTTTGAAGTAGATATAATAATTATAAAAGAAACAGGATTTTTTTAGAAGTATTTATGATTTAACATAGTTAAAAATATCACTTGATCATTTCAAACTACAAAAGGAAATGTTAGTTGTCCGTGGGATTAAGAATCACTTGTATATCATACATTTCTTTAAATTGTCAAAAAAAAAAAGATCATAATATATAACTTTTGACATTTGCAGACAATAAAAGTAGAAACAATTGCAGTGTCCTTTATCTTGAAGGATTCGGGAGAGATGCAAACTCCCCGTCGAATCTGCAATCACTGCATTATTTCTTTCCAAAGCTTAAGAGCCTTAGCTTAACATCCTACAACTTACAAGGAACATCATTTGGTATTCCCTAATATCTAAAAATACTTACATTTCTTAACTTTTAGTTGTTGTTCCCGTGATTGTGGTTCATGTAATTTTATTATTTTGCCCAAATTTGCTAGGATCCTATTAACAATCTTGAAGAGCTATATTTGGATGATTCTACTATGGATGATAACTTCCTCCAAAGCATCGGGGGACTGGTTTCTCTTCAAATTTGTCCATGATATTTATGAATGATTCCTACTTACTCAAGGTAAATTTCATCATTTTTGCTTATTCTACAATCACTTGTTACAAATTTTTAGTTCAGTCATTAAGTAATCATATCATATTTGTAAAATAATGATATTTATGTTATTATTATTCAACTCTATGCAACAATAAATTATAAAGGACAAATAAGTTTTTAAAAATAAAAAAAATTAAAAATTTTCTAATATTAAAATTTTTAAAAATACTTTTTTATTTTTTATTTTTTATTTATTTAGGTTGGCCTCAATCTGAAGAGTCTGAAAAAATTAAATCTCTACTCGCCCACTGTTTCTATCAATCATAAAATGTTACAGACTATTGGATACTTAATCTCATTGGAAGATCTTTCAATGATTGGTTATCAATTGAATGGCCCTATACCCGAAGGTATGATCAATCTCCCCTAAACCCCCTTGTGTGTTTGTTGTTGTGTGCGTGTCTCCTTAATTTTAACTCAATTCCTTATTACCAATAATTTTCAGGTTTATGCCAATTAAACCAGCTCATAACATTAGATATCAGCAAAAATAATCTCAGCGGTACCTTGCCTCCGTGTATGGCTAATTTGACATCTCTTCGGCAATTAGATCTTGGCCCAAATAATCTTAGCAGTACCCTGCCTCCGTGTATGGCTAATTTGACATCTCTTTGGCGATTAGATCTCTCTGACAATCAATTCACGGGAAATATATTTCTATCTCCTCTGAGGACTTTGACATCTATTGAAGACCTAGATCTTTCATACAATCAATTCCAGGTTCCCGTGACACTCAGCCCATTCTTCAACCATACAAAGCTCAATTCCCTGAGTGCTGGAGGAAATAATATATTTGCCGAAACAGAGCAACATAGCTCGATCCCAAAATTCCAATTAACTTATCTCGACTTGTCTGGTTACGGATACGGCGGAACGTTTCCTAAATTCTTTTACTACCAGCACAATCTAGAATATGTTGATCTCTCGCACATCCAACTGAGTGGAGGATTTCCATATGGCTGTTAGAGAACAACACGGACCTGTCTCGGCTCTACTTGCTTAACAATTCTCTCTCGGGACAACTTCGGTTGCCAAGTCATTCTCATACGAGTTTACGATACTTGGACATTTCAGAGAACTGCTTACGGGGCCATGTTCCGACACTTATTGGAGCACATCTTCCAAACTTGGGGTCTTTAAACATGTCAGGAAACGGTTTCATCGGGAGAATTCCTCCTTCTCTTGGTAATATGAGTTCAATGGCATACTTAGACTTGTCCAATAATGGATTATCAGGAGAGGTGCCTGTGCAGTTGGCCACTGATTGCTTAATGTTAAGTATAATTGTCCTCTCAAACAATAGTCTGCAAGGCCAAATCTTCCTAAGAAATTTGAACTTGCAGTACTTGGAGTTATTGAACCTGCATGGCAATCAATTCACTGGAACCATCCCGAACATTTTATCTAATAGTTCCTCATTGGGTATCTTGGATCTCAGTCACAACAATATCCACGGGAGGCTCCCACAGTGGATAGGAAATATGTCTGCACTTCAAGTTCTGGACCTTTCACATAATGACATCTCTGGAAGCCTACCTTCAAATTTCCCTTCAAGCATACAAGAAGTTTATTTATCTCAGAATAGATTGGAAGGGCCATTGGAAAATGCATTCTATAACAGCTCTAATTTGGTGATGCTGGATCTTGGCCACAATCATTTTACCGGCAGCATTCCAGTATGGATTGATACATTTTCTAACCTTGGTTATCTCCTTTTGGACAATAATTACTTTGAAGGAGAAATCCCAATGCCGTTGTGCAGGTTGGACAAGTTATGCTTGATAGATTTTTCTCACAACAACCTATCTGGTCATATTCTCCCTTGCCTAAGATGTGGAAGCACTTGGGACGTAACACTTACCTTTCAAAGATATGGGATGTATCTTTCTTTCTTTGGTGATTCCAAATTTCAACCATATGCAGAGTTCATGACAAAGGGCTCTTCTTATTCCTACCAAGGAAGACCCCTCTCCTACATGTCGGGAATCGATCTTTCCTGCAATAACTTGATGGGAGAGATTCCACCAGAACTTGGAAACCTAAGCACTATTAAGGTGCTAAACCTGTCCCACAACAGGCTGATAGGGTCAATCCCGTCAACTTTTTCAAACTTGAAGGAAATTGAGAGCTTGGATCTTTCATACAACAACTTGGACGGAAAAATTCCTCTTCAGCTCACTCAACTGTACGAAGTGGAGGTTTTCACTGTAGCACACAATAACTTGTCTGGAAAGACCCCAGAGAGGGTTGCACAATTCGCAACATTCGACAACAGAAGCTACGAGGATAATCCTTTCCTGTGTGGACCGCCACTGACAAGAAGTTGCAATGCTCATCCATCACCTCCAGAATTGTCCAATAACTCTGGTAAGCACGAAGAAGAAACTGGATTGATAAGCATGGACGCATTTTATCCAAGCTTTCTAGCATCTTACAGCGTGGTGCTGCTGGGGATGGCCGCAGTTCTATACATAAACCCACATTGGCGACGAGCATGGTTTACTTTGTGGATGAATGTATTAACAGTTGTTATTATTTTATTGTGGACAATCTTCCCATGCTGTCCAAGTACAGAACTTGGCAGCCTTGTGTCTAGTGTAGACGTTGTTTGTGTATGCATTTCTCTTTTTTGTATTTCTTGGATATTATGTCTAATAAACCAGCCCTGTTGATGTTGGAATATACAATCTGAGAGTTAGATATGTGGATCATATTTAATGAGCTTGTTGACATCTATACCAAGAAGCTTGCTGACACTGGTTGAGAAGATACTGCCATACAAGAGAACAAAAAAGAACAAAAAGGCAAATAGTCATTCAGAAAAAAGAGACTTATCTGACACAACTCAATATAGGTTCCCTCCATGATGCATTCAAACAATTTTCTACATATAGCGAGGAAAGCAATCCAAGCTGTGGTTGGGTTGGTAGTTTAGCAGAACGTGTCTTTTGAAGATGATGGGAGGGATGCGAAGCACTGATCACACTCAATACTGAGGGATCTTGTGAGGAAAAGAAATGAGAAAAGGAAATACAAGGAAGACAAAAGAAAAATAATAGAGTAAAAAGATAAAACAACAATATTTCTATCCTCAGGTTCTGACAATATGAGCAAAATTTCAAAGGAATTCTATTTGCTTAGTGCCAAAAAGGATCCATTGAATGAGCGAATAGCGATTCTCATAAACAATAGCATTTCCAGAAAGTCTATAAAAAATACAAATGTGTTGTAGAAAAGATTATCACTCTGTAGAGAAATGCATTAAGAGGTATTATTATTTTATTATGGGCAATTTTACTCTGCTGTCCAAGTACAGAGCTTCGCAGCTCTGTGTCTAGTTTAGATGTTGTTTTCCATGCATTTTTCCTTTTTGTATGTCTTGGATATTTATATTTAACAAAACAGCCCTGATGATGTTGGAATATACCATCTGAGAGTTATCCATAAGAATTATAAATAAGGCTCCCTACTAAGCTCTGACCTGAACGGTCTCCAACCTGCAACTTCGGGTAAGTTTTGTAATTTGTCTTTGTCCCCTTGCTAAGCTTTTGTACAACATAGATGCACCTGAAATGACGAAACAAATCTGAAAAGCCATTTCAACACTCAAAGAACCTCGGTGTTTTATCCTGTTTGGTGATAAAAGAATAAGAAGAAGAGGAAGGAGAAATAGAATAGAAGATTAGAAGGGCTCAATCTTGACTGGGGCTGAACCCAGAAGCCGCTGGACTATTGCGCAGTTGGAGGGCGTGCGGCTAGAAATTTCAAAAAAAAAAAAGAAAAAACAAAGAGAGCAAGAAAACACAGAAATAAAAAATAAAAACAACCGTGGTGGGAGTTCGATCCTTGGAGAAGAAAAGCAAAGGGAAAGGGGAAATGAGATCGCAACCCGTAGGAGAGGAGGGACTTGGACTCTGGAGAGCAGGATGGATCTCCACTCTTGTTTGCCAGCGATGAGGGCGCACGGCAGAGCTCAGAAGACCACGCGATTGCAGAGAAAGGCTGCCTTCGGAAAAACCCAGAGCAGAGAAGCCACCATCCTCTGCTATCTCTTTCAAAAACCCAAGGAGCATTCTTTAACACAAAGTGCCAATCCAAACCCATAACTTCCATAATCATTTTTGGCTTCCACATCTTCTTCACTCTATTGAGAAAATCTTTGGCATTGAATGACTTCTCGGTCCAAAGACAACCAATGAGCCAATGGCCTGATGGGGTTTTGTTGTTTCCATCACTGTCATTAGCTTAAATTTCGATTGCCTCCTCCTCCTCATCAAAGACATAGGATCTTGGTTCTCCCCAAACATGAATTGGAGTCAAGAGAAGAACTTTAACAACTAAAGTAGAATCTCACGCATAAACGAGAAACAAACACTTGCAAGATAATAAGAAGAGACTTTCATAAACGAGAGTTTTTTTTTAGTATTATTAGTTATTAAATGTTAAATTGCATACTGATATCGTTACTCTTATTTTATATGCTCCTTTTCATGCCTTAAAAACTTTATACTACGTGCTCCAATAGTTTATTAAACAACATTTGGTCTCCTAGTCTCCTCCTCTTCCATAACTTTGCTAAGCAAGTCTTCCTAATTAACAAATCTAGAAAACCCCACAACTCCACCACATTTACTTGCATGCAAGGTAATGAAGTTCATTAAAATTAGAACAAAGAACTCAAAGTTTCCCATTTCAACTTTTTAGCCTCATCAAGTAGCTATGCAACAAGGGACTTCCTCACATGTAGTGTGGGACCCTGATGTATTTGGTGCCAAAGGTTCTAAAGAAGACGGGGTACCATGAGTTCGAGAAAAGAGTTACAAAAAATTTTATCAAAAGAGAGTTAATAATTATCAAAGGTAATTTAGTAAAAAAAAATATATCATTAGTTGTTATTTCTTTCAAAAATTAATCTAAATCTACTTTTTTAATCAACTTCTATTTAAGGTAAACAGTAACCTCAATAATAAATTAAAAAATATTATCACATATTAAAATCCTATTGATTCAATTTTAATGATGACAACAGCATCCAATAACTAAAACAAATACCTTTTAAATCATGATCATTAAAAGCCTATTTAGTAAGCCCACGAGCAACCATATTTCCTCCTATTTAACATGCCTCAATTTGAAAGATCAAAAAAGCAGTTGAATTGTTACTCAATAGACTAATAATGCTCCAATTTCTGAAAAGTCAAAAGTTGCATAATTAACACATTTATCACTGATAAAGAGTCACTTTCAACCAAAAGAGAAAAGGAAACTCTTGTCCAATACCCAGTGCATCATTACTCCTAAGCTTACTACTTATATAATTGCTAGAGAAGAAATTAAAGAAACCACATAGGAGATAGCAATAAGAGCAATACCTAAATGGTCTTGAATCAAAACCCTAACACCAAGGATGCATGACCCTTAAAAATAAACTCATCAACATTTAGTTTCAACAATCTTTGAGGTGGGCCAATTTAGAGAGGAGAGACTATTTGTGGAAGGCAGAAAGTAGCATTTAAGCATCCCTTATGTCAATTCATAATTAACAGTAGAACAACTTAGAAGTAAGTGAGGGCAAATAAATAATTGGGATGTAATTTATCTGGGACTAAACATTTTTCCTTCACTTAATTTTTTTTTCCTCTTTGCCTCCACTTAAATTTGAAATTATGAATTGACTAACATAAAAAATTTCAGCTAAAATTAATTGTTAATATGGTCAAAATTTCTTTTTTCTTTTTTTTTTGATTTTCTTAATAAGTTAGTTTTTATATTTATTAATTTTGAAATAAATATTGACATAACTTTAAATAATTAATATAATTAAATATAATTTAACTTATAAATAATCTAGATAAATTATTCGTACCTTTTAGTTTGAAATGAATAAATTAGTTGACATTTATTATATTATTCCTGTCACATATATATTTTAAAGCAAAGGAAATTAATATAATTGGATCTTGACCATAACTTTAACAAATAATAAAAGTAAAGGAACAATATAATTAAAGATGATTAGTAGGTGATTGTAGGTTAAGGAAGTACAAAATTTTTTAACAATACTAACTCATTACTTGAAAGAAAAAAAAAGATTGATTGGTTATTTTATATTTGTCACTCCATGTGGTTCCTCAAAATTTAGCCAAATTATTTTTTCATACTTAAATAAGCATCTATCTGAATCATTTAATTAAGAAAGTTAGAAAGTCAAAATCTATAAAGTTAAATAAACATTTATCTACCTATAACAACTCATAATGTTACATGCGCTACACAAAAGTACATTTAATTAATATAAGAGAGATAATTAATAAATTCAATTATCTAATTGAAAGCAAATTACTTTGAACTTGTTTAGTTATATTGTCATATGTTTTACTATTAATTTTTATTGTACGATGTTTTAATTTTACTATTTGCTATAATTTAATATTATTTGTTACCCTTGTCTACTTCTTTAAATTTTCTTCAATAACAATTACCTTTTATTATGAACAAGATTATTTTATAAATAATTACTTAGTGTGTTAATTTATTAAAAATAAACTTCAAAACACATCAAATTTTAATTTAAAATAAAAATTAAAATATTGCATATTTATACAAAAATTTTATAAATACATATAATAATAAAATTAAAATCAATATTTCAATTATTATATTATTATCTCAATATAATTAAATAGATTTTTAATATTTAATTTTTATTTTATTAATATTTTAATAAAATTAAAATTTTAATACTTATTTAATTTATTTAATTATAATTAAATATATTATTTATTTATTTATTATTAATAATTTTTTACATATATTTAAAATTTATATAATATAAATATTTATAATTAAAATAATTTTTTAAAAAATAAAAATTAATTTTCAATATTTTCATTTTTTTAAATATTTTTAAATATAAATTTAATATTAATAATAGATCCTCTTTGTGCAAAAACAAACGAAGATATTGAAAAAAATGTTTATAAGAAAGTAATAAATAGGTCAATAAATAAATAATTATTTTTAACGGGGGATTAGTACAGAACAGCAACAAATTCTCCAACGCTGTTAAAGGAAGAGAATCCCCAAAAGCATAACAAAATCGACAATGAAACGACACGTTTGGGTTCCTATTTGTCTCTCTCAACTCTCGTTTGATATCAATAGACTCGGAGGTTCCTGCAGGTCTCCGCTACCATTCGTTTGCAGCTTGAGTTGACAAAAAATGAAAAAAGTAATCATTATATTGGGTTGCCAATTTTATCGTTGCTTCCTTTCCAAGTTTACTACTTTTGTGCAAAATTGTAACGTTTTTGATTGTTTACTAAAATCAGGAATTTCACCCTTCGTTTCTTTTAGCCGTAAGTACGAGAGACGTTCGCCTGTTGCTTTTGGGATTAATAGAAACTTGGGCTTTTTCCTTTTCGTTTTTTTCCCTTTTTTGTGAGGAAGAGGGATTTAGATTGAGACGAGGAAAATTGGGCCTTTTTTGGTGTTTTGTAATATATATTTCATGTGATTCTCTGTTCCTTTGAAGCTTGGAGGATAATTTGATTTCTGGGTATTGATATTTACGCCTGATAAAGTAATAAAAGGGTTCTGCTTCATTGAATTCTTTTGGAATTTGGGATGAGAATTTTGGGTTTTTGAATTGTTTTTTCGGGGGAGGAGGGGTTTGGGGGAGGGTTGATTGATGTTGGGGAATTCAGTTCTAGAACAGTCCAATAGAGCTGCTGGTTTTACTGGGAATTTCCCAAGTACAAAAGGGTTTTTTATAGATTGTTGGGAATTTAAATTGAATTGGTAAAGTTTCGAGTGTGAATTTAAGGGTTTGCGAATTGGGTAGTTTACGAGTTCATAGATTGTTGGAATTCTTGTGCAGACTAGAAAAGTTTTTGTCTTGAGGGAGGTTGGCTTTTTTTTTTTTTTTTTTTCGTCGTCTACAAGCGTTGACCATTAAGGTTTGGACGACCGGTTAATGGTGTTCTTCTGATTGGGTATTTAGAATTTTGGATGGATGAATCTCAGGGCTGTTCCAATTCGTTACCTCCTTTCCTCATGAAAACTTATGAGATGGTAGATGATCCTTCCACAGATTCAATTGTTTCATGGAGTCCAAGCACTAAAAGCTTCATTGTATTGAATCCTCCAGATTTGGCAAGGGATTTGCTCCCAAGATACTTTAAACACAATAATTTCTCAAGCTTCATCAGGCAGCTTAATACATATGTAAGTATGTTGTCTTCTCTCTATATTTTTGTAGTTTGTTTTGTATGTTTACATGCTTCTGCTTGTGCACCCTTCTTTCCTATTTTGCTGGATAGGTTGAATTGAATGTTATGGTATTCAATAGGGTTTCAGAAAAGTTGATCCAGAACAATGGGAATTTGCGAATGAGGATTTTATAAGAGGCGAACTGCACTTATTGAGGAACATGCACAGGCGAAAGCCGGTTCACAGCTATTCTACCCAGAATCTTCAGGGGCAGGGGTCTACTCCTTTAACTGATTCTGAAAGGCAGAGATACAAGGATGACATAGAGAGGCTTAAAATGATAAAGAAGTGCTTATTTCAGAGTTACAGGGGCATGAACAGGAACAAAGAGGACTTGAGATTCAAATGCAGGGTTTGAATGACAGACTGCAACAAATGGAGCAACAACAGCAAAATATGGTGTCTTTTGTAGCACGTGCCTTGCAAAAACCGGGGCTTGCATTAAATCTTGTGCCACAATTAGAGGTTCATGACAGAAAGAGAAGACTGCCTAGAATTGCCTGTGACGATGGAAGCATAGATGAGAATCAAAGGGCAACATCCCAAGCTCTATCTGTAGAAAATGTGGGCAGTAATTCTGCTGTGGCATCAAACATGGAGCTTTTTGAGCAGTTGGAGTCATCCCTGACATTTTGGGAGAATAGTTTGGTAATGGAGGTTGGTGAAACACACACAGAACATAATTCCACCATGGAGTTGGATGAATTGATGAGTTGTGCAGAAAGCCCAGCCATATCATGTGTACAGCTTAACATTGATGTCTGGCCCAAATCCCCTGGTATTGACATGAATTCTGAGCCTGCTGCACTTCTTCCTACAGAGCCTGTTCCTGCAAGGGAGCAACGAGCTGGTGCTGCTCCTACTGCAGCTACTGGGGTCAATGATGTATTCTGGGAACAGTTTTTGACTGAGAATCCTGGTTCTACCGACAATCAGGAAGTTCAGTCTGAGAGAAAGGGTGCTGATGGCAGGAAAAATGAAATCAAACCTGGTGATCATTGGAGATTTTGGTGGAGCATAAGGAATGTTAATAATCTTACTGAACAGATGGAGCATCTTGCTTCTGCAGGGAGAACTTGATAGTGTAATTGATTTTTCTGGGCTTTGTTTGTGCAGAGCCTCATGTATGATAATTCTAGGTATTGTTTGTTTATGTAGTAATCATAGATACAGTGTTTGACCAATTTGTGATCCCTTGTTGCTAATTATGCCCATTTTTCCTGATTTCAGGTATTTTATTCCACGATAGTTATTGCAGACCACTTCAAACAAATTTGTGCCTTTTGTTATCTAACTGGAGTAAGTAAGAATCAGCTTTGGAGGAAATATGAGCCAATTATCTGCAAAGATGAGAATGTTGTTCAAACATAATTTTACATGGTCTGGTTGTGTTTCTTAACCAATTTTCAGATTCTAGTCTGTCATTTTCTACACTTCAGATTGGCTGCCTTCATGTGTTCAAATTTTAAATGTGAAATTTTTAGATTTAGCTACTTCTACAACATATGATGTTCACTTTTCATACATACAATTTTTACGCACCGTTTATATTTTACTTGTCAACAGATGAGCATGTTTGCTAGTTTGGAGCATTCAATAATGTCAGTGGAGATTCCAGCTTGGCTCCATCTACTGAGATTCAGATATAGTGGTTTATAACTTTGCTTCAGGAAATGGCAACTAGATCATCATTTTTTGCTAGTCCTTAATTTGTCCATGATGATCCCAGTAGCTTTCCTTCTACAGATCGATCTCATATCATTCAGAATGCTAGGTTACAGACAAAACTATAGAAAATTTTCAATTACTTGTTTTTATTTTTTTTATGTTGAACTATTGATATAGTTCAACTACTAGTTGGCAACATGGTAAAAAGTATTGGCAGTAGCCTACTGTGTTGCATAAGAGCAACTTAGATGAGGTGTAGCATTGATTGTGCCCTACTGTGTTGCATAAGTCCGTTGACGCCAGAATTTGAACTATGTTCCCCAAAACAAGCAGCGTAGCCGGCGGCTTTTAGTATCCTCGACTTCTTGTTCTGTTTTGGAATTTGGAGAACCAAATGAAATCCATGAACTTGCATATTCTTATCTGGGATTGAGGCACTGATGCGTCTACCCTGGGGACGGTCTTCTCTTTCTGTTTGAACATAAAGAAGAGACGATAGTCTGCTATTTTATCACATGGACTACTGGTCATGGTGTTGTCGGACTGTTAGTTCTGATAACTAAGGCTCAAATTGTGGTAGTTACTGAATGAAAAATGAAAAATAAACAATAATGTTAGTCTTTATATGATAACTATACTTAACTGAATTTTGGCGCCCATGTCCATGCACGACTCTCCCCTCGGATAATCTGCTTATTTCGAAGCTATAAAGTTAAGAAGGTTGACGAAGAACAAAACATTGGAATCAACCCTCCAAGGTCTTCAGGGAGCGACGAATAATCTTATGCCTCCACAAGAATTTCTTTCTGGCATAGATTAAGAAAAAAATAAAATAAAATAAAAAAACATGAAATAACACAAATTAATATTAAGATTTTATTTATTTCTTTAATTAATGTGAGTAAAAATAAAATTATTTTAAATATATATATATATATATATATTTTGAACTTTTTTTAATTATCTATTTTTTATATTAGTATTATTTATTAATAATTACATAAAAATATAAGTTTATCATTATTATCAACAATATATCATGAAAATGAAATGTTATTTTTGTCAAATTTTAGAGTTATATGATAATATTGATAAATTTCTGTTTTGTTTAATTATTAATTAATAATGCTAATGTCGAAATGGAGGATTACAATTGTGGCTGAAAAGTCAGCTTATACAAACTTCATGAAGAGCAAATTAATGAAAACTTGACGGACAGTCTCAGTTGTCTAAATTGAAAAGTATAGAGGTTTTAGAGAGTAAATTGAAATTTCATGGGAGATAGATTCGAGAAAGACACGGATATATTACCCTGCAAAAAAATAAAATATAAAAGAATAAAAAAAAATTTAAGTGAACGCCCGATGGTCGGCCTAGCCGGCCTGCTACCTCACGTTGCCAGTCGTCGGCTCTCCTCCATCGCCGTCGCAGTTAAGTACTCTTTTTGTTTCGCCGTTCAACACAAAACTTGCTCTGCCCATCCTTCCTTTGTGTGTCAGTAACCCGTTTAACGTTACTCCAAGGCTCTGACGATCTGCCGGGGCAGAGTTAGAAGCAATAAGGAGGCTTTGGCTTTTTGGAGTGGGGTTCAAAGGTATAAATTGATGTTGTTAGAAGCTGTTTCTTGACTCAATCTATCTGACAAGAGCCCTCGGAGTATTTAAAGACATTAGATGTCATGAGGAGGAGAAGATGTGGAGAGGTAGTGTTCAGGTTCAGACCAAGGGAAGCTAATTCGTTTGCTGACTCCTTAGCTAAAACGGGGTTGAGTAGGACGAAGAATATGATAGCCTTGGTTATAATACGCCTTCTGAGCTGAGCGAGCTGGAATGGAACTTATTGGCGGAAGTGAGGTCTCGGTTCATTGTTTCAGGGTGCTGCATTTTTTCTGGCTTTTTTTATTATTTTTTTAATTTATATATATATATATATATATATATATATTTTTTTTTTTTTTCTGGAGCCCTATCTGGATGTTCAGGGGGAATTTTGGTGCTAATCTTTCAGGTATTCCTTCTCAGAGGCATATGTTAGTGTGATGTTGGGAACTTTCCGCTGGAAAGCGTGTACATGTGGCTAATTTTGGCTTTTATACTTCCTGGTTCTGATATAGTCTATTGGTTTTCTGATGCTTTGTCTCCTGGAGCTGCTGGGTTTCCTGGCTGTGGTCCTTTGGCTATATTCTTCGGGTGGATAAGTTCGATTGCTACGGTGGCCTGTTACTGCATTCCGAGATCTGGTCTATTTTATGTTCTTGACGGATGCTTCTACTAGGAAGTGGGAACTAGTGACTGTTCTGTTTTTTAATGATGCTGTTAAGGATTGAAAGTATGACTGATGCTACCTTCAAGTAACAACTTTGACTTTAGGCATAACAAATCGGGGATTTTATCGTAGGACCTGTGATGTTTGCTGTCAGCTTTGATGGACTTTTGATGTTTCTGATCTTTCTTTGAAAAGAAGATGATTAGGCGTCTAAGACTTGGTTTTTGAATGGATATACCCTCTCATTTTTCTGAGAAGGATGCTTTGGAACACACATCTGCCCTGGTTTTGCTACATGATACGAGATAAGGAAGCTGATTTTTTGTCCAGTTTGTTGACACTTTGCATTTCTACTTCTTTGCATTTATGCACCATCTAGCATAGGTAACATTGAGTAAAAAGTAAACTCTACATTATAAGTTGATGGTTTTAAAATATTTTTTTTATTTTATATTAAAAATTAAAATTATATTTTATATATTTATATAAGGAAACATAATTAAAAAAGAGTTTGTATATACATGAATGATTTAAATTTAGGCATAACATAGGAGGCCCAATGTAATCCAACATAGTGAATGAGTTTTAATTAGTCCACATGTAATCCAAAATATTTTTAGCTATTTCAGTTTTGTTAGTTAACTATTTTTAATTGTTAGAAACTATTACAACAACAAAACCACTAAGTATAACTATTAGTTATTATTTTTATTCTTAATATTCATTTTTATGAGACATAAAATAAGAAGTAATATTAAAAGAGTTTCTTCTTTCTTCTAAAGGAGTAGATTAGTATTTTTTGTTTTTTCTTATACCCTAATTATTGAAAATTATTGGGTTTAACAGACAAAGTATTGTTTCGTTACCTCACTTATGGAGTGTACACCTATGAAAAAATTTATCATATCTTATAAGGATAGCCATCGTAATCTACTATATTGTGATAACTAGCTTATGGGGGCAAAACTATTTTCAAGGACAGTACAACTAAATATTTTAAGTTGATATCTCTTTTTGCATCTTTATCTTTTTTGCATTTATTTATAAAATTTTGTATATTTTTACTAATAGTTTTAAGGATAATTTTTGTTTTTACAATTATGGAGGTAAATACAAATCAATTTGCTTCTACTACTAACTAAATTGTTTTTATTCCTTTTTGGATTTAGTTAATTTCACTTGCACCTAAGTTCTTGCCAAATATCTCCAAAATTGGAAGTTTTAATGGTTCTCACTTTAATCACTATTATGAATGTGTTTTTTTAGCTTTAGATATTATAAGTTTTGCTTTGGCTTTTTTTGAACCTAAATCAAAGTTTTGTTTTTAGAATTATGATAAAATGTTTCTTATTTTGAAACAAGTTAATAAAGTTTGTTGTTACATTATTTTCAGCACATTATCTAGTGAACTTTTTGATGTCAATTTCTTCAAAAGAAGTAAAAGAAATATGGGAGAAAATGAACACAAAATATATAGTGGAGGATGCTAGTACACAAAAGTTTATTATTGCTAACCATTTGCATTTTCAAATGCTCGACGGAAGGAGTGTTTAGGACCAAATCAATGAATATCATAAGTTACTGGATGACTTGAAGAATGAGAACATTAAGTTATCAAAAGGGCAAGTTGTTTCATTGAAAAGTTTTCACAATTTTAAAATTACTACAATTAGCAACTCAAATTTAAAAAGAAACACATGTTATTAGAGTATATAATTGTTTATATCCTGATTGAAGACAAAAACAAAATTTGAACAAGAGAAGTAAAAGCTAAGAAGATGACATGAAAGAAAAATGTGGTGGAATAAAAGAAAAGAGATAAAAGACATCATAGTATAAAAAAGGTATGATAATAAGTCTCAAAAGTATGATAAGCTTAAGACCAATAATTTATCCTTTAATAAAAGAGGTGTTTGCTATGTGTGCAAAAAACTAGGATATCATACCCTTTAATGCAAGTATAAGAAAAGAAATAATATACTTGCCAAACCAAATGTCAATTAGGTGGAAGTATATATTATTGTTACCATCATTTTCCAAGTTAACATTATCATCAATTCAAAATAGTGGGTAATAGATTCTAGTGTTATAAGGCACATTTATGGGGATAGAAGTGCATTTATCTTTTAGACACTAGTAGGAGATGAAGAAAAAAATGTCTTTATGGACAACTCAAGAACAACACCTATTTTTAGTAAGGGCAAAATCTTTAGTAAGTTCACATCTAGAAAGATATTGTTTTTGAATGATGTATTTCATATTCCAAATATTAGCATTGGTTTGGTTTTTGTGTCCATATTAGGAAAAGTTATAGTAAAAGTCTCATTTGAGTCTGACAAAGTTGTCATGACTAAAAATGATGTCTTTGTAGGAAAGGGTTACTGTAATATGATACTTTTCAGTTCGAATATACTTGATGTTATCAATAATATAAATATGTCTAATTCTTTTTCTTATATTGTTGATTTTCTATGATTGGTGGTTTGATCAAGAATTTAAATGAAGATGTGAGTAAGTGTAAGGTATGTGTTAAGGCCAAATCAGTCAAGGTGAGTTGCAAATCAATTCATAAAGAAACTAAACTTCTTAGTTTAGTGCATTCAGATTTGAGTGATTTAAAAAATACCATAGTTAGAGGAGGTAAACGTTACTATGTGACCTTTTTATATGATTATTCTAAATGTACCAAATCTTTTTGCTAAGAGAAAAGGATAAGGTAAGTGACATATTTATCAAATATAAAAGTGAAATAGAAAACTAATTAAATAAGAAAATCAATACACTTAGGTCAAATAAAGGAGGAAAGTATAGTTCATGGTTGTCATATTTTTGTGAAAATAATGGTATTATACATGAAATCACATCCTCTTATTCACCTGAATCAAATGAACTATTATAAAGAAAGATTAGAATTTAGAATGATATACTAAATATCATAGTAGTTAGTTTAGAGGCACTTAATAAGTTATAGGGAAAGAAAATATTTTCTATATATTATTTGCAAAATAAAATTCCTTACAAAAAAACTAGTTAAACTCTAAAAGAACTATGAAAGGGATAGTATCCTAATTTGAATTATTTGCAAGTGTAAGGGTATTTCATAAAAGTTTGTTTGCCTAAATCAAAGAAAAGGAAAATAAGTTCTAAAATTTCAAATGACATATTTATTGATTATGTAAAATATAATGTTGCATATCATTTTTTTGTTATTAAAAGTGATATTCTTGAATCTAACATTAATAATGAGATTAAGAATGCAAAATTATTTAAGCATATATTTACAATGAAGAAGGATCTAGTACCATCACTTGTATTTGTAGTTAAGTTAGAATAAGTGTCTAGTAGTACTCTTTCTAAACTAGAATTAAGTAGAAGTAAGAGACAAAGAAAAGAAAAGACATTTGAGGATAACTTTTACACTATTGTTGTAAATAATGATTCCTTGATATATACTAAAATGGTATTCTCTAATGATGCCAATTTATGGTTAGAAGTTATATAAAGTAAGATTGATTCTTCAAAATAAAATGACACATAAGAACTTGTAGATCTACCTACATGTGCAAAACCCATAGGGTTCAAATGGATTTTTAAAAAGAAATATAGATCATATGTATATATTGACAAATATAAAGTCAAACTTGTAGTAAAAAAGTATACATAAAAGAAGAATATTGATTACTTTGATACTTTTACTCTTAGTACTATGATTGCATTTATTAGAGTATTGAGTGCATTATTATCTATTTATAATCTTTTTGTTCATTGAATGGATGTTAAGACTGTATTTCTATATGGTGATCAAAATGAAGAAATTTACATGTTACAACTCGAAAGTTGTCTAGTTCTTGACTAAAAAAAAAACAATTTATAGGCTTGTTAAATTTTTATATGGGTTGAAATAAACACCTAAACAATGACATGAAAAGTTTGATAATAGTTTTACCTCTAATAGTTTTTCAATTATTAGTGTTGATAAATGTGTTTATACAAAAGTCAAAAATGGTAATTGTGTTATCATATACTTGTATGTTGAAAACATGTTCATATGTACCTCTAATTTGGAATAGATAGCCACTACCAAAACATTGCTTGTATCATGTGTTGACATAAAAGACGTAGGAGAAGCACATTTTATTCTAAAGGTAAGGAACATTGGAGTTTATGCTGGTATTTTTCTATCACAAGAACATTAAATAGAGAAAATTCTTAAGAAATTTGAATATTTTGATGTCACTTGTCTTCTCTCCTTATGATGCATGTATAAAATTATTGAAAAATACTAATAAACTTGTATCTCATTTTAGGTATGCACAAATTATTGGTAATTTAATACATTTAATGAATTATACACATCATGACATTGCTTATACTATGTGTAAAATGAATAAATATACATATAATTTAAACCACAATCATTGAAATGATTTGACAAGAATTTTGAAATATTTAAGACATACCACGAACTATAGTATATTTTATGGTGGATTTTTTTACTATACTAAAAGGGTATAATGATACTAACTGGATCTTTAATTTATATGAGATAAAATCCATAAGTGGGTATACATTTACCCTTAGAAGTTGAGTAATGGCTTAGAAATTTGTTGATCAAATAATTATTGTCTAGTCCACCATAGAATCTGAGTTAATATCATGGGAGATGGTTAGTGTGAAGGTGAATTGGTTGAAGAATTTCTTGATAGATATTCCATTATGTGCAAAATTGATATCATTAGTGTCAATGCATTGTGATAGCCAAGCTATTATTGTTTACATAAAGAGCAAGTTATATAATTGGAAAAATAAACATATTTGTTTGAGATACAAATCAATAGAGTAGTTGCTAAATAGTAGAGTAATATTATTTAACTTTGTAAGGTTAGGGATACACTTGACTAATTCTATGACTAAATTACTAGGTAAAAACCTAATGGAAAATACATTGAGGAGAATAAAACTAACACCTATAGTGAATGGTTAAAAGTGATGGGAACCTAACTTATGTGATAAGAGATTCTTTGAAATAAACTCATATGTATAATAACAAGTTACTGATTAACCTTATATGTATTGTAAAAATTGTAAATTTCCTTCTTATAATGTAGATGGTACAAAAATTTTAATGTTTGAAGTTAAATTATATTCTTAATGAATTTTATAGTCTTTATGGGTGGTGTATTATTGAGGTGCACACTCAATAGATTCATTTATATGAGAGTAGAGTGATACCACTCAATTGCATCAAACAATACTATCTCAGAATATAATATAAAGGTAAGTTCATTGATATTTGTTAAGAAATTATGTTTTATAAAGATTCTTAATTCACCATGCTTATGATATTGTAGGTTATATATCCTAATCTTTGATTCATACTTCAAAAGGTACTAATGATCATATATTATATTCTTACTAAAACGTAATAAAATTTAGTCTTTTAAAATATATGAAAGAATGTTAAAAATATGAGTATTTTAAAAAATTTTATCCTATATTAAAAATGAAAGTTATATTTCATATATTTATAAAATAATATTTGTCTTATATTTGTAAAAGAAAAAAAAATATAAAGGGTTCATACATATGTGAATGACCCAAATTTAGGTTTAACATGGGAGATCCAATGTGACCCATGTAGAGATACTAGCTATTCTATGCTTGATGAAGGTAAAATGCTCTTATCCCATGCTGGTAATTACGAGTAGTAGTTTTATTGTTGTAACAACTAATTTTATTTTTAAGGACAGTTTATTTGCATGTTTTAAATTAATATCTTTTTTTATACTCTTTTTTTTTTATGCTTCCATTAATAAATTTTTCTGTACTTTTGCCAACAGTGGAGCCCACCAAAACAAAGAAAAAAACAAGAGATTGAGTGAGAGAGAGAAAGAGAAGTCAATAACTTTATGAAAGTTTATTATTTAGATTATCATAAAAGTTATTATCATTTAATATCTCTCATTTATCTTATATATGAACTAAAAATTAAAAAAAAAGTTATTTTTCCAACTTATAGCCAAAGAACATAAAATAACTCTTTTTTATCAAAAAAAAGTTTTACTCAAAAAATATTTTTCATAAACTGATTATTTTTCTGCAATTAAACAAACTCTCAAGTTTTTATTATTTTTCTTCAGTTAATATGAACAAAGAAATATTTGTTGCTATATGAAAACAACCAATGAAAATGTAATTGGGGAGTTAACATTACTAATTGTAGCTCTTTTATCATATGAGGTTAAACTAGATTTTAGTTTCAAACAAAGGAATGGTTTGTTAATAAAATAATGACAAGAGGAATTAAAACAATTACTAAGAAGTTGGCTCAAAAAATTTGTGTCAATTTGTTTTCTCCAAGATTTGTAGGAGTTCAATCAAGTAGGGAAACTATATAAAATGTTTTTCATGGTTGTGAACAAACCCTTGAGAAGAAGAAAATTCTTTGTAACAATGAACTAATTAATCTAAATATAATTAACCTAGAAACATAATACAAAAAGACAAGATGCCCAACTCCAACAAGATAATTGCATTAAGAAGATACAGAAGCAAAATCCAAAACCTAAAACCCAAACAAAGAAATTAAAATAATAATAATAACAATCAAAGTTCATTAGGTTAAAGCAAGGAGAATCAAGAATAATGATAAATAGTTCAATTATTGCTTTTCAATTTTGTCCCAAATGATGATGTGAATAGATAATAACAAAGTTTTAAATAAGTGATAGGTGATAGGATAAACAATTAAGTGATAGGTTATAATAACAATTTTGGGACAAACAATTTTGTCCCATCTTTTACACTTTATCTATATCCTTAAGTTTTAATGGTACTTCTACAACATTTAAGAAGTGACTTGATCAAGAAAAAAAGAATAAAAAGTAGAGATATGATTCTCAAACTCGTAAATGCAAGATTTTTGAGTAAATATATTATCATAAAATATGAATCTTTTGGATATTAAAATTAAATAATTTCATATAAATAATGTAATAAATAATATAGTTGAATTTGTAAAAATCAAAATTATTAATAAGACTAAAAGTTTGTCTTCACCTAGTGATCAATCTCTCTCCTAACCTTTATTGTAATTATGAAATTTAGATAAAATTTTTCATATGTGGTAGAAAGATTAGTGACTCGTTATATATAAACATAATTTTATAATTTAAATTAGATATATCTATCAATATCCAAACTAAATTTAAAATTATAGTCCTTAATTAACATAATAATGTATATATATATTTTATCAATTAGATTACATTATAATTGAATTTTTAATGAAAATATTATTAAAAAATATTACAATATTATCAATGAAAAATATTCTAACATGTTCATACTTTACCTGTTAAGAATTTATTACATTAATCATTACCTATAAATAACAATAATAGACAATCTTTTGTAATTATATTATAATATAAGAATATAATAAACTATTCAATGTAATTTATAATAGTTATATTATATTTATTCAAAACACTATGTTGTATATATTACAAAACACTTGTAATTTTGTAATTAACCATACAAGGTTATAATTTTACAATAGTTTATAATAATAAACAGTAATATGTACATAATTATAAGATAATAAAAAATACATAATATATATTAAAAATACATCAATGAACTTAAACTATCATTACATCACACATCATGAATTATCATTAGTAGAGTAAAACTCATTCTGAGAATATGCTCTCTATATAATATTAGTTGTAAGCTTTAATGTTAATTTGCAGTCTTAAGATCAATTCCATTATACTTAATTAACACTTTTTATTTCTAAACTATATTTTTAACGATAAAATATTTTAATTAGATTTGATATCATTTTAGTATTTGTCATTTTTGAAAAAAAAAAATACTAATGTAATTTTACCACAAAATTCCAACAGTTTGGTAAAGATGTTGACAATTTAAAGTTCTGAAATAAAGTTTTATAACCATAATGTATAAATTGTAACTTTCAATGATATCACAAATTTTACTTTTGTAATAATTGAAGTAATCATAATACTACTTCTTTTCTTAATATGAACAAATAACTACAAGGGGAAGGACCTTTATGTTTGAAAGAACCTTACCAAATAAATAAAATGATCTTTAATAAAACACTAACAAAATTATACTATACCATACTCACACTAGTAATCTTTTATTAGAGGAACAAATTGATTATAACTATATCCAATATAATAAACTAGTTTAGTTGAATGAAATCTTAATGGCATGACAAAACATCAAATTTTAGTACTATTGCATTACATCATGATGTTTGTAACAGTGTCAAAAATTAAGGGCAATAGTGACCCTTAAATTACTAATTATTACTAGCAATTTTACAGGCTACTTTAAAGGTTGGTGGGACTTTTATTTATTAAGTGAAACAAAAACTCAAATCTTTATGACAACACAAACAAAAGATGGGATATAATTATTTGATTGTGTTAATATACTAATATATATTATAAGTAATCACTTTATTAGAACTACTATTTTATTATTAAATAAGACTTGCAAACAGTTTATTAATTTAAGATGTATGAGTTTTTCTCATTTACGTGGTATATAGAGGTATTTTTCTCAAAAAAATTTATAGAAGAAGATGGTTAAAATGAATTTTGGAAAGAAAAATTTATTTTAAGGTTACCTACTATTTTTGGTTAAAAGAGTAAAACTTAGACTTAAAGCCTATCATTTTGAAATCATTAGGTATAATAATACACTTATGGTGTGTTAGTAATAGAATTAGTTGCTAAAAGAGTTAAATTTTATAATAAAATCAAATTACATTGGTAGTTACAAAATGAACAAGCTCAAGATAAGAGAGTTTTAAAAGATTTTGTGAATAAATGAATTCTCTATTTATAATATTTCCTACAAAAATTGAGAAAGCATAAACCTTTTTTAAAAAGGGTCAAGATCTTCTAATAAAAAGCCTTAAGAGAGAAAAGAGAAGAAGTAGAAAAGAAATCAAAAAAGAAGAACACAATAGTTTGCTATAAATGCAGAAAAATAATACAATATTCTAAAAAATGTAAAACAAACAAAAATTCAAAAAAATCCATTGATGAGGATTTAAGAGTTCATTAATAAATATTTTCTTATCTAATAGCAATTTTGATCAAGATAATTTTAGAAATTGATGTTATTAAAGAAGAATATTTTACTTCTAATTTTAATTTTAGAAAACTATGTGTAAAGTAATGACTTATCAATTTTAACTAAAGAAGATAATATGATATTAAATTTTATAGATAAAATTCTAGATCTAACTATCAAAACAAAAGTTAGAAGAATATTTACATCTAACTAAAGAAAGTAGTATGACTAGTTCTAGTAAAACTCCTAAAGAAGTTATAGTTTAAAAATAATAATTTAGAGGATGAAAGAAAATCCTTCTAGTTTTATAAAGAACCCTCTATATATGAGCTTGAAGCCAAAATTAAGCGACCTAAGTTAAAATTATGATCTTTAAAAGAAAGGATGATTATCCTTAAGATAATATGTAAACACAAGAAGGAGAATTCTAGAAACTTTCTTTAAAACAAGATGATATTGGTGATCTTCATTTCATCAATCTTGTTAATAAAGTTATTACTTATAAATGACATACTAAGGTTACAATTATTGTTGATAAGAATATATGTTATCTGTTATGACATTATTGATTCAAGGGTTAACATGAATTGTATTAATGAAGAATCGACACCTAGTAAAATATTTTTCAAAAACACTACAAATAAGACAAATTTGTTATTACATATAAATATCACATTACTACAATTACAATTAGAAATTGTCTAGCGATTCCTTTTTATCATGGTTAAAAACCTATTTCGAAATGTTATTTTGAAAAAATCTTTTCCTACGTATGTTATATTATATTCAAAAAATTACTAAGAAAGAATATATGTAGAAATTGATGAAAAACTTATTAGTTACTTAATTTGTTTCTACACCTAAATTTAGATAAATTGATTTAATCCCAAGAGGATTAAAGAAAAGAGAAATTTATAAATTGTTTATGTAATGAAATTGCTTATAAACATTTGAAACAAACAATTGATGATCCTATTATTCAAAAGAAAATAAAGGAAATTAGAAGAAGATAAAATTAATGATATGTGCAGAAACATCTACTACCTTTTAGGATAGAAGAAACATATCATCATATCACCTTAAGAGCCAACTTTTCCATAATGTCAAATTCTCATGAATGTAAAATCTAATATTATGGTTTAAGGCATATGTGATGAGAACCATAGAGATGATGGGTGGAAGGATTCAATGGATAGAAGCGTCCATTGTATAGTCCAGAGATCCAATACACAAGTCTTTCAAGTGATGCAAGAAATTTATTGCACATTTCAAGAGCCCAATAACATGAGTTAGAGCAAAAAAGATGAAAGAAGTACTAAATGAGTCGATTAAAGATTCAGGCTAACCCAAGATTTCAATGGTGCAAATTCAAGATTAAAAGAGAGTCCAGACCTTATTAATATCTTTGGAGTACTTAAAGAGTTAGAACTAAGTAATAATAGTCACTCTAATTAGAAGTTTATTTTCTGAGTAAGAATTTGTTCCTAGATGGAATTCCTCCTAAATAAGGAATTGTCCTAAGTAGAATTATACCTCTTTAAGATTGCTATCTTAGCCTATAAATAGGCACCCTTGTAAGCTCTGAGACATTAGGATTAAATTTAATTTTTTTCCATAATTTTGAAGTTAAATAAGTAAAGTTAAGGGTTGAACTTATTAAGAGATACTTCTTCTAGTGGTGTCAAATTAACTTATCACTCCCAATTCTTTTTTTCTTTTTATTTAGAGTGTGTCGTCCATTATTCTTTTCTTTGGGAATATCCTAGGCTGTGTTTCCATAAGATATTTAAAATAATCCAATAAAAAAAATTAATCCTAACTGTCTAGCCCAAAGACAAAAAAAATAAAAATAAAAAAATCAATGACCATAATCAGGTCAATTCCTTTATAAAAGGAGTTAGCATTTAGCATTTATTACAGAAGAAGGGGGCCTTAGAAAAGAGTCCTTTTGGGACATCACGTGGGAGAAAGGCAATTGATTAGACGAGGAATTTTTGGGGCCAAGAAAATTATTCTTTTGGCCAAATTAATCCTTTTAGGTAAAGAGAGCCAAAGTAATAAATGTAGTTAGACATTACAAAAAGAGATAGCAGGCATTTTAAGTGCCTCATAAATCATCATGAACATTCAAGATAACTTAAATCATCATCAAATAACTAGAAACATATACAGACAAAAATTGAAGTGGAGGAGATTCTCTCTTGGGTCAATAATATTAAAAGGTACCCATAATAGGATTATGAGACCTTTGCATTCTTTTAATTTTCTTTTCCCTTTTAAAGGATACAATCACACAAAAATGATTCATATCAAGGTCAAAACCACAATTTGGCTAGTAAAATAACATCAAAGCCAAGTATTAATGGTAAAGGATCTAATTATGAATACTATGCCATTGATGATTATTCAGTGTGTACCTGTTAATTAACTTAGTACATAAGGGACAATAATCAACCAACAAAGGCACAATACTCATAAACAAAGAAGCCTAATGCATAACCACACACACGCACATGCACACACACACACGAGCACCAAAATCATGTCAAAATAAACACTTATCTTGAGTTGAGACTCTTAGTCTTCCTCACCTACAGAACAAAGATAAGATTTGTAGACTTTCTTTTTTCTTTTTTTATGTGTTGATATATGTATATACTGAAAACATTTTTTAAAAAAGAAAATATCAACAAAAAGTTAAAAAAAAAAACAAATAGGCAAAAAAAAATACTCGAAGTAAAGTATTCTATCTGGAAAAAGTCATCGTTGGTCACCACCAGTTGCCATTAGCCTCCACCAAAAAACACAATGAAGGCACCTTCAGAATCCTCGCAAGTTGATCTACACACACGCGAAAACAGTACAGCGAAAGGAGGCCTATAAGCACACAAACCGACAAAGCATCCCAAGTTTGACTGTCGCACTGCCTCCGTACATGCCACTAACTTGTGACATTCTGACTCGAAACCAGCAGCACCGATTGGTGTGTTCCATCTCCCACTCAATCCAACAGTACCCTTCACGCGCCAAATAGAGCTCAGGGTTGTGCCGATCGTCGGTTCAAAGTTGGATGTCGCTGTCTGTTGCCCCACTTTCAGCCACCATTATCGCTCAAGACCAGCACTGGTAGATTCAACAGGTGACGATCTATCCATTGGTACTTTCCGTGTGTCGATCGAAGATCGGTGGCGTCTCACCACCGGCAGTTATCACCCCCTTGTCTTTACCATACTTATCCCAAAACCTTGTAAAAAACACCATTTTTGAAGCCAAGTCTTAACTTTCTACACCAGAAATCACCTCAAAGAACTAAGATTGAGGCCTTTTTTAGTCCGAAAATATGAAAATGACTAATGAAATGGTCTGTGTAGAGAGAGATTCTGTGGCTTTTTGGGTGATTTTGTGGGACAAAAGAATTGGGGTACGAGAAGCCGAGAAAGGAAAATGAGAGAAAAGGACAGCGGCTGGAACAAAAATGGGAAAAGGAAAAAAAAAAAAAAAGAAAAAGAAAAAAGGAGACCGAGTTAGTTGCAACTCTTGCCAAATATAATTGTGCTTCCAAATTTTAAAGAATTGTAGTAAAACCAACCGAGTTATTATGGTGTTTTAATTGTATCTGCGGAGCTTTCCCCTTACCGGGAGGCTCATCCTGACACCCCCTTTTTAAGCTCTCTATGAATATGCCCCATCTCACTTGGGCAGAGCTGCCCTTAAGTGAATCTAAGAACAAAACTAAATGTTCTTTCTCTATGGGTGACTGGGTGTACTTAATGATTTAAGCCCTATTGACAAACATTAGTTGCTCTGCACAAGAATCTCAAATTGACTTCTAAGTATTACGATCCATTCCTTGTTGTGACCAAGATTGGTCGCATGGCTTATAAGCTTTAACTTCTTGCGGGCTTTTCTAGACAATCAGTTTTTCATGTTTCCTTGTTGAAGCATTCAGTGGGACACTAGAATCCGCTAATGCCTGAGCTACCATTGACGGGACAAGATGGACAGTTGACACCACGTGGGAGGATTGATCTTTCATTGCGACTCAATTTCCACATTTTCATTTTTAAGGACAAGGGTCATTTTGGTGGGGGAGATTGGCCAAGATTGGTGCATTGTTGTAACCCTTTGAATTTCAATTGCAATATTTCGTTACCAATAACTAACAAACATTGTTTCATCAAACAAATTGTGACCATTGATTGTAGTTGATGGGAATCCATTAGAACGTCGTAGCTGTTATCGTTAGGGGATAGAATCATTAATGAAAGCAGCCACTGATGGTTGTTAAACTAATTAGCAATGTTTATAAATTGGATAGGCTCTGGTTGAGAAACAAATGTTAATAGAAAATCAAATTACTTTCTCTCTCTATTTCCTTTGATCTCTCTGTCCCTTCCTCACCAAACCCTAATTTTTCTCTTAGCCTCTGGGACCTAACAGTGAGCCATCACAGTTGACGTACAAAATCGTGGTTTAGGGAGGCGAAAGGAGGAAACAAGAATAAAAATCAAGAAAAAAAAAGTCACAAACAACAAGGGCACTACAGAGTCTGAAAAACTAGAAGGGATGAGATAGGTGGAAAGGGAGAGCGCAGATGACAACCATGGAGAAACGGCGAAGCAGTCTGAATACTAAAACTGATAAAATTTGAGAAAAATATAAAAAAAAAAGGGTTTCATTCGATAATATATAATATTAGACAACTACTACCAATAAACGGTTTCTATTATAAATTTATATAATTATATATTATTAGTTTTTTATTATTATTCGATTTTTTTTAATTTATAAATTAAATTTGAAAGTAAATTAATTCTTTATATTTATCTCATCACATTTGTAACACCCATACTCATATTTGTAATACACATGCTTTTTCAACGTAAAAGATATTTTAATATAACTTCTTTTACGGGATATATAAAAAATGTTCTCAATTTTTATAATTATGTTTTAAATTATTTTACATTTTTATTTGAAGTTTATACTTTTTAAATTTGTATCAAATTAGTCTTTTTTTTAGACAAAATAATGGTCAAAATTATTAAAAATTATACATTGATTAAACAAAAATTAGTAATAGTATAATAATTTCATTAAAAAAATAATTTTGAAATGAATTTAAAAGATGTAAATTTTAATAAAAATGTAAAAAATTTATAAAAATTTAGAACTAATTTTTTTTTTGCATATAACCTTCTTTTACCTAAAAGGTGGTCAAATATTAGAGACAATAAGAAATACATATCGTATGTCAAGATAGCAAAAATAAAATAAATAAATTGTAATTCAATTATTTCTTTTAATGTTTAGTTTGTTATTGATAGTTAAATAAATGAATGTAATTGAATTCTTTTTTAAATGTTAAAATGAAATAAACCANCTGAATGGAATATTGATAGTATGTCATAATACAACATCCTTAGTATTTGAGAACATATGAATATAGTAGTATCAAATATTTGCAAAACCCATAACAACATCTCTTCAGGAAAAAATTGTTCCATTAACTTCTAATTAGTACGATTTCAAGACAACTCAAAGGATGGTGGGATTACCATCTCACTAATGATCAATAAGATCAAATCCTTAGAGCCATTAAATGAATAGAAGATGATGTACCTATCTTAGATAGCTCAGGTAACCCTATCGAAGATACTATAACATGTCTTATCCTTACAATTCCCTCTATTTCATAAGAAACCCTCTTATTTAGTAACAAAAATGTTAAGTTACTTTACAAATCTTAAGTGTAAAGAAACTTAATGAGTTTCAAAACTATAAAATACTTTCCTTACCAGAGTTATAGTTAAAGAATACTCTAACCAACCTTTATGGAAAGAAAAGTTCCTTGGCAAGACTTTTAACCCTTTTGGGGAGAAAAAGTTGACAAACCATTAAAACCCACTTAGGAAAAATCTAATTCCATATGATCAGTTAACTTATAAAGAACTGATTAGTTTTACTTAATAGAAGGATTTAAGATCTAGCAAGATCTTAAAATTAAAAAACACCTCAAATGGGAAATGAATACTCTCATTTTAAAGTTGGAACTTTTACCAACAATTCAACTTAGAAATTCCAAAACTTTTTGAGCCTATTGGGAAGAAGTATGCTAATACCAAATCTTATTGCACTTACATAAAGTCCCAAAAACAAACAAATAAGCAAACTTATTACTTCAAACCTAGGAAACCAAAACATCCAAGCCTAAACTAAGATCAAAGCCATCTACCTCTAAACCCTTTTACAAAAACCTTACCTGTTTCAAGTGTCAAAGAAAGGACATACCTCCAAATACTACAAACTCAACAAAAAAAAATCCAAGAACTACACCTAAAACAAGAAACTATTTTTAAATTGGAAGCCATACTACCAATATTTCTAGTTTTGATTTTGACTTTTCTGATTACTTAAATAAAGAAACTCTTTAAACAGATGAACTCCAAATCTTTGTTTCTTTAGAATCCAAACTAGTATCCAAATAAGTAAACACCCTTACAAAAAACCAATAAACCCTTATAAAACTTATTAAATACATTATAGATCCCAACCTCCAATGAGAATACCTAGCAAAACCTTTTGAAAACTTTCTAACAACAAGACAAAAACCCTTTAATACCACTCTATTAACTTCTAGACCTCCTTATGATCTCACTGTTATTCTAACTAAGAAAAATTCTAGAAAATCAGCCCTTACCATACAAGAACTTCAAACAGAAATCAAGACCATCAAAACAAGACTTAGAGAGCTTAAACAAGACCAACAAAAGGACAACCAAACCCTTTGACTTCTTCTTTCAAAACCATTAAAACAAGACTTAGAGAGCTTAAACAAGACCAACAAAAGGACAACCAAACCCTTTGACTTAATCTTTCAAAATATTTAGAAGAAACCCCAAAAAGTGATCTTGAATCAAATCAGGAACCTCAAAATCTTCAAAATCTTGAAAAGGTTCCAAATGATTTTCTTTTTGCTCTAGAATAAGTTACTTCCAGAAAATATTTCATCAAAATCACTTTGGTATTTTCAAATGATTTTACATTGGACATAATAACCATGTTTGACACTGGTGCATATTTGAACTACATAAAATAAGGAATCGTTCCAAACTATTCCAGAATAATCATTACAAACAAAACCATTCATAAACCTTATCACTCCTTATGCTATCAATTATGATGGTATAATTTTCAAAACAAAATCTTAAAAGCTTTATTTTTTTTTCTTGAAGCTCCAAAGATTAGGAATTTGAATCCTATTAAAGCTCACTCCATTTATGAAAACAAAATCCATAATCTTGTTCAAGCAAAAGACCAAGATCTTTTATACCTACAAAAAAGATCTTTCTCTTTATAGAATTTAGAACCAATTATAAGACCCAATAGTTTTACAAAAAAAATTTCCATTTTAAGAGAAACCCTCCAAAATGAACTTTGTATTGATCTTTTAAATGCTTTATGGAATAGGAAATAACATAGTTGATTTACCCTATGAACTAGATTTTAATGAAAAACAAATCCTTACAAAAGTTTGACTTATTCAAATGAATGTAGAACTAGAAAGTTACTATAGGAAAGAAATTTAGGATTTAAAATCCAAAAAATTCATTTCCAAATCTAGATCACCTTGGTCATGTGCTACTTTTTATGCCAACAAATCAGCTAAACTTGAAAAGAATACCCCCAAGTTAGTCATCAACTACAAGCCTCTCAATAAAACCTTTAAGTGGATTAGGTATCCTATTCCCGACAAAAAGGATTTGTTACCAAAACTTCATTATGCCTACATCTTTTCCAAAGTCGACTTGAAATTTGGATCCAAAAGATAGATACAAAATTGCTTCTATTTGGACAATATGAATGGAATGTGATGCCATTAGGTTTGAAAAATGTCCCTATAGAGTTTCAAAGAATTATGAATGACATTTTTCAACCATATCCAAAATTTTGTCTTCTTTTTATTGATGATATTTTAATATTTTCAAAATTTGTTAAATAACATTTTAAACATTCACAAATATTTTTCTATATTATTAAACAAAATGGACTTGTGATATCTCAATCTAAGATATCTCTATTCCAAATTAGAGTAAGATTCCTTGGACATTACATTTCTTAGGGAATCATTACTCTTATTGAAAGAGCCCTTTGTTTCACAGATAAATTCCTTAACAAAATCACTGAAAAAACCCAACTCTAGAGATTTTTAAGAAGTCTTAATTATGTTTTGGGTTTCATTTCAAGTATGAATCTCATTGCAAAACCCTTTTATGATTGTCTTAAGAAAAATCTTGTTCCTTGGACTCCTTAACATATTACTTTTGTTTAACAAATTAAAACTATGGTCAAAGAAATCCCTTACATTCATCTTCCTAACCCTTTACTTCCAAAAATAGGTGAAACTGATGCCTCTGAACTTGGATATAGAGGTATTCTCAAACAAGTTAGAGAGGGAAAGGAGTAAATCATACAATTTGCATTTGCACATTGGAATGATTGTCAATGTGATTATGCTATCATCAAAAAAGAAATTTTATTCATTTTCACATGCATTTCAAAGTTTCAAAGTGATTTATTCAATCAACAATTTCTTTTATGCATTGATTATAAGTTTGCAAGCGAAGTTGTACAAAAAGATGTTCAAAACATTGCATCAAAGCAGATTTTTGCACACTACCAAGCCATTCTTTTTGCACTTGATTTCAAAATTAAGTACATAAGAGGAGATAGAAACTCTATTTATGATTTTCTAACTCGAGAATTTCTTTAAAATAGATATAAAGATGCCTAGGAAATCAAAGAATAAGGGTAAAGCTCCTAAACTCAAATAAGAGCTTAGTCTCTACTCCAACTCAAAAACCCAATCCATATGCATAACCAATAAGAACCTGGATAGAACAATTAACCAACTCATAAGGTCAATTCTTAAAAGTAGTTGTAACCTTAGAAACTTAAACCTAAAAAACCCTAGCGAAAAAATTACAAATTCAAAAATAGATGGAAAACATCCATAAAACCCTAGAAGTTCTTCAAATATTATCTTCTTTAGAACACCTCTATAGAGAAGATATAGGTAAAGTAATACCTTCTATCTCTCCTCCTATTACTATAAAAAAGATTTCAAAATCTTCTTCAAAATATTTTGACAAAACTTATTTTCAAAATATATTTATTATACAATAAGGATTTTATGACAAAGATCCTTTTATCACCATCTAAAAGATTTTTCCCCAAGATGGTATTTCAAACCTCAAACCTTTTTTAAACCCCAAAACTACTACATAGCCATACTTGAAGTAACAAAGTTAGCTAGATTTGAACACTTTCATCTAGATAAAACCCACAATGACCCTACTTACTCAACATGCCACATCCTACAAAATATCCCTCCTTATCAATGGGGAACAAAATTGTCAAAACATCGAACCTTCCTTATTTCCTTCACAACCAAAAGTTATTGCCAAACCTTTTCATGTTGGGATTACCAACAAGCTTGGTATAATATTTTTCCTTATCAAAAGGGTAGTCATTCATGGTTATTCTATTTTAATACCAAAATAAACACTACAAAAATTCCTAATTGATTTAAATAATGGTAGAACTATTTTGATTCTATTCAAGATATCCTTGTTTCAAAAGTTTAAGAAAGTTATGACTTATTCAAAACCAGATATGAACCATCTACCAATGAGAAAAGGTTTTCATCATTATTCCTTTTCTCTACAAAATTCTTCTTCCTATAGGTGTTAACCTAGTATATTGATTACTAGACCCAGGATGAAACTCTTGTCCTCATAAGAAAATTTAATATAAAATGGTGGAACTCATTCAAAATTCTTAAAAACTATTAAAATCTAGCATAAAAACATGGTTGGATAATATCAATTAGTCCTTATTAGTCCAACTATTACAAGCCAAGGCTTCAAATATTATATTCTTGGCCCAAAAATCCTATATTGTAGCCCTCTTAGTAACAACTCAATCAAAGAAGAATATTTTGAAATAATGTAACAACTATTGCAATCTAAGAATTATTTAGAACAAGATTCAGTCCATTAAAAAAATAGTGGATCCTTGTCCTTACAAAGCATATAAAGCATTAAAAAAGACTACTTTGACATATTATTAAAAACAAAATAGGACAAGAACAGTCAAAAGTAAAGTTGACAAACAAAGCTCATAATTGCTAGCTCCACAAAATGACAAAATGACTTTCAGTGGAAAAGAGAGACAGTGCTCGTAAATGCCGACATTGCAAAAAAAAAAGAAAAAAGAAGCATCTTTGCAAGCATAAAAGTTGCTTTACAAAAGAAGATTATGCCTTTATAAAAAGAAGGTGACTCTTCCAAAAGAAGATGCCAACTTTACAAAGAGTGATTCTCCCTTTACAAAAGGAGATTCCATCTACCTGCTTCAAGCAACTTGACTCCTCAACGATAAAAGGAGACCTCAAAGCCAATTTGAGGCATAATCATTTGGAATCTCATTTTAGAATTTCCTTTCTCTCTCCCTCTCTTGTAAATCTTCTCTTATCCCTTCTACTTGTAACTCTCCTCCTCCTCCTTCTTTGTACTAAAGTTTTATATCAATAAAACTTTCATAGTTTTAAAGCATTGTTGCATTACGGACCTTCAAGTATGTGCATGTGTGTATAGTTCTAAATTTAAAGATAATGATATTAGTTTTATTAAATCATAGAAACAAAGCTAGTGAACTTCTAGAAATAAAACTATGATACATATATACATAAGTTTAGTGACAAGTTTAAAATTTAGTTTCTTGGAGTGAATTTGACTTTTGAATAAGGTATGTTAAATTGTGGAATAATATGAGGTAAGATGGATCAGATAAGAGCATCATGACTAATGAGAGAGATGAAATCGTATATGCTTGAATCTATTGGGTCATAAAGAGTTGGATCTAAATTTTTAACAATAGATCACAAGTCCCCTAAATGAGTAAAGCTATTGGTATAATGGACTCATTCTTTTTACTTATTGGACTTAATCCATTTCTAGATTTATAGTAATGCTAATTATATCAAAGGTTTTCCCTTCATGGATTTTTTCTTTAATTTTCCTCTTTGGGCCAGGTTTGGAAACATACAAATTTCTAAAAGCTTGATATTTCTAAAAAGAACAATTCTAAGGAGATTAAAGCTTAGTTTGGACTCATATATTATGTCCAAGTCCTTAACCACTCTCAAGTTTAAAGTTGTTTAATCATTATGATCATAACAACAATAAAAGGACATAAGTTTGGATCTCCTTGCTTTGAAAAGTATGTACATTAGACAAACTACTAGAAATGTCATATGCTTGTAGAATTTTACTTGACTACAAGATTAGATAAAATTTGTATGCAAGATAAGCAATAAGATTATAACACATAGCTTAAGAATCTTCTTAATGATATGAATGGTTAACCATTATGATTAACATGCAGCAATGAAAAAAAAATAGTAATAGAAAAATAAAAACAAGAAGCAATCTTGATTAAAGTTTAGCTTAAACAAAATCCTCGCTTATGGCTATCAACAAATAAGAGTGCTAAACTAGAAGCAGGAAAAGTAATAATTACAGGGCACCTTCATTTTCAAGAATTGAGAGGTAGAAGTTGATGGGGTACAATAGCTTGTGGTTAACCAATAATATGAAGCTTAATATACAACCCAAGCCTAATTAAAAGTTAACCATATTTAATTGAGTTAAAGAAATAACGAATCTAGTAGAATTTTAATGTATTGATGTTTGTGTTATGTTGAAACTTTACTTTGCCTTTTTCTATTCTTGGAGGAGTGTTCCAAATATTTAATTTAGATATATATGTATTTGTTGGAGTTTTTGAATTGTTCATCATCAATAGAATTCTTTATTAAGAGTTTAGTTCAATTTGTTCAATTTTTTTTTATCTAATTTTCTTTTATTTTGTTAAATGATATCAATACCCCTCATCTTCATGAATGAAATCATGTACCTTTCAATGTTTGTGTTGTATTAGGAAGTATCAGAGTCTAGTCTTGAGATGGCTAGGCAAGTCAATAATGATGGAGAAAGTTTTACAAGACTAAAGTGGTATGTAAAAGAGATAGTTGTAAGCATTGAGATGCTAATTGAACTTGTAAGAAGCATGTAAACCAATTCTCCTTCCCTACAAGTCCAAAGGGCAGCTCCCATGGCTACAAGAAGAAGGTAAAACCTATGTGAGGAAAATATTGTTCCTTCATATATTAATCCTAAAGATGCAAATGAAGAGGAATTAGAAGTAGAGTTCATACCACGTGTAAGGAATGAAGTCTAACATAGTGATTCTTACAAAATGAAGGTTGATTTACCCTCTTTCAATAGGGTGGTGGACATTGAACAATTTCTTGATTGAATATAAAAAGTAGAGTGTTTCTTTGATATTATGAAAGTTAAACCTAAATGTAAGGTGGACTTTATAGCCTACAAATTGCATGAAGGTGCTAGTGCATGGTGGCAACATCACGAAGATTTGTTGAGATAAAGGGGAAAGTTCCTTATTTAGAGTTGGGTTCAAATAAAGGCATTTTTAAAAGGTCAATTTATGCCATTTAAGTATAAGTAAACCCTTTTCTAACAATTTCATAAGTGTTACCAAGGTACTTGTTCAGTTTCAGCTTATACTGAAGAGTTCTTATGATTGGAAGCTAAAGGTAATTTGAATGAAATTGAAGATCAGTAAGTTGCACGTTATGTAAATGGGTTAAATTATGATTTTCAAGACCATTTGGCCATACAAAGTATTTGGTCAATTGATCTACCTTAGAAGTTGGCATTAAAGGCATAACAGATCATGCAATTAAGGAAAACACCAAGGTGGACTATGTAGCCTACAAAGTACATGGAGGTGCTAGTGCATGGTGGTAACATCACCAAGATTTGCTAAGATCAAGGGGAAAGCTCCCTATTTAGAGTTAGGTTCAAATGAAGGCACTTTTAAAAGGTCAATTTTTTCCATTTGACTATAAGTGAACCCTTTTCCAACAATTTCATAAGTGTTACTAAAGTACATATTCAGTTTCAGCCTATACTGAAGAATTCTCATGATTAAGTGATTCCTTAGATGCAAATTTGCCAATGTCACCTAATGTAAGTATAAGGAAGACTTTGATGAGCAAGAAACAACCAAGGAGGATGGTAACTTTGAATTAGTCGAGGAAAACAATGAGGAAGTGGTATGAATTTAAACTAACTTGTTGCTTCAACATAACCTAATGAGACACAACACAAAAAGATCTTTAAAGGTAAATGTTTTCTAGCTAAAAAAGTGTGTAAGTTTGTGATTGAGTTATAGTTGTATGAACCTAGTTTCACAAAGCCTTGTTAAGCATCTTAATCTTAAAACATAGCATTGGTTAAATAAAGAAGGGGCCTACCATGAACATTATATAACAATGTTATTTGCCATTGACTTTGGGAAAGACTAAAAAATCTGAAGTTCTTTGTGATGTTATGGAGATAGAAGCATACCATGTGTTACTAGGTAGGCCATGGTGGCCATGGTAGTATGATGTTGATGCAACTCACAAAAGGAAGGACAATACTTGTGCCTTCACTTGAGATTGCAAGTGGATAGTTGTCGTTCCAAAACAACAAGAGAACTCTTTACCAAAAGTGAAGGATAAGAGATTGTTGTTCATGACTCTTAGAGACGATGAGTTTGTAGAGGATATGAAAAGTGCCAAAATTTGTACTTTTCTAATAGTGAAGGGAGTAAAGCAAGCCATACAATCTGCACTTAAGGAGGTTCAAGGTTTATTTGCAGAATTTGATGATGTAATGGCAAAACCAACACGATTACCTTCAATGCGAGATATTCAACATGGCATTCATTTTATTCTTGGAGCTAGTTCGCCAAATCTGCCACATTATTGTATGAGTCCAAAAGAGCATGAAATCATGAAGGAGAAGGGCTGTTACAAATGGGGCACATACAAGAGAGCATTAGTCCTTGGGTCGCACATGCCTTGCTGTCTCCAAAGAAGGATGAGAGTTGGAGGATGTAAGTGGACAACTACGCTATCAACAAAATAACCATGAGCTATCAGTTTTCCATCCTTAGGCTTGATGACTTGCTTGATTAATTGAGTAGTGCTAAAATATTCATTAAGATAGATTTGTAGAGTGGATATTATCAAATTAGAATTTGTATTGGAGATGAATGGAAGACAACTTTCAAAACAAAGGATGGGTTATATGAGTGGCTAGTCATGCCATTTGGTTTATCTAATGTGCCAATTACATTCATGCACCTTATGACCTAGGTTCTCAAACCCTTTATGTTCCACTTTGTTATTATCTATTTTTGATGATATTCTTATTTGTAGTGAGAATCTAAAGGATCACTTTGATCATATTAGGCACATTTTAGTTGTGTTGAGAAAAAATGATTTGTTTATAAACCTAAAGAAATGTGAATTTTTAACAAACACACTAGTATTCCTAAGATTTGTTTTAAGTAATGAGGGAATTTATTTGGATGAAGAGAAGGCAAAAGCAATTAGAGAATGGCTAAAATTGAAAACCATAAATGATGTAAGGAGTTTCCATGGCCTAGCAACTTTCTATTGCAAGTTTATCAAAAATTTTAGTACTATCATGACACTCATTACAGATTGCTTGATGGTCAAATTTTAATGGGGAGAGGTTGTTGATCATAGCTTCAAATTGATCAAGAAAAAAATTGTCTACTACACCTGTTTTATCTCTACCTAACTTTGCAAAATTTTCTTGAGATTTAATGTGATTCAAGCAGGATTGACATAAGGGCTATTTTTTCTCAAGAGAGGAAGCCCATTGAGTTCTGTAGTGAGAAGTTAAGTGAAGTAAGATAGAAGTGGTCAATGTCTCAACAAGAACTCTATTCTGTGTTTTGTGCTTGGAATTATTGCCTTACAATCTAGAAATTGAACTCACCTACAAGAGATTAAATCGAGAAAGAAGGGACACAATAGAAGCTGAAAAGAGAACAAGAAAGCAAGGAAACATGGGTGATCACAATGAACAAAGAAATCAGCAAGGAATTGAGGAACGTGAAAGAATTAGATTTGCAAATGGTGGAATTGCAAATACTTATGTGAGGGCATTACGGGATTTTGCTGAACCGTCAATCAATGACGTGACCTTAAGCATAACCAGCCCTCCCATTAAAGCCAATATTTTTGTTGATTTATACTAAAAAAGAATCCTATTAGAAAAAGTGCCTCCATAAAATTCTTTTTATGGGAAAACTGGTGGACCAGACTTCAAATAACTGAACAAAAGTTCTTGTGACTTCAACTTTCTGGAGATGCAACCATCGAGGGGTCTGAAATGGTTTGATTTTTGTTTCAGGTAAGTACTTCCCAAAAGAGTTATAAGGAGCTTTGATGAACCAGGATCTGTTCTTTGATTATCTGTTCTTTGTTTCTGTGCAGAATCAAAGTACAATTTTCCTTGTCAGCATATTTGGGGTTTCTAAAATAGTTACAGAAAAATCTGATCTGCCACGTTGAAAGGCTGAATATACGGAATTGCATGTTCACCAGCCCTCACTTATATAAATAGTTGGAATTTGGAGATCTCAGTGCAAACCTTACGATGAACAAATTACTTTTTAGAATTTAATATGTATTATCACTTTTACTAAATAATTTAAATTTTTAGAATTTAAGTGATTTCTTAAAACATATCAAAATTTTTACAATTGAGAGATCTCGAGTTCAGGGCATGCAAGCGTGTCCCATGTTCACGCCTTAAACTCAATGAGCTTTCGCGTCAGGGAAGTGATGGTGTATGTTGGTATGATTCTTCAGCAATGGACGCAAATGTACTTTTTGTGAAGAATGAGTGACCTCTTCCAGGAGCTCTATGATCCCACCAATGACTTATAGGCTGGAAAGAGCTTGGATTTCTCCTTTGTCAGGAGCTCTTCTTCGGCTCAGAAAAATTGGTCTGATGGTTTCTAGGTTCTAACCCTAAATGCATCCAGTGCTTTTTGTGGAAATTGAGACAATGCTAATGTCTAATTGGGAGAGATGGTGAAGGGAAATAAGCTTGTATTCCTTATGTCAATCTGTCATTGCCAGGTAGCAACTAATCTACACCTCCTTCGTGATTATCGGCATATAACTTCTCTTTGGAAACAACTTGGTTCCTTTTGTAGGGTGCATAATTTCAAGTTTCAGTTTATATGATTCATCAATAAGAATACTTGTATCAATAATGTCAGCTTTCATATATAAACTGAAATTACCAAATCCAAACTTAACCTTAATTCCAAGAACCATCCAATTTAATAATTGAAATAATGTTTATAAAAAAAAATTGAAGGTACATAAAATATTTGTAATAGGTTTGAACAATAGCTAATATTCAAGACCAAATAATAAAAACCTTATGACTTCAATTGAAGTCTTACCATTTTCTATCAATAAAAGAAAAAAAAGTTGGGTCTGTGGTTGAGATCACAATGAATCCTTGAATCATAGCATTGAAGTTAAGTCACCGAGTATTGTGAGAAATTTCAGTTAATCTTAATTTGAAACATATCAGAATATTAAATTTATTTTTCCTTTTAGACTAAGACTTCTGTGTTAGGCAAATTTTTTGATAATATCCAGTTTTCTTGCAAAAAATGACACATTTTTTTTGTTACTTCTTTTTAACCTGATGAGCATTGCATATGCATTCCCTCACTTGAAATGGTTGGCTTTTATTTCCAGCATTTTTTCTTATAGGACTTACGGATTATCTCCCTTGATTTTTCAATCTTGTTTCTTCCTAGACAATTTACTAACTCTTCACTCATTGTTTATAGTGTTATTATTTGAAAAGAACTTTGTTTAAGAGATGATGAGTCCAGAATAAACTCCACCAGAAAGTGTAATCCATAGTTAACTTCAAGTTATTAAGTCTTGTTGCAATGTTAGTCATTTCAATAATATGTTTTGCATAACTTACCACCTAATAAACTTCATGATAATGAGTTATTTCATCATAATACTAACAATTGATTTGACTGTAAAACATATTATTTTTATAAATTGTATATATTTTTGTATACTTTTTATTTAAGAAATAGTTATTTTAATATTATTAATAATAATAACTTTCCAAAAATAAAAAAACCCTTAATATGTTGTGTTCTTCTCATACTTTATGACGTTATTTTTCTTCATTACTTTAATTCATAATAGTAGTGAACTTGTTTTATATTAATATCAAATAATTTAATATTTTAATTCTAATTATTAGTAACGTCAATTTATATATTTATTTTTTAATTTGTTCAAAATATGAGAGGTAAAAAAAAAAAAGAAAAACAAAGAACAAAAGAAGTAACGTTACAAAATTAGGCTAGCCTCCCCTGAGGTAGTAACCCTCATAAAATAAACCCAAACTAAAGCTTCAATTTCAGGCAGTTGCTCCCACAAGGTGAAGGGACTTTCATTGTTGCACCCTAAGTTAGCCATGAAATACAAAATTTTTCTTCTCGCAATGTATGCCGAAGGCGACACTCCCATTGCTATTTGTGAAGTCTCAAGCAGTCAGCGATTATGTGGCGCTAAGAATCATCCTCCCTGCCAATTAAGGTCAATTTTTGCAAGGCAATGAGGCTGTCAGATTATTTGATGACTTTTATAAATCCCCTTATAGATTGACAATAACTCAACTCCAATTGCCATCGAAACACTCGCATGACCGGAGAATCTATAAACCCATTGATCGTTGCTAGCTTTTGCTACACCCCCGGACCCAGCCAGACCCAGCACCTCCTTGGCACTTCCATCAACATTAACTTTCAGGCATTCAAGCTATGAGGGCTGCCAATGTATAAGCTCAGATGCTAAGGCTTTTCATGCTTCAATTGAATATGTGATGCACCACCAGACGCGCTAGCTTTATAAACCTCATAAGCCTTTAGCTGGACTTCACGAACATTGTGGAAAGGAGAACTTGTGTCTTCACGAAACAAAAAAAAAAAAAAAGGCTTTGTTCCTCCATTGCCAGATGTGCCTGGTAGCCGTGATGAAGATAACTTGAAAAGGACCTGGTATTGAGGTCACCAAGAAAAAGTCTATCCCTTCTCGACTTTCGGCACCAGCACCAGTAGAGCTCTTCTCTATTTAGACTGTCGTTATACTCTAAAGTTAACTGAGCCTTCCGTTGTCGTAGTCTTAGAGAATCACAGGTCAAAAAAACACTTCTGAATGCCTACCAATCTATTCAATAATTTCCTTTATTGTTGGAAAAGATCGCTAAAAATTCTCTTTTTCCATTCCTAGGCTCCCGTTTGAAATTTTGAGAGGGCCGAAGGAACAGAAATAGTGCTTTCGTCCCAAGTCTCATGCACAATTCTTTCAAAGTCATTATGGAGCAACCCCATAGCCTCAAAACAAAATGGCCTTAGTCTCTTGTTACATGGCGAAACATCAAAAAGTTGTAGGAGTAGTGAGCAATTATCTGAATTAACGAAAGGAAGGCGGCGCAACTTGGCTTGTAGGAACTTATTCTGCCAAGATTCAATCAAAAGCATCATATCAATCCTTTCTCTAATCACTTGGTTTCCTTTAGACTAAGCTACAATGTTACTAGCATTTTCATCCCTCCACTTCAAGCTGGATGGTGTTGGGTGGATTCCTTCTTCACAAACCCCTTCAGAATTCAGAAATTGCCAAGTGCACCGTCCAACGATTGACACATAGGTTGATTGAAGCTGTTCCGATCGTCTGAACCAAGCCAATAGATCAACCGATCGGTCATCACAAGTGCTCTAAACAACATATTTAATACTTCCCGAGAACAAGTTTAAAGCTTCGACAGCTAGTTTTTCTTCTTTTCTTCTTTTATCACAATAGTCAGTTGACTTCTTTTATCACAATAGTCAGTTGACTTAGGTTCAATGATGAATCTAGAATAACTTTTTAATGGGGTCAAATTTTGTATACCATGCATGAGCATTGAAACGACCTAAATACTTTCCGCTAGGCCAAATGATAGGTTAGTTATATTATAGCATAAATAATATATAATGGCAAAGTTATGGGTCTCCCTTAACCACCCCTCAGCTTCTATATATTTCATATTTACAGATTGAAAGATGCTCTGAATATGCAAGAAATGCTAGATTAAAAGATATTAAAACTGAGAAAAGCAAGAGTTGCTTTAGAAAGAGAACATTATAGAATTAAAGTCAACTTAATTAAGACTTTATGAGTTGAAGAAAACATCGTAACTTTGCCATAGGTATTGTATATCTGCCTCAGTGAGTGTGTGAGAGCTGATATGTTGTTGAAGATGAACATCCCTGACTTGAGGGGTCGAATTTATAGGCAACCATGGGAGGCACAGAGGCATGTTGTTGATAGCACTGAAACATATATAGGTATATGACATGTGAAAAGGAAAGCTACATTAATGGTCGTTTTACCTTCATCCTGTTCACTTGCTTACTATATTAATTGTACATCAAATTTAATGTTTGAAGTCATTTATTTGATGTTTAAAATCATCAATTGCACTCAATTTTAGTAATTATTTTATTCCCGCATATTTGGTTGTGTTTATTCTCCTTGTGGATATATGCAGTGAACATGTAGGTAAATTCTTGCCATAAAGCATCAATGTGTAATGCAAAGTCATAAGCAAAGATATCCACTTCGGGAAAGCTTAATGTACACAGAAATAAAGGCAATCATAGACCATAGAGATAAAAAATATTTTAAATAATATGAAAATAATATCTGATTTAATGTATAGATATAAAAATTTTATTATTTTATTTGTGTGTAGAGAAACTCCAATATTTTTGTATACTATTCTTTTTTATTTGATTATATTATCAACTAAAAAGTTAATAGGTCTATCTTATACCACCCAAAGAAAGAGTTTGATGGTGGTTCCACATGCTTCTTGTAGCATTAGATAGGTTCGAATTCCTATAGTCATGTCTCTATATAAAACATAAAGAGAATTAAAACTAGCAAACTATTGAGTTTTAGATTTGATATGTCATATTTGAATTTGAGGAGACTGACTTGGAGCAATCATTACAAGAGAGTGGATTCTCTTCTTAAGAGAGGATGAATAAAAAAGCGATAAGTACCTTTTGAATTGAACAGTAAAAATAATGAACAATTTTCCTACATTTTTTTTAGTAAAAAAAAATATATATATTATAAAAAGTTATGTATTTAACTCTTTTTATTATACATCTTCTCCCTCTTCACATAGTTTTATAATCCTTTCAAAAATGTGTAACCAAAATTTTGAATACATATCCTAGAAAAGATTTTGATTTTTTTCCTTTTTTTGAATACATTTACCTTGAGTGATTATCTCAAGGTTACATGAATTAATTGTGTCATTAGAGTGATTTTGCCATTAAAAGTTTAGACGTTGCACTCCTCGTGACAAATTTATACAGTAAAATTATCTTAATTTTATTTCTCATGTTTATCTTGTACATATATGTCCGAGGATCAAGTTAGACCACCGTGCATGGGCCATTCATTGTAAACGTTTTCTAGGTCTTTGGACGTGGACGATCGACAAAGCAAGATTCTCCACATATTTACCATCTCTTTGTTACTAAGACTGAAAAATTCTGTGGAAATTTTGGCTCGTCTCTCAACCCCAAAATATGGCTTCTTTCACGTGCAAAAGTCGTTACCTACTCCTGTTTTACTCAGAGTTATCTATCCCATATCCAAACCTCTATTACTATCGACCTATGTAATGGTTTTGGAACAAAGGGTAACGCTCCAAAAAGAAAAGAAAGTATACATTATATATATATTTGTTGGGGGTATGTGTTGGCAACGGTTGTGGTCATATGAACAGATAGGGATTTTGATCGTGATACACTATATGAGATAATGGTTTAGTTGGTGATTTGATTTTTTTTTTCTTTTTGTATTAGTCTGAGTTTGAGTTCTCGCACTACTGCTCGCCTCCTAATAAACGGAAAGCCACTCAATTTCAATGTGACTTGTGCCTAGAAATTTAAAGTCAATCAAATTGTTCATCTTATTGTGAGTGCCTACAGTGATAAAAGCAAATCTTTAGATCTTGACAAACATTGTCTTTGTTGGAATATGCCTTGTATTCTAAATTACTCTTTTGCCCTTCTTTTATTCCTATATAAATAGGCATAATAGGGTTATGAGAAGTGAAAGAGATTTAAGAGGAGCCACACTCTTTGTATCCTATGTAACACACTTTCTCTTCTAATAACAATATTCCCTCTCTCCTTCCCGTGGATGTAGGTCACATAGATTGAACCACGTAAAATTCTGATGTTACTTTCTTCTTCGATTTACCATTTGTAATAACAAATTGGTATCAGAGCCGAAAGAAAAAAATTTTCTTTTCTCTCTCTTCGGCCACCCACCCAACCGCGGGCGATCCATCGAGAAAAAAAAGAAGAAGAAATCGATATTTAATTTGTCAGCCGATTAATGCTCCTTCTCTGCTGAGTGCCATTTTATTTTTCTCCGTTCCTACCGACCCGAGAATCTAGAGAAAAGAGAGAATAAAAGTCTGAGGGCTCGTGGTTTTCGGCCTTTCCGGTGGGTTCGCGATTCATACAGCAGAAGGAAGCCAAGCAGATCTGACGGCATTTCAAACCGATCGGAAGCGGCTCTCCTAGATTCGAAAGAAAATATAGCAGGTCCGACAGCGATGGTTTGGCGTTGAAATGGAGCAGATCCGACGGAAAAAAGGAATAGATCGAGTTCCAACGGGTCCGAGGCACTATAGATCGGCGTGCTGCACAATAGATCGATGGGAGGCAAACGGTGTCGGCACTGTAAAAACGACGTCAGTAGTGTTTTAACATCGTAAACACTGTTTTAACGTCGTAGTACTGTTTTAACGTCGTCAACACTGTTTTACGCCGTTAGTACTGTTTTAACGTCAGAGGCAAATTGTGATTTGGGCCATAAATTTGTATTCTTCAATTTTCGTTGTGGGTGTTTTGTTGCAATGACTTCTTCATCTTCATCAACGGTGAAGTCTGAAATTGAGAAGTTCGATGGAAACACCAATTTTGCACTGTGGCAAGTTAGAATGATGGCAATTCTAACGCGAGAAGGTACAAAAAGGGCCTTACATGGCAAGGAGAAGAGACCAAAGTCAATGTTTGATGCAGATTGGGATGACATGGATGAAAGAGCTCTATCCTCGATTCAACTCAATTTGGGAAATGAAGTTTTGAGAGAAATCCTCAGTGAAAAAACATCAGCTGATGCATGGCTAAAATTGGAAAGTCTGTACATGACGAAATCTTTGACTAACAGACTCAAATTAAAGCAACGCCTTTATTGGAGAGTTTAGTTCGATTGTTACTGATTTGAGTAAAATTGATGTTCATATTGACGATGAGGATCAAGCTTTATTGCTATTGTGTTCTTTGCCTCCTTCATACAAGCACTTTAGAGATACTATGATCTATAGTAGGGAAGATATTTCCCTTGAGAATGTCAAGACTAATTTGCAGGTCAAGGAGAAAATTGATAGTAGTTTGACATTTTCTGAGACATCAGATCAGAGTGTTGGTTTGATTATTGATCGAGGAAGATCAAAGGAGAAATGTCGAAATTCAGGAAAATCAAGATCAAAATCAAGGCACAAGAATTTGACTTGCAATTATTGCAAGAAGAAATGGCACATCAAGTCTGATTGTTACAAGTTGAAAAACAAGCAGAAAGTAAACGACAGTAATCAGAAGAATCATCCACCAGGAGAAGCTCATGTGGCAGCAAATGAGAGTGATGATATGCTTTATGTCACTCATGGCCAAGGCAAATTTCAAGATACCTGGATCATGGACATTGGAGCCTCGCAACATATGACTCCTAATAGAGAATGGTTTACCACTTACAAACCAATCAATGGTGATGTTCTATTAGGTAATGATCACGTATGTAAGGTTGCTGGGATTGGTACAGTGCAAATTAAGATGCATGACGGTATCTTTAGGACCTTGTCTGAGGTCAAACACATTTCAGATTTGACGAAGAATCTTATTTCTTTGGGCACTCTTAAGAAGAATGGTTGCAAGATTGGGTGTGAAGGTGGAGTTCTGAAGGTTTCTAGAGGTGCTCTTGTATTGATGAAGGCTGCCAAAATTGACACATTGTATTTCTTGCATGGTTCGACAATCACAGACTCAACTGCAGTTTCCACTTCAGTTTCAGATTCAGATGTAACGAAGTTGTGGCACATACGACTGGGACACATGAGTGAAAGAGGTATAGCTGCCTTGAGTAAGAGAGGTCTTTTGTGTGGTCAAAATACTGGAAAATTAGAATTTTGTGAGTATTGTGTTTTTGGGAAGCAGAAGAGGTTGAGTTTCAGTACAACCATCCATAAAACAAAGGGGACATTAGACTACATCCATTCAGATCTTTAGGGTCCTTCTCAGGTTCTCTCTAAAGGTATAGGTGCTGCTTATATGCTCACTTTCATTGATGATTTTTCTCGTAAAGTTTGGGTTTATTTCTTGAAACATAAAAGTCAAGTGTTTGGAACCTTCAAGCAGTGGAAAACTTTACTTGAAAAACAGACTGGGAAGCAGATTAAGAGACTGAGAACAGATAATGGCCTTGAATTTTGCAATAACGAATTTAATGAGTTTTGCAAAATTGAAGGCATTGTACGACACCGCACAGTTGTAAAAACTCCACAGCAGAATGGAGTTGCAGAACACATGAACAGGACTTTGATAGAGAAAGCTAGATGTATGTTATCCAATGCAGGTTTGGGCAAGGAGTTTTGGGTAAAAGCTGTTAATACAGCTTGTTGGTTGGTAAACCGATCTCCTTGTACTTCCATTGAGTGTAAGACACCTGAAGAGGTGTGGTCAAGCAAACCTACAGATTATTCTGATTTGAAGATATTTGGCTATCCTGCTTATGCTCATGTTATCATTCAAGCCCAATTATTGTAATGAGATTTTGAAAACTATGGTGATAGTTATCATGATGCATCACAACCAATTAATTTTACCATAAAGCATGTGGATATGGATTCTTAAAAAACTATAGATCCATGTGTTCAAGTGATTTCAATGTGTAGAAGAATTATGTTTGGTTTATTCCTTATTTTCTTAATTATCACACTACATTTAGTTTTAAAATATCTTTTTAAAGTTCTTCAAAAAATACTATTTACAATATATAATAATATAATAATTTTTGTAAATTATAAGTTGACAAAATTTTAAATTTATTTAAAATATTTATTTGTGTGTGTATTGTAAAAATTATTATAAATAGGATTTTATATTAATAGTCTACTATTTTCTTTCTTTGTTTCTTTCTTTTTCCTTTAATTTTGCTGAACAATCAAGCCTTTCCTTTCCCTTGGTAAGCAGTTTCTTTGATGAATATAATTTGATGTTTTTATTAGTTAGTTGCTTAGCAATTTAAGTTAATTAATTAAGTTAAAATATAAATAAAAATTATGAATTCTATGATCAAATTTGATGTTTTCCTAAGGCTTTGAGAGGAAACAAAAAAAGGTTTTAACTTTATTACACATATAAAGATACAATGAAAATATTTGTCTGTTACAAAAATAGGTGTATTAATAAATACTAGAATGGACAGGTATTAAATAAAATTAAACTAATACTTATTTGATATATTATTTTTGTAAATCACTTATTAGACATTTAAAATCATCAATTGCACTCAATTTTACTAGTTTTTTTATTCCAACATATTTGATTATGTTTATTCTTAGTGTAGATTTATAAAATGCATTTGCAAGCAAATTCTTAACATAAATTGTCAATATGTGGTGCAAAATTATAAGAAAAGACATAAATTTTTGGAAAGTTTAATAGACACAAGAAATGAAGGCAATTATAGTCCATGAAGATAAAAATTTATTAAATAATATTTAATTTAATGTATAGATATTAGAATTCTATTATATTACCTTTGCATAGGGAAACTCCTATATTATTGTGTATTATTCTTTTTAATGTGGTCAAAATTTATAAGTGGAGAAAAAAATAAATGAATAACTTTTAGAAACACATACCTTGCTTAAGCATCGAAATGACCTAAATACATTCCATAAGCCAAATGAAAGGTTAGTTATATTATATAATGGCAAAGTGAGGGGCCCCTTCAACCGCCCCTCAGCTTCTGTATATTTCATATTTATAGATTGAAAGATGCTTTAAAAATGCAAGAAATGTTAGATTAAAAAAAATTAAAACTGAGAAAAGCAATAATTGCTTTAGAGAGAGAACATTATAGTATTAAAATCAATTTATTTGGTGTAAAATATTTTATTATTTTTTTAATATTTGGTACAATGTAAAATTGTGTTCAAAAGAAAATCCTTTACAAATCAACAAAAAATACACTTATTTTTTCATAAAACATCTTTCACTTTTAGAATGCAGAAGTTATTTTTCACAAAACTTGCAAGACAACAATAAGGGGAGGGGAAAGAACTCCAAAGCAGCTTCCTAATTCCTCACTTGCTATCGCCAACACCACTGCCACGACTACCTTAAGCCCTCCTCCTCCTCTGCTGCCATCAAGTTCCTCTGCTGCTAAGGGGACATGATTGTCCCTCGGTTCTCACAATTGAAACTCATTTACACACATCACACAAAGCTATTACGCAAAAGAGAATGAGCAAGAGTGGGAGATGATAGTCAATTATTTTATTTTCTTCTTTTTTTTTTCTCAAAAGGTCACTTATTTGATGTTGAAAATCATCAATTGCACTCAATTTTACTATTTTTTTTATCCTAGTATATTTGATTATGTCTATTCTCTGAAATGAATTTTCAGGTAAATTCTTAATATAAAACGTTGATGTGTGGTGCAAAATTATAAGCAATGATATAAATTTATGGAAAGTTTAATGGACACAAGAAATAAGGGCAATCATAGACTATGGAGATAAATATTTATTAAATAATATTAAAGTAATATTTGATTTAATGTATACACATCAAAATTTTATTCTTTTATATGTGTGTGGGTAAACTCCAATACCTATCTTAGACCACTTGAATTGAGAGTTTGGTTCTAATTCGTTGTGCTCTTTCTAGCTTTGCCTAGGGTCTAAATTCCTATAGTTTTTCCCTCCCTAAAACATAAAGGGATTTAAGGTGACTAAACTTGTGAGTTCCAAATTTGATACGCCATAACTGAGTTAGAAGAGACTTATTCGGAACCACTATTATAAGGGTGGTAGATCCTTCTTATGTGTGGCCACATGCCACAACGATGTCTCAATTTTACTTCATTAATGAATGAACTCCAATGGCACAAAAAAAAGTGTCCATTACCTTTTTTGAATATATGAGATATAACCACAACAAAACATTAATGGATAACAAACATTATTTGAATAATGGATGAAATGACTATGCTAACAAATCTACAAGAACTTGAGTTCCTGAAGACATAATTTTGAATTATATTCTTCATGCACAAAGTCTTCAATGTCTTGTATTCTATCTATTACATTTTGGATAAAAGAAATGACGTGCTAAGTAAAGAAATTAGCTTTACTATTAATGTCTTGTTTCGTGTGGATGACAACTGTCTATAAAAAGAAATTATACCAACTAAATATTATAATTTGATGATTAGATAAGTAAAGGAAAAATAAACTTTAAATTATTTTTATTTTAATAAAAGATTTAAGTCAAGTATTAACCTGATGAGCACATTTTGTATGCAAATTTATCCTTTTAATATGAACTTACAAGAAATAGTTACAACTATTACTGACAAAGAAATTTGTTATGAATTTATATCTAAATCAAAGGTATTATAAATTAATTTGCAAAAAGATACACCAATATTCAAACAACTAATGCTAATACAAAAGAAGAAATGATGTGTTAAGCAAAGAAATTAGCTTTACTATTAATGTCCTTTTTCATATGGATGACAATTGTCTATAAGAGGAAATTATACCAACTAAATATTATAATTTGATGATTAGATAAGTAAAGGAAGAATAAATTTTAAAGTATTTTTATTTTAATAAAAGATTTAAGTCAAGTATTAATCCTATAAGCACATTTTGTATGCAAATGTATCCTTTTAATATGAACTTACAAGAAATAGTTACAACTATTACTGACAAAGAAATTTGTTATGAATTTATATCTAAATCAAAGGTATTATAAGTTAATTTGCAAGAAGATACACCAATATTCAAACAACTAATACTTATACAAAAGAAGAAATGATATGTTAAGCGAAGAAATTAACATTACTATTAATGTCTTGTTTTGTATGGATGACAATTGTATATAAGAGGAAAGTATACCAACTAGATATTATAATTTGATGATTAGATAAGTAAAGGAAGAGTAAACTTTAAAGTATTTTTATTTTAATAAAAGATTTAAGTCAAGTATTAATCCTATAAGCACATTTTGTATGCAAATTTATCCTTTTAATATGAACTTACAAGAAATAGTTACAACTATTACTGACAAAGAAATTTGTTATGAATTTATATCTAAATCAAAGGTATTATAAGTTAATTTGCAAGAAAATACACCAATATTCAAACAACTAATCCTAATACAAAAGAAGAAACATTTAAATTTTTTAAACTAAGAAATAAATCATATAGTGTTGTTAAGTCTCAAATTAATGTAATCCATATAAGTTAGACAAAGAATATTTTTATTTTTTATTTTAAATTGCTTACATGTGAGTTGCCATAAATTTAATTATTGATATGAAATTTATATCTCTTCATCAAAACCCTTGACTTTTTTTATTTTCATTTTTTATCTTTGTAACTTAGAAGACATGAATAATCATTGGCTTAGTGGGGCATAATGTGCCCTCTTATGGTTTACAATTACCAAATTACATTATTTGGCACTTAGACAATTAACTAATTATAGTTTTATCATCAAATTTTATTTATTAGTTTATAGACAATTGTTTCATAAAGTAAAACCATAGCTTCTAGTCACCTTCTACAAAACAATATCATATCCATAAAAATAGTGAAGCATACCGAAAGAAAAAATTTTTTAAGGGTTCCCTTTACTCCCATTGACATAGGATTTTGGATCCACTGGCAATTTTACAAACCTGCATAACCATGGATTTTTTAGTACTATCAAGCTTTTTGTTGGTCTATTGATATTTTGTCAAACTACAATTAGGAATATGCTTCCCTTCTACCGAGAAATCATTTGAGTAGAAAATGCTTTCTACCACGTTTGAAACAGTTTGTAATTTTAGGAATCGCCATTGCTAGTAAGGAATATCAGTGTAAAGATATAATTGTTAGCTAAATATAAGTATAGTGAGGATATATTATACATATGTAATTTAAATAGTTTTAATAATATTATTATTTTTTAATTTAAGATATATAATAAATATCATAATATTTTATATTATAATTAGTATTTGTTAAGATTTTTTAAAAATATATTACATAACATATAACACAATATTTAAAAAATTATATCTTAAATCAATTACATATAATTGATAAAGTAAAAATTATTTATTTTTTATCATTACACTATTTGATAATATATTTATTAGAAAAAATTATTATATGTGACAATTTTAAAAATTTTGAAATTAATTGCATAGTGTGTATAACATATATCTAACACTTTAATATTTAATAAATATATTAAAAGTACTTGGCACTTGTATTAAAAATATTTAACATATAAATTAGAATTATCTAGCATGTTTATTTAAATTATTTTTATTTTTATTATTTTGTCAAATACCTTTTAAACTATCCAACAATCCATAAAAAAGTGTCAAACAAATATCATATTGAACACATATATCTAATACTAACACATGCCATTTTAAAAATGTACGTGCTTCGTAGGATTTCAAGAATGAAAAAACAAAGTACTAAGATAAGTTGGCCTAAAAGAAAACAATAACTAAAAGCGAAAGAGCCGGAAGCCACTGAGCTCCTTCAAGCTTTAGTCATGTTTAAGATTTTGAACCTTTTTGAATGGTCCATTACATTAAAATTAATTATGACTAATTTGCCTTTATTAATTCTTTTAAATTTTTATCCTAGTGAAATTTTATGCTTGTTCCCGTGACTTTAAGAGAAGAAAAGTGATTTAATAAAGCTAGAATAAGGTTCAAAGTTAAGTAGTTGTTAACATTAATACCCTTAGCATAATCAACAAATTTGCAACTCTAGCCAATGTCTTCCACTTAAGTCCTAATTGGATGTCATTCTCTTATTCTGAATTAATAAAGCCATAGGAAATAAACTAATTTACAGAAGTAATGCAAATAACTTAAAATTCCAAGGGCATAAAGGTACTTAAATCACTATATTTCATTCTTACCCAAATGAAAAGAGAAAATTCAAATGGACTCAAAAATAATAAACTGAAATATGTTTAAATAATTTTTATTAAATAAAATATTTTATGTTAAATGAGTGAGTCCAAAAAATCTAATCCATTGTCTTAATTTCATTTTCCAAACTCAAAACAACATTACACTGTATACCCATATAACTCAAGCACCTTTTCAAAGTACTTCACTTATCTCTCTCTCTCTCTCTTTCTCTCTATGCAAAATGTCGTCCCCACCATTAACACTGCCAAGGCTACCACTTTGCCTTCTTGTCTCCTTCATCTTCCGCTTCTTCTTCCTTTTTCTCCTCTTCATAACTAGGCCCATCACCACCACCGTCCCACCCTCTCCCTTCCTAACATCTTCTCCTACTCCACCCACCACCAAACCATTCCTTTTCATTCACTCTTTTAAGCACCTCACTAATGTCTAGTTCCCTCACTTTGTCAATTTTATTAATCACACCTTGATTAATGTGCCTATCAATGCTAAGGATTTTTATGTGGTTCTTGGAAATATGCACAAGTTTAAGTTCACCACTATCTCTAGTGTTAATGTCACTAGTTATATACCAAGAAATTTTCATTTTAATCTGACCCATATGGATTTTTCATCTATTAAGCTTAAAGAAACCATAGTCAATTCCATTTATGTCTTGAAAATTCTTGAAACATTCAATCTTTCCTCTAATACTCTCATTAGTGAAGTTCCTATAAACTTTGGCGACCTAAATTTGTTAAAGAATATATCTTTGAAGTCTAATTCACTATATGGGTTAATCTCTAACTAAATGTTAGCGATTCTTGGCGTGGTTCATGTTGATCTTAGTTCAAATCAATTGAATGGGACAATTTGATGATTTTTGGCAAAAAAAATGAAGTAGTTGAGGCCCTTGAATCTTAAGAACACTACATTTCATTGTGTTTTTGCTTTTAATCTTACTTTTATAAGGAGGATTGTTGTAGGAGTGTGGCAATGACAATTTGTGTTATAACCACACAATTCTACCATCAAAATTAAAGCTAGGTGATGAGGTTCATGGAAGTATTCACAGAGCATTCATGACATACTAATCACACATTCAAGAGTTACAAAGAGGGGGATAATTAAAGAAGTTTAGGTCAAAAAAACTAATTCAAACTTAAAGGATGACAAAATATACCTTAATGCGAACCAAAATGTTATTAATTGTATAAGTATGTTGAATGAGCATGCATGTTAAGTGATTATAAAAGTTTATGCTATAATTCTTAAAAAAATATGAGTTTATTTAAGATTAATATTTCTGATTTACCTTGTTTTAGTTCTTTAAATAACTAAAAGGAGAAATTTAAGTAATAAAAGGTATACTTCCTACTCTTTCTACTTAGTTTGATTTTTTTTTTTAACAAAAGAAATCCAATAAAAATATTAATTATACGATTTTACTGTCTTGATTTAATTCATTTTTATAAAAAATATTTACGACAATAGTTTTGAAAATTTTAAATGTTAATTTTTATTATTATTTTTTAGTTTTAATTCCTTATTCTACCAATTAGATGCTCTAAGTCAATTGGATAGGCTAGATTTAAGTAGAAATGAGATCATTAAATTTGTAACTAAATGCTGGATGCATCAATCCGAGTTTTTTTTTTCTTTCCTTTTTTTCTGTCCATTCCTGTCTCGATCCATTACCCCAAGGCCACCCCCGGCCCAAGTTTCTTGGATCAATTTTTTATCCAAATTGTAGAATCTACCGTAACAACTCCTTAAACAAACCTCAAGAATTACCCAAAAAACAAATCAATAATTGGTGCTCTAATTTTAAATTTTAATCTCCTCATTCTTGGCATCGTTTTTAAATTTCTTAAAATGTAAAGTTATTAGAGTACTCATTCATCGTACTAGACATAATATAATTTTTTTCAAATTGTGCACTCATCTATGTATAATATCTTTAAGATTTAGAATTTGCTAAATAATAATATATAATATCTTATTTTTTATCATCATATATATAAAAAAAAAAGATCTCATATTACATATTAGTTTTTTAATATTAGTGATAATGTCGTCTCCTAGGCTTATGTTTCGGCAAAGTATATGGAGTTTTCATGGCCTAATCCTTTCAACCTAGAAAAACTAAATTGTTGGTTTAGTTTACCAAATAAGTATGCTTTCACAAAGTTTGCTTAGGGAGGGTCGGCCTACAAAAAAAGTTGGAAAATGGTGTATAATTTGAGTCACCATGCACAAATTTATCCCTATATTTTGATGAGAATTTAGTAATGGAAAAAAGATAAAAAAAGGTCGGAACTCTCCTTGAAATATTTATGACAAAAACAAAGTACTCCACTTGCATGACATTGCTCAAGAACAAAATCTATGCCAATGAGCCGGTTTTTGGACTTAACATTGGAAATGTTTATTTAATACGGTCCCGTAAACTAGTTTGAGATGTCACTTGACCGATTAGAACTAGAAAAAAGAATATAGAAATTGTCTTATACTTACGAGATCAAGAGTTACTTATAACTGATAAATTTCTTGTACTTATCAGAAAAAGATAACACATTGTTTTTTTTTTTTTTAAGCGTTCGCAGAAACTAAAAGTTGGAGCAATATAACTGCGCTTTTTCTCCGTGGAATCAGGACAACTGCAAGCCACGTGCTGGAGTTACAATCTTCACTTAAGATCCAACAATCTACGAGGAATATTATTTGGTCAAGGTAGCTGTTAACCTTCCGGAAAGCTGACACATATTAACTTCTAATTCTTGCTTCACGATTGTGCTTCATATAGTTAATTATTTTCCCATATTTGTAATTACTTCTTCATTAGGCAAATTTTGTGTGTTCGTAGATACACAAGAAAAGGTAAATTTACTTTTTCCAATCTTTTATATATTTTTCAACAATCGTTTTTTTTTTCCTATAAATATAAATTTATATTAACAATTTTACAAATTTTATCAATTTAAATCATGTATTTTTTAAATTTAATCAAGTTAAATCAATTTGCAGTCATTATTACTATTCCTCTACGATACTAACATGCAGGTAATGTGACAATTTGGGTAGGCACACAAACAATTTTTTTATCTTTTCAGATTTTGAATTTTTAAAAATTTTTTAATTGAATAATGAGCTCTCAAATTTTGTCAATTTGAGTAACAATTCAAAAAGTTTTTAAAATCATATTTATATTTAGAATATGTAGTAAATTGAATAAATTTTAAAATATATATATATATAACTTTAATTTCAAAATTTTTATAATTTTTTTAAATTTATCATATTTTAAATTTTAAATTGTGCATCAATTTAAAAATATTAATTTTATTAAAGCGTTGAAAAAATTTTTTGAAAAGTATTTTATCTTTTAAATTTATTTTAAAATATAAATAAATTTATTTTGATATCTTTACTATTTATTATATACATTTAAAAATTAAAATACAATTTTGACAATATTTTGAGTTATGATTCAAATTGCCAAAATTTGAGCCTTCACCGATTAAAATGAAAAAGATTCAAGACTTTGGAACTCAATTTGACAATAAAAAAAAAAAAATTGTATATCCAAATTGTCAAGTGAGCAGTGACAGAAATTAGTAATGTTTCAATTATCAGTGTGAAAAGCTTACTGGCTTTTAACTTATCTAACATGACAACTCCGGTCGTCACGTCATTCTCACGCGAGTTGTATAAACTTGGACATCTCTGAGAACTGCTCACGTGGCCCTGTTCCAGCACAAATTGCAGAACATCTTCCAAACCTATACATCTTAAACGTGTTTTTCACTGGGAGCATTCCTCCCTCTTTCGGTACTATGAGCTCAACTTATTCCACAGACTTAAACAGACAATACTCTTACTTTCAACGAAACAATTCATTCAGAGCAACAGATACAGATTCAATGATGAGAAACAAAAGAAGAGTAAAGGTAGTCTACATAAACAAAAAAGAGCAATAAACATTAAACTCTCAGGTTAAGAATGATTTGTTGAAAGAAAACAGATAATAAATGAAGAAAATGAAGAAGAAGAGGAATATACCTGATGTTTAAGGAGTTGTTGACCTCCACAGGTTCGGTTGTACTACCTTTTAAAGAACAAAAAAATTCTTCTCTTCTGTTGAACCTGTAAAGAGAACAGATACATCACTCTTGCATCATTTTCAAAAGCCAAAACTCTTTTACTATAGTGTTCCCAGTCAACAAGGAGAAATAAGAAGCACAAACAAATCTGCAACATACTTTGAACTCACCCTCGCTCCATCTTAGTCATAAAGAGAAAGAGCACAGCTGCAAACATCCCACTTTGATCTTCAAAAGCAAAAACATTCCTGGAGGACAAACAAAAATAAAAAGAAAGAAAAACAAGAGAAAAGAAAAAAAAAAAGGCAGCCATACAAATATGCCTTCAGTCTTGCTTGTCCAGGCAACTAAAACACAGAGAGGGCAAGGCAATGTCCAAGCACCAATCTCTCCCTACACGCCTAACACTCACAAAGAGGTACACCCAAGCTAACGTTTCTTCTCGATTAAACTCCTATAAACAAACAGAAATCAAGTTGCCTCATAATTATAGATACGTGATGCAGAAGGCAGAGTATGCGTAACACCAAAATGCAGGTAAAGACAATTGGTTTGAAGAATAATCAGTTGGGTTGAAACCGAAATCAAGATTACTGTTTTCTTCCACCGAAGGAACTGTTCAAGACCCTCTTTATTTTCGAGCAAATGAGGAACTGAACACTAAAGATTGTTTCAAACCCGAAAGAATTCCTTTGAAACAAAAGAAAGAGAAAATGATGAGGAATGCAGAAGAATGAGGCCACTCGCAATCAATCTATAACTCTTGATCGCCACCGGGGATGTGTAAAAGAACAAGAAAATGAAGAATTAAGGGAACAACAAGTCTCAATCATAACCAAACTTAGGATTGATATGGAAAAATAACCAGTGGGGGATGGAAGAAAAATTAAGGCCAGACTTCATATTCTGGGCCACCAAAAATCGATTGTCTTCTCAGTTGAGTGGGGACCTGCAGCCTCCTTCCTAACTCTAACTAATGGGCCAATCCACAATTTCTTAATGGGCTTGTCTACACACAAATTTAGTCGGCTCGACCCTAACAAGTCACGATGAGATTAAAAACGTCGATGCCCCGCAGACCAATTTTCCATCAGACGACCCGAATGAAACGTAAAAAGGGGGACCAGAATGACACGGTACATCTTAATTTTTTAAGTTAGATTAATTAACTATTCTTTGAATTCATAAGACTGCCCCAAGATTCCATGTAGAATTAAAGTAATTGGGCCTCCTCACCGAAAAGGAAAAAATGAAAAAAAATTAAAATTTACAGTTGCCACCACTTCACCAACTTGAAAATTGTAAAATTATACATGATGTCATGTTCGTCTCACTTAAACTATCAAGACTTGCCTATTTGAAGTCTCTTAGTTTAGGTTGGAATGAAATCAAAGAGAGCATCTTGTAATCGTGGTCTTTTATCTCTGAAATCATTGGATCTATCCCCCAACATATTAAAAGGAATAGTTGACATTCAAGATAAGACTCTTGGTATCCATACCTATATGCAGCTATAAAAATAAAGTAATTTTTTTTTTCAAATATATTATACTTTTACAAAAATATATAAAGAGACAAATAAATTAAATTTTATTATAAAAAATGAGAAAAGATTACTTTTATATCTACTTGAAATAAGGAGAGGCTAAAAGAATCATTTTGAATTGTTGATTATTTCTATTTTTGAATCCTTTGCAAAAATTAACAAATTTTAAAACAAAAGACTAACTCACAAATAAAATTTTAAAATTATAGGGAAAAAACTCTTACTAAAAAAAAAAACAAAGAGATCTCTTCAACTATATTTTTAATTTTAAGACTTTAACAAATAATATAATATATAAGATTACAATATAATTCATTTTATCAAAAAAAATTATTGGTGGTATTTTTTTTTTAAAGAGAGGCTAACAAGATTAAAAAAATAATAATAAAGTAACTAACAATGAAATAAGAAAATTTTAATAAAAGTATTTCAATTAATTATAAAATTTCTTAATATTATTTCTATTTTTATTTTTTTAATGATAATTTTTCAAATTTAATAAATGTTCTACCTTTCAAAAAAATAATAATAAGAGATTATATCTCTTTCCTCACATAGTATATCATTACATATACTCAAATTTGAATTATTTATTGGATTTGAAAAAATTATATCTAGAAAATGATTGTTTTGGGGTGAGATAAGATTTTGTGTATTTTAGTATTTTTACTTTGCTGAAAGGTGGTGTATACTAAGACTCAACTTGTTATTATTTTACATAAGGGATAAAATTTAATTTTTTGTTACTATATTATTTTGATATTTATTTATAATTTAAAAAGTTATTATACTTCTAATCACATCCACTCATCCTCTCTCCTGTTAATACTTTTTGTTGTTGGTTGTACTAAAGATCAAATATATATCAATCTCCCTTTCGAATGATGACAAAGGAGTACTGAGCTTAAGCAATCTACACTCCCTTGATCTGAGTTTTAATAACTTGAACAGTAGCATTTTGTCATTTCTTAAAGGGTTTTCATCTCTTAAGTAGTTAAATTTTAAACACAAACAACTAAAAAGATCAATAAATGTGAATACTTAGATATAATTTTTCTACCAATCTTAATTTTTGAGAAATTGAGCGATATATCATACATAAATGATTTAGTTTGAGACAATAATGTTAAGTTTGCTTATGATTTTTTAGTTTCAAAGAGAAATGAGATCACAAGGTTTGTGGCTGTAGGAGGTATAAATCCTAGTTTTGTTTTTGTTTTTGTTTTTAATCCATCCTTATCTTGATTCATTGCCACAAGTAAACCTCCCTAGGCCCAAGTTTTTTGGATCAAGTTGAAGTTTCTATAGCGACATCTCTTTTAATATACATTAAGCATTAATATGAATTTTACAGTTTATATTCACTAATAAATTTCATTTAATAATGTCTCTCTGCATTAAGTTCAAGTTAGGGATTTCTTATTTTTAGCATCCTTTTTAAATACCTTGAAATGTGAGGTCATTGGAGTATTATTTTATTAAATTAGGTAAATCATAATTTTTCAAAATTTTGTAACTATTTATATAAAATGCATATGAGGTCTTGAATATATTATATTAGACTTATATTTTTCTCATTGTATAAAAAAATAAAATTTCACATTACATATTTATGTTTTTTAATAATATTATTATTTTTTTATAAATTATATTTCTATAAACCAAGTAATTTTTAAAACTTAATACTTTTATCTAAAAATGCAAATAGTTAGTTTACTATAAAAACAAAGACTAAGTGTTTCACTTAATTAAAAATATTTATTTAATATGGTCCCACAAACTAGTTTCAAATATTACTTAATCGATTAGTAATAAAAAAGGAAATGTCATTTGTCCATGAGATCAAGAATTACTTGTATATCATACATTTCCTTTACTTATTAGATAAAAAAGATCATTATATACCGTTTTTAGCATTTATAGACATTAAAAGTTGGAGCAACTGTAGTGTCCTTTGCCTCAGAGGAATCAGGAGAGATATAAGTCTCGTAATGGACCTACAATCACAACACAATTTCTTTTCAAACCTTAAAGAGCCTTTACTTAACATCCTAAAATTTACAAGGAACATCATTTGGTCATTCCCTAACATCCAAAAATGTTTACATTTCTTAACTTTTAATTCTTGTTTTCACACTTATGCTTTATATAATTTATTATTTTGCCTAAATTCAAATGTGCACATTGGACAAAATAAGCTTGATAGATTTATCTCACAACTGCCTATCTAGTCATATTCCCCTTGCCTAAGATTTGGAAGCACTAGGAATAAAAGACATACCTCTGATATGTTTTAGATAAGTTCTCCTTTGGTTAATGAATACATTTTTCAAACACATATAGAGTTCACGACAAAGAGCTTTTCTTATTCCTATGAAGGAAGACTACTCTCCTACATGTCTGAAATCGTTCTTTCCTGCAACAATTCAATGAGAGAGATTCCACCAGAACTTGGAAATCTTAGCATAATTAAGATGCTAAACCTATCCTACAACAGCCTGACAAGGCCAATCCCATCAAATTTTTCAAACTTCAAGGAAATTGAGAGTTTGGATCTTTCATACAACAACTTAGATGGGAAAATTCCTACTCAACTTACTCAATTGCACCAACTAGAGGTTTTCACTATGGCACACAATAACTTGTATGGAAAGACCCCAGAGATGGTTGCAAAATTTGCAACATTCAACAATAGAGGCTACGAGGATAATCCTTTCCTGCGTGGACCGCCACTAACAAAAGGTCACAATGCACGTCCATCACCTCCATTATCATCCAAGAATTCAGGCATTAACAGTTGTTATTATTTTATCGTGGACAATCTTCCCATGTTGTCCAAGTACAAAGCTTAACAGCTTTGTGTTTAGTCTAAATGTTGTTTGTATATGCATTTCTCCTTTTTGTATTCATTGGATATTATATTTAATAAGCTAATATTTGAGTGTTATATATTTGGTTTATAAATAAGGCTAGCACAACTTAATCAACTCAGTTTAATTAGAATTTGATTAAAAAAAAGAAAGGACAAGATAACGTATATATAACTTTTTTTAGACTCCATGATAGTGTGAGTTTTTCTTAAAGTGGTGAGCATAATTGACCCAATGAACAGAAAATTTGGTAATGACAAAAAAACACTGCATTATTTTTTTTATATATTTTTTTAATTTTGAACAATTAAGAAAATACATATTAATTGATCTAGTGAAATTACTAATTTTCTCAATTGAAATTATATTTGCAAATGTCATATTTTATAAAATAAGATAACTCTAAATTTATAATGAGATATGTGTCGAAACTTAAATTCAATGAACCCTACACACAAGTTGTTTATTTCTCTTTGCTCGTACTATCAACACACACCAATGTTGCTGAAAACAATCACTTTTCTGTTGTATAAGATTTTTGTTTTCGTGAAAAAGAAAGAAAGAAAGAAAAAAAATATAAGTTATTAATTTTATGAAAATGTATTAAAAATATATTTATTAATTTAATTTAATTATCTCGCATAGAGAATTTACTATCCCTGCGATAATGAGGTTAGAAAACCTACTATCCTTTATTCTTGGGAGGGGCGGCAATCCATGGATTCGAACTCAGCCGAAATGGGGGCAATTAAGCCACTCAAGAAGTAGAATGTCTTCAATAAATAATTATAATGTGCACCACTCATTAGCCGTTAGGCGATCTCATTTATAAAGTGAAGATTGGTCAATTACATTAAAAAAGCTCACCCCTAATTCAAACCAAGCATTCTAGCCATACTAGAAGTCTTCAATTTGGGCTTTGGAATGTTATGTTCCTTCATCAACCAATAACGCAACAAAAATTCTTAATGATGAAGAGTTCCAATGCCTCAGGCTTGAAAACAACATCCATTTTCATATTCATCTGCCCACAGAAAGAAGAAGACCGGCCATTTAAGCACACGACAGATTCAGTTTCAAACAGTGTCTATTACCTGGCAAGGAACTAACAAAGCTGTAAGACGGGCCAACTCTCCCGCTCGCCAATCCAACAAGACAGATAGCCAAGGATAAATAGCATCTGAGTCTCACAAACCAGAGTCTAATGTCATGGAATTCAGATAGTTCTCGTTCCAGAAACTCTTTTGGCTTAACTAAAACAGGTTACAAGGACACATGGTCAAGGTATAGGATTCAATCGCTAGTCTTTCCACCATAACAACAACAACAACATAAGAAAAAGAAAAAAAAAAAGACTTACTCTAAATTTATGAAACCAATCTGACAAGACAATGACACAGATATTACCCCATAACAGTTTGGTATAGTTGAGTATGGACAATCTTGTTTATATTTATTTTTTTTATCCCGTTATATCTGTGGAAAGAAATGTTTTTATTATAATAATTTTTGAATGTTTACTCAGTTTCGATAGATGGTGGGTGATCGGGTAAAAGTGTGTATTTTGCTATTCACTGTGTTTGTGTGTAGATTTCCAAGAACTAATGTTTGGTGAGTTCGCGTTATTTTTAATTATTCCATCTATGTCGAATGGTCTTGTTGCAGACGCTACCTGGCAATTTTACTTTCCATTTATTAATATTAGTCTGCTGGAGTATGGCAGCGTGATAGAAATTTGTGGATCAAACGCTTATCAAGGTTCAATTTTATCACCGTTTTACAACTTCAGGCCCGGCCCTTTCGTCCACCGACTTTAATTTTCTTGTATATATATTTTTTGATAAAATAAAACCCGGCCCAGTCTCCAACCGACTTTCATTCCTCTGTATTGTAGAAAGAAACAGATGCTGCAATGAGAAAAGTGAAAATTTTTGGCCCACCAAAAATCAATTGTTTTGTTGCACTCCGTTATTTCTTGTGCAGACTTCTCTGGCTGCAGTACCCGTGACTAAGAAATGGGCCAATCCACAAGCTTCCAACTAATGTGGTTTTTTATAATTTCTTATGGATGATTGAGCATATCTAGGGCCAAATTTAGGCAGCTTGACCCTAGCAAGGTCAAGGTCAAAAATAAAAAAGTTGATGGTGCCTGCCAGCTGCCATACAAACCAATTTTCCAGGATAGAACCCGAAGAAAACGAAGAGGGAAGACTTGACTGTTGATTGAGACTCCGCTTTGTAACTGATGTGTTTTTCTATAATTTCTTATGAATGCCTGACCTTGTCTAGGCCCAAATTTACGCGGCTTGACCCTAGCAGGTCAAGGTCAAGGTCAAAAAGAAAAAAGTTGATGTTACCTGCCAGCTGCAATGCAAACCAATTTTCCAGAGAGAACCCGAACGAAACGACAGGGGAAGACTAGTCTCTTGGATTGAGACTCTGCTTTTTTCCACGGACATGGACCTTCCATGTGAAAATAACTAAATGCACCTCCGCCTCTGCCCATATATAGAAGGCCTGAACTGCTCTCAATTGCAACAAATATTACTAAGTAGTAAGAGGTACTCCGAACATACAAATGGGGCTAGTGGCTATTATTAGGTCATGGATGGTAGTGATATTGCTTTTACTTTTGTTCTTGGAGGAGTGGGGGATTCAGTGTCGTGGTTGCTGGGAACACGAGCGAACTGCTCTTTTGCAAATCAAGCCTTTCTTCACTTATCTAGTTGCACATGATGACTATGCCATGTCTGGCTGGGAGATGGATGCTGATTGTTGTACTTGGGCAAGAGTCACGTGCGACGCAACGAAGCGAGTCACCAAACTTGATCTTTCGTTTGCTAGGGATTCGGGTTCTAGAGGGTGGTACCTAAATGCTTCTTTGTTTCTTTTTTTCAAAGATCTGACAAGTCTGAACTTGGCAGGGAACAAAATACTCGGTTGTATTGAGAATGAAGGTCCTCTTTCGATAACTCATTCATTTCATAATTACAAGATAAGATGGATTATTTTTTTTTTTGACAAAGAAAAAAACAGAAAAGAAACTCATAGATAGGATGATATACTCCTCTACATCTTTTATTGTGATACGATATTATATTCCTTCACATGATATTATACTCCTTCACATATGCAGGTTTCGAGAGACTATCAAATCTCGCCCATTTAGAAACACTCAATTTACATAATAATGAATTTAACGGAAGCATCTTGTCATCTCTATATGGCCTTTCATCTCTGAAATCATTGGATCTATCCTATAATAGCCTTAAAGGAATAGTCGATATCCAAGGTAAGATTCGTGATAACTAAGTCTTTACACGGCTATAAAAATCAGCTAAATTTTTTTTTTTAATTTTTTACAAATATGTTTTACTTTTACAAATATTTATATCATGTTAAACTTTGCAATAATTCCTTAGTTTCAATTCTTTATTCCTTGAATTACATGCTTTGAGCCAATTAGAGGAGCTATATCTGACCATAAATGAGATCACTAAATTTGTGGATGTAGGAGATATAAATCTAAGTTCTTTTTCTAATCCATTACATCTTCTCTCCTGTTAATACTTTCCACTATTGGTTTTACCCAAAAGCAAATATATATATATCAATCTTCTCTCCTGGTGATGATGAAGAAGTGCTGAGGTTAAGCAATTTGTGTAACCTTGATCTGAATTTTAATAACTTAGTATTTTGTTATTCCTTGAAAGATTTTTATCTTTTAAATGATTATATCTTGAATACAATCAGTTAAAATGATCAATAAATATGAAAAATAGATATAACATTTTTATCTATCTTAATTTTTGAAAAATTGAGAGATATAACATATTAAACTTGGTTATAATTCCTTAGTTTCAATTCCTTGTTCTCATAATTACATGTTTTGAGCCAATTAGAGGTGCTAGATCTGCATGGAAATGAGATCACTAGATTTGTGGGCGCAGGAGGTATAAATACAAGTTTTTTTTTAATTCATTTCTATCTTGGTCCTTCGCCAATATAAGTTTCATAATATATAACTTTTAACATTTGCAGACAATAAAAAAAGAAGCAACTGTAGTGTCCTTTATCTTGGAGGAATCAGGAGAGATGCAAACTTCCCGCTGAATCTGCAATCACTGCACTATTTCTTTCCAAAACTTAAGAGCCTTAGCTTAACATTCTACAACTTACAAGGAACATCATTTGGTCATTCCCTAATATCTAAAAATACTTACATTTCTTAACTTTTAATTGTTGTTCCTGTGATTATGATTCATATAATTTTTATTATTTTGCCTAAATTTGTTAGGATCCTATTTAAACAATCTTGAAGAGCTATATTTGGATGATTCTACTGTGGATGATAACTTCCTCCAAAGCATTGAGGGACTAGTTTCTCTTCGAAATTTGTCCATGATATCGTTGAACGGTTCTCGACTTACTCAAGGTAAATTTCATCATTTTTGCCAATTTCATAATCATTTGTTACAAATCTTTAATTTAGTCATTAAGTAATTATATCATATTTGCAAAACAATGATATTTATATTATTACTGTTAAACTCTACATAACAATAAATTATAAAAGATAAATAGGTTTTGTAGATTAAAAAAATAAAAAATAATTTAAATTTCTCTAATATTAAAATTTTTAAATAATACTTTTTTCATTTTTTTATTTTTACTTTATTTAGGTTGGCCTCATATGAAGAGTTTGAAAAAATTAAATCTCAAATGGCCCACCGTTTCTATCATTCATAGAATGCTTCAGACTATTGGAAACTTAATCTCGTTGGAAGATCTTTCAATAATGACTGATTGTCAATTAAATGGCCCTATACCTAAAGGTATGGTCAATCTCCCCTAAACCCTCTTGTGTGTCTATGGTTATGTGTGTGTCTTCTTAATTTTAGCTCAGTTCCTTATTACCAAATAATTTTCAGGTTTATGTGAATTAAACCAGCTCATAATACTAGATATCAGCAGAAATAATCTCAGCGGTACCTTGCCTCCGTGTATGGCTAATTTGACATCTCTGCGATTAGATCTCTCAAACAATCAATTCACGGGAAATATATCTCTATCTCCTCTGAGGACTTTGACATCTATTGAAGACCTAGATCTTTCATTCAATCATTTCCAAGTTCCCGTGACGCTCAGTCCATTCTTCAACCATACAAAACTCAATTTACTGAATGCTAGAGGAAATAATATATTTGCCGAAACAGAGCAACATAGCTCGATCCCAAAATTCCAATTAATTCAACTCTTCTTTTTTGGCTACGGATATGGCGGAACGTTTCCTAAATTCCTTTACTACCAGCACAATCTAGAATATGTTGAACTCTCGCACATCCAACTGAGTGGAGGATTTCCATATTGGCTGTTAGAGAACAACACGGACTTGTTTGCGCTCTACTTGCACAATAATTCCCTCTCAGGACAACTTCAGTTGCCAAGTCATTCTCACACGAGTTTAGAAAACTTAGACATTTCAGAGAACTGCTTACGTGGCCATGTTCCGACACTAACTGGAGCACATCTTCCAAACTTAAGGTCTTTAAACATGTCAGGAAACGGTTTCATTGGGAGAATTCCTCCTTCTCTTGGTAATATGAGTTCAATGGAAAACTTAGACTTGTCCAATAATGGATTATCAGGAGAGGTGCCTGTGCAGTTGGCCACTGGTTGCTTAATGTTACTTGCGCTCGTCCTCTCAAACAATAGACTGCAAGGCCAAATCTTCCTAAGAAATTTGAACTTGCAGTACTTGGAGTTATTGAACCTGCATGGCAATCAATTCACTGGAACCATCCCGAACATTTTATCTAATAGTTCCTCATTGGGTATCTTGGATCTCAGTCACAACAATATCCACGGGAGGCTCCCACAGTGGATAGGAAATATGTCTGAACTTCAAGTTCTGGACCTTTCACATAATGACATCTCTGGAAGCCTACCTTCAAATTTCCCTTCAAGCATACAAGAAGTTTATTTATCTCAGAATAGATTGGAAGGGCCATTGGAAAATGCATTCTATGACAGCTCTAATTTGGTGATGCTGGATCTTGGCCGCAATCATTTTACCGGCAGCATTCCAGTATGGATTGATACATTTTCTAACCTTGGTTATCTCCTTTTGGACAATAATTACTTTGAAGGAGAAATCCCGATGCCGTTGTGCAGGTTGGACAAATTACGCTTGATAGATTTTTCTCACAACAACCTATCTGGTCATATTCTCCGTTGCCTAAGATGTGGAAGCACTTGGGATGTAACACCTACCTTTCAAAGATATGGGATATATCTTTCTTTCTTGGGTGATTCCAATTTTCAACCATATGCAGAGTTCATGACAAAGGGCTCTTCTTATTCCTACCAAGGAGGACCCCTCTCCTACATGTCGGGAATCGATCTTTCCTGCAATAACTTGATGGGAGAGATTCCACCAGAACTTGGAAAGCTAAGCACTATTAAGGTGCTAAACCTGTCCCACAACAGGCTGATAGGGCCAATCCCGTCAACTTTTTCAAACTTGAAGGAAATTGAGAGCTTGGATCTTTCGTACAACAACTTAGACGGAAAAATTCCTCTTCAGCTCACTCAACTGTACGAAGTGGAGGTTTTCACTGTAGCACACAATAACTTGTCTGGAAAGACCCCAGAGAGGGTTGCACAATTCGCAACATTCGACAACAAAAGCTACGAGGATAATCCTTTCCTGTGTGGACCGCCACTGACAAGAAGTTGCAATGCTCGTCCATCACCTCCAGAATCGTCCAATAATTCTGGTAAGCACGAAGAAGAAACTAGATTGATAAGCATGGATGCATTTTATCCAAGTTTTCTAGCATCTTACAGCGTGGTGCTGCTGGGGATGGCCGCAGTTCTATACATAAACCCACATTGGCGACGAGCATGGTTTTACTTTGTGGATGAATGTATTAACAGCTGTTATTATTTTATTGTGGACAATCTTCCCATGCTGTCCAAGTACAGAACTTGGCAGCCTTGTGTCTAGTGTAGACGTTGTTTGTGTATGCATTTCTCTTTTTTGTACTTCTTGGATATTATGTCTAATAAACCAGCCCTGTTGATGTTGGAATATACAATCTGAGAGTTAGATATGTGGATCATATTTAATGAGCTTGTTGACATCTATACCAAGAAGCTTGCTGACACTGGTTGAGAAGATACTGTCATACAAGAGAACAAAAAAGAACAAAAAGGTAAATAGTCATTCAGAAAAAAGAGACTTATCTGACACAACTCAATATAGGTTCCCTCCATGATGCATTCAAACAATTTTCTACATATAGCGAGGAAAGCAATCCAAGCTGTGGTTGGGTTGGTAGTTTAGCAGAACGTGTCTTTTGAAGATGATGGGAGGGATGCGAAGCACTGATCACACTCAATACTAAGGGATCTTGTGAGGAAAAGAAATGAGAAAAGGAAATACAAGGAAGACAAAAGAAAAATAACAGAGCAAAAAGATAAAACAATAATATTTCTATCCTCATATTCTGACAATACAAGCAAAATTTCAAAGGAATTCTATTTGCTTATTTTCAGAAAGGATTCATTGAATGAACGAGTAGGGATTCTCATAAACAATAGCATTTCCAGAAAGTCTATAAAAAATACAAATGTATTGTAGAAGAGATTATCACTCTGTGGAAGAATGCATTAAGAGGTATTATTATTTTATTATGGGCAATCTTCTTCTGCTGTCCAAGTACAGAGCTTCGCAGCTCTGTGTCTAGTCTAGACGTTGTTTTCCATGCATTTTTCCTTTTTGTATGTCTTGGATATTTATATTTAACAAAACAGCCCTGACGATGTTGGAATATACCAACTAAGAGTTATCCATAAGAATTATAAATAAGGCTCCCTACTAAGCTCTGACCTGAACGGTCTCCAACCTGCAACTTCGGGTAAGTTTTGTAATTTATCTTTGTCCCCTTGCTAAGCTTTTGTACAACATAGATGCACCTGAAATGACGAAACAAATCTGAAAAAACATTTCAACACTCAAAGCACCTCGGTGTTTTATCCTGTTTGGTGATAAAAGAATAAGAAGAAGAGGAAGGAGAAATAGAATAGAAGATTAGAAGGGCTCAATCTTGACTGGGGCTGAACCCAGAAGCCGCTGGACTATTGCGCAGTTGGAGGGCGTGCGGCTAGAAATTTGAAAAAAAAAAAAAGAAAAAACAGAGAGAGCAAGAAAACACAGAAATAAAAAATAAAAACAACCGTGGTGGGAGTTCGATCCTTGGAGAAGAAAAGCAAAGGGAAAGGGGAAATGAGATCGCGACCCGTAGGAGAGGAGGGACTTGGACTCTGGAGAGCAGGATGGATCTCCACTCTTGTTTGCCGGCGATGAGGGCGCACGGCGGAGCTCAGAGGACCACGCGATTGCAGAGAAAGGCTGCCTTCGGAAAAACCCAGAGCAGAGAAGCCACCATCCTCTGCTATCTCTTTCAAAAACCCAAGGAGCATTCTTTAACACAGAGTGCCAATCCAAACCCATAACTTCCATAATCATTTTTGGCTTCCACATCTTCTTCACTCTATTGAGAAAAGCTTTGGCATTGAATGACTTCTCGGTCCAAAGACAACCAATGAGCCAATGGCCTGATGGGGTTTTGTTGTTTCCATCACTGTCATTAGCTTAAATTTCGATTGCCTCCTCCTCCTCATCAAAGACATAGGATCTTGGTTCTCCCCAAACATGAATTGGAGTCAAGAGAAGAACTTTAACATAAAGTAGAATCTCACGCATAAACGAGAAACAAACACTTGCAAGATTGTAAGAAGAGACTTTCATAAACGAGAGTTTTTTTTGGTATTATTAGTTATTAAATGTTAAATTGCATACTGAAATCGTTACTCTTATTTTATATGCTCCTTTTCATGCCTTAAAAACTTTATACTAGGTGCTCCAATAGTTTATTAAACAACATTTGGTCTCCTAGTCTCCTCTTCTTCCATAACTTTGCTAAGCAAGTCTCCCTAATTAACAAATCTAGAAACCCCCACAACTCCACCACATTTACTTGCATGCAAGGTAATGAAGTTCATTAAAATTAGAACAAAGATCTCAAAGTCTCCCATTTCAACTTTTCAGCCTCACCGAGTAGCTATGCAACAAGGGACTTCCTCACATGTAGTGTGGGACCCTGATGTATTTGGTGCCAAAGGTTCTAAAGAAGACGGGGTACCATGAGTCAGAGAAAAGAGTTAGCAAAAATTTTATCAAAAGAAAGTTAATAATTATCAAAGTTAATTTAGTAAAAAATATATATCATTAGTTGTTATTTCTTTCAAAAAGTAACCTAAATCTACTTTTCTAATCAACTTCTGTTTAGGGCAAAGAGTAACCTCAATAACAAATCTAAAAATGTTATCACATATTTTAAGACCTTGTTGATTCAATTTTAATGGTGACAACAACATCCAATAACTAAAACAAATACCCTTTAAATCATGATCATTAAAAGCCTATTTAGTAAACCCATGAGCAACCATATTTCCCCCATTTAACATGCCTTAATTTAAAGGATCAAAAGAGTAGTTGAATTGTTACTCAATAATGCTCCAATTTATGAAAAGTCAAAAGTTGCATAATTAACACATTTATCACTGATAAAGAGTCACTTTCAACCAAAAGAGAGAAGAAACTCTTGTCCAAGACCCAGTGCATCATTACTCATAAGCTTACTATTTATATAATTGCTAGAGAAGAAATTAAAGAAAACACATAGGAGATAGCAATAAGAGCAATACCTAAATGGTATTGAATCAAAACCCTAACACCAAGGATGCATGGTCCTTAAAAATAAGCTCATCAACATTTAGTTTCAACAATCTTTGAGGTGGGCCAATCCAGAGAGGAGAGACTATTTGTGGAAGGCGGAAAGTAGCATTTAAGCATCCCTCATGTCAATCCATAATTAGCAGTAAAACAACCTAGAAGTGGATAAGGGCAAATAAATAATTGGGATGTAATTTATCTGGTACTAAACATTTTTCATTCACTCAAATTTTTTTCCTCTTTGCCTCCACTCAAATTTGAAATTATGAATTGACTAATATAAAAAATTTCAGCTAGAATAAATTGTTAATATAGTCAAAATTTCTTTTTCTTTTTTTTTGATTTTCTTAATAAATTAGTTTTTATATTTATTAATTTTAAAACAAATATTGACATAACTTTAGATAATTAATATAATTAAATATAATTTAAATAAATTTATTCATACCTTTTAGTTTGAAATGAATAAATTAGTTGACATTTATTATATTATTCTTGTCACATATGTATTTTAAAGTAAAGGAAATTAATATAATAGGATCTTGACCATAACTTTAACAAATAATAAAAGTAAAAGAATAATATAATTAAAGATGATTAGTAGGTAATTGTAAGTTGAGGAAGTACAAAATTTTTTAACAATACTAACTCATTACTTGAAAGAAAAAAAAAGATTGATTAGTTATTTTATATTTGTTGCTCTACGTGGCTCCTCAAAGTTTAGCCAAATTATTTTTTCGTACTTAAATAAGCATCTATCTGAATCATTTAATTAAGAAAGTTAGAAAATCAAAATTTATAAAGTTAAATAAACATTTATTTACCCACAACAACTCATAATGTTACATGCACTACACAAAAGTACATTTAATTAATATAAGAGAGATAATTAATAAATTCAATTATCTAATTGAAAGCAAATTACTTTGAAGTTGTTTAGCTATATTGTCATATGTTTTACTATTAATTTTTATTGTGAGATGTTTTAATTTTACTATTTACTATAATTTAATATTGTTTGTTACCCTTGTCTACTTCTTTAAATTTTTTTCAATAACAATTACCTTTTATTATGAACAAGATTATTTTATAAATAATTACTTAATGTGTTAATTTATTAATAATAAACTTCAAAACACATCAAATTTTAATTTAAAATAAAAATTAAAATATTACACATTTATACAAAAAATTTTATAAATACATATAATAATAAAATTAAAATCAATATTTTAATTATTATATTATTATCTCAATATAATCAAATAGACTTTAATATTTAATTTTTATTTTTTTAATATTTTAATAAAATTAAAATTTTAATACTTATTTAATTTATTTAATTATAATTAAATACATTATTTATTATTTATTTATTTATTTTTTATTAATAATTTTTTACATATATTTAAAATTTATATAATATAAATATTATAATTAAAATAATTTTTAAAAAATAAAAATTAATTTTCAATATTTTTATTATTTTTTTAAAATATTTTTAAATATAAATTTAATATTAATATAGATATATAACAAATTCCTTTATATGCAAAAACAAACGAAGACATTGAAAAAAAAGTTTATAAGAAAGTAATAAATGGGTCAATAAATAAATAATTATTNATCTTCTTCTGCTGTCCAAGTACAGAGCTTCGCAGCTCTGTGTCTAGTCTAGACGTTGTTTTCCATGCATTTTTCCTTTTTGTATGTCTTGGATATTTATATTTAACAAACAGCCCTGACGATGTTGGAATATACCAACTAAGAGTTATCCATAAGAATTATAAATAAGGCTCCCTACTAAGCTCTGACCTGAACGGTCTCCAACCTGCAACTTCGGGTAAGTTTTGTAATTTATCTTTGTCCCCTTGCTAAGCTTTTGTACAACATAGATGCACCTGAAATGACGAAACAAATCTGAAAAAACATTTCAACACTCAAAGCACCTCGGTGTTTTATCCTGTTTGGTGATAAAAGAATAAGAAGAAGAGGAAGGAGAAATAGAATAGAAGATTAGAAGGGCTCAATCTTGACTGGGGCTGAACCCAGAAGCCGCTGGACTATTGCGCAGTTGGAGGGCGTGCGGCTAGAAATTTGAAAAAAAAAAAAAGAAAAAACAGAGAGAGCAAGAAAACACAGAAATAAAAATAAAAACAACCGTGGTGGGAGTTCGATCCTTGGAGAAGAAAAGCAAAGGGAAAGGGGAAATGAGATCGCGACCCGTAGGAGAGGAGGGACTTGGACTCTGGAGAGCAGGATGGATCTCCACTCTTGTTTGCCGGCGATGAGGGCGCACGGCGGAGCTCAGAGGACCACGCGATTGCAGAGAAAGGCTGCCTTCGGAAAAACCCAGAGCAGAGAAGCCACCATCCTCTGCTATCTCTTTCAAAAACCCAAGGAGCATTCTTTAACACAGAGTGCCAATCCAAACCCATAACTTCCATAATCATTTTTGGCTTCCACATCTTCTTCACTCTATTGAGAAAAGCTTTGGCATTGAATGACTTCTCGGTCCAAAGACAACCAATGAGCCAATGGCCTGATGGGGTTTTGTTGTTTCCATCACTGTCATTAGCTTAAATTTCGATTGCCTCCTCCTCCTCATCAAAGACATAGGATCTTGGTTCTCCCCAAACATGAATTGGAGTCAAGAGAAGAACTTTAACATAAAGTAGAATCTCACGCATAAACGAGAAACAAACACTTGCAAGATTGTAAGAAGAGACTTTCATAAACGAGAGTTTTTTTTGGTATTATTAGTTATTAAATGTTAAATTGCATACTGAAATCGTTACTCTTATTTTATATGCTCCTTTTCATGCCTTAAAAACTTTATACTAGGTGCTCCAATAGTTTATTAAACAACATTTGGTCTCCTAGTCTCCTCTTCTTCCATAACTTTGCTAAGCAAGTCTCCCTAATTAACAAATCTAGAAACCCCCACAACTCCACCACATTTACTTGCATGCAAGGTAATGAAGTTCATTAAAATTAGAACAAAGATCTCAAAGTCTCCCATTTCAACTTTTCAGCCTCACCGAGTAGCTATGCAACAAGGGACTTCCTCACATGTAGTGTGGGACCCTGATGTATTTGGTGCCAAAGGTTCTAAAGAAGACGGGGTACCATGAGTCAGAGAAAAGAGTTAGCAAAAAATTTTATCAAAAGAAAGTTAATAATTATCAAAGTTAATTTAGTAAAAAATATATATCATTAGTTGTTATTTCTTTCAAAAAGTAACCTAAATCTACTTTTCTAATCAACTTCTGTTTAGGGCAAAGAGTAACCTCAATAACAAATCTAAAAATGTTATCACATATTTTAAGACCTTGTTGATTCAATTTTAATGGTGACAACAACATCCAATAACTAAAACAAATACCCTTTAAATCATGATCATTAAAAGCCTATTTAGTAAACCCATGAGCAACCATATTTCCCCCCATTTAACATGCCTTAATTTAAAGGATCAAAAGAGTAGTTGAATTGTTACTCAATAATGCTCCAATTTATGAAAAGTCAAAAGTTGCATAATTAACACATTTATCACTGATAAAGAGTCACTTTCAACCAAAAGAGAGAAGAAACTCTTGTCCAAGACCCAGTGCATCATTACTCATAAGCTTACTATTTATATAATTGCTAGAGAAGAAATTAAAGAAAACACATAGGAGATAGCAATAAGAGCAATACCTAAATGGTATTGAATCAAAACCCTAACACCAAGGATGCATGGTCCTTAAAAATAAGCTCATCAACATTTAGTTTCAACAATCTTTGAGGTGGGCCAATCCAGAGAGGAGAGACTATTTGTGGAAGGCGGAAAGTAGCATTTAAGCATCCCTCATGTCAATCCATAATTAGCAGTAAAACAACCTAGAAGTGGATAAGGGCAAATAAATAATTGGGATGTAATTTATCTGGTACTAAACATTTTTCATTCACTCAAATTTTTTTCCTCTTTGCCTCCACTCAAATTTGAAATTATGAATTGACTAATATAAAAAATTTCAGCTAGAATAAATTGTTAATATAGTCAAAATTTCTTTTTCTTTTTTTTTGATTTTCTTAATAAATTAGTTTTTATATTTATTAATTTTAAAACAAATATTGACATAACTTTAGATAATTAATATAATTAAATATAATTTAAATAAATTTATTCATACCTTTTAGTTTGAAATGAATAAATTAGTTGACATTTATTATATTATTCTTGTCACATATGTATTTTAAAGTAAAGGAAATTAATATAATAGGATCTTGACCATAACTTTAACAAATAATAAAAGTAAAAGAATAATATAATTAAAGATGATTAGTAGGTAATTGTAAGTTGAGGAAGTACAAAATTTTTTAACAATACTAACTCATTACTTGAAAGAAAAAAAAAGATTGATTAGTTATTTTATATTTGTTGCTCTACGTGGCTCCTCAAAGTTTAGCCAAATTATTTTTTTCGTACTTAAATAAGCATCTATCTGAATCATTTAATTAAGAAAGTTAGAAAATCAAAATTTATAAAGTTAAATAAACATTTATTTACCCACAACAACTCATAATGTTACATGCACTACACAAAAGTACATTTAATTAATATAAGAGAGATAATTAATAAATTCAATTATCTAATTGAAAGCAAATTACTTTGAAGTTGTTTAGCTATATTGTCATATGTTTTACTATTAATTTTTATTGTGAGATGTTTTAATTTTACTATTTACTATAATTTAATATTGTTTGTTACCCTTGTCTACTTCTTTAAATTTTTTTCAATAACAATTACCTTTTATTATGAACAAGATTATTTTATAAATAATTACTTAATGTGTTAATTTATTAATAATAAACTTCAAAACACATCAAATTTTAATTTAAAATAAAAATTAAAATATTACACATTTATACAAAAAATTTTATAAATACATATAATAATAAAATTAAAATCAATATTTTAATTATTATATTATTATCTCAATATAATCAAATAGACTTTTAATATTTAATTTTTATTTTTTTAATATTTTAATAAAATTAAAATTTTAATACTTATTTAATTTATTTAATTATAATTAAATACATTATTTATTTATTTATTTATTTATTTTTTATTAATAATTTTTTTACATATATTTAAAATTTATATAATATAAATATTTATAATTAAAATAATTTTTTAAAAAATAAAAATTAATTTTCAATATTTTTATTATTTTTTTAAAATATTTTTAAATATAAATTTAATATTAATAATAGATATATAACAAATTCCTTTATATGCAAAAACAAACGAAGACATTGAAAAAAAGTTTATAAGAAAGTAATAAATGGGTCAATAAATAAATAATTATTTTTAACGGGGGATTAGTACAGAACAGCAACAAATTCTCCAACGCTGTTAAAGGAAGAGAATCCTCAAATGCATAACAAAATCGACAATGAAACGACACGTTTGGGTTCCTATTTGTCTCTCTCAACTCTCGTTTGATATCAATAGACTCGGAGGTTCCTGCAGGTCTCCGCTACCATTCGTTCGCAGCTTGAGTTGACAAAAAATGAAAAAAGTAATCATTATATTGGGCTGCCAATTTTATCGTTGCTTCCTTTCCAAGTTTACTACTTTTGTGCAAAATTGTAACGTTTTTGATTGTTTACTAAAATCAGGAATTTCACCCTTTGTTTCTTTTAGCCATAAGTACGAGAGACGTTCGCCTGTTGCTTTTGGGATTAATAGAAACTTGGGCTTTTTCCTTTTCGTTTTTTTCCCTTTTTTGTGCGGAAGAGGGATTTAGATTGAGACGAGGAAAATTGGGCCTTTTTTGGTGTTTTGTAATATATATTTCATGTGATTCTCTGTTCCTTTGAAGCTTGGAGGATAATTTGATTTCTGGGTATTGATATTTACGCCTGATAAAGTAATAAAAGGGTTCTGCTTCATTGAATTCTTTTGGAATTTGGGATGAGAATTTTGGGTTTTTGAATTGTTTTTTTTTGGGGGCGGAGGGGATTTGGGGGAGGGTTGATTGATCCTTGGGAATTCAGTTCTAGAACAGCCCAATAGAGCTGCTGGTTTTACTGGGAATTTCCCAAGTACAAAAGGGTTTTTTATAGATTGTTGGGAATTTAAATTGAATTGGTAAAGTTTCGAGTGTGAATTTAAGGGTTTGTGAATTGGGTAGTTTACGAGTTCATAGATTGTTGGAATTCTCGTGCAGACTAAAAAAGTTTTTGTCTTGAGGGAGGTTGGTTTTTTTTTTTTTTTTTGTCGTCTACAAGCGTTGACCATTAAGATTTGGACGACCAGTTAATGGTGTTCTTCTGATTGGGTATTTAGAATTTAGGATGGATGAATCTCAGGGCTGTTCCAATTCGTTACCTCCTTTCCTCATGAAAACTTATGAGATGGTAGATGATCCTTCCACAGATTCAATTGTTTCATGGAGTCCAAGCACTAAAAGCTTCATTGTATTGAATCCTCCAGATTTGGCAAGGGATTTGCTCCCAAGATACTTTAAACACAATAATTTCTCAAGCTTCATCAGGCAGCTTAATACATATGTAAGTACGTTGTCTTCTCTCTATATTTTTGTAGTTTGTTTTGTATGTTTATATGCTTCTGCTTGTGCACCCTTCTTTCCTATTTTGCTGGATGGGTTGAATTGAATGTTATGGTATTCAATAGGGTTTCAGAAAAGTTGATCCAGAACAATGGGAATTTGCGAATGAGGATTTTATAAGAGGCGAACTGCACTTATTGAGGAACATACACAGGTGAAAGCCAGTTCACAGCCATTCTACCCAGAATCTTCAGGGGCAGGGGTCTACTCCTTTAACTGATTCTGAAAGGCAGAGATACAAGGATGACATAGAGAGGCTTAAAAATGATAAAGAAGTGCTTATTTCAGAGTTACAGGGGCATGAACAGGAACAAAGAGGACTTGAGATTCAAATGCAGGGTTTGAATGACAGACTGCAACAAATGGAGCAACAACAGCAAAATATGGTGTCTTTTGTAGCACGTGCCTTGCAAAAACCGGGGCTTGCATTAAATCTTGCGCCACAATTAGAGGGTCATGACAGAAAGAGAAGACTGCCTAGAATTGCCTGGGACGATGGAAGCATAGATGAGAATCAAAGGGCAACATCCCAAGCTCTATCTGTAGAAAATGTGGGCAGTAATTCTGCTGTGGCATCAAACATGGAGCTTTTTGAGCAGTTGGAGTCATCCGTGACATTTTGGGAGAATAGTTTGGTCATGGAGGTTGGTGAAACACACACAGAACATAATTCCACCATGGAGTTGGATGAATCGACGAGTTGTGCAGAAAGCCCAGCCATATCATGTGTACAGCTTAACATTGATGTCTGGCCCAAATCCCCTGGTATTGACATGAATTCTGAGCCTGCTGCACTTCTTCCTACAGAGCCTGTTCCTGCAAGGGAGCAACCAGCTGGTGCTGCTCCTACTGCAGCTACTGGGGTCAATGACGTATTCTGGGAACAGTTTTTGACTGAGAATCTGGTTCTACTGACAATCAGGAAGTTCAGTCTGAGAGAAAGGATGCTGATGGCAGGAAAAATGAAATCAAACCTGGTGATCATTGGAGATTTTGGTGGAGCATAAGGAATGTTAAGAATCTTACTGAACAGATGGAGCATCTTGATTCTGCAGGGAGAACTTGATAGTGTAATTGATTTTTCTGGGCTTTGTTTGTGCAGAGCCTCATGTATGATAATTCTAGGTATTGTTTGTTTATGTAGTAATCATAGATACAGTGTTTGACCAATTTGTGATCCCTTGTTGCTAATTATGCCCATTTTTCCTGATTTCAGGTATTTTATTCCACGATAATTATTGCAGACCACTTCAAACAAATTTGTGCCTTTTGTTATCTAACTGGAGTAAGTAAGAATCAGCTTTGGAGGAAAATATGAGCCAATTATCTGCAAAGATGAGAATGTTGTTCAAACATAATTTTACATGGTCTGGTTGTGTTTCTTAACCAATTTTCAGATTCTAGTCTGTCATTTTCTACACTTCAGATTGGCTGCCTTCATGTGTTCAAATTTTAAATGTGAAATTTTTAGATTTAGCTACTTCTACAACATATGATGTTCACTTTGGCATACATACAATTTTTATGCTCCGTTTATATTTTAATTGTCAACAGATGAGCATGTTTGCTAGTTTGGAGCATTCAATAATGTCAGTGGAGATTCCAGCTTGGCTCCAACTACTGAGATTCAGATATAGTGGTTTATAACTTTGCTTCAGGAAATGGCAACTAGATCATCATTTTTTGCTAGTTCTTAATTTGTCCATGATGATTCCAGTACCTTTCCTTCTACAGATCGATCTTATATCATTCAGAATGCTACGTTACAGACAAACTATAGAAAATTTTCAATTACTTGTTTTTATTTTTTTTAGGTTGAACTGTTGAAATAGTTCAACAACTAGTTGGCAACATGGTAAAAAGTATTGGCAGTAGCCTATTGTGTGTTGCATAGGAGTAACTTAGATGAGGTGTAGCATTGATTGTGCCCTATAGTGAGAGTAACCTGCTGAATTTTATTTTTCACCGGTTAGTTGGCTCCAACTGGGGGGATTGATCTTAACTCCCTTCAGCTTTGGAAACGACTGAAGTACCACTGATACTGAGCTTGAGCAAAGCTCCTTGGTGCAATCTGCCTAGCACTGATTGCACAGATGAAGGAGAGTGTGAATGAAATTTGAGATTGGCTATGTGTGCTTGAACGGATGTCAGGCTACCAGTCCTCGGTCGTATGGCTTCCCAAGATCTTAATTACCCTTCTAGAATTCGGGAACTTTTTCCTTGGAGGAATTTAGATTTTGAATGGAAAAACATGGCAGGAGTAGGAGCTAATGATGGTGTACAATGCAGGTTTGATGGGTCATGCATGGTCGCATGAGTTTCTTTTCATCAAGTTTTGTTTGCCGGTGAAGATGTTTTATTAGATGATGTTGTAGCTATAAATATTGATGTTAATCTGTTGAAGATCCTTGATGCTGACTTCTAGCTCCATATAACATTGTCAGCGCAGGAATCTTAGAAACTCTGTGCGCGCTCACACACTGTAGCAGGTGCATGTCTCTCCAAAGACATTGACAAAGATCAGTCAAACTAACTCTTTCACCTTCTCTCTCTCCAATCATCTTTATTTCTCTCATCCTTGGGGGAGAAGTTTTGGTCAATGTGTGTGAAGGATGATGGTGGAAAGTGGAGTTGTCCTGTTTTGGCTTCCGAACAATTCCCCATCTCATGTATATATATATATGAAAGAAACATAACGATATAATAATTGTTCATGTACTCTGAAGCTGAAGTTTTTACACTACCATTTTCTTTTGTTTTTTTTTTCAATTAAGTCCGTTGACGCCAGAATTTGAACTTTGTTCCCCAAAACGAGCAGCGTAGCTGGCGGCTTTTAGTACCCTTGACTTCTTGTTCTGTTTTGGAATTTGGAGAACCAAATCAAATCCATGAACTTGCATCTTCTTATCTGGGATTGAGGCACTGAAGCGTCTCCCCTGGAGACGGTCTTCTCTCTCTGTTTGAACATAAAGAAGAGACGATAGTCTATTATTTTATCACATGGACTACTGGTCATGGAGTTGTCGGACTGGTAGTTCTCATAACTAAGGCTCAAATTGTGGTAGTGATTGAATTAAAAATGAAAAATACACAACAATGTTAGTCTGTATATGATAACTATACTAGCCTGAACTTTGGCACCCATGTCCATGCACGACTCTCCCCACGGATAATCTGCTTAATTCGAAGCTATAAAGTTAAGAAGGTTAACGAAGAACAAAACATTGGAATCAACCCTCTTAAGTTCTTCAAGGAGCGATGAATAATCCTATGCCTCTAAAGGAATTTCTTCCTGGCATAGATTAAGAAAAAATATAAAATAAAATAAAATAAATATGAAACAAAACAAATTAAAATTAAAATTTTATTTATTTTTTTAATTAATATTAGTAAAAATAAAGTTATTTTAGAGATATTTTTTATTTTTTTTAAACTTCTTTTAGTCATTCTTTTTTCACATTAACATTACTTATTAATAATTACACAAAAGCATAAATTTATCACTATTATCAACAACATATCATGACACTAGAATACTACTTTTACCAAATTTTAGAGCTACATTACAATAGTGATAAATTTCTATTTTGTTTGATTATTAATTAGTAATAACAATGTCGTCGAAAAGGGAGGATTACAATTGTGGCTGAAAAGTCAGCATATACAAACTTCATGAAGAGGAAATTAATGAAAACTTGAGGACAGTCTTAGTTGTCAAAATTGAAAAGTATAGAGGTTTTAGAGAGTAAATTGAAATTTCATGGGAGATAGATTCGAGAAAGACACGGAGATATTACCCTGCAAAAAAATAAAATATAAAAGAATAAAAAAAAATTAAGTGAACGCCCGATGGTCGGCCTAGCCGGCCTGCTACCTCACGTTGCCAGTCGTCGGCTCCTCCATCGCCGTCGCAGTTAAGCACTCTTTTTGTTTCGCCGTTCAACACAAAACTTGCTCTGCCCATCCTTCCTTTGTGTGTCAGTAACCCGTTTAACGTTACTCCTAGACTCTGACGATCTGCCGGGGCAGAGTTAGAAGCAATAAGGAGGCTGTGGCTTTTTGGAGTGGGGTTCAAAGGTATAAATTGATGTTGTTGGAAGCTGTTTCTTGACTCAATCTATCTGACAAGAGCCCTCGGAGTATTTACAGACATTAGATGTCATGAGGAGGAGAAGATGTGGAGAGGTAGTGTTCAGGTTCAGACCAAGGGAAGCTAATTCGTTTGCTGACTCCTTAGCTAAAACGGGGTTGAGTAGGTCGAAGAATACGATAGCCTTGGTTATAATACGCCTTCTGAGCTGAGCGAGCTGCAATGGGACTTATTGGAGGAAGTGAGGTCTCGGTTCATTGTTTCAGGGCGCTGCATTTTTTCTTGCTTTCTTTTTTATTTTTTTATTTTATTTTTATATATATATACAATTGTTCTGGTTTTCTGTTATCCACCTTTCCATATTCTTTCTTATTATATATATATATATGTATTTTTTTTTTTTTTCTGGAACCCTATCTGAATGTTCAGGGGGAATTTTGGTGCTAATCTGTCAGGTATTCCATCTCAGAGGCATATGTCTAATCTGATGTTGGGAACTTTCTGCTGGAAAGCGTGTACATGTGGCTAATTTTGGCTTTTATACTTCCTGGTTCTGATATAGTCTATTGGTTTTCTGATGCTTTGTCTCCTGGAGCTGCTGGGTTTCCTGGCTGTGGTCCTTGGCTATATTCTTCGGGTGGATAAGTTCGATTGCTACGGTGGCCTGTTACTGCATTCCGAGATCTGGTCTATTTTATGTTCTTGACGGATGCTTCTACTAGGAAGTGGGAACTAGTGTCTGTTCTGTTTTTTAATGATGCTGTTAAGGATTGAAAGAGTGACTGATGCTACCTTCAAGTAACAACTTTGAGTTTAGGCATAACAAATCGGGGATTTTATCCTAGGACCTGTGATGTTTGCTGTAAGCTTTGATGCACTTTTGATGTTTCTGATCTTTCTTTGAAAAGAAGATAATTAGGCGTCCAAGACTTGGTTTTTGAATGGATATACCCTCTCATTTTTCTGAGAAGGATGCTTTGAAACACACATCTGCCCTGGTTTTGTTACATGATACGATAAGGAAGCTGATTTTTTGTCCAGTTTGTTGACACTTTGCATTTCTACTTCTTTGCATTTGTGCACCATAACAATGAGTAAAAAGTGAACTCTACATTATAAGCTGATGTTAAGGGTATTTTAAAATATTTTTTATTTTATATTAAAAATTAAAATTTTATTTTATATGTTTATAAAATAATATTTATATAAAAAAATATAATAAAAAAAAGTTTGCATATATGTGAATGATTTAAATTTAGGTATGATATAGAAGGCCAATGTCATCTAACATAGTGAATGAGTTTTAATTGGTCCACTTCTAATCCAAAATATTTTCAGTTATTTTAGTTTTGTTAGTAAACTATTTTTGATTGTTAGAAATTGTTCCAACAACAAAATCACTAAGTATAACTGTTAGTTATTATTTTTATTTATAATATTCATTTTTATGAGATATAAAACAATAAGTAATATAAAAAGAATTTCTTCTTTCTTATGAAAGAGTAGATTAGTATTTTTTTATTTTTCTTATATTGTGATTACTGAAAATTATTAGGTTTAACAAGTAAAGTGTTGTTTTGTTACCTTACTTATGGAGTGTACACTATTGAAAAAATTTATCATATCTTATAAAGATAATCATCGTAATCTGCTATATTGTGATAACACGCTTATGGGGGCAAAATTATTTTTAAGGACAGTACAATTGGATACTTTAAGTTGATATCTCTTTTTGCAACTTTATCTTTTTTGCATCCATTTATAAATTTTTTTGCATTTTTACTAATAGTTTTAAGGATAATTTTTGTTTTAACAATTATGGAGGTAAATACAAGTCAATTTGCTTCTACTACTAATCAAATTGTTTTTATTCCTTTTTGGATTCAGTTAATTTCACTTGCACCTAAGTTCTTGCCAAACATCTCCAAAATTGGAAGTTTTAATGGCTCTTACTTTAATTACTATTACGAATGTGTTTTTTCAGCTTTAGATATTATAAGTTTTGCTTTGGCTTTTTTTGAACATAAATCAAAGTTTTGTTTTGAGAATTATGATAAAATGTTTCTTATTTTGAAACAAGTTAATAAAGTTTGTTGTTACATTATTTTCAGCACATTATCTAGTGTACTTTTTTATGTCTATTGTTCTTTAAAAGAAGTAATAGAAACATGGGAGAAAATGAACACAAAATACATAGTGGAGGATGTTGGTACACAAAAGTTTATTATTACTAACCATTTGCATTTTCAAATGCTCGACGGAAGGAGTGTTTAGGACCAAATCAATGAATATCATAAGTTACTGGATGACTGGAAGAATGAGAACATTAAGTTATCAAAAGGGCAAGTTGTTTCATTAAAAAGTTTTCACAATTTTAAAATTACTACAACTAGCAACTCAAATATAAAAAGAAACACATGTTATTGGAGTATATAGTTGTTCATATCTTGATTGAAGACAAAACAAAATTTGAACGAGAGAAGTAAAAGCTAAGAAGATGACATGAGAGATAAATATGGTGGAATAAAGGAAAGGAGACAAAAGAAAATATAGTCATCATCACTATCATAGTATACAAAAAGTATGATAATAAGTCTTAAAAGTATGATAAGCTTAAGACCAATAATTTATCCTTTAATAAAAGAGGTGTTTGCTATGTGTGTAAAAAATTAGGATATCATACCCTTTAATGCAGGTATAAGAAAAGAAATAACATACTTGCTAAACCAAATGTCAATTTGGTGGAAGTATATATTATTGTTATCATCATTTTTGCAAGTTAACATTGTCATTAACTCAAAAGAGTGGGTAATAGATTCTGGTGTTACACGACACATTTATGGGGATAGAAGTGCATTTATCTCTTACACACAAGTAGGAGATGGAGAAAAAAAAATGTTTTTATGGAAAACTCAAGAACAACACCTATTTTAAGTAAGGGCAAAATCTTTATCAAGCTCACATCTAGAAAGATATTGTTTTTGAATGATGTACTTTATATTCCAAATATTGGCATTAGTTTGGTTTTTGTGTCCTTATTAGGAAAAGTTAGAGTAAAAGTCTCATTTGAGTCTAATAAAGTTGTCATGACTTAAAATGATGTATTTGTAGAAAAGGGTTTCTGTAATATGATACTTTTCATTTTGAATATACTTGATGTTATTAATAATCTAAATATATCTAATTCTTTTTCTTATATTGTTGATTTTCTATGATTTGTGGTATGCTAAATTGGGACATATAAGTTATCCTTATGTTAAGAAAATAAAACAATTTGGTTTGATCAAGAATTTAAATGGTGATGTGAGTAAGTGTAAGGTATGTATTAAGGCCAAATCAGTCGAGGTGAGTTACAAATCAATTCATAGAGAAATTAAAATTCTTAGTTTAGTGCATTCAAATTTGAGTGATTTAAAAATACCATAGTTAGAGGAGGCAAATGTTATTATGTGACCTTTTCATATGATTATTCTAGATATACCAAATCTTTTTGCTAAGAGAAAAGGATGAGGTAAGTGATGTATTTATCAAATATAAAAGAGAAATAGAAAACTATTAAATAAGAAAATCAATAAACTTAGGTCAAATAAAGGAGGAGAGTATAGTTCATAGTTGTCATATTTTTGTGAAAATGATGGTATTATACATGAAATCACATCCTCTTATTCACCTAAATCAAATGAACTACCATAAAGAAAGAATAGAATTTAGAATGATATAATGGATATATTAGTAGTTAATTTAAAGGCACTTAATAATTTATGGGGAAAGAAAATACTTTTTGTATATTATTTGCAAAATAAAATTCTTACCAAAAAAGTAGTTAAACTCCATATGAACTATGAAAATGATAGTATCCTAATTTGAATTATTTGAAAGTGTAGGGGTATTTCGTAAAAGTTCTTTTGCTTGAATCAAAGAAAAGGAAAATAAGTTCTAAAATTTCAAATGACATATTTATTGATTATGTAAAATATAATATTGTCTATTGTTTTTTTTTGTTATTAAAAGTGATATTCTTGAATCCAACATTAATATTGAGATTAAGAATGCAAAACTATCTAAACATATATTTGCAATGAAGAAGGATCTAGTACCATCACCTGCGCTTGTAGTTAAGTTAGAAAAGGTGTCTAGTAGTACTCTTTTTATACTAGAATTAAGTAGAAGTGAGAGACAAAGGAAAGAAAAGACATTTGAGGATAACTTTTGCACTCTTTTAGTAAATAATGATCCTTTGATATATACTAAAATGAAATTCTCTAATGATGCCAATTTATGGTTAGAAGTTATATAGAGTAAGATTGGTTCTTTAAAATAAAATGACACATAAAAATTTGTAGATATACCTGCATGTGCAAAACCCATAGGGTTTAAATGGATTTTTAAAAAGAAATAAATATTAGATGTATATATTGACAAATACAAAGTTAAACTTATAGTAAAAAAGTATACACAAAAGAAGAATATTGATTACATTCATACTTTTACTCCTATTACTAGGATTGCATTTATTAAAGTATTGATTACATTATTATCTATTTATAATCTTTTTGTTCATTGAATGGACGATAAGATTGCAATTCTATATAGTGATCGAAATGAAGAAATTTACATGTTAAACTTAAAAGTTGTGTAGTTCTTGACTAAGAGAAAACAATTTATAGGCTTGTTAAATCTTTATATGGGTTGAAATAAGCACCTAAATAATGACATGAAAAGTTTGATAATATTTTTATCTCTAATGGTTTTTCAATTATTAGTGTCAATAAATGTGTTTATACAAAAGTAAAAAATGATAATTGTGTTATCATATACTTGTATGTTGATAACATGTTCGTATGTAACTCTAATATGGAATAGACAACCATTACCAAAACATTGCTTTTATCATATTTTGACATAAAAGACTTAAGAGAAGCAAATTTTATTCTAAGAGTAAAGATCATTGGAGTTCATGCTGGTATTTTTCTATCACAAGAACATTATATAGAGAAAATTCCTAAGAAATTTGAATATTTTGATGTCACTTTTCTTCTCTCCTTATGATGCATGTACAAAATTGTTGAAAAATACTAATAAACTTGTATCTCATTTTAGGTATGGACAAATTATTGGTAATTTGATGCATTTAATGAATTATACGCATCATGACATTGGTTATACTGTGTGTAAATTGAATAAATATACATACATATAATTTAAACCACGATTATTGAAATGATTTGATAAGAATTTTGAAATATTTAAGGGTACAATATATTTTATGGTGAATTTTTTACTATACTAAAAGGGTACAGTGATACTAAATGCATCTTTAATTTAGATGAGATAAAATCCATAAGTGGGTATATATTTACCCTTAGAAGTTGAGTAGTGGCTTAGAAGTTTGTTGAGCAAATAATTATTGTCCCGTCTGCCATAGAATCTAAGTTAATATCCTTAGAGATGGTTAGTGTGGAGGTAAATTGGTTGAAGAATTTCTTGATAGATATTCTATTATGTGCAAAATTGATAACATTAGTGTCAATGCATTGTGATAGCCAAGCTATTATTGTTTGTACAAAGAGCAAGTCATATAATTGAAAAAATAAATATATTTGTTTGAGATATAAATCAGTACAGTAGTTTCTAAATTGTAGAGTAATATTATTTAACTTTGTAAGGTCAGGGATAAACTTGACTAATTCTACGACTAAATTACTAGGTAAAAACCTAGTGAAAAATACATTGAGGAGAATAAAACTAATACATATAGTGAATGGTTAAAAGTGATGGGAACCTAACCTATGTGATAAGAGATTCTTTGAAGTAAACTCATATGTATAATAACAAGTTACTGATTGACTTTATGTGTATTGTCAAAATTGTAAATTTCCTTATAGTGTAGATAGTACAAAAATTTCAATGTCTGAGGTTGAATTATATTTTTAATGAATTTTATAGTTTTTATGGGTGGTGTATTATTGAGATGTACACTTAATAGATTTAATTAAATAAGAGTGGAGTGATGTCACTCCTATGAGATATTAAGTAATATCTCTATAGCTCTCATAAAAATAAACCAGACATGCACATAACCTCACAACACTTAATTGCATCAAACAATACTATCTTAAAATATAATATAAAGGTAAATTCCTTGATATTTGTCAAGAAATTATGATTTATAAAAATTCTTAATTCACCATGCTTATGATATTGCAGGTTATATATCATAATTTTTGATTCATAATCTAAAAGACATTAATGATCATATATTATATTCTTACTAAAACTTAATAAAATTAAGTCTTATAAAATATGAGAGAATGTTAGAAATACCAATATTTTTTAAAAAAATTATCCCATATTAGAAATGAAAGCCATATTTGATATATTTATAAAATAATATTTGTCTTATACTTAGTAAAAGTAAAAATATAAAGAAGGGTTCATACATATGTGAATGACCCAAATTTAGGTTTGATATGGGAGATCCAATGTGACCCATGTAGAGATACTAGTTATTCCATGCTTGATGAAGATACAATGTTTTTATCCCATGCTGGTAATTATGACTAGTAGTTTTATTGTTGTAACAACTAATTTTATATTTAAGGATAATCTATTTGCATGTTTTAAATTATTATTTTTTTATACTGAATTTTTTTTGCATCCATTAATAATTTTTTTTTGTACTTTTGCCAATAGTGGAGCCCACCAAAACAAAGAAAAAAACGAGAGAATGGGTGAGAGAGAGAGAGAGAGAAGTCGATAACTTTATGAAAGTTTATTATTTAGATTACCATGAAAGATATTATCATATAATATCTCTCACTCATCTTATATATGAACTAAAGGTTAAAAAAAAAATTATTTTCTAACTCATAGCCAAACAACATAAAATAACTTTTTTTTTCGAAAAAAGTTTTACTCAAAAAATATTTTTTATAAACTGATTATTTTTCTGCAATTAAACAAACTCTTAAGTTTTTATTATTTTTCTACACTTAGTATGAACAACGAATATTTGCTGCTATATGAAAACAATCAATGAAAATGTAATTGGGGAGTTAACATTACTAATTGTAGCTCTTCTATCATATGAGGTTAAACTAGATTTTAGTTTCGAACAAAGGAATGGTTTGTTAATAAAATAATGACGGGAGGGCTTAAAACAATTACTAAGAACTTGGCTCAGAAAATCTGAGTCAATTTTTTCTCTCTCCAAGATTTGTAGGGGTTCAATCAAGCAGGGAAACAGAATAAAATGTTTTTCATGGTCATGAACAAACCCTTGAGAAGAAGAAAGTTCTTTGTAACAATGAATTAATTGATCTGAATATAATTAACCTAGAAACATAATACAAAAAGACGAGATGCCCAACCCCAACAAGATAAATGCGCCAAGAAAATACACAAGCAAAAACCAAAACCTAAAACCCAAACAAAGAAATTAAAATAGTAATAATAACAATCAAAGTTAAGGCAACGGACCTACAAATCAAGGTTAGAGCAAGGAGAATCGAGAATAATGATAAATAGTTCAATTATTGCTTTTCAATTTTGTCCCAAATGATGATGTGAATAGATAATAACAAAGTTATAAATAAGTGATAGGTGATAGGATTATGATAAATCGTTTATTTACATTTTTATTTCAATAACAAAAGTTATGAACAAAAGTTGGACTAGTTAGGATTACTCGATAATCAATAGTCCTATTACTTAACTGAGGAAGATAAGTGGAGAGAGTCTTAAGAAATCAACTCAATATTGTTACGGTTAATTTAATGAAAAGTAATATTGATTAGTACTCTTAAATCCCATGATTTTAAGGGTCATGCTTGGGCAGACATGCAGACTGTTCAAGCCATGTCCACCTCTCCTTATTGGTTCCTTCTCTGCCTTACTGACTGGTCCCTTGTAGATGTTAAGCGGGCAACAGAACATCAATTAGGCCCTTAATTAAACCAAAGTTTGCAGTGGCAATTGAGCAGTTCTCGCAACCAACATAGGTAACACCTGTTTTCTTTTCAGTTTTATCTTTTACATCGATGCTTCTTGTTGTAAACCCCAAATACATGATTTTTCTGGCAATTGACAGGTCCCTTCGCCTATTCGCTGTGTTATAACTTATAGTGTCAATTTTCAAATAACATTAAGTAATTGAATCTGTAAACCAAGAGTGTTAAATTTTAGGTTTAGGAAGGGGTAGTTGAAATTAGTCAATGATGCCATCATTATGCTTACTCACATAATGGATTGAGTCTGACTAAAACATCTATTAGATTTAGTTTGATATTGTCTGTCATTCATTCAACAACAAAGGGAAATGTGTGAGACCCATTTTTCTTACTATGTTACATATTATTTTTTCTTGTTTGTAATCATGATTTGTTTTTTTTTTTTTTATCCTTTTCACTAGTTTCCCCCATCCGCTCGTCTGCTCTTTCATTGCTTTTCATGGGTGTCCTTGCTTGTTTCACGTTACTGTTTTGGTATTTGGATTTATTGGTTGTTGGTAAAATGAAGCTATAGTTACGAAATAATATATTTCTTATTAATCATAGCACATAATAACTTGATCATAGCACATATTAACTTGATTTAACAAAGTCCTTTATAGGATATATTTGGAAATATTCTAACATCAAATTCATGAAAACCCTTATGGGTTTAATAGTTTAAGAAATTTAAATTATAAATTGGCAAATGTATGGGATATACTTAAAAGTTTTCAAACGGAAACCGTTGTTTCAGTCTTTATGTATAGGCATTATGTTGATTGTCTTTCGACTGATTTCTGGGGTCATAGGAATTCATCTAAAGTCCGATGACAACTAATCTTTTGTCAGGATAACAAAGTAAAAGGGAAGAAAATGAAAGAAAAGAAAATAGGAAAGAGAAAAATTAAAGGGGTGAAATTTTTTTATTATTTTTTGTATTTGAGAAAAGGTAATGAGGAGAAAGCAAATAAAAAATTTCTTATTTGAGAAAAAGTAAAAAAGAGAAAGTGATATAATATGTACGAAAAATATCAAGTTTGCCTATATATGTATATATATATATATAAAATAAGGGCAATATATTCTTTTAATAGAAATGATAGAAAAATTAGTAATTTTTCTCCTACTCTCTCAAACACAATATAAAGAGAGAGAGAGCGAGGGAGATAGAAAGAAAAAAAAATTGCCACCTTTTACTCTTTATCTATGTCCTTAAATTTCAATGGTACTTTTACATCATGTGAGAAGCAACTTGATCGAGAAAAAAAGAATAGAAGGTAGAGATATGATTTAATCATAGACTTCTCAAACTCTTAAATGCAAGATTTTTTAATAAATCTATTATTATAACATATAATTTTTTTGGATATTAAAATTAAATAATTTCATATAAATAATGTAATAAATAACTTAGTCGAATTAGTAGAAATTGAAATTATTGATACGACTAAAAGTTTGTCATAACCTAGTGATCCATTTCTCTCCTAACCTTTGTTGTAATTGTGAAATTTAGATAAACTTTTTCATATGTGTTAGAAAGATTAGTAATTAGTTATATATATACATAATTTTATAATTTAAATTAAATATATTTATGAATATCCAAACTAAATTTAAGATTATAGTCCTTAATTAACATAATATATATATATATATATATATATATATATATATATATATATATATATATAGTCCTAAATTTAAGATTATTGAAAGTCCTCATTTCTCATTTCCCACTTCTAATGTTCTCTCTCTCTCTCTCTCTCTCTCTCAACTGCAATTCCTTGACGAGTTTCACTTTAGAGCTAACTAATAAATATATACATGAAACTTATGTTAAAATATTTTTAAAATAAAATAAAATATGTATATTAATTATTTAATAATTATATAAAAATATATTTTTTTTATAAAAAATATGTTAAAAAATGATACATTTATTAATACTAAGAGATATTTTTTATAATCAAATGATTCTTGGATTATATATATATATATAAATATCATAAACTCAATTAGATCACAATATAATTGAATTCTTAATAAAATTATTATTAAAAAATATTATAATATTATTAATAAAAGATATTCTAACATTCCTATACTTTACTTGCTAAGAATCTATTACATTAATCATTACCCACAAATGACAATAATAGACAATCTCTTGTAATTCTATTATAATATCATAATATAATAAATTATTCAGCATAATTTATAACAATTATATTATATTTATTCAAAATACTCTATTGTATATACTATAACACTTGTAATTTGCCATATAATGTCATAATTTCATAATAATTTACAATACTACTGTAGTATTACAATAAGTTTCAATAGTTTGGTAAAGATGTTGACAATTTTAAGTCTTAAAATAAATTTTTATAACCATAATGTATAAATTATAACTTTCAATGATATCATAAACTCTACTTTTATAACAAATGAAATAATAATAGACAATTTTTCCATTATTTCACAATACTACTTCTTTTCTTAATATGAATAAATAACTACGGGGAGAAGGACCTTCATAATTAAAGGAACCTTACCAAGTAAATAAAATAATCTTTAATAAAACACTAACAAAATTATATTATTCTACACTCACACTAGTAAATCTCTTATTAAAGGAACAAACTAATTATAACTATGTCCAATATGGTAAAATTGGTTTAGTTGAATGAAATCTTAATGACATGACAAAACATCAAATTTTAGTACTATTGCATTACATCATGATTGTTGTAACTATGTCAAAAATTAAGGGCAATAATGGCCCTTAAATTACTAAACTATTACTAGTAATTTATAAGACAGTTTAAAAGTTGGTAGGATTTCTATTTATTAAGTGAAACAAAAACTCAAATCTTTATAGCAATTTAAATAAAAGGTGGGATACAATTATTTGATTATGTGAATATAGTAATCTATACTATAACCAATCACTTTATTAGAACTATTATTTTATTATTAAATAAGACTTGCAGACAATTTATTAATTTAAGATGTATTAGCTTGTCTCATTTTAAGTGGTATAGAGAGGTATTTTTCTCAAAAGTTTTTATAAATGAAGATAGTCAAAATGAATTTTGGAAAGAAAAATTTATTTCAAGGTTACCTACTCTTTTGCTGAAAGAGTAAAAATTAGACTTAAAGCCTATCATTTTGAAATCATTAGGTATAATAATTACACTTATGGTGAGTTAGTAATAGTAGTTGCCAAAAGAGTTAAATTCTATAATGAAATCAAATTACATTGGTAGTTATAAAATGAAAAAACTCAAGATAAGTGAGTTTTAGGAGATTTCTGTGAACAAATGAATTATCTATCTATAATATTTCCTACAAAGAAAAGAAAGCATAAACCTTTTAAAAAGGGATCAAGATCTTCTTATAAAAAGCCTCAAGAGAGAAAAGAGAAGAAACAGAAAAGCAAACCAAAAAAGAAGAAAATAATAGTTTGCTATAAATGTAGAAAAATAACACGTTATTTTAATAAATGTAAAACAAAACAAATAATTCAAAAATTATCCATTAATAAGGATTTTAAGAGTTCATTAATAAATATTTTCTTATTTAATAGCAATTCAGATGAAGGTGATTTAGAAATTGACATTATTAAAGAAGAATATTCTTCTTCTAATTCTAATTTTAGATCAAGTTGTTAAAGACAATGTGATTACTATAAAACTATGTGTAAAAGTAATGATTTATTAGTTTTAACTAGAGATGATAATATGAAATTAGATCTTATAGATAAAATTCTAGATCCAACTATGAAAAGAGAATATGAAAAAAGAAGTTAGAAAAATATTTACATTTAACTAAAGAAAGTAGTATGGCTAGTTCTAGTAAGACTCTTAAAGAAACTTATAGTTTAAAAATAGTAATTTAAAAGATTAAAGAAAATCCTTCTAGTTCTATAAAAGAACCCTCTATATATTAGCTTAAAGCCAAAATTAAGGGACTTAAGTTAGAATTACGATTTTTTAAAAGAACGGATGATTATCCTTAAGACATTATCTAAATAACAAAAAAATGAAATTCTAGAAACTTCTTTAAAACAAGAAGATATAGGTGATCTTCATTTCATTAATCTTGTTAATAAGGTTATTACCTATAAATGACATACTGAAGTTACAATTATTGTTAATAATTGATTTGCTATGACATTTATTGATTCAGGTGCTAACATAAATATTTTTTAGAAACACTACAAATAAAAAACATTTTGTTATTAAGTATAAATTATCACAAATTACTATTTGTAATTAGGAAACTTGTCTAGCAATTCCTTTTATCGTGGTTAAAAACCTATCTTAAAATGTTATTTTGGAAAATCCTTTCTTGCGTAAGTTATATAATATTCAAAAGATTACTAAGAAAAGAATATATTTATAAGTTGAAAAACTTTTTAGTTACTAATTTGTTTCTACACCTCAATTTAGATAAATTGATTTAATCTAAAAGAGGATTAAAAGAAAAGAGAAATTTATAAATTCTCTAAGTAATGAAATTACTAATTGATGAAAACCTTAGAGATGATGGGTGGAAGGTTTCAAATGATGCAAGAGGTTCATTACACATTCCAAAAAGTCTAATAACACAAGTTAGAGCCAAAAAGATGAAAGAAGTACTAAATGTGCTGATTAAGGACAGTTAGGCCAATCTAACTACAAATGGTGTGACTTCAGGCATGGAAGAGTGTTAAAGCCTTATTAATATGATTGGAGTACTTAATGGACCAGGACTAAGTAATAACATTCACTTATAAATAAAAGTTACTCCTAAATATGTGATTGTATACAAGTGAATATTTTCTATATAAAAATTTGTCGTAGATAAGAATTCCTCCTAAATAAGAATTTATCTTAAGTAGGAATTTATATCTCTTTAGGATTGCTATCTTAGCCTATAAATAGGCACCTCCTTGTAAGCTCTAGAACATAAGACAATTTTGAGTGAAATAAAAAGCAAGAGTTTTCTTCCTTGGTTTTTTTGAGAACTAAAGAACTTATCAAGAGTTACTTCTTATTGTGGCATTCAACCAGACTTATCACTCCCAATTCCTTTCTTTTCTGGAGTGTGGCATCCATATCCTTCTTAAATACCTCAGATACCTTAGGTTTGTGTTCCTTTGAACGTTGGGTCTAGGGTTTGTGTTATTAAAGTTTGATTTAACTTTTTTAGTTGTTCTTTGATTTTTTGTGTGCGTTAGGTCACTAAGCCATGTCTTTTTAGGGTTTTTTTTTGCATCAATTGGTATTGACTCTAAATCAAGTTGAATCAACTCATTCTTCAATATTCTACCTTGTGATTTATTTATTTCTATTTAGTTTGTCTATTAAGTGCATTACCATTCAAATGTACTAATATGTTTGTTTGTAATCCTTCTCTCTTTGCTTGTTTGTTTGGGATCATAATTATAAAAAATGTGCTAATTTCAATTCTAATTGTTGTGTCTAAATATTTTATTGTTGTTTTGTGTTGAGCAAAAGAAAAGGAAAAAAAAAAAAGAAGAAGAAAGAGCAACAAAAAAAAAGAAAAAAAGAAAAAGAAAAGAAGAGGAACAAAAGAAAGAAGACATCAAATTTAAGTTATTGATAAAAGTTAACAGTTTGGTCATATTGGCCATAATAATAATATAGTTTTCTTGCTTAACTCTAATTCAACCATCTGTTTTTTTGTTTTGTTATCCAAATTCGTTCTCTACGTTTAACCTCCTATCTTGATTTTTGTGAGTTTAGTTCATTAAATTCGTTTGCCTTGATATCTTTTTTCATTTTTTTTGACTCCTTGTTCTCTAATTTGTTCAATTATATGTCATTTATCTTATTTTGTTCAAAATCAATTCTCTTGATTTAGTTTGTTTAGTTCTTTAAAGAGTTGAAAGGGGAAATTTGAGTGGTAAAAGGTGAGAGTGCAAGTTCATATTAAGAAAAAGTCATAAAAAGTGTAAACACGAGGGAGTGTGACACCTTTTTTTTTTCTTTTGAGTGAAACATGTGAGGGAGTGTTTTGTGAGGTATCCTAATTATTTTATGTAGACATAATATTATGACTTTCAAAGACAAAGGTACAACTTAGGAGGGAGCTACTGATGTATCCTTCATGATCAAAGTTATGCAACAACAATTTGAGCTCATGAATACTAGATTTGATGATCTAAGGGAGAGAATGGACAAGCAAGCTAATACAATAGCATAGTTGCAAAGGAGGCATGAGGAATATAAGGCTTCTAAAGTAATAAGGCAATTAAGACATGCCTATAACCATGAAGATGCCTATAACCATGAAGATGATATAGAAGATGATGAATTTGGTGATCGAACTATTGTGGTTGGAACTCCCAACAATAGAAGGGATCAGAGAGATTTTGGTTGGCAAGACACCTATGATCGTGATTTGGGTAGTATTAAAATGAAAATTATTTCGTTCCAAGGTAAGAATGATCTTGATGCATACCTAAAATGGGAGAAAAAGTTTGAATTGGTTTTTAATTACCATAACTATTCTGAGGAGAAAAAGGTAAAGCTTATTGCTGTTAAATTTAATAATTATACTATTATTTGGTGGGATCAACTTGTTTTGACTAGGAGAAGGAATCGTGAGTGGCCTATTGATACATGGGGGGAGATCAAGGCTATCATGAGGAGGAGGTTTGTCCCTAATCATTATTATAGGGAGTCATACCAAAGGCTGTAAGGACTCACTCAGGGCACCAAAAGTGTAGAAGACTACCATTAGGAGATGAAGATTGCCATGATTAAGGGGTAAAAAAAGTTGAACAAGAGACATGCCAAGTGGATTGAATTCATTAAGACCTTTCCTTACATCATTAAGTATAAACAAAGTGATCATTCGAGGGCAAATCCTTTTGAGGAGAGGGGAAATGATAAGAACCTTAGAGATGATGGGTAGAATGCTTTAAAGGATGCAAGAGGTCCATTGTACATTTCAGAAGGCTCAATAACATGAGTTAAAGCCAAAAAGATGAAAGAAGTACTAAATGGGCTAATTGAGCACATTCAGGCCAACCTAATTACAAATGCTGCAAATTCAAGCATGGAAGAGTGTTAAGACCTTATTAATATGATTGAAGTACTTAATGGATTAGGACTAAGTAATAGCATTCACTCCTAAATAGAAGTTCTTCCTAAATATGTGATTGTATAAAAGTGAATATTTTCTGTGTAAAAATTTGTCCTAAGTACTTTAGGATTGCTATTTTAACCTATAAATAGACACCTTCTTATAAGCTTTAAAACATCAGACAATTTTGAGTGAAATAAAAAGTAAGGGTTTTCTTCATCGATTCTTTCGAGAACTAAAGAACTTATTAAAAAGTACTTTTTCTTGTGGTGTTCAACTCGACTTATTACTCTATTTCCTTTCTTTTTTGAAGTGTGGCGTCCATATCCTTATTAAATACCTTAGGTTTGTGTTCCTTTGAATGTTGGGTTTAGGGTTTGTGTTATTAAAGTCTGATTTAACTTTTTTGGTTATTCTTTGATTCCTTGTGTGCGTTGGGTCCCTAAGTCACGTTTTTTTTTTGGGTTTTTCGCATCATTTATAAGCATTTGAAACAAAAAATTGATGATCCTATTATTCAAAAGAAAATAAAGGAAACTAGAAAGAAGAAGAAATCAAAATGATATGTGCAAAAATACCTACTACCTTTTGGGATAAAAAGAAACATATCATCATATTACCTTATGAGCTGACTTTTCCAAAAAATCAAATTCTCACGAATGTAAAATCTATTATTATGGGACTAAGGCATATGACAATATTTAAAAAAGAAATTGATGAATTACTGCAAAAGGGGCTAATTAAAAAAAAAAACAAATAGGCCATAAAGTTACTTGAAATTTTATGTAAAAACTAATGTTAAACTTGAATACAAAATTATTTTATTAGTTATTAATTATAAATCTTTAAATAATATTTTAAGGTGGATTAAATATCCTATTTGAAATAAAAGAGATTTATTAAATAAGTTTTATGAAGTTAAAGTTTTTTCAATGATTGACATAAAATATGATTAATAACAAATTTAGATTCATGAACAAAATAAATTTATAAATAGCATTTACAATATCATTTGGATATTATAAATGAAATATAATGTTATTTAAATTTAAAAATGCTCCATAAAAATTTTAAAAGGTAATAAATGAAACCTTTAATACTTATCCAATATTTAGTATTATTTATATTTGTGATGTGTTAATATTTGCTAACACTATTAAACAATATTTTAAATATATTAATACTTTCTTAAATGTTAAGAAAAAGGCAAGTCCTAATGTATCAAAATGAAAAATGAAGTTATTTCAAACCAAAATCCAATTCTTTGGTCATTTTATAGAAAATGGGAGTATAACTCTTATAGATAAAGCCATTGAGTTTGTTGCTAATTTCGTTAGATGATGCTTATAATCGTGCACTTGATAACGAATAACAATTAATGCATCTTTTTATTTCAAAGTTTATAAATTTTTTATGTGCTATTAAAAATAACTATACACTGTTTCGATTTGCACTTATGAGGTTGCAAGATTTTATTTAGAAGATAATATTTATCCTTGAGTCACCGTGAAAGATTACTCTTATTATCAATAAAGTTTAATTGAGATAAAATTGGTACTTATTGAGCCCATTGAACAAGAAATAGGCTATGGAGGGGCTAAAAATTAAACTTATGCCAAATTTTAGATCAAAAAAATTATTCATTCCAACGAATGGCAAGGTGATCTCTTCGACTATAGAAAATTAAAAGAATGATAGAATATTAAAACTTTCAACTACTTTGACTATGTAGAAGTTTGAAAAAGAGCATTGTTCTATAAAAACTAACAAAAGAAATTTAGTTGATTTATTTAAATCCAAACTTGATTTGTCAAATGAGGCCTACTCCCAATCACAATGCCATTAAAGGTTGAAATTATTTATGAACAATTTTGTGAGAAAATCACTAAAGTTAAGGATAAGATATTGAATTTTGCCCCATAGTATGCCTAAGCAGGTTAATATCTTAAAAGAAGGTATTTCACGTGTACCTTGGCTGGTACGAAAAATTAGCATCTGCTGGTGGGAAAAGTTTGAGTTTTTTAAAGATGGAATGTATACATCAAAAGGAATAATTGACCTTAATGTCAATAACACCAAACCTACTTCTCCGACCTTAACCTTCTGTAAGATTTTGCATAGTCACTTGTCAATGGTTGTACAGGAAAGGTCATGCGGTGAATTTATGGATGCATTCTCCTTGTCACTGGAATAATTTTGACTGCACCGATAATGATTCCTCCGGACTGGCTACCATGCCCTTTGTTCACTAGAATACCTTGCTCATTCAATGCTTATTGGCAAACCCAAGATGCATATATGACAGAACTTGGGAAGCCCATCCATGTATCTGCGTAATATCACGGAGTGATGTTGTGTTGTTTCACTTCTTGGTTGTGGTTTTCTTGTTAGGATCTAATGAACATACACACAATACACACACGGGAACACAAAGATTTAACGTGGTTCGGCAATTTGCCTACATCCACGGGAGGAACGAATCTTTATATTCAGAGGTTTTAACCTCTACAAGTTTTCTTACACAGGATCACACTACACTACCCTTCTTTCTCTCTTATTTTTTTTTGTTACATAACTTGCAGGTATTTATACTACAAGAGGAGCAAACAAATGGCCTGCAAAGTTTTTGGACGGTTGTGTGAACGGTAGGTTGCGGTGGCTACATCAGGTTCACACTGCAAAAGTCTTTGGACGGTTGTGTGAACGGTAGGTTGTGGCGGCTACATCAGGTTCACACTGCAAAAGTCTTTGGACGGTTGTGTGAACGGTAGGTTGCGGTGGCTACATCAGGTTCACACTGCAAAGTCTTTGGACGGTTGTGTGAACGGTATATTGACGAATCTGAAGAATCGGAGTCAATTTTCACAAATCTCCACCTTGACGATGATTCTTCATCCAAACATGATCACCGTTCCTCCAATACGCCCGAAAGGCGTCAAGCACCCGAAGGTGCACAACTCCGAGAAATGTTGACCAAGTCCAAACAGTGGTGGAACTTGATTCTTGAAACAATCTTTGTGAGCATATCTGCAGGATTATCTTCTGTACCAATCTTCTGTAGCAGAATATCTCTTTCATTTATAATTTCTCGAATAAAATGAAACCGGACATCGATATGCTTTGTGCGGGAGTGATGAACTTGGTTCTTTGCTAAGCAAATGGCACTCTGACTATCACAGTGGACTTCAACGTGCTCCTGAATAAGTCCCAAGTCTTCAATCAACCCATGAAGCCAAATTGCTTCTTTGAAAGCCTCCGTGATCGCCATATACTCTGCCTCTGTAGTAGACAAAGCAACAGTTGACTGAAGCGTTGATCTCCAGCTTACTGGTCCTCCTGACATAGTAAACATATAACCTGTAATTGATCGACGCTTGTCGAGATCACCGGCATAATCAGAATCGACGTACCCGACTAGACGATTGGTCATCGTCTTATATTTTTGGAACTTTAGGCCAATATCCATAGTACCTTGAATATACCGTAGAATCCACTTAACTGCTTGCAGTGTCCTTTACCGGGATTGTGCATATATCGACTTACCATGCTGACAGCTTGTGAAATATCAGGTCGTGTACACACCATTGCATACATCAGGGCTCCAACAGCATTAGCATATGGAATATTATCCATCTGTCTTCGATCATCATTTGTATTTGGAGACATTAATGCATTTAGTTTGAAATGTGAGGCCAATGGAGTACTAACGGGTTTAGTCTTGCCATCTACGCCAAACCGCTGGAGTACTTTCTTCAGATACTGAGTCTGAGTTAACCAGACTGTGCCCCTTTCTCTGTCACGCTTGATCTCCATACCAAGAATCTTCTTAGCTTCTCCAAGATCCTTCATCTCAAACTCTGAGCTCAATTGAGCCTTTAGCCTGTCGATCTCCACCTTGCTCCTAGATGCAATTAACATATCATCAACATATAGGAGCAAATATACAAACGTACCATCTTGGAGTTTCTTTAGATAAACACAATGATCAAACTGACTGCGTGTGTACTTCTGCTTCTGGATAAAGCTATCAAACCATTTGTACCACTGTCTAGGTGACTGCTTCAAGCCATACAGTGACTTGCTTAGCTTGCAAGCCCAATTCTCCTTCCCAATGACTTTGAAACCTTCAGGTTGGGACATATAGATTTCTTCTTCCAAGTTGCCATGTAAGAATGCTGTCTTCACATCAAGTTGAGCTAACTCCAAGTCAAATTGAGCTACTAGAGCCAACAGGATCTGAATAGACGAATGTTTGACCACTGGCGAGAACACTTCATTATAGTCTATTCCTTCCTTCTAAGCATAGCCTTTTGCTACTAGTCTGGCTTTATATCTGGTGCTTCCTTTTTCAGAGGCACACTCCTTCTTAGCATAGACCCATTTGCATCCAATAGCTTTCTTTCCATGTGGAAGTGGTACTAATTTCCACGTCTGATTCTGGTGAAGTGACTGCATCTCATCATCCATAGTCAGCTTCCATTTATCACTCTCCATACTCTGAACAGCTTCTTTGAAGGTGTTGGGAATATCATCCTCTGTCACTGGCAGCGCATATGCTAGCATGTCAGTATATTTAGCAGGCTTCCAGATCTCCCTTCTTTGCCTGTGAGTGGCAATGGACTCTGATTGTTGGTCTGGTGCTGGTGATGGAACCTCCACCTCAACTGAGGTATCCTTCTGGTCATCAAGATACTCCTTTGGCTCCTTTGGAGTCTCAAACTCCACCTGTTGGAAAGAGTTTTGATTCTCTTTCTCCATTTTTGTGGTAGTCCTTTGCAGCATCGCCGATTCATTAAAGGTTACATCTCGGCTTAGGACGATCTTCTTTGACTCAGGATTCCAAAGTTTGAATCCCTTAACTCCTTCACTAAAGCCTAAGAAGATAGCTTTCTTGGCTCTAGGATCCAGTTTGGATTCTGTAACATGGAAATACGCAGGACATCCAAATATATGTATCCGATCATAATCTGAAACAGGTTGTCCAGACCATACCTCTTTGGGACATTTCCCATCAAGTGCAGAAGTAGGTAACCGGTTGACAATATGAGAGGCATACATCAAAGCCTCTGCCCAGAATGCCTTGTTCAGGCCAGATTGAGAAAGCACTTTCTCCACCAGAGTACGGTTCATCCTTTCTGCTACACCGTTTTGTTGTGGGGTTCCAGGAACTGTAAAATGTCTGATTATCCCTTCTTCATGACAGATTTGCTTGAAGGGATCTGATTTGTACTCTCCACCATTATCTGAGCGAAGTCTCTTGATCTTCCTGCCGGTCTGGGTTTCAATCATCTTCTTCCACCGAAGAAATATGTCTAGAACTTCATCCTTGTGTTTCATCATATACACCCAAACATAACATGAGAAATCATCAATAAAGGTAACAAAATAATTTTTACCTCCCAAAGATGAATTCTTTGACGGTCCCCATACATCAGTATGAACATAATCCAATATTCCTTTGGTAGAATGAATAGCGGTGCCAAACTTGACTCGTGTCTGTTTTCCCAAGGCACAGTGCTCACAGAAGTCAAGTTTTCCACTTTTGGCTCCCTTCAGTAGGCCTTGATTCACCAAATTTTGCAAGGCTTTTTCTCTGACATGTCCCAAGCGCATGTGCTAGAGTTGGGAAGAATCAGGTGCTTTGTTGTCAGAAGCTTTGGCAACAGCTGCTCTTCCTGTAACTGTATATCCATCTAGGAAATATAGGTTTCCCTGTCGAGTACCTTTCATTGCCAAGAATGCACCTCGTACAACTTTCAAGGCTCCACCTTCTATGGTCACCTTGTATCCGCTGTTGTCTAAGACCCCCAGTGAAATGAGGTTCTTCTTTAAATCTGGAACATATCTGACATCTGTCAGTCGTCTGGTTGTACCGTCATGCATCTTTAGGCGGATAGTGCCTACTCTTTTTGTCTGGCATGTGTTGTTGTTACCCATCATCATAGGCATACCTCTCTTATACTGGAATTGAAAGAGTTTTTTCTTCAGGTAGAGCCGATTCTCTACACTCTTCGTCATGTATTTATCTTCCAACTTCTTCCAGAGGCTTGAGGCCATCGTTTCTTTCATGACAAAATACTTCTGATCTTTGGCAAGACACAACCGGATAGTGCCACAGGCTTGACGGTTCACATAGCTCCAATCTTCATCAGAAATATTCACCGGTTTGGGCCCCAGTGCAATATCTGATCCTTTGCGAAACAATAGATCCAGGACTTCGTATTGCCACATGCCGAAGTTGTTTGTACCGTCAAATTTCTCAATATCAAATTTTGCATTTGACATTGAGTTTCTTTGCCACGAACTGGTGGTAGACGTCGAAGGTTGCGTGTCAGCTCCTTTTGGATCAGCCATCCTCGACAATGACGTGTGGAGTCTGACAGCTGCAATAACTGCTGGGAGTACAGCGGTTTGATGGCGTGGGGAAGGTCCAGGCAAGTCAAGGCTGCTGCGCGGAAGGCCGGCGGTGTCTGAGCTGCTTCGTGTGACCTTGGGGCAGTGACCTGGTTTGCAGCAGCGAGAACTTGTGGCTGATCGGTGATGATATGGTGCACGATGGTCGGACGGAATGGGCTGGCACAGCAGCACACGACGACCCTGAAACGGACGGATCTGGTACGTATGTTTCTAACCAGGCTCTGATACCAATTTGTTAGGATCTAATGAACATACACACAATACACACACAGGAACACAAAGATTTAACGTGGTTCGGCAATTTGCCTACATCCACGGGAGGAACGAATCTTTATATTCAAAAGTTTTAACCTCTACAAGTTTTCTTACACAGGATCACACTACACCACCCTTCTTTCTCTCTTATTTTTTTTTGTTACATAACTTACAGGTATTTATATTACAAGAGGAGGAGACAAATGGCCTGCAAAATCTTTGGACAGTTGTGTGAACGGTAGGTTGCGGCGGCTACATCAGGTTCATACTGCAAAAGTCTTTGGACGGTTGTGTGAACGGTAGGTTGCGGCGGCTACATCAGGTTCATACTGCAAAAGTCTTTGGACGGTTGTGTGAACGGTAGGTTGTGGCGGCTACATCAGGTTCACACTGCAAAAGTCTTTGGACGATTGTGTGAACGGTAGGTTGGGGCGGCTACATCAGGTTCACACTGCAAAAGTCTTTGGACGGTTGTGTGAACGGTAGGTTGCGGCGGCTACATCAGGTTCACACTGCAAAAGTCTTTGGACGATTGTGTGAACGGTAGGTTGCGGCGGCTACATCAGGTTCACACTGCAAAAGTCTTTGGACGATTGTGTGAATGGTAGGTTGCGGCGGCTACATCAGGTTCACACTGCAAAAGTCTTTGGACGGTTGTGTGAATGGTAGGTTGCGGCGGCTACATCAGGTTTACACTGTTGTGTGAATGGTAGGTTGCGGCGGCTACATCAGGTTTACATTGCAAAGTCTTTGGACGGTTGTGTGAATGGTACGTTGCGGCGGCTACATCAGGTTTACACTGCAAAGTCTTTGGATGGTTGTGTGAATGGTAGGTTGCGGCGGCTACATCAGGTTTACACTGCAAAGTCTTTGGACGGTTGTGTGAACGGTATATTGATGAATCTGAAGAATCGGAGTCAATTTTCACATTTCTCATATATCAGTTTTGGGTATAAGGGTTCTGACGTGTAGTTTTGATTGTTGAATTGAGTGGTTTTGTTACCTCGAGAACACTGGCTATTGATTTTGAGTGTATACAAATTTCGTTACTTGAGCTGCAGGTTTGATATTGGGTACTCTGTGCATGTTCTTCGGTGATCACCTTTTGTGGCCCATTTTGAATAAAATAATATTTGACCGGTTATTAAAAAAAAAAAAAAAAACAAGAGCGTGATGTTCTTATGTCATATGCTTTAGGTGGATTCTAATGAACTATAGCAGATTTTTCTAGTTGAAGTGGGCAAAACAATTAAAAATTTTTAGTTGTCCAATGAAATAAATAAATCTTCATTTATACAGTATCTTTTTCAATTTTACTATAAACTATTATTTAGACTATTTTAAAAGATTTTACAAATTTCTTATATGTATACGAAATAAAAAAAATTAATAAATTTTAATATTATAATTAAATAATAAAAAATAATTTATTTGTCTTGAAAAAATAATTTTAGCAAATATTTAACTCTTTATATTAGACATTTTTTTTTATTTTATGAGTAATTTTTTAATTCTTTTAAAAATGTGCAAGAAAAATTTTAAATATATATGTTAGAAAAGATTTTGATTTTTTTTAATACACTTGAGTAATTATCTCAAAATTACTAAAATTAATTATATTTTTAGAGTGAATTTGAAATTAAAAATTTAGCCGGTGGGCTTATTGAGTTATAATGCTAATAAAATTTTACACTAAATACTGATATATTCACTTCATGTTACTGATAAGTAAATACTTCATTCATCCTCAATATTTTATTATGCAGTTTATATAATATAAGAATATGACAAATTTATACAGTAAAATTATCTTAATTTTATTTTGCATGTTTATCTTGTACATATCTGTCCAAGGATCAAGTTGGACCACCGTCCATGCACCATTCGTTGCGAACGTCTTCCGTGTCTTTGGACGTGGATGGGCCATTCACAGTAGTTTATATTAGTCCAATTCCAAGAATATACATCATGATTTATGGACGATCGACAAAGCAAGACTCTCCGCACGTTTACCATCTCTTTGTTGCCAGTACTGGAAAATTCTCGGGAAATGTTGGCGACTCCAAAATAGGGCTGTGAAATTCGTTACCTACTCTCGTTTTATCTATCACATATCCAAACATCCGTTACTGTCGACCTACGTAATGGTTTCGGAACGAAAGGTAACGATCCAGAAAGCAGAAATATATATATAGTTGCTGGGGCTATGCGCTGGCAACGGTTGTGGTCATATGAACAAATAGGGATTTTGATCGTGATATCCTATATGAGATAATAGTTTAGTTGGTGATTCGATATTTTTTTTCTTTTTGTGTTGGTCTGAGTTTGAGTTCCCGCACTACTGCTCGCCCCCTAATAAACGGAAAGCCATCCAATTGGCATGTGATGCTGCCAGAAATTCAATGCCAATCAAGTTGTTCGTCTTATTGTGAGTGCCTACGGTGAGAAAAGCAAGTCCTTTATCACGATAAACATTGTCTTTGACTGACCTCTCTCTCTCTCTGTCGAAAATGTGTGTGTGAGAGAGAAGATGATTGTGATCATATGCAAACATACGACATGTGGAAGTCACACTCGTAACTAATCATGCCACCGAAACATTAATTAAGAGAATAATAATATGATGATCATAATATTTAATTGCAAAACATCAGTTAACTCAAAAATTATAAAATTGCTCCATTTTCCTTACATCCTTAGTTATGATACATGGATATACATATTGATGCAATATCATACTGATATAAAAACACATATATTCTTAAAATTATAATTAAGAGAATAAGAGAATAGTAAATTATATATATTTAAAATTGAGAAAAAATTGATGAAATATTTATATGATTATATTTACTTAATTTTAAAAATATATTAGTTTTTTTTTAGTAAATTTTATCTGATTATGGTATTTAAAATTAATTTAATTGTTAATTTATATATTTTTTAAATATTTTAATAAAAGGCATTGGGGCCCGGGTCTGCATCACTGAACTCGCTAGTCCTGCTGCTTGCTTGCCCCATTTTGGACCTAAATGGCGACGCCATGATTATGGCACAAGGAATTAGAGGACAACATATTCATCAAGACAGCGGTACAACCTGCATGCCCACGTTTGGGTTCTCCCAGCTATCACCTTCTAGGTCAGTAAATTTACATTTGTTCAAAAAAATTTTGCATTTGTTCTGTTGTAATGTGAAAAATTTTTATAGTTTTTGCCCCCTTACTTCAGGCAAATTTCTTTATTCCATTAATTATATGTATCTATACATATATATATTACATCGTGATATCAATCATCTGATTTTTTTCAATTGTCTTATGTGAAGTTCTACACGAAAATTTTAAAAATCCCTCTTTCTTAATTTATAGCTAAAAAAAATTAAAAAATTGAGTTATAATAAATATAATTATTTGAAATTTCAAAGGTGAAATACTATTAGGTCTAAATAATTTAATAAAAATTCTTATATAGAGAAATAGTTGCTCTTTTTCTTTCATCATCCAATGGTAAATGTACAAAGTAGTAGTTAAAAATAAAAAAATTTTGCAAGCTACAACATAAATGACAACAAGGGTTATTGTCTTCCAATGGAATTAGACAAAGACATTCACTTACAAGTAATAACAACTCCAAAGAAACTAAAATTGTGGAAAAGAAATTGGAAAAAAAAAAAAAACTGCATCAGACTGTTAATGGAGAGAGGAAAGTACTTCTCATCTAGCTAGCTAAGTGGCTAGGCAGCTTTTGAACATACTATGTCATATGTAGGCTCTAGAAAACACCATCTCAAGCTCTTGGTGAGTCCAATTCTGCGTTGGAAGATGTTGAAGAAACATTACTATTTCTCGGAAATCAAACTTTCAAAGCTTATCTGACCACTAGGGAAAAAAAATAAAACATAAAAAATAACACCACTGTTGGGTAACAATTGCGTAGTCTCTTTTTGGTTTGTAGAGTGAGAAGAAGGAGAGATAAACTCGGATATCAAAAAGGTAAGAGATAACCATACAACCAAATTCTAGTTAGCAAAAAAGGCACATCTTATCAAGAGCATATCGCTAGAAGTTACATTACACTACTGAAATTTAAAGAGAAACCATAAGAGCTGTTATTAATATTAAAAAATAGTGTGTGGAACGCAAGCTTTTTGTCCCTATGGAAAAAAATTCAGTCATTTCATACAGGTGTTCTGAGTTTCCTCATTATCTGAGAAACAATTGGAAAAGACGGTAATCAAATAAAATAAATATGGAAGGATGAGAGAACTGTAACATGTTGTAAGGAGCTTATATTAGTTCAAGATAGCTGACTACGACTCACCGTCAAAAGAAAACTGACAAACATGTACACAAGGAAATCTGGCAATGCATCTCTTTCAGCAAGGTATGTGTCCCACAATTGGGTAACAATATGAAAAGGAATGTGTCAAGGCAAAACTCAGAGTTACCTTAAAATTAAATGACACAGCAACAGTGGAAACATATCACCTGAAACTTGGGCACCAGCACACTAAAGGCCTATGCGACTTTTAACTGAATGTGGATAAATCTGACATGCAGGAACAGAAAAATGATTGAAAATGAATCATTCTCACTTTCACCAATGCATAATGGAATGTAGTTTTTTAATTAGTTAAAAATGATTGAAAATGATAATTTTGTTTTAAATAAAGAAAAGTAGTAATTGAAGAAAAATATTATGAAGAACTTGATCCTTGGACAAATATGTAAAAGGTAAACATGAGAAATAAAATTAAGATAATTTTACTACATAAATTTGTCATATTTTTATACTATCTAAACTACATAATAAGATATAGAAGAGGGATGAAGTATTTACTTATTAGAAACATGAGGTTACTATGTCAGTGTTGATTGCAAAATTTTATTGGCATTATAACCTAATAAGTCCAACGGCTAAATTTTTAATGCCAAAATCACTTTGAGGACACAATTAATTCATGTAACGTTGAGATAATCACTCAAGGTAAGTGTATTAAAAAAAACTCAAAATCTGTTTTGAGATATATATTCAAAATTTTGGTTTCACATTCTTGAAAGAATTACAAAACTTTATGAAGTAAGAGAAGATGTCTAATATAAAGAGTTAAATGCATAGTTTTTTGTGATAGTTTTTTTTTTTTTAACTGAAAAAAAAATGTAGGAATATTAGTCATTATTTTTTCTATTCAAGTCAGAAGGTACTCATTGTTTTTTGATATTCATCCTCTCTTAAAAAGAGGATCCACCACTATTTTGTAATGATTACTCTAAATGAGTCTCCTTAAATTTAATAATGACGTATCAAATTTGAAATTCACTAATTTGCTCACCTTAATTCTCTTAATGTTTTATGTAGAGGCATAATTATAGGAATTTGAACCCTATCTAATGCTAAAAGAAGCATGTAGAACCACCACCAAACTCTTTGGGTGGTATAAGATAGACATGTTAACTTTTTAGTTGATAATATAATCAAATAAAAAAGAATAGTGCACAAAAATATTGGAGTTTTTCCCTACACACAAATAAAATAATAAAATTTTTATGTTTATACATTAAATCAAATATTACTTTCATATTATTTAAAACATTTATATCTACATGGTCTATGGTTGTCTTTATTTCTATGTCCATTAAGCTTTCCAGAAATGGATATCTTTGCTTATGACTTTGCACTACACATTGATGTTTTATGGTAAGAATTTACCTACATATTCACCGCTTACAAGGAGAATAGACGTAATCAAATATGTGGAAATAAAAAAAAACTACTAAAATGGAGTGTAATTGATGATTTTAAACATCAAATAAGTGACTTCAAACATTAAATTTGATAGTACAATTAATATAGTAAACAAGTGAATAGGATAAAGGTGAAACGACTATTAATGTAGCTTGCCTTCTCACATGTTGTATGCCTGCATATGTTTTAGTGCTATCAACAACATGCCTTTGTGCCTCCCATAAAGTGATTTTGACCTTAAAAATTTTGCCATTGGGCTTATTGGATTAAAAAGTCAATAAAATTTTGCACTTAAAACTTACATATTCTACAAAACGTTTGCAATTAATGGCCCATTCACATTGGTCCAACTTGATCCTTGGAGAGATATGTACAAGATAAACATGACATATAAAATTAAGATAATTTTGTATTTGTTTCATGCAAATATTCTTATACTAAATAAATTGCATAATATGTCCCCCAAAATATGTTTAAGAAGTTTTTCACTTGTTTGAGGAATGCTAGGGAGAACTACTATGAGAAAAATGACTTAGGAGATTGAGAGCAATTTTTAATAAAGTCTCTAAACTCTTATATTTTAGCGCTAGTTGGTGTTTTAAACATATTAATAGGAGCTTAAATTTTATTGCTGATGATTTATCAAAACAAGTACTAGTAAGCAAATAAATCTTATTGTTCGACTGTAATCATTGTTTGCCATATTAACTTTTAATGTATTAAAATTATATTTTCCTATTCTTATTTTTTTAAATAAAATCAATTCGATCTATCAGAAAAAAGAAAAAGGGGGCCTTTCATGAAAGCAAAGTTCTTTATTAAAATGCAAACCTTATTTGCTACATAAGTTTAGTGACAGGTTTAAAATTTAGTTTCTTGGAGTGAATTTGACTTTTGAATAAGGTATGTTAAATTGTGGAATAATATGAGGTAAGATGGATTGGATAAGAGTGTTGTGACTAATGAGAGAGTTGAAATCATATATGCTTGAATTTATTAGGCAAGAAAGAGTTGGACCTTAAGTTTTAGCCCTCAAATTTTAGTAGTAAATCACCAGCCTCCTAAATGAGTAGAGATATTGGTAAAGTGGACTCATTCTTTATACTTATTGTACTTAATCCATATCTAGATTTATAGTGATGTTAATTATATTAAAGGTTTTCATTTCATGGACCTTTTTTTCTTCTTTAATTTTCCTTTTTGGGCTAGGTTTAAAAACATACAAATTTCAGGAAGCTTGATATTTCTAAAAAGAACAATTCTAAGGAGATTAAAGCTTAGTTCAGACTCATATATTACACACTAAGTATCTAAGTCCTTAACTACTCTCAAATGTGAAGTTGTTTAATCGTTGTCATCAAAACAACAATAAGAGGACTTAAGTTTGGATCTACTTGCTCTAAAAAGTAGGTACATTAGACAAACTGCCAAAAATGTCATGTGTTTGCAAAAGTTTTCTTGACTGCAAGATTAGATAAAAATGGATTCGCAGATAAGCAATGAGATCATAAAACACAGCTCGAGAATCTTCATTGGCAATATGAATGGTCAATGTTATGATTAGCATGCAACAATGAAAACAATAATATAATTAAATCACGACAAGTTCCAATGAAAACCAAAAAAATAGTAATAAAAACATAAAACCAAGGAGCAATCTTGACTAGTGTCCAGTTTGAACAAAATCCTGACTTAAGACTCTCTATAAATAAAAGTGCTAAACTAAAAGCAAGAAAAGTAATAATTACAAGGCACCCTCATTTTCAAGAATTGAGAAGTAGAAGTTGATGGGGAACAACAACCCATGGTTAGCCAATAATATGAAACTTATGGTTAACCAACAATATAAAGTTTAATTTGCAACCCAAGCCCAATCAAAAGTTAACCATATTTAATAGAGTCAAAGAAATAATGAATCTGGTAGAGCTTTAATGTATTGATGTTTGTGTTTTATTAGAACTTTAATTTGGTTTTTTCTATTCTTGAAGGAGTGTTCACAGTATTTAATTTAGATATATATGTATTTGTTGGAATTTTTGGATTGTTCATCGTGAATAGCATTCTTTATTAAGAGTTTAGTTTTGATTTTTATTTTTTCTAAGCTAAGTTTCTTTCATCTTGTTGAATGATATCAACATCCCTCATCTTCATGAATGCAATCATAAATCCGTCAAAGTTCATGTTGTATCAAGTGATATCAAAGCCTAGTCTTGAGATGGCTAGGCAAGGTAATAATGATAGAGAACATTTTACAAGATTAAAGTGGTGTTTAAAAGAGATGGCTAGAAGCATTGAGATGTTGATTGAACTTGTTAGAGGAATGCAAACCAATGCTTTTACCCCACAAATCCAAAAGGCAACTCCTATGGTTGCAAAAATAAGGTAGAACCTATGTGAGGTCAATGTTGTTCCTCCACATATTGTTCTTAAAGATGACAATGAAAAGGAATTAGAAGTAGAGTTTAAACCATGTGTAAAGAATGAAGTCTAACATAGAAATTTTTACAAAATAAAGGTTGATAAACCCTCTTTCAATGGGGTGGTAGACATTGAATAATTTCTTGATTAGATATATGAAGTAAAGCATTTCTTTGATATTATGAAAGTTGAACCTAAATGCAAGGTGGACTTTGTAGCCAACAAATTACTTGGAAGTACTAGTGCATGGTGGCAACATTACCAAGATCTGTTGAGATCAAGAGGAAAGCTCCCTATTCAAAGTTAGGTTCAAATGAAGGCACTTTTGAAAGATCAATTTCTACCATTTGACTATAAGTAAACCCTTTTCCAACAGTTTTATAAGTGTTACCAAGGTATACATTCAATTTCAGCCCACATTAAAAAGTTCTCATGATTACAAGCTAAATGCAATTTGAATGAAACTAAAGACCAGTAAGTTACCTGCTATGTAAATTGGTTAAATTATGGTATTTAAGACCATTTGGCATTAAGAGGATAAAACATCATGCAATTGAGGAAAGCACTAAGAAGTTCTATGAACCAGCGGTTCCACCCCAATAACAAAGCTTCATCAAGTATAGTTAAATGTAAAGTTGTAGATTTATAGGGCAAATAAGCTAAATCTAAGAAGTCAAAACCCAAAGAGAAGCAAGAAGTAACAATGGGAATTTGATGTTTTAAGTGTAATGAGACAAGGGATAGATCGAGTGATTGCCTTAGATGTAAATTTGCCAATGTCACACAAAGTGAGCATGAGGTGGACTTTGATAAGCAAGAAATAGCCAAGGCAGATGGTGACTTTGAAGTGGTCGAGGAAAACAATGAGGAAGTGGTATGCATTTAAACCAGTCTTTAATACACTTCAATGTAACTTAATGAGACTCAATGCATAGATCTTTAAAGGTAAATGTTTTGTAGCTAACAAAGTGTGTCAGCTTGTGATTGACAGTTGTAGTTGTGAGAACCTAGTTTCACAAAGCCTTGTTAAGCATCTTAAGTGTAAAACATAGCCACATCATGCCTTGTATAACATTGGTTGGATAAAGAAGGGGCCTACCATGAACATTACATGACAATGCTATTTGCCATTGTCTTTGGGAAAGACTTACAAATCTAAAGTTCTTTGGGATGTCATGAAGATAGATGCATGCCATGCATTACTAGGTAGGCCATGGTAGTTTGATGTTGAAGCAATGCACAAAGGGAGGGACAACACTTATGCCTCCACTTAGGATTGCAAGTAGGTAATTGTGGTTCCAAAACAACAAGAGAACACTTTACAAAAAGCGAAGGATAAGGCATTGCTGTCCGTGACTCTAAGAGAGGATGAGTTTGTAGAAAATATGAAAAGTTCCAAAACTTGTACTATTCTAACAGTGAAGGGAGTGGAGTAACTCATACAACCTGCACTTAAGGAGGTTTGAGGCTTACTGGTAGAATTTGATGATGTAATAGAATCAACACAATTTCCTCTAATTTGAGACATTCAACATCGCATTGATTTCATTCCTGGAGCTAGCTTGCCAAATCTGCCACATTATCATATGTGTCCAACAGAGCATGAAATCATAAAGGAGAAGGTAGATGAGCTGTTACAAAAGGAGCACATACAAGAGAGCATTAGTCCTTGTGTTGTGCATGCCTTGCTTACTATAAAGAAGGATGGAAGTTGGAGGATGTGTGCAGACAGCCATGCTATCAACAAAATAACCGTGAGGTATCAGTTTCTCATCCTTAGGCTTGATGACTTGCTTGATTAGTTGAACGGTGCTAAAATATTCATCATGATGGATTTTCAGAGTGGATATCACCAAATCAGAATTTGTGTGGGAGATGAATGGAAGACAACTTTCAAAAGAAAGGATGGGCTATATGAGAGGCTAGTCATGCCATTTGGGTTACCTAGTGTGCCAAGTACATTCATACACCTTATGACCCATGTTCTCAAACCCTTTATGTCCCACTTTGTTGTTGTCTATTTTCATGGTATTCTGATTTATAGTACAAATATAGAGGAGCACTTTAATCATATTAGGTAAGTTCTAGTTGTGTTAAGAAAGAATGAGTTGTTTATAAACCTAAAGAAATGTGTATTTTTAACAAACAGACTAGTATTCCAAAGATTTGTTGCAAGTAATGAGGGAATTCATGTGGATGAAGAGAAGGTGAAAGCTATTAGAGAATGGCTAAAACCGAAAACCATAACTGATGTAAGCAGTTTCTACCGCCTAGCAACTTTCAATTGCAAGTTTATCAAAAATTTCAGCACCATCAGGGCACCCATTATCGATTGCTTGAAGAAGGGAAAATTTCAGTGGGAGAGGCTGTCGATCATAGCTTGGAATTGATCAAGAAAAGATTTTCTACTATACCTATTCTATCTCTGCCTTACTCTGTCAAAACATTTGAAATTGAACGTGATGCAAACAATATGGACATATGGGCTGTTCCTTCTCAAGAGAGGAAGCCCACCCATTGCATTCATTAGTGAGAAGTTAAGTGAAGCAAGATAGTAGTGGTCAACGTCTCAGCAGGAGCTCTATGTTGTGTTTCATGCTTGGAATTATTGCCTTACAATCCAGAAATTGAACGCACCCCAGGAGATTAAATCGAGAAAGAAGGGACAGAATAGAAGCTGAAAAGAGAACAAGAAACCAAGAAAACATGGGTGATCACAATGAACAAAGAAATTAGAAAGGAATTGAGGGAGGTAAAAGAATTAGATTTGCAAATGGTGGAATTGCAAATACTAATGTAAGGGCATTACAGGACTTTGCTATACTGTCAATCATTGACGTGACCTGAAGCATAACCAGCCCTCCCATTGAAGCCAATAATTTTGAAATAAAGCCACAGATAATCCAGATGATTCAAACATCGGTCCATTTTGATGGGTTGCCAAACGAGGATCCTAACACTCACATTGCAAATTTTTTAGAAATTTGGGACACTTTTAAATACAATGGAGTATCAAATGATGCAATCAGGTTTCACTTGTTTCCTTTCTCACTTAGAGATAAAGCTAAGAGGTGGTTGCATTCCCTTACTGTAGATACTAAAATGATATGGAATGATTTAGCCCAAAAATTTTAGACTAAATATTTCCCACCAGTAAGAACAGCAAAGCTGAGGAATGACATCACAACTTTTAGACAATTTGAGATGGAAAACGTGTATGCGGCATGGGAGTACTAAAAGGATCTTTTGAGGAAATATCCACACCATGGACTTCCTCAATAGTTGGTGGTGTAGACATTTTACAATCGACTGAATCATTCAACTCGTATCACTATTGATGCTACTGTCGGAGGAAATTTGATGAGTAAGTCAATTGATCACGCGAATGACTTGCTAAAGGAAATGACAACTAATAATTATCAGTGGTCTGCGGAAAGATCAAATCCAAGAAGAGCAGTAGAAGTGCACGAGGTTGATGTTATCACAGCAATTAATGCGAAGGTGGATAAATTGTTTACTAAATTGGATCAGTTTAATTTAGAAGTTGTTCAATCTGTGCGTGTGCGCGAGCGAATGCCAAGAAGGAAATCCATTCCATTTACATCCTTAGTGCTTGCCAAGTTAGCAGCATATCGTTTACTGGATGAAGCTGATGCAAAGGATGGTGTTGGGTGGATGCCTTCTTTTGATGGCCATTTTTCTGTCAAATCAGCATATGAGAGCATGTTGAGGGATTCTAATTACCATGTTCTGTATGTTAGTCTCTAGAGGGTTCCAATTCTTAAACGCATCCAGTTCTTTTTGTGGAAATTGAGACGAGGCACGCTAATGTCTAATTGGGAGAGACGGCGAAGGGGAATAAGCCTGTCTTCCTTATGTCCAATCTGTCATTGCCAGGTAGCAACTAATCTACAGCTCCTTTGTGATTTTCGGCAGTTAGCTTCTCTTTGGAAACAGCTTGTTGGTTCCTTTTGTAGGGTGCACAATTTCAAGTTTTAGTTTATATGATTCATCAATAAGAATACTTGTATCAATAATGTTGGCGTTCATATATAAACTGAAATCACCAAATTCAAACTTAACCTTAATCCCAAGAACTATCCAATTTAATAATTGAAATAATGTTCATAAAAAAAATTAAAAAAAAATACTTAAAGTATATAAATTATTTGTAATAGATTTAAATAATAGTTAATATTTAAGACAAAATGATAAAAGTCTTATAATTTTAATTGAAATCTTCATATGATTTCTCATAAATTAAAAAATATATATATTAAAATACGTCTGATGAAATTATAATAAATTCTTAAATCATAATATTGAATTAAGTTACCAAGTATTATGAAAAATTTTAATTATTTTTAATTTGAAATATACAATAACATTAAATTTATTTTTCTTTCTGGACTAAGGCTTGTGTGTCAGGCAATCTTTTTTATAGTTTTCAGTTTTCTTGTGAAACATGACACTTATTATATTTTTTGTTACTTCTTTTTAGCCTGATGAGCATTGGCATATTCATTCCTTCTCTTGAAATATGGCTGGCTTCTATTTCCACTATTTTTTTCTTATGGGACTTATGGATTGTCTCGCTTGATTTTTCAATCTCGTTTCTTCCTAGACAATATACTAAACAATTTACTAACTCTTCGATCATTTTTATAGTGTTATAGGTTAATTGAAAAGAACTAAGTTAAAGAGATTATTAGTCCAAAATAAACTCCACCAAAATGCTTAGTCCATCGGTTAACTTCAAGTTCTTAAGTCTTGTTGCACTGTTAGTCATTTCAATTATATGTTTTGCATAGTCTACCACCTAATAAACTTCGTGATAAAGAGTTGTCATCATAATGCTAGCGAGTGACTTGGCTGCACAGAAGATAGCAGACCATATTGAGGAAGGGTTTAGGCATTTGACTACCTGGAGAACATTCCTGAAATATTTAGCTCGAAGAACTTGCACCTGGAATTTTCCAGCTTGATTCAAGATTTCCCAGCCCAACTTTGAGAGTAAGGCAAGATTCATCTCACGGGCATCAGAGATGCCCAACACCCCCTCCCCATTTTGGCATGCAAACTTCCTCTCACTCAACCAAATTGATCTTTCGATGTTCCCCTGAGTTAACCCAAAGGAACTGTCTACTACATCTATCAATAGCATAGCAAGTGGAACTCGTCAAAGACATAATTAGGAATAGCTTGGGTTACCGATTGAACTTTTCAAGAATAGAATGAATAGCTCTTGTTGATGATACAGTATTTGAACTAAACAACAATAAATCATCGGCCAAAAAAGGATGGAAGATAGCGGGACCTTGGCGCGACATGACTACCGGCCTCCATTGTTTGCTGGTAACGGCTTGTCCAATCATCTAAGAAAGTTGTTTAGCTACGTATCATGAATAGATAAGGAGACAAGGTGTCTCCCTATTGTAAACCATAGTGGGGCTTGAAGCTTTCAATTTTCTCACCACACCACAAAACAGCTATTTCAACCTAAGAGACGCATTCCTTGATTAAGGATACAAACGTTGCTAGAAGACTTCAAGAATTGAAGGTTTCATTCAAGAGGCATCAATTGACTTTGTTATAGGATTTCTATAGCGGCCAAGTTCCTATGCTTTTTCCTGCGAATATAACTCATAAGTTCCTGTGTGACAATGATGTTATAATGAGTAGACTTGCCAAGAATAAACTCTTTTGCAAGGGGCTAATAATAGAGCTCATAAGTTCACAATTGCTTTAGAAATATTTTTATACACTACATTGCAAAGTGAGATAGGGCAAAATTGTTTTATTTTATCTAGGTGTGCAACTATGGGGATCAGAACATGAATAGTTTCATTGATACCTTCAGGGAGACGCTTGGTGGAGAAACGAGACCATACCAAGTCAACCACGGAGGTCCCCACCACTTGCTAGTAAGCTTACGAGGCATGCTGTTGATAGCACTGAAACATATGCAAACATACACAAGTAAAAAGGAAGGCTACATTAGTAACCGTTTCACCTTTGTCCTATTCACTTGTTTACCATGTTAATTGTACAATCATATTTTTAAAGTAATTTATTTGATATTTAAAATCTAAATACACTCAATTTTACTAATTTTTTTATTTTTGCATATTTGATTGTATCTATTCTCTATATAGATCTACACAGTGAATCTACAAGTAAATTCTTATCATAAAATGTCAATGTGTAGTGCAAAGACATATATTTTTGGAAAACTTAATGGACACAAAAAATAAAGGTAATCATAGAGCACAAAGATAAAAAAAATTTTAAAATAATTTGAAAGTAATATGTGGTTTAATGTATAAAGATCAAAATTTTATTATTTTATTTATGTGTAGAGAAATTATAATATTGTTGTGAACTATTTTTTTTTAATTTGATCATATTATCAATTAAAAAGTTAAAATGCCTATCTTATACCATCCATAGTAAGAGTTTAGTGGTGGTTCAGCATGCTTTTTCTAGCATTATCTAGGGTTCAAATTCCTATAGTTGTGCCTCTTCCCAAAATATAAAGAGAATTAAAGCAAGCCAACTAATGAGTTTCAGATTCAATACATAAGGAGACTCATTTGGAGTAATCATTATAAAAAAGTGGCGGATCCTTCTTTTAAGAGAGGATGAATTAGAAAGGCAAGAGTGACTTCTGACTCAAACTGCAAAAATAATAACTAATATCTTTATAATATCTTTTTTTTATCATAAAAATCTATATATTTAAGTCTTTATTTTAGGCATCTCTCTCACTTCATGCAGTTTTTTAATTCTTTCAAGAATATGTAACTAAAATTTTGAATATATATCCTAGAAAAGATTTTGATTTTTTTTTAATTTTTATAAATACATATACCTTAAGTGATTATCGCAAGGTTACATAAATTAATTGTGTCCTTAAAGTGATTTTGGCGTTAAAAATTTAGTCATTGAGCTTATTGGGTTACAGTGCCAATAAAGTTTTGCACTCAACATTAACATATTTATCTCATGTTTCTAATAAGTAAATACTTCATCCCTCCTCTATATCTTATTATGTAGTTTATATAATATAAAAATAGGTCTGAAATCTTTGGTTAATGAACTCGCCACCATTATTAGAACGAAAAATTTTTATCTTGGAAGAGAATTAAGTATGGACCATGGTTTGAAATGCTTAAAACATAGTGAAAACTTCATCTTTGGTTTTTAGCAGGTAAAGCCATGTCATTCAAGTACAATCATCAACAAAAATTACAAACCAACGGTGACCAAAGGAAATAGGTATTGGGGATGGCCCCCACACATCAGAGTGTATCAATGCAAATGGAGTATGAGTTTTATTCAAGCAAACCAGATACGAAACTCATTGGTTTTTTGCCTTGATACAAACATCACATTTAAAGTCCATATTCTCCACATGGGAAAACAGAGATGGAAGTAGATGTCAGAGATAGCCAAATGATGGGTGCCCCAAACGCTTATGCCATAGCCAAATCTTCTGTTCATGGCCATAGATTTGATGATACATACGATTTGCTTTGCCTGTGCTAAGGTCCTTAAGGTAGTACAGTCCCCTCCTCTTGTTGAGAACATCCTGAAGAAGACAAAAATTGGAATATATCAGTGCAACATAATTAAGTTCTTTAGTAACTTGACTCATAGACATCAACTTGTTTGAGAGTGATGGAATAAGAAGTGTGTGAGCTAGAGAGAGTGAAAGAGATAGAGGCACGGTTCTAGCCCCTGTGACCGGGTAAGTGGCTCCATTGGCATTGGCAATGCAAGTTCTTCATGGTTGAGTTGTATTGGAGAAATCATTTGGATCAAACGTCATATGATCTATGGCTCCGGAATCAATAACCCATGCACCATCCTTCCGAGTAGTAGAGCTGTACAGAGTGTGACCAAAATTACCTTAGTCTAGGGTTGCGGTAAAGGATTTAGTTGTGGGAATAAGAGAAAGTTTAGATTCAGTCATGGCCTCTGCTACTCGACCAGGGATGTCTTCAGTTGTAGGAGCATCTCGTTTCTTTCGGGCTTGTAATTAGTGCCACCAGTTTGGGTAACCATGTAGTTTAAAGCAAGTTTCTTGGGTATGTTTTGTACTCCCACAGTGAGTGCACTTCTGTCCATCAGAATAACCTTCAGATCGTGAGGAGAAGGACCCATACTTTTGTGACTTGCTAGATTTCCCTCCTTTGATGGCCATAACAGCACCACTGGCCACTATTTCTGCTCCTGATATCATCATTGATTGTCTCAAATCTTCCCTTCGAACATGAGCATATGCCTGCTCAGTTGAAGGAAAAGGTTTCATGCGAAGAACATCACTCTGAACATGATCCAATCAATCATCTAGTCCATCAAGAAAGGTGTATACTTGCTCTTCTTGTAAAATGGAGTTGTAGCTTTGTATGTCAATTGCACATTTCATTGGATTTGGTCAACGAAAATCAATCTCGTGCCATAAACCCTGTAGATTGTTGTAGTATTTTTCTATAGATCCACTATCTTGTTTTATTCGAGATACACGACATCGGAGCTCGTATACCTGAGAGGTGTCAGTTCCATCGAAGTATGTTGTAGCAGCAGAATCCCATACTTCCTTAGCTGTTGGGTAGCGAATGAAGTTCACGACTAGGACTGGTCCATAGAGTTGATCAACCAGCCTTTCACCATGGAATTCTCAGTGCGCCACTTACGAAAGGAAGGGTCAGTTTCTGGTGGTTGTGGGCAATCTCCATAGATGTATCCTAGTTTGTCTTTTCCATAGATGTACATCTCAACAACCTGGGACCATAATCCATAGTTGGAACCATCCAACTTGATGCTAATTGAGGCCATCGGGGAATCAGTGATGGGAGAAGAGGGAGTCTGGACCTTTGACAACATCTCCGTCATTTTCGATGTCAGATTATCAAGTATGTTTTCAGTGGAGTCAGCCATGGAAGCCAAGCACAAATCTTGACCCCTGCCTAATCAGAAAATAGGGAACCCAAGATCTACTCTGATACCATGTCTAACATAATTTTTCTATTCTTTTCCACTTCTTTTCTATAACAACTGAATACAAGATATAGAAATACATGACAATAATTTAAGAAACTAATTTATGCCTACAATCATGTGTGACCATTGAACGAGGGATTCCAGAATCTAAGATTTCCATAATTGGAAAAAGTTAGCTGGCTAATTACGAGACTCATGGCAACATCTGCCAGTCAATGGCCGCCAATTCCTACAATATTTGAATGCCTTAAGCATGCCTTAGGGCTCCTTAGGGACTGGCATCAGTAAATGCATGAACAATATCCTACATCACTTTGGGCAAGTTTAATGGTATCTGAAGCTTACATATAAACATAATGCTACTTTTGACACAAAATTTATGAACAATGTAGTATGCAGAAGTCAGAAGTGACTAGGTAGCTCAAAATGGTAATACTAAGCTCTCAAAAACTGTTCAAACAATGAATATTGGGGTTCAAATAGAGGTGCCATTCATTTGGAAAACTGCAAAGGGACTTTTGACTTTTTTCAGGGATTACACTGGAAAACTGGACTTTCGAGTTTCTGCAGAAAATAATTGTGTTTGCTTTGATGCTGATTTTTTGAACTTTTATGAACCATGTCAATTGATCTCATTGCACTACAACTGTACGAGTATGAACAGACATTGAAAAGAGAGAGTTAGAGAAATTTACCAATGGAAACATGATTGGAAAGAGTATAAGGGTATCCTTGGAAGCAAGAAGAGAAAGGATCCCATGCTTGTGCATGGTTTTGGGCAGATATGGTATTGGAATTCAAAATAAGGTCTGACCTGAACCGTCTCCAACTTGCAACTCCAGCTAGGAGAGATTGATTTGATTAAATTATGGATAAACAAATAAAGAGGGTCAGAGGATCACGAATGAGAGAATAACATAAACAAGAACCTGGAAATGAAGCCAAGGATAGTACGGGCAAGCATGGGACTGCACATCAGAAGATTTTAACAAACAGGAAATAATGGATTTCGGCTGACTAGCGAGTTTACCCTCCTTGTGTAGCAATCTTCGCTTGATAGTCATCTAGTTCAAGAGTTCGGAGGCCCGTCTCACTGCAATTTCATCCACAATATGTAAATCAAAGTTTAAACTCTGTCTCAGACCTTCAAAAATAAAGTGTGCCATATAAGCTAATGGAAATGGAAATGGAACATGGATTTACTGTCTTATGCAGTTAATTGAAAAGGTGTGCTTCCACTAGTTAATGCTGCCCCAGAATTCTTAAAGATAGAGGGGAAGAGAGACATGAAATGGTTAGTTCTGCAACATTTTGTCCAAGCAACTCTTTCATAATTGGACTCATCCATACTGTTTGCCAAATTCAAAAGATGGTGGGGCAGAAAGCTCCATGAATCAGAGTGAAGTCTCTATATACATCATCAAGGTCTTTAACAGAATGCTTGGTCTATGTGACCCCAACACAAAGAACATGCATGCATCTCAAGAATTTGTTCTTTCCTTGTCTCCTAAACAAATTTAAAAATCAAATCAAATCTAAGGAAACAACAGTTTCCCTAAGGCCCTGACCAACACTTTGATGTGCCAAAATGGAAATTAATGGAAGGCACAGAAGGTCTAATAAAATATATACAAGCCATGGACATTTGTAGGAAGTTATGTGAGGTATTTTTGGTAGACAGTAGGTTCTGTAATTTCTCTTTGTTCCCTTGCTAAGCTTCTCTGTACAAGACAGATACACATGAAATGACAGAAAATAAATCAGAGCAAACATAGACTTTATTTATTGCAAGGCTGCATTCAGCAGCCAAACCCACAAGTCAAGCATACTGAAGCAGCAGGGGCTTCCTAAGTCTGACAAAAGCATGTCCCGAATCACGCTATATTATGATTTAGCAACATCTAAGCTAGACCATAAAAACAATGTTTCTTAACTAATATTTAGACATTTCTTATAAAAGATGGATATAATAATAATAACAGATACCACACCTAACATTGCTAATGTTGTAAACTATAATTCCAGTTTATTGTTTCTTGACTTCCAAACTCCATTGTCCAACAACTTGCCCCCTGCATATAGAGGAGGCAATATTTTGACTGAGATTGTAAGTCACAGTCCAAAAATCATTATTCGGTAGAAGCTGAAAAACATGGTTTGAGAAAATGAAATCCAAGACACTGTTAAAGTAGCTTAAATGTTTACAAAAATAATTTGTTTGTCCAGAGGACAAACATTCCTGGAGGACAAACAAAAAAAAAGAAGAGAAATGAAAAAAGAAAAGCAGCCATACAGATATGCCTTCAGTCTTGCTTGTCCAGACAACTAAAACACAGAGAGGGCAAGGCAATGTCCAAGCACCAATCTCTCCCTACACACCTAACACTCACAAAGAGGTACACCCAAGCTAAAGTTTCTTCTCGATTAAACTCCTATAAACAAACAGAGATCAAGTTGCCTCATAATTAGGTAAATCATAATTTTTCAAAATTTTGTAACTAGTTATATAAAATGCATATGAAGTCTTGAATATATTATATAATATTATATTATACTTATATTTTTCTCATTGTATAAAAAAATAAAATTTCACATTACATATTTATGTTTTTTAATAATATTATTATTTTTTATAAATTATATTTATGTAATTTTTAAAACTTAATACTTTTATCTAAAAATGTAAATAGTTAGTTTACTATAAAAACAAAAACCAAGTGTTTCACTTAATTAAAAAGATTTATTTAATATGGTCCTGCAAAATAACTTCAAATATTACTTGACCAATTAGTAATAAAAAAGGAAATGTCGTTTGTTCTTGAGATTAAAAATCACTTGTATATCATACATTTCCTTACTAGATAAAAAAGATCATTATATATAGTTTTTGGCATTTATAGACAATAAAAGTTGGAGCAACTATACTGTCCTTCACCTTAGAGGAATCAAGAGAGATGCAAGTTCCCTAATGGAGCTACAATCAGAGCACAATTTCTTCCTTAACCTTAAGAACCTTTACTTAACATCCTAAAATTTACAAGGAACATTATTTGGTCATTCCTTGACATCCAAAAATGTTTACATTTCTTAACTTTTAATTCTTGTTTTCATACTTGTGCTTTGTATAACTTATTATTTTGCCTAAATTCATATGTGCACGTTGGACAAAATAAGTTTGATAGATTTTTCTCACAACTGCCTATCTAGTCATATTCCTCTTGCCTAAGATTTGGAAGCACTAGGAATAGAAGACATACCTCTGATATTTTTTGGATAAGTTCTTCTTTGTTAAATGAATACATTTTTCAAACACATGCGGAGTTCACGACAAAAAGCTTTTCTTATTCCTACAAAGGAAGACTACTCTCCTACATGTCTGAAATCGATCCTTCCTGCAACAATTTGACGAGAGAGATTCCACCAGAACTTGGAAATCTTAGCACAATTAAGGTGCTAAACCTACCCTACAATAACCTGATAGGGCCAATCCGATCAACTTTTTCAAACTTGAAGGAAATTGAGAGCTTGGATCTTTCATACAACAACTTAGATGGGAAAATTCCTGCTGAGCTTACTCAACTGCACCAACTGGAGGTTTTCACCGTGGCACACAATAACTTGTCTGGAAAGACCCCAGAGATGGTTGCACAATTTGCAACATTCAACAATAGAAGCTACGAGGATAATCCTTTCCTATGTGGACTATCGCTGACAAAAGGTTGCAATGCACGTCCATCACCTCCATCATCGTCCAAGAATTCAGGCATTAACAACTGTTATTATTTTATTGTGGACAATCTTCCCATGATGTCCAAGTATAGAGCTTCACTGCCTTGTGTTTAGTCTAAATGTTGTTTGTATATGCATTTCTCCTTTTTGTATTTATTGGATATTATATATACTAAGCCAATATCTGAGTGTTATATATATGGTTTATAAATAACGCTAGCATAACTCAATCAACTCAGTTTAATCGGAATTTGATTAAAAAAAAAAAAGAAAGGGCAAGATAACGTATATATAGCTTTTTCTAGACTCCACGGTGGTATGAGCTTTTCTTGAAGTGGTAAGCATAATTTACCCAATGAACAAAAAACTTGGTAATGATAGAAAAATACTATATCATTTCTTTTTATATATATATATTTTTTAATTTTGAGCAATTAAGAAAATATATATTAATTGATCTAGTAAAATTACTAATTTTCTCACTTCAAATTATATTTGTAAATGTCATATTTTATAAAATAAGATAACTCTAGATTTACTGTGAGATGTGTGTCGAAACTTAAATTTAATGACCCTACACACACCCTACACACAAGTTATTTGTTTTTTTTTTATGGTTGTACTACCAGCACATACCAACGTTGCAAAAAATAATTTCTTTTCTATTGTATGAGTTTTTTGTTTTGTAACAAAAAAAAGAAAAAAATATATATATAAGTTATTAATTTTATGAGACTATATTAAAAAAATATCATTATTATTTTAATTTAATTATCTCAGTATAAAAATTTTACTATCCTTGCGATAATGAGGTTAAAAAACCTATTATCCTTTATGCTTGGAAAGGGCGGCAATCCATGGATTCGAACACAGCCGAAATGGGAGCAATTAAGCCACTCAATGAGTCGAACGGCGTCAATAAATAATTATAACTTGCACCACTCATTAGCCGTTAGGCCATCTCATTTATGGAGTGAAGATTGGTCAATTACATTAAAAATGCTCACCCCTAATTCAAACCAAGCATTCTAGCCATACTAGAAGTCTTCAATTTGGGCTTTGGAATGTTATGTTCCTTAGTCAACCAATAACACAACAAAAAATTCTTCATGATGAAGAGTTCCAATGCCTCAGGTTTGAAAACAACACCCATTTTCATATTCATCTGCCCACAGAAAGAAGGAGACCGGCCATTTAAGCACACGACGGATTCAGTTTCAAACAATGTCTATTACCTGGCAAGGAACTAACAAAGCTGCAAGACGGGCCAGCTCTCCCGCTCGCCAATCCAACAAGACAGATAGCCAAGGCTAAATAGCATCTGAGTCTCACAAACCAGAGTCTTATGACATGAATTCAGATAGTTCTCGTTCAAGAAACTCTTTTGGCTTAGCTAAAACAGGTTACAAGGACACACGGTCAAGGTATAGGATTCAATTGCTAGTCTTTCCACCATAATAACAACAACAACAACAACAACAAAAGAAAAAGAAAAAAAAAGACTTACTCTAAACTCATGAAACCAATCTGACAAGACAATGACACAGGTATTACCCCATAACAGTTTGGTTTAGTTGAGTATGGACAATCTTGTTTATCTTTACTTTCTTCTATCCCGTTTTATCTGCGGAGTTAGATGTTTTTATTACAATAATTTTTGAATGTTTGCTCGGTTTCGATAGATGGTGATCGGGTAAAAGTGTGTATTTTGCTATTCACCGTGTTTGTGTGTAGATTTCCAAGAACTAATGTTTGGTGAGTTCGCGTTGTTTTTAATTATTCGATCTATGTCGAATGGTCTTGTTGCAGACGCTATCCGGCAATTTTACTTTCCATTTATTAATATTAGTCTGCCGGAGAATGGGCAGCATGATAGAAATCTGTGGATCAAACGCTTATCAAGGTTCATTTTTATCACCGTTTTACAACGTCAGGCCCGGCCCTTTCGTCCACCGACTTTAATTTTCTTGTATATATATTTTTTGATAAAATAAAACCCGGCCCAGTCTCCAACCGACTTTCATTCCTCTGTATTGTAGAAAAAAACAGATGGTGCAAGGAGAAAAGTGAAAAATTTTGGGCCACCAAAAATCAATTGTTTTCTTGCACTCCGTTATTTCTTGTGCAGACTTCTCAGTGAGTGTTCCCTGCAGTACCCGTGACTAAGAAATGGGCCAATCCACAAGCTTCCAACTAATGTGGTTTTTTATAATTTCTTATGGATGATTGAGCATGTCTAGGCCCAAATTTAGGCAGCTTAACCCTAGCAAGTCAAGGTCAAGGTCAAAAGCAAAGAGGTTGATGGTGCCTGCCAGCTTCCATACAAACCAATTTTCCAGGATAGAACCCGAAGAAGACGAAGAGGGAAGACTTGACTGCTGATTGAGACTCCGCTTTCTAACTGATGTGCTTTTCTATAATTTCTTATGAATGCTTGAGCTTGTCTAGGCCCAAATTTACGCGGCTTGATCCTAGGAAGACGAGGTCGAGGTCAAAAACAAAAAAGTTGATGTTACCTGCCAGCTGCAATGCAAACCAATTTTCCACGAGAGAACCCTAACGAAACGGCGGGGGAAGACTTGACTCTTGGATTGAGACTCTGTTTTCTAACTGATGTGCTTTTCTATAATTTCTTATGGATGCCTGGGCTTGTCTAGGCTCAAGTTTACGCGGCTTGAACCTATCAAGTCAAGGTCAAGTCACGATGAAATTAAACATTAACGACTTATCTACTATCATATTCGGACCAATTTTCATGAGAGGACGTAAATGAAATAAAAATAAAAGACTTACTATTTAATTGTGGTAATCAATTAAATGTAGGCAAAATTAAACAACATGACAGATTTTAATTTTTTAAATTAAATTAATTAATAATTTTTTAAATTTATGAGATTAAAATTTTATATAAATGTTGTATTATAAATATAAATAGATTTAAATCTAAATTCTCTTTATTTAGTGTATGTATTATGAAATAAAATCTTACAAAAGAAAGAGTATAGTAATTAGTAATGAGAATTATAGGGTTAAAATTGAAAAAAAAAAGTCTCATAATGTAAAAGTAATCAATCTTACTTTAAGAAAAAATTTGTAAAATTAAATTCTATGGTATAAGCCCACACTTTGGGAACTTGACCCTAAGAAGTCAAGGTCATGCCATGATGGAATTAAATAAGTATAATAATTTGTAATAATAATAAGTAGAATTACAGGATAAAAATGACTTATATTATTTAAAAAAATTCATAAAATTAAAATTTATAACTGATAGAACTTATAAAATAATATTTTTATCTTTAATCTACATAGTAGCACCATTTTCACAGAAAAGTTACAAATTGGAAATGTGTTGTGGATATTTATTTATTATTATTGTTACTTTTTTCCACATACATGAGACCTTTAATGTGAAAATACCTAAATGCACCCCCACCTCTGCCCATATATAGAAGGCCTGAACTACTCTTAATTACAACAAATATTACTAAGTAGTAAGAGGTGCTTCGAACATACAAATGGGGCTAGTGGCTATTATTAGGTCATGAATGATAGTGATATTGCTTTTTCTTTTGTTATTAAAGGAGTGGGAGAGTCAGTGTCATGGTTGTTGGGAATACGAAAGAACTGCTCTCTTGCAAATCAAGTCTTCCTTCAATCATCCACCTCGATATGAACACTACATCATGTTTGGCTGGGGGATAGATGCTGATTGTTGTACTTGGGCCAGAGTCACATGCAACGCAACAACAAAGCGAGTCACCGAACTTTATCTTTTGTTTGATACGGATCCGGGTTTGAGAGGGTGGTACCTAAATGCTTCTTTGTTTCTTCCTTTCAAAGATTTGACACATCTTGACTTAGGAGGGAACAAAATATTTGGTTGTATTGAGAATGAAGGTCCTCTTTCTATAGCTCATGCTCTGTTCATTTCACAATCACAAGATAAGATGAATTATCTTTTTTTTTTTTTTGAAAAAAAAAGGAAACAAAAAAGAAACCCATAAATAAGATGGTATACTCCTGTACATCCTTTATTTTGATATGATATTATACTCTTCTCACATATACAGGTTTCGAGAAACTATCAAGTCTCGCCCAATTGGAGTCTCTCAATTTGGCTGGGAATGAATTCAACGAGAACATCCTGTCATCTTTACATGGCCTTTTATCTCTAAAATCATTGGATCTATCCTACAACAGCCTAAAAGGAATAGTCGATATCTAGGGTAACCACACCTATACATGGCTATAAAAATCAACTGTCAATATTTTTATTTTTTATTTTTTATGGCAAATGCGCTTTCTATAGCTCTTACTATGTTCATTTCATAATCACAAGATAAGATGAATTATCTTTTCTTTTTTTTTTTTGAAAAAAAAAGAAACCCATAATTAGGATGGTAAACTCTTGTACACCTTTATTGTGATACAATATTATACTCCTCTCACATATGCAGGTTTCAAGAAACTATCAAGACTCGGCCATTTGGAGACACTTAATTTGGCTAGGAATGAATTCAATAAGAGCATCCTGTCATCTCTACATAGCTTTTCATCTCTGAAATCATTGGATCTATCCTACAACAACCTAAAAGGAATAATTGATATCCAAGGTAACCACACCTATACACAGCTATAAAAATCAGTTGTCAATATTTTTATTTTTTATTTTTTATAGCAAATGTGCTTTCTACAACTTTTATTATGTTCATTTCATAATCACAAGATAAGATGGATAAAAAAAAAGAAAAAAAAATGAAACCCATCATTAGGATGGCATACTCCTATACATCCTTTATTGCGATACGATATTATACTCCTCTCACATATGCAGATTTCGAGAAACTATCAAGTCTCGCCCATTTGGTGACATTAAATTTGGCCAGGAATGAATTCAACAAGAGCATCCTGTCATCTCTACGTGGCCTTTCATCTCTGAAATCATTGGATCTATCCGACAACAGCCTAAAAGGAATAGTTGATATCCAGGGTGACCATGCCTATACATGACTATAAAAATCAATTGTTAATATTTTTATTTTTTATGGCAAACACACTTTTTACAGCTCTAACTATGTTCATTTCATAATCACAAGATAAGATGGATTATCTTTTTTTTTGTTTTGGAAAAAAAAAAAGCAAACAAAAAAGAAACCCATAAATAGGATGATATACTCATGTACATCCTTTATTGTGATACAATATTATACTCTTCTCACATATGTTGGTTTCGAGAAACTATCAAGACTCACCCATTTGGAGTCTCTCTATTCAGCTAACATTTTTTTTTTTTTTGCAAAGACAAATATAACTAATTTTACTATAAAAAATGAGCAAAAAATTTACTTTTGATCAAAATGAATGATTTTGAATTGTTGGTTACTTCTATTTTTGTATTTTTTAAAAAATTAAAAAATCTAACATAAAAGAAAAATTCACAATGAAACTTTAAAAATGTAAGGAAAAAACTCTTGCAAGAGAATGACAAAAAGCTTCCTCAAGTCATATTCTTAATTTTAAGAGTTTAGCAAATAATATAGTATAATAGGTTATAATGTAGCCATCCATAAATTGAAAATAAAAACTATAGGTTTGTGTAAGATGAGAGGTTAAAAGGATATAAGAAGAAAACAAAGTAACTACTACTCAAATATGCAATATAAAAATTTTAATAAAAGTGTTTCAACTAAATGTAAACCTTAAAAATCTTAATTTTATCCATTTTTTTAGAAATAATTTTTTACATTTAATAAATATTAAGCAAATGTCTTAATGAATTGATACTAAGCAAATGTCTCTCTACCCTCACATTGTACATCATTGCTTGTGACCAAATTTTCATTATCCAATGAGTTTGGAGGAACTGTATTTGATACAAAATAAAATTGAAAGTTTCAAATTTTTTTGAAGTAAGATTGGATTTTTTTTTGTTTTCTAATATTATTACTTTCTTAAAAGGTGGTGTGTGCTAAGAGAAGCAATTCTCATATGCTAACAACTAATGAATTTTATTATTGTTCTATTCAAAACAATTTATTGAGATTTGAGTCATTCGATGATATTTGACGAAGATTTCACATTTTTACATGAAGTACAAAACTTAATTTTCTCGTTACTATTTTATTCAAATATTATACATTTGAAAAGTTATCATATTTCTGATTTTATCTGTTCATCCTCCCTCTTGTTAATACTTGTCACTGTTGGTTGTACCCAAAAGCAGATATATATATCAATCTTCTCTCCAGGTGATGATGAAAAAGTGTTGAGGTTAAGCAATTTGTGTAACCTTGATCTGAGTTTTAATAACTTAGTATCTTGTTATTCCTTGAAGGATTTTTATCTCTTAAGTGATTATATCTTCGATACAATGAGTTAAAATGATCAATAAATGTGAAAGGTAGATATGACCTTTTTATCCATCTTAATTTTTGAAAAATTGAAAGATATATCATATTAAACTTGGTTATGTTCCTTAGTTTCAATTCATTGTTCTCAAAATTACATGCTATAAGTCAATTATAGGTATTGGATCTAAGTAGAAATGAGATCACTAGATTTGTGGGTGCAAGAGGTATAAATTCAAGTTCCTTTTTAATCCATTCCTCTCTTGATCCTTTGCCAAAATTGGATCTCTCCCAACCCAAGTTTCTTGAATCAATTTCATTTCCAAGTTGTAATATTTATACCAACATCTCTTTTATAAGGATAAATTTTACACTTAATATTTTCTAGGTTCCTTTCAATAATATCTCTTTAAATTAATTTCTAATTTAAAATTTCTTGTTCTTTGCATCCTTTTTAAATTCATTGAAATGCAAGACTATTAGAACACCTTTTTTTTTTTATTAAACTAGACATATTATAATTTTTCAAAATAATTGTTTATCTATTAATATAAAATATTTTAAAATCTTAAATATACTAAATAGTACTATATTCTAGTTTACTTTCTCTTCTCATATTAAAAAAATAGAATATCATATTAAATATTAATATTTTTTAATAATAATGTCATCTTTTTATATTATATTTATGTAAACTATAAAGTTTTTAAAATTTAATCTTTCTATTTTAAAAAAAATAATGAATCATTTAATTTACAAAAGAAATTCATTTTTAACATTTGATCATTAGAGTTGGGCTATAAAAAGTATAGAACAATAATATATGTTTTGGGTTATGACATAATTTTTTTTTTAATTTTAAAAAACTTTTGAAGTATATATAATAATTATAAAAGAAATAGGGTTTTTTTTAGAAGTATTTATGATTCAACATAGATTAAAATATCACTTGACCGTTTCAAGCTACAAAAAGGAAATGTCACTTGTCCATGGGATTAAGAATCACTTGTATATCATACATGTCTTTTACTTGTCAGAAAAAGAGATCATAATATATAACTTTTGACATTTGCAGACAATAAAAGTAGGAGCAACTGTAGTGTCCTTTATTTTAGAGGAATCAGGAGAGATGCAAACTTTGCACTGGAGCTACAATCATTACACCATTTCTTTCCAAAACTTAAGAACCTTGGCTTAACATCTTACAACTTACAAGGAACATCATTTGGTCATTCTCTAATATCCAAAAATACTTACATTTCTTAACTTTAATTGTTATTTCTGCAATTGTGCTTTGTGTAATTTATTATTTTGCCTAAATTTGCTAGGATCCAACCATTTAAACAATCTCGAAGAGCTATATTTGGATGATTCTACTGTCGATGATAACTTCCTCCAAAGCATTAGGGGACTGGTTTCTCTTCGAAATTTGTCCATTATATCATTGAATGGTTCCCAACTTACTCAAGGTAAATTTCAACATTTTTGCCTATTCCACAATCACTTGTCACAAATCTTTAGTTTAACCAATAAGTAACCATATCATATTTGCTAAACAATGATATTTATGTTATTACTATTCAAACCTACGCAACAATAGATTATAAAGGACAAATAGGTTTTTTAGATTAAAAAAATAAAAAATAATTTTAATTTCTCTAATATTAATATTTTTTAAATAATCATTTTTATTTTTTTTCTCTTTTTAATTTATTTAGGTTGGCCTCATTTGAACAATTTGAAGACATTGGACTTGAATTACACTACAATTCCCCATTATAGAATATTGCAGACCATTGAAAACTTAATTTCGCTGGAGGATTTTTCAATGTTTGGTTGTCAATTGAGTGGCCCTATACTCGAAGGCACGATCAATCTCCCTTAAATCCCCTTATGTGTCTATGGTTGTGTGTGTGTCTCCTTAATTTTAACTCAGTTCCTTATTACCAAATAAATTTCAGGTTTATGTGAATTAAACCAACTCATAACACTAAATATCAATTCCAATAATCTCAGCGGTACCTTACCTCTGTGTATGGCTAATTTGACATCTCTTCGGCAATTACATCTCTCTGACAATCAATTCACGGGAAATATATCTCTATCTCCTCTAAGGACTTTGACATCTATTGAAAACCTAGATCTTTCATACAATCAATTCCAGGTTCCCGTGACACTCAGCCCATTCTTCAACCGTACAAAGCTCAATTCCTTGAGTGCTGGAGGAAATAATATATTTTCCGAAACATAGCAACATAACTTGATTCCAAAATTCCAATTAACTCATCTCGACTTGTTTGGTTACGGATACGGCAAAACGTTTCCTCAATTCCTTTACTACCAGCACAATCTAGAATATGTTGATCTCTCGCACATCCAACTGAGTGGAGGATTTCCATATTGGCTGTTAGAGAACAACACAGACTTGTCTGGGCTCTACTTGCTTAACAATTCTCTTTCGGGACAACTTCGGTTGCCAAGTCATTCTCATATGAGTTTACGATACTTGGACATTTCAGAGAACTGCTTACGTGGCCATGTTCCGACACTAATTGGAGCACATCTTCCAAACTTGGGGTATTTAAACATGTCAGGAAACGGTTTCATTGGGAGAATTCCTCCTTCTCTTGGTAATATGAGTTCAATGGCATACTTAGACTTGTCCAATAATGGATTATCAGGAGAGGTGCCTGTGCAGTTGGCCACTGGTTGCTTAATGTTACGTATAATCGTCCTCTCAAACAATAGTCTGCAAGGCCAGATCTTCCTAAGAAATTCAAACTTGCAGTACTTGGAGTCATTGAACCTGCATGGCAATCAATTCACTGGAACCATCCCGAACAGTTTATCTAATAGTTCCTCATTGTTTATCTTGGATCTCAGTCACAACGATGTCCACGGGAGGCTCCCACAGTGGATAGGAAATATGTCTGCTCTTAGAGTTTTGGACCTTTCACACAATAATATTTCTGGAAGCCTACCTTCAAATTTCCCTTCAAACATACAAGAAGTTTATTTATCTCATAATGGATTGGAAGGGCCATTGGAAAATGCATTCTATTACAGCTCTAATTTGGTGATGCTGGATCTTGGCTGCAATCATTTTACCGGCAGCATTCCAGAATGGATTGAGACATTTTCTAACCTTGGTTATCACCTTTTGGACAATAATTACTTTGAAGGAGAAATCCAATTCAGTTGTGCAAGTTGGGCAAATTACGCTTGATAGATTTTTCTCACAACAACCTATCTGGTCACATTCTCCCTTGCCTAAGATCTGGAGCCACTTGGGATGTAACACTTGGGATAGATCTTACTTTCTTTGGTGATTCCAGATTTCAACCATATGCGGAGTTCACGACAAAGAGCTCTTCTTATTCCTACCAAGGAGGACCCCTCTTCTACATGTTGGGAATCGATCTTTCCTGCAATAATTTGATGGGAGAGATTCCACCAGAACTTGGAAACCTAAGCACTATTAAGGTGCTAAACCTGTCCCACAACAGGCTGATAGGGCCAATCCCATCAACTTTTTCAAACATGAAGGAAATTGAGAGCTTGGATCTTTCATACAACAAGTTAGATGGGAAAATTCCTCCTCAGCTTACTCAACTGCACCAACTGGAGGTTTTCACCGTGGCACCCAATAACTTGTCTGGAAAGACCCCAGAGATGGTTGAACAATTTGCAACATTCGGCAGCAGAAGCTACGAGGATAATCCTTTCCTGTGTGGACCGCCACTGACAAGAAGTTGCAATGCTCATCCATCACCTCCAGCATCGTCCAATAATTCTGGTAAGCACGAAGAAGAAACTGGATTGATAAGCATGGATGCATTTTATCCAAGCTTTCTAGCATCTTACAGCGTGGTGCTGCTGGGGATGGCTGCAGTTCTATACATAAACCCACATTGGCGACGAGCATGGTTTTACTTTGTGGATGAATGCATTAACAGCTGTTATTATTTTATTATGGAGAATCTTCCTATGCTGTCCAAGTACAGAGCTTCGCAGCCTTGTGTCTAGTCTAGATGATGTTTTGTATGCATTTTTCCTTTTTGTATTTCTTGGATATTTATATTTAACAAAACAGCCCTGACGATGTTGGAATATACCATCTAAGAGTTATCCATAAGAATTATAAATAAGGTTCCCTACTAAGCTGTGACCTGGACAGTCTCCAACCTGCAAGTTCGGGCCGAGAAAGATCGATATTAATGAAGTTATAGATAGTCAAATAAACAGGGTCAGGGGATGAGCAATGGGAGAATAACACGAACAAGAACCTGGAGATGAAGCTGAAGATAGTACGGGCAAGCATGGGACTGCACATCGGAAGACTTTAACAAATAGAAAATAAGAACTTCAGAGTGCTAAAGTGTTTGACCTTCTTGTGTAGTAACGTTCACTTGATACTCAAGGCCCATCTCACTGCAATTTCATGCACAATATGTGAATCAACGTTAACTCTGTCTCAGACTTTCAAAAATAAAGTGTGCCATACAAGCTAATGGAAAAAGGAATGTGGACTTACTGTCTTTCCGCAAATCGTTGAAAAATTGTGCTAATGCTGCACCAGGAATTTTTAGATGGAGAGAGAGAAGGGAGGGGAGATTTTTAAATGTTTAGTTCTGAAATATTTTGTCAAAGCACCTCTCTCGTAAAGTACAGGGTGAAGAAGCAGATGGCAGGAGTTGACAGCTCGGACAACACAATCTGCCAGTCCAGCCTGGTTAATACCTGCTGATAGAGTTTAGTTATCATTTCCTTGAGTTTCAAGAGGACTGCAAAGCTAAAAAGGCTTCCCTTTTTGCTCCTTTCATTTCAGTAGATAATGCTAGCTGAAATGCGCAATGATTTGACAGCAGACAATTTCTTCAGCATCCAGCGCTTGCACAAATGCCATTGATTGTTTATGACGAGGTCTTCAAATCCATCCTCCCAAGAATCAAACTGCATTGGATGAAAGACAAATAACTTCTAATATGAACCAGAAACACAAAACTGTGTCCACATTCAAAATAATATAACAAGGTACATACCCAAATCTGCAGGGTAAAAGAAAATCTCTGGAACAAGGAAATGTTCATTTGTGAAGTCAAAGTCCAGCAAATATTGAGTTTAGGCCTAATCTGACCCAGTATATATAATTATTGAAAAGAAATATTTGACGAGAAAACACCGTAATTATAAATAAGTGATTTTGGAATCAAATCCTAAACTTAAAATTTTTAGGTTTACATGATAATTGGCTTAGTTTCGAAACTCAAATTTGCGCTGAGAATAGGTGAAACGGGAGTTGACTATTTTATTTTTAACCTTCTTTTAGCAGTTGTAAACTATTGCTAAAGATATTATGCCAGTGTTGGGAAGCAACCCTATTAAACGTTTCTGGAAACCCACACACAACTGAGTTGGTGAACCGTAGAACCAAGCCTCGCGGCACCAGAGAAAAAAATCCAACTTTGACATACCTGCTAATTTTACATTGTACAGTCGGGTGGCAGTAACTTTTTGAAAATTTGTGTCACATTACAACTTTGATGATCTTTCTTTGAAAAGAAGATGATTAGGCGTCCAAGACTTGGTTTTTGAATGGATATACCCTCTCATTTTTCTGAGAAGGATGCTATGGAGCACACATCTGCCCTGGTTTTGTTACATGATACGATAAGGAAGCTGATTTTTTGTTCAGTTTGTTGACACTTTGCATTTCTACTTCTTTGCATTTGTGCACCATCTAGCATAGGTAACAATGAGTAAAAAGTGAACTCTATATTGTAAGCTAATGTTAAGGGTATTTTAAAATATTTTTTATTTTATATTAAAAATTAAAATTTCATTATATATAATTATAAAATAATATTTATATAAAAAAACATAATAAAAAAAGAGTTTGCATATATATAAATGATTTAAATTTAGATATGACATGGGAGGCCCAATGTGATCCAACATAATGAATGAGTTTTAATTGGTCTACCTCTAATCCGAAATATTTTCAGTTATTTCAATTTTGTTAGATAAATGTTTCTTATACCTTGATTATTGAAAGTTATTGGGTTTAACAGGCAATAGTCATCGTAATCTGTCATATTGTGATAGCACGCTTATGGGGACAAAATTATTTTTAAGGACCATACAACTAAATGCTTCAAATTGATTTCTCTTTCTACATCTTTATCCTTTTTTTTTTTTTGCATCTATTCATAAATTTTTTTGTATTTTTACTAATATTTTTAAGGATAATTTTTGTTTTTACAATTATGGAGGTAATAAAAGTCAATTTGTTTTTACTACTAATCAAACTATTTTTATTCCTTTTTAGATTCAATTAATTTCACTTGCACCTAAGTTGTTGCCAAACATCTCCAAAATTAGAAGTTTTAATGGCTCTTACTTTAATTGTTGTTATGAATGTGTTTTTTTTTGCTTTATATATTATAAGTTTTGCTTTGGCTCTTTTTGAACCTAAATCAAAGTTTTGTTTTAAGAATTATGATAAAATGTTTCTTATTTTATAAAGTTTGTCATTACATTGTTTTTAGCACATTATCTAATGAACTTTTTGATGTCTATTGTTCTTCAAAAGAAGTAAAAGAAATATGGGAGAAAATGAATACAAAATATATAGTGGAGGATGTTGGTATACAAAAATTTGTCGTTGCTAACCATTTGCGTTATCAAATGCTTGACAAAAGGAGTGTTTAGGACCAAATCAATGAATATCATAAGTTATCGGATGACTTGAAGAATGAGAACATTAAGTTACCAAAAGGGCAGGTTGTTTCATTGAAAAGTTTTCACAATTTTAAAATGACTACAACTAGCAACTCAAATACAAAAAGAAACACATGTTATTGGAGTATATAGTTGTTCATATCCTGATTAAAGACAAAAACAAAATTTGAATGAGAGAAGTAAAAGCTAAGAAGATGACATGAAAGACAAATGTGGTGGAATAAAAAAAGGGAGACAAAAGACATTATAGTCATTATCACTATTATAGTATAAAAAAGGTATGATAATAAGTCTTAAAAGTATAATAAGCTTAAGACCAATAATTTATCCTTTAATAATAGAGGTGTTTGCTATGTGTGCAAAAAACTATGATATCATACCCTTTAATGTGGGTATAAGAAAAGAAATAACATACTTGCCAAACCAAATGTCAATTTGGTGGAAGCATATGTTATTGTTACCATCATTTTCCAAGTTAACAATGTAATCAACTCAAAAGAGTGGGTATAGATTCTGGTGTTACAAAACACATTTATGGGGATAGAAGTGCATTTATCTCTTAGACACAAGTAGGAGATGGAGAAAAAGATGTTTTTCTAGAAAACTCAAGAACAACACCTATTTTAAGTAAGGGAAAAATCTTTATTAAGCTCATGTCTAGAAAATATTGTTCTTGAATGATGTACTTCATATTCCAAATATTGGCATTAGTTTGGTTTTTGCGTCCTTATTAGGAAAAGTTAGAGTAAAAGTCTCATTTGAGTTTGACAAAGTTGTCATGACTAAAAATGATGTATTTGTAGGAAAGGGTTACTATAATATGATACTTTTCATTTTGAATATAGTTGATGTTATCAATAATCTAAATATATCTAATTCTTTTTCTTATATTGTTGATTTTCTATGATTTGTGGTATGCTAAATTGGGACATATATGTGATCCTTATGTTAAGAAAATGAAACAGTTTGGTTTGATCAAGAATTTAAATGGTGAAGTGAGTAAGTGTAAGGTATATGTTAAGGCCAAATCAATCAAGGCGAGTTGCAAATCAATTCAGAGAAAAACTAAACTTCTTAGTTTAGTGCATTCAAATTTGAGTGATTTAAAAATACCATAGTTAAAGGAGACAAATGTTATTATGTGACCTTTTTATATGATTATTCTAGACATACCAAATCTTTTTGCTAAGAGAAAAGGATGAGGTAAGTGATGTATTTATCAAATATAAAAGTGAAATAGAAAACTATTAAATAAGAAAATTAATCAACTTAGGTCAAATAGAGGAGGAGAGTATAGTTCATAGTTGTCATATTTCTGTTAAGGTGCAAACTCAGGCCAAGATTGAACCTCTGCAAGCTAGTAGTATTGTCTAGCCCCCTTGCTGCCTACGAAAGGTCCTGGAAGCATGTAGAAGTATCTTCTTCTAAAAGACTTCCTATATAATGTGTTACTACTGCCTAGAGAATTCCGAAAGGGACCATATTAAATGCATATCTAGAATATTCCTTGTAAATATCTAGGATATACCATTTTAATACCTTCTCTTAAGATGTATAAATAGGTGACCCCCTCTTATTTGTACAACACGAATCCTTTCTCTCAATACAAGCTTACTTGCAAAGCTCTCTTATGCTCTCTCTCTCTTCCTCCAACACTTCCAACTCACTCACTTGCCTCTCACACAGCTTCTGCTAATTCTCTCAAACTTTCCAAGGCTTACTTAGTTCATCTTTGCACATAAGATCAACCAAGTGCCGCATAGATTAGTACACACAAAGCCTAACTCCATGACATTAGGGAGACCTCCATTTCAGCTCATAAGAGGATAGTGTAGTATCCATCCTTAACACAACACACTGTATAAAAGTTTGAAAGCCATAAACTATGTATAAGGAAAGCTCATGGCCCAAATCCATAAAAAAGCAACATATAATTACAAGCCAGCAGTATCTCGGGCCTCTAAGAGCCCACTCTCTTCAAACTCAGGACCAAGGGGTTCAACAAAACTCCAGTAGACCCCAGCAAAGAAACCAACAAACTCCAGTAAGCCCAAGGGATCTGCAAGTCCATCAACAAAGCCCAAACCTAGTTTTAAATTTAATTTTAATTTTATTAAAATTTTCCAACACAATTTTAAACATAAAAGCTCCTAAACTTATTAAGATACTAATCATATTCAATAATCAAATTAATTTTAATTTTATTTAACTATTTTTTCAAATATAAATTAAAATTAATTACTTTAGTTAATTATTATTAGAATTATAATTTAGAATTTGTTATTTTAATATTTCTTATTAGATATCTATAACAAACAAAATACATATACCAAAACCTAGTAACAAGTTGTTAAAGTGTAATAATTCTTTTACTACTATTAAAGTATAATACTTTTAATAAAATTGTTAAAAATTTATTTAATAATTTTCTGTTTTATTAATCTAATAAAATACTACACACTAATAAGAGAAGTACACATAAATAATATAAGTATAAAACCATATTCACTAATCATATAATAAATTAAAATATTCAAATTTTTACATATTAAATTATATTTAACCTTAATCTAATATGTAAATTATAACAAATGAGATCTAACTATTTAAATTTTATTTAAATATTAATTTTTAATTTGTAACAAATTTGGATTAATTTTAACATTTTATCTTAATTATAATTTGTTCATATAATTATTCACAACATCCAAGTAGATTATTATGAATTTGTCAAGGAATGGATGCAATACCTTGTTCATGAGTATGCAAAAGGTGGCTGGTGTGTCGGTAAGGCCAAAAAGTATGACTAGGAACTCGAACGTTCCATAATGTGTTATGCAGACCGTCTTTGGCTCATCACCTTGTGCAATTTGGACCTAGTAGCAACCTAATTGCAAGTCCAGCTTGGTGAAGTACCTTGCCTTCCCAAGTTGGTCAAAAAGATTAGCTATCAAGGGTATTGGATACTTGTTTTTTATAGTGACCTTGTTCAATGCTCGGTAGTTGATACGCATACCCAACGATCTGTCCTTCTTCTTTTAAAAAAGGACTAGGGCACCAAAAGGGGCTTTTAATGGTCGAATATAGCCCGAATCAATCAGATCATGCAGCTGCTTCCTTAGTTCAGTGAGTTTCGGGGGTCTTATGCGATAAGGGGCCATGACAGGAGGTTTGCCATTGGGTTCTAGCTCAATATGGTGATCCACATCTTACTTTGGTGGAGGCTTCTTCGGTAGTTCGGAAGGCATGACGTCTTTGAACTTAGTAAGGACAACCTGGATTGGTTGCGGCAGTGTGGGAGTCGGTGCTGCTACGTCTTCCCCATCGCTTAGCTCCCTTATTGTAGCCATGCAGCCTGGACTTGACTTGAGACCCCATTTGAATTGCAAGGCAGAAATCATCGATGGTTGAGAGTTCTCCTTGCACTTCAAGGGAACTACTTGGATCTTGTGAGTGTGGACGATCATATGAGAACTTGAGGCAGGGATGGGAAAAGCCAAGGCTTCACAGAAGAATGCAAGACCTAACACCACCTTGAAGTCATCCATGGGAACAATAGTAAAGTCCAACTTACCGTTCCATTCGCCAATCTGGATAGCTACTCTGTGTGCTATGCCTTGGACAGGCTTTGCTTATGAGTTTATTGCTTTGATGGTGTCATTTCCCTTCGTCAATTTAAGGCTTAGACGTTTGGCCTCTTGCACGTCCATAAAGTTGTGCATTGCCCCCGTATCTAGTATCGCATAAGCTGCTTTACCCTTAATGGCAATGTCAACATACAACAGTCCCTTCTCCTCAGAGACTACTGGGGAGACATGTTTTGAGAGATTACCAAATTGTTGGATATATCTCATGTTAGCTTAGGGCTCCTCGTTAGCCTTCTCCGGGTTAAGTACCACAATTATAACATTCATTGCTTTACATTTGGGACAATCTCTCACTCAGTGTGGTCCATCACAAGTGAAATAGGAACTAAGGGAATTAGCTGAGTTGCGCTCACCCATAGACTTCTTCTCATGCTTGGGATAGCCACTTGAGGGTCTCTATTGTCTACCCTTGTTGCTGCTAGAATCCTACCTCTTTTGCTTGATTTTCTCTCTCTCACTTTTGTTAGAGTTTGACTTATTGTTCTTAAAGTGGGTAGAGTAGTTGACGAAGGTCTTAGTAGCGACAATGACAGCATCCAGGGTTTGCACATCACGCCTCTCCAGCTCGACTCTCGCCCAATCCTTCAAGCTGTCTTTAAAGTAGAAGAAAAGCTCCTTATCGGACATCTCGATTTCAAGTATAAGGATAGTAAATTCCTTAATGTAGTAAAAAATACTATCTGTCTAACATAGGCGGTGTAACTTTCCCCTCACTTCACTATTTGCATTGTGAGAAATAAAGTACTTACATACCTCAGTCTTGAATTACTCTCAAATGTTGATGATGCATAAGCCTTTCTCCCTCTCAAAGTGCTTTCGTCTCCACTAGAGTTGGGCAACATCCCTTAGGAAGATTAGGGTGTTGCTTATCTTGGCAAGGTCGTCAATAACCCCCATGGCCTTAAAGTACTACTCAAGGCCAAACAAAAAGTTCTCCACAACAGTGGCATTACGTGTGCCGTTGTACATGGCAGGCTTTGAGACTTTCAAGCCATGTACTGTAGTAGTGCTATTAGTGGCAGTTGTACTAGCAAATGAGTTGTTTTAGCGCAGGGAATCCATCTCCCTGTAGAGGTTGTGAATTTCTCCTTCAATAAACTTGTGTAGGTTGGAAAGATCTTGATTTAAGGAGTGTAATTCTCCCTTAAACGAGCAGTCAAACTCTTTGATCATGACTTTGGTAGCTCACGTGATCTTTGCATTCTCATGGATCAAGTTATCGACTTGATCGCTAAGGTTGCCCACAACGAAGCTTATATCGATGACGCTCCTTTCCAAGCCACCAACATGAGACTCCTTGGTTTCCTTTGCTGGAGCCTTGGACTTGCTATGCTTGGCTAGAGCACACTACTCCTCATGCCCATGAGTTTGTTGCCCCGCTTATTGCTCCTCCACAGTGGTTGCAACAAATCCTTCTTCACTTGCCATGCTCGTTGTCTCAGCAAACAACAAATAAACAGGTTGTACCTAAGGTTTAAACCATTGCTCTGATACCATATATCACAGAGTTAGTCTTTATGTGTGCTAACCAACATGACACTTAATTGATCTTGCATGCGAAGATGAACTAAGTAAGCCTTGGAGAGTTTAAGAGAATCAATAGAAGTCATGTGAGAGGCAAGTGAGTGAGTTGGAAGTGTTGGAAGAAGAGAGAGAGTATAAAAGAGCTTTGCAAGTGAGCTTGTATTGAGAGAAAGGATTCATATTATACAAATGAGAGGGGGTCACCTATTTATACATCTTAAGAGAAGGTACTAGAATGACATATCCTAGATATTTACAAGGAATATTTTAGATATGCATTTAATATGGTCCTCTCTGAAATTCTCTAGGCAGCAATAACACATTCTACAAGAAGTCTTCTAGAAGAAGACATTTCTGCATGCTTTCGGGACCTTCCGTAGGCAACAAAGGGGCTGGACAATATTGCTAACCTATAGAGGTTTAATCTTGGCCCAAGTTTACACCTCAGGGATACTTGAATGGACTAGATCAAGGTATCCTTATGACACTAAAGACTGGTAATGCACTTGGGTTTAAAAATAGATGTTATTCTAAGAGTAATTTTTAGGGTCTTAATTAAGGGTTAACAACTGAAGACATTTTATGAAAACTTATTACGTTTGTTCGAAAGCTAAAAAAAGATTGAGAGTAGGTTGGATTTTTTATTTTTAATTTTATATTAATTTATGAAATTACATATTTAATTCTATATATATATATAAAAAAAACTTCACTTTGTATAGTTTAATTTTTTTTTAAATATATGTGATAAAAATTATTTAAAATTAACATACAAAAAATAATAAAATTGATGAAAAAATTTTCAAAATTTTCAATACATAGTTTAATAACGAGTATTACTTTTTGATGGGCTTCAATTTTTATATATTGCTTGTGTACACATGCATTTGACCATATGGTTAGTTCAATTATTCACACTCACACCTTAATCTCTTCCATTATATCAAAGTATGTATAACCAGTTGCATAAAAATTTAAAAGTGATGTGCATATTGGCTACATTTCAATTTGGTAGTTAAGGATCTAATTATCACATTTTAATTTAAATATATCTATAAAAGTTGAATATTAAAATAGAATAAAATAAATATAAATAAGTTTTCATGATCTTATTTCTGAAGGATGCAATTCAATCACAACATATCTTTGTTTATCAATTTAGAACCACGAAAATTTTGTATAGATCCAAAAATATCCCCTAAGCATGTATTGGGCTTTATGGGAGCCAAAACATAACGTATGTGAATCAACCCTAAGATACGAAGCTCATTCAAGATAAAAGTAGTTTGCAAGAAAATAATCTTGAAGGAAGCCAATTTTAGAAGCAACAGACTATGACAAATCCATTAAAAAAGAGATATTGACTAAGCATCACAAAAAGACTTGATACAAGTGGGCAAGTTCGTAAGCCAATAGTCAGCTACATCACGAAGAACCATCCATATCAAGAAAAACGATGGAGAGGGAGCCACAAAAGAAAACCCATCATGCTAAAACAAAACAATTCAAACTTGTCTTGAATAATTGAACCGTTCAATAGGAAGAAAGGGAGAATTGTAACTTACCAATTCATATAATTAACTAATGTGTAACCATTCCCTCACGGATCGTAGGCCCTAAAGAAATGAGAACCAAAAGTTTCATTTCAATTGCCGGATATTGCTCTAGCTTGATTGTATTTATCCTTTTATGGAGCCTGCTACTTCAAGAAAGTTAGTGGACACCCATATTGTATGTGGTCATTTAAATACTATATGATATACAATATAAGCATTTTCATCTTCTCTTTGAACCTCTTCATCTTCTTTGAAATTCTTCAATTATTTGTAATTGATTGACTTTAATAAATACTGGGAAATTTAAGGGCTAAATTGATACTTCTTTTATCTTTTTTGTGACTAGTCAATTTCTTGTAATTGTTGACATTGAATAAATTGGGCATGTGAAGGAATCCTTGAAAGAGAGTTAGTAGGTAAGACTAATGATTCAAGAATAGAACCCAAAAATGAAACAAAAAAAAAAAAGAAGAAAGAAATGTAGAGAAGTGTGCCACTTGACACACCAGTGTCATAGGCTTACTATATATATCAAGAATAATTTATAAGCTGCGAAAAACTGCTTCAAGAAGCCATTGTCTATGCTTTTAAAGACCATTTCCTATGAAGGAATAAATCATTTGTAAAGGAATCAAAATCATTGTCTAAAATTTTGTTCCATTTCATTTTTCATAAAAATATTGGCTTAGATTTAGCTTACAATTAGCTTTTCTTGAAGAAACTAGTATACAACCTTAAGTAATATTTTAGTGGTTAAGACTTTAAATATTTATTTTTAAATTTTTAAATTTTAATCCTGATAAAAGATACAAAATTTATAGCAACGAGGATAGCTGTCCTTTTTACGTAGCTAATGGGCCATTATCTTAAAAGCTGTTAGTCTAGATGACAAAAACGTAACCTTAATTGCTTCTTCCTGAAGGAACCATTACATAAGCTTAACAAACCCCCCTTTTCTTTTCGAAGCCTGAAAAACAGTTAGTTTAGATTATAAAACAAATACCTTCTTATGCATATGACATTGCTCAATTAATTCTGTGATGATTAAAATCTGCACTTGTTTTTTACCAAAAGAAATGACAAAAATGTGGCTCAAACCCAAAAGAAAAAACATGGTAAACGTGGGATTATGAATCATATAGTCCATGGCTCGGTGTCCTATAAACATGACAAATAAACCAACTATATATTAATTAATGGTCACCAACCTTGACCATATATAGTAGTTTTGTCCGTCTATCATCCATTTTCCGCGATATATATGGAATTATCTAATAAACTACTGTATCTACCCACGTCCATATTAAAATGATCCATGCGCAGTCGTCCAGCTTGATTTTATAATAATATATTTGGACAGATTTGTAGATAAACTTCACAACTAAAATTCAAATAATCTCGCTTTTTGGCCCTTATTATTGACTTTAATCGCGCAGAAATGTTAGGCAATCCTTATAGCTATAGACTTGACTACCTCAAAAGATGAATACAAGCATCTGAGCTTCATTTTAGGATCTCATTCAAGTATTGAATTTTACCTGACTGAACCGAAAAGATCAACGTCCTTGGAAGGTGACACAGCGGCTCTTTTGCAGAGTTGCTAAGTCTTTATGTACCTGTTATAATTGATGCTTTAAGCATATTAACAAGACCTCCAATTTCATCGCTGATGGTTTAGCGGAACAAAGCACTGTTAGTCAAATAAATCTGTCTGTAGTAGTCTTTCTTACGGCTAATCTCATCTGCTGCATTATACTTTTATCCTCATATATTTCCTTAATAAAACTCATCTCATTAAATGATGAAAATGTTATGAAACAGTTTTTATAAAAATAGAAAAAAATTTAGATCAATTCTATTCTTTCTTAGATATGTAAAATCTTATTGGTTGTCCCCAAAATTATGTTTAGGAAGTTTTTCTCACTCGATAGGGTGAAATTTGAGAGAAATCTACAAGAGAAAAAGGCTTTTAAAGAAAGCAAAACCTTTTGTGTCAAAGATATAATTAACAAGACTGTACTAAAAAAAAAAAAACATGATAAATCTGTGGGAAGGAAAAAAAAAACAAAACAAAACAAGACATTATAAACACGTGCATAAGATGAAGATGAAGATCAGGTTGTTGGATTCTGGACAAGGAGAATATTTCGGTGTTGAGTGCAAAACTCTATTGGCTTTGCAATAGAATTAGCACAATGGCAATTTTTTATCGTCGAAAACACACCAAATAAGTTCTTAACCAAATTTTGCCATGTACACAATTTCACCTAAACGAAGCTTCTTGGCCCCCTTGATGAGGGGGTTTTAAGACAACAGCTTACAAACTTCGTAGCTTAAGTTGGAGCTCAAAAGCTGATTAGCATTATTCATTTTCTGTACAAATTAATATGACTATTTAAAGTTTTTGATTTTTCTTCTAGCACTATCACGGCAGATTTTGTTTATTCTGAACAATGATATACTTGCAGTTGCATGGGAATATTGTGTTGGGGGAAAAAATTCCCACAAGCTAGCAGAACGAAAGGAGGAAAAGGAGAAGTTGGCATATCATATGGTCAATAATTTGGAAATAGAAAACACATTTCTTATTAGAGATGAATGATGCTTAGTTTATTTTGAATAACATTTCATACTAATAGATATTATTATCTTCAATTTTGTTCAATTATTACTTACAGATAAAAGTAATAATAAAAAGAAAATTTATAAATGTGAAAATTGTTTTAATCAATTGCATAATAATATTTCCAAAAAGACCTTATTTATAGAGTTATAAGTAACAAATTTTACAAATAATATAAAATAATTACATAACATTCTAATAATAGAGAGAATCATAGATATTATTTAATTATGATATAAATAAAAATTTTATTAAATAATATTAATATAATATTTAATTTAATGTATAACAACAAAATATTTATTAATTTTAATAATTATGTTTCTTTGGGTGTTTCTATTTCAATGTTATTGTGTGAGATAAGTTTACAGGTAAGCTAATAACAGTTTAATTTTTAAAATCCTGATTAGATGATGTCTAATATGAATCAATTTTGTTAAATAAAATTTACATGGAGGCTAAAAATGTTACTCTTTTAGAATTTGTCATTAATTGTTGACATGGACCCAAATATAGCATACAATTAATAACTTATGCATATGTGGAATATTTTTTTCCCTCTCCTCATGATTAGCCCTTTTAATTCTTCACTTTCTCTCGCATCATATTTTCTTTGTTCTTTGAGAGCACACAACACTTTCTCACTTTTCTCTTTATCTCTAACAAACACCTCTCTCAACCTCACTTTTGGTGGCACGACCAAAAAAAAAAAAAAACACCTCCCACCAATTAATTTTATTGAGTTATGATGTATAAAATTTGATGTAAAAAAACATGCAAAGAATTGAGAAGAAAAGCTAATAAAGAATAATAATAATAAAGTATTGGTACTGTAACAAATATGGAATTCAAAGACTTCACGGACAGACTTGAACCTTGACTAACATTTCAAATCATATGCCTCATTTTTAGTAAGCTTACCATGGTTACACATTAACTTTTTAAGCAATTTGTTTTGTTTTAAGTTCTACCCTCTCGTCCTAGCAATTGCAAATATCTTCAAGCTTGCTTTCCTCTTTTGACATGATAAAGACCATAAACTTGTGAATTTTTTGAGTGGATCAATCCCCCTATCTTTCCAAGGACACACCAAATTATTCTAGGACTGTTAAGAAGGGCAACCATCACTGAGAATACAACAATTGAAGAAAGAAGGCGTGCATGGTGTATTTTGATCTTCCTAGTTCTCACACGAGTGTTGTTGTCTCTAATTGTAATTGAAAAGAATAGTAAATAGGGGGGAGATACAGGTTGGGTAAGAGGTAGTGTTAGCTTTGGAAAAGGGACCTTTGTTTTGTTCATGGTAGGAAATAAGAAGTAGGTGTTGTTTTGTAGATGTTTAAGTTGGTTTGAGATGGTTTAAGTTTTAGAGGTCCTCTTTGTAATTGCAATATGCTTGCAAGGTCCACATTTACATTTTGGTTTTTGTAAAATCTGAACTTTCTCGTGAAAGGCTTAAGATTTGTTTCCAATGCAATGAAGCTATCTATTATATCTTGAATGTACACTAAAACTTGATTAGCTACAATTTCAAAATGTAATTGGTGCAAGAAAATGGAACCATTTTAGCAACATTAGTAGTTTGCATTCAAATTAAAAGACTATTGTCGTATATATTTTGCATCATTGGTATACCAAGTTACAAATTGCTTCCAGCAAAAACAAAATTCTTTAATAGGAATAGACTCCAACTACCTAGCACAAAAACAAAATGGAACATATGACAAAGTCTTCAAACAAAAATAAAACTTCTTTAATCAATTGTTGATGTTTGACTCTTGAGTACCAACACCATGCATCAAATTTATTATAGAAGTTGATCCATCAACATTATTAATGTCCATTCTTATCCATTAGTTCCTTTCATCTAGCAATTGTTAATGATATATTATAGTAGGACTCTCTCTCAAAATGGGAACCTAGGCAATGGCCTTTTTGCTGTTTTTGGGCTACATTGCATAAATTAGGAAAAAAAAAAAACCACCAAGAATAAAATGAAAAATATTAAAATATTTACTAATAAAAATGATAACACTTACTGGTCTTGCCATCTTGGGAGGAGGAGGGGGAGTTGGTTCATTTTTGTAAGTCTTTTGGTTATGACCTACTTGATGACATTTTTTGTAAGTCAAGATAATACCTCTCTTGAACAGTTACCAATGTGACTATATGCCTCATTATTAGTTTTGACTCTTTATATTTTTTGCCTACCCATCTTTATTATCACAAATGGTAGATAAATTGGGTCTTTGTCAATTTTAGCCCAATAATGTTGCCCTTGAATGGGATTCATCATCACTAAGTATCAACTCCAAATACTTTTACTCCTACTACCTATACAAATAATCAATAGGTGTTTTATCCCTATTTAGAATAATAATTATGGCTTAGTAAAAAAGTATCCCTAAAACATCTTATACCTTATAAGAACAACTCCTTTTTTGTAGGTTAACCATATACCTTAACCCCTTATAAACAACTTCTTGCCCATTAACTTAATAAAAAAAAAAATTCACACTCAAAAGTCATCTTCTCTTCCCCAATTTAGTTTCCTTCTAATTTTGTAACCAAGATCATCCTTCTATTTGCTGTATACATCTTTATTAGTCCTCAATCTTTTCATCACGATCAACTTGACATTTCAAGCATTGATACAATACACTTGATTCTAGCCCTCACAATCCTTTCATTAAATGCTTTGTATAAAATGTTGTTAACAATATCACACTTCAACACTTCAAGTCAGTTTTAAAGTATGTTCTGCACCATTTTTCAAAAGGGTTCTTCAATATGCTTGGATGAGCATAAGGAGATAGTTTCATTTATAGCATGTTCTACACCAAAATTTGCTAGGTTTGTGGACTTTGCACATTCCCAAAATAGTTTGTGCAATTCATTCCTTTGATGAATTCTTCACCATTAAGCAAATATATGTCTTACACAGTACATGTTCTTTGTTTTAGGTAGATAGTCTATTACTACTTTCAAGATGTCCTACGATCCCAAAAATCAATAAATATAATCAAAGGTAAATTACTTTCAATTTACTTCATAATTGATTAGTAACTTTCAATTTATTTCACGCTTGAGTCATGAAATTTCAATTTACTTCATAATTGAGTTAGTAATTTCAATTTAGTTCATACTTGAGACATTAACTTTCAATTTAGTTTATAATTGAATGCTTCACACAACATGCAAATCAATAACCTAAACATCAAGAAGAATAATGAAACAACAAAGATAACAAAAATATAGTGGTTATATAGCAACTTATAAGATACTTGTCTAAGATGAGACCTCATTTATCTCCATAATGCATATAAATATCTACTTTAAGTAAGTTCATAAACTAAGTCCATGTAGCAATAGTCTCTCTCTTAACTATTGCCCAAGCTATTGGAAACAATTCTTTAATTTTTATAATAACAATAACACATCCATTTTTGCTTTCACTGCTATTTAAATAAGAAGTTGATTATTTTTTAATTCCTAATATTCCATCACTAGATTTATTTATTAATTTACTATATGTGTTTGACATTTCTTCAATTAAATTGAAAATTTTACTTTTAATTTCTTCTTATACTTTTAAGGCTTGTATTTCTTTTTCTTTTAATTTACAATGGCTTTTGTAATGTCTTAATTGTCTACACATATAGCAAATGATATATATATATATATATTTGAGTTGCTTTTTTTTTTTGTCTAAACTTATTAGGTTTATTAGATTTATAAAAGGATTTATTAAGTATGTTGTTATGCATTTTCTTTTGAAATTTTCTAAAATTTTTATTTTTGTTCTTCCTTATCTTCCAAGGTACTAGTCTTATTTCATAATCATATTGAGAACAAATGATTCTAACTCTTTTCTACTTATATATAATTCATTTTTTTCTTTTAATTTTAAGTTAGTACATAATTAAGAAATTTCATTATTTCTATATGTAATAATTTTTCCATATGCTAATAAATTATAAAGTATATTCCCATCATAAAAATTTCTAATTCTTATTCTAACCTTCTTAGTAAATAATTTTAATAATCCAACAATAAATCATTTTTTTTTTCAAAATGAGTAATTACAATATGTCCTAATAAAAACTTAGGTTAAAAATATATCCTTTTACCATCTAAGGTCTTCTATAGATATGCAACTCAAATTCAAAATTATTTCCAAAGATTTTTGTTGGAATTAATTTAAATCTCTAATAAAGTGTTCATAGATGGTATAAGTAAAAGTATCATTAGCATTTCTTTTAATTTTGTTTTTATTTGCACATTAGATGTTCCTTCAATATATATATAATTAGCAACTTGTTTAAGTGCTTTTAATACTTATTTTCTTTCATTATCTATTAAATAATTATCCTACCATCTTCTTAATATAATAGTAAATTATTAATTATAGCTTTATTTGAGTTTTCTATGGCTTGATATATTATTACCATTATTTTCATTTATTGTAAAACATTATTAATATTCTATTCACTTAATCCATTTATGTTCCATTCATATACATTACTTCCATCAAAACTCATATAATAGATAGGATTATTCTTTTCTAGCTATATCAAGAAATTATGATTTATTATAAAAGTCTTTTATTTTTTTTGTTTATGAAATTGCTCTTTGTTTTTTTTTATTTATTGTTAAGTCTTCTTCAAATTATTGTTGTAATTTTTCTATTTCATAATTTGTTTCATTATCCTTTGTTAAAACATGTAATTTTGTTTTTTAAATTTCTTTTTCACTTTTAATTTTTAAGGTTTCTATTTTTTTTAATATTTTCTAAAAGATCCTCAGACTTTGTACCTAATGTTATTCGATTTTCTACTAGTATCTCTAATGGTGTAAATAAAGGTTTAGATGTAACTATTGATCTTTTAGAAGGTTATGGAATGTTATTTTCTAATACTTGAATTTGTTGGGCAATAATATTTAATGTTATATTTGTATAATTGTTTTAATTTTATATATTTTCAAAATCCTTTTGGCTAATAATTATTAAACTGGGATCTATTTCTAATATTTTAAAAGGTAGGACTATCACAGTTTTATTAATATACTTAAATTTATATTCTTCCCTAAGAGGATATATATATATTTCTAAAAGTTTGTTAACTTTATTTTTGTGATTTAATAACACTAATATTATTATTTATATATATATATTTATATTTATTTATTTATTTATTTATTTAAATTGTTAAGCTTTTCATAATATTTTTCTTTAATTAGTACTTTTCTTTATTTAAAACAAAATTATCATTTTTAACTGATTAAAAAACTACGATCCATTATGCTTTGGTGAAGGTAAGGATGACTTATCTTTACTCGATGTTGTTTTAGTGGTGTTTATTGTTTTGAAATAAGATTATGGAATATTTTTGTCAAAATTGACTACTAAAAAGGTAGCTTCATAACTAAAAAAGAATATCATTTGTAGAACTTCTAGATTTTAGAATATTAATATTTTGATGCTTTTGAGAAAGAAAAATATATTTCGATATTACTTTTATCGTATTGAATAATTTATGTACATTTTATTTGAGATGTTATTTGTTTGGGTAATTAAATATTTTGTAAATTGAATGTTTTTGGGAAACATGACCTATAACTAAGCTAATAATTTAAGAGTTTTTGCAAAAGGTTTATCAAAGTCAATTTCTATCAAAAGAGTTGAATCTTAATAATTTTATTATTAGATAGGACAAATTTTAAAATACAAGAATTCAATTGAATTATCATTATAAAATGCAATAATGTGATAAAATTAATTATTTTTGTCTAAATGAGTGAAAATTAAGTATAATAATTCATTTTAGCACTTAAACAAGAATTCAGTTACATTCATTTATTTAGGTATCCCAAACAAACTAAACATTAAAGGTATAATTGAATTACTAAATCAAATGAATGAAATTCTATCCATATATTTGAAAATTTTTCATCAAAATTGATTGCAAGAAAGATATAAATGCAATTGTACCTACATGCCATGATTAGGAGTATATCTAAATATGTATAAATCCATTCCTTGAAAATAGTAAAAAATAAAAGTGTCTAACTATATGGTCAGAGAATATAGTCAAACAAAATAATGTGACATGTGCATCTCATATATTAAAAATACATGTGTATTTAAAGTTAGAGTTTCCTATCTAAAAACATATGACATTATGATGTGCAATAATGGTATTAAGATGTATAACAACTATCATACAATGAAGAACTAGCTATTAAAAAATTCATTTTATATCTTGTTATACATTGTATCATTTTTATTGCACATTTTACCAATTTTGTTGCACATCATGTGTTTTTGAGTAAAAAACTTCAAGTTTCAAAAAAGAAAAAATTATTTTTTAATTATAAGTCACACATGTCATGCCAATCCTTCACTCCTTCTGTGCACCTATCTTTTCCCAAAATAAAAAAGTTTTTGAAAAATAACAAAGGAAGTGCAAGAAAAAAACTCTTTCATTGTATATTCGTTCATAATACGAGATGTCTATATGTATACAAATAGAGGATCAATCTCTTTTAGAATCAAATACTATAATTAGCCTTATGATTAACCTTTTAATCAAGTAATTATATCTACCTACTATATATACACAATCATATGTTGACTTACTATATTTACAACACTCTTCTTCAAATTAAAGTATAGATGTTAACCATACTGAGCTTGTTACAAGAGCAACAAACTCAAGTGGTTTCTTTACAAATACTTCTCGCAACGAGATTCTTTCCTCTTACTTTTCCTCCTTAACTCCCCCTCGAGAACTTTTTTTTATTTTATTATTTAACATGTGATAAAATTCTTATATGATAATTTTATTTTTATTCTATATAATATATCTTCTTTTTTAATAAAAAGATGACAATGTATTAGTACTAGGTTATAGAAATTTTTTTATGATTTATAAATGAACTTTATTATAGACATTGTCAATTTAGCATGTTATAACTAAATATATTTATATTTTTCATGGTTAACTTCAATCATGCGTTAACATATTAAAAATGTACATTTATAATAATGCAATATTTAAGCTCACAAATGGGATACATTAAATTGATAGTATTCATGAAGTTCCCAACTTCACCCTAGGATCTACTAGTTTGTGATACTGAGAGGGGGGGTGAATCAGTATCACCACAATTCGCAATTCGCAGGAAAGTGAACAACTTCAATCTTTTCTTAAAAGCAAACTCTTTCTTAGATTCGACTGAGGTAAATCTATTGCTACCTACTAATCACAATAGTCCCCAAAGTCACCTTTCAAACACCTTGCCTAATAGACAATTCGAATGTTCTTGTTTAGGTCTTCGTTAGGTTATGAGTTGGCTGATACTTTAACTGCATTCATAACTCAATTCAAAACATAGAACGTAATACAAATTAAGGACACACGAGATTTACGTGGTTCCGTCAATGTGATGTACATCCACGGTGGTAGGGACTCTCCCTTACCGAGACTATCCACTATACTTGACAATTCTAGTTACAATGGATGTCTTAATCTTCTGCTCCTTTCACTATTGCAATTACTAAGCAAGTACAATACAAAGAGTGTCACTTACTGTGTCTACCCTTCTTCTAGCTTGTCTTGCCTCTGTTGAATTGAAAGGCTGCTCCACTGCCGCTTAGAAGTTCACCGCAATGCTCTCTAACCTCTCTTGAAGAAATATGGAAATACGTTGAGTTCTTTCCAATGCTTTGCCGAATTCCTTCTCTAGGTTGTTTCACACAACTCCTGCTTTCACCGTCTCACAGTTTCACAGCTTGCACTCAAGCTTCTGGTCGGCCGTTTCACGTCTCATGGCTTGCCCCACACTTCTGATCAATCACACCGTTGCACGTTCTGGTCTTACGCTTCTGGTCTACTGTTTCACATCTCTCGGCCTACCTCACACTACTGGTTTTTCTAGTTCACGTCTCTCGGCCTGCCTCACGCTTCTAGTCTGCTGTCTTCTCTTCCGGGTGGTCTATTTCTTATTTCTCCTCTTGCTGGTTGTGCGTTTCTGGTTTGCTTGCAGGACGTGTTTCTGGTTTGCTTACAGGACGTGTTTCTAGTTTGCTTGCAGGAGGCGTTTCTGGTTTGCTCTCCCGGTGGTGTCGTTTCTGATCTCTTGCCGTTCTGCTCTCTCTTCCTTTTGGCCAGTTGTTGTTTATTCAATTGTGTTGGCCCTCTACCCTAGTTTTGTCTTCCAAGGCCTTTATATACTTTCTTTCATGAAACTCTAATAGGGCTTACATGGCAGATTTACGTTCTTGCCCTTACACGGCAGATTTAATTTCTTGTCCTTCCATGTGACTTTACTCTCTTGCACACTTAACCCTAGTTGACAACAATTACAACCCATACAAAGTTGTGGGAACAACAATTCATATGACTTTACTATATATAAATGGTTATAATACATTTTTGTTGAATATTATAATGTAGATAAATTCAATAAGCTTCTTTGTGCACTTATAAATTTATATTTATCTATATGTATATTAGTATTGTCAAAAATGAAAAAAAGTCTCTGTTGATCTCATTTTGCCACCTTATCGATCTTGCTTATATAACAACTTCTCCTAATTAAGGAAAGTAAAAGGGAAAAAAAGAAATAAGTACTTCCAAATTTTTTTGATGTTTTTTCAAAAAGAAAAAATAAACAAAAAACTTCACCCAAATTATTGTATTTAGTTTATTAAAAAAAAACAAATTATTCTCAAATTTTCTTTTTTCTCAAGAAGGAAAAAAAATCATTAACAATTTATGTCATTTTAGTTTAAATTTTTATAAATACTCATTGATGACCAATATCATACTAAATCTAATGAAAAATTCTTAATCACAAGCTCCTCTCTCTATTTTTTCAAAAAGGAGAAAAAAAAAAGCTACTTCCAATATCTCTTTTTATTTTCTTAAACAAGAGAATAAAATTACTCTTAAATTTTTTTCTTAAAAAAAAAAAGAATTATTAACAATTTAAGTCATGTTCATGTAAATCTTTATAAATACTTACTAATGACTTTTATCATACTAAGATTGATACATAATTTTTGGTCATAAACTCATCTTTTTATAAACTTAAAAGAGGATAAAGATAAACCTGTAGATTCTTTGATATATAATTTTAATTATAAATTTATTTTAAGTTCATCTCCTTAAAAATATAAAATTTTGTAATTTATATTTTTACACTTTATTTTTATTTTTGGATAATTATTTTATGTCATTAAATTCCAACAAAAAAGTGTGTTACAAACTCACAATTTCTTTTTAATTCATTCTTAATCTACTTTGTGACTAATAAAATGATAGTTGTAGTTATTATTTTAATTATCATTAACTTATAAAATATTTATCAAACCGTGTATTATTTTAAAATAAAATCTAGCAATTTTGAGCAAATTTTCAAGTAAAACAATATATGTAATGATGTTTACTTAAATTTAGGGTTTTTTAATAAATTTTTATAATTTATATTATTTGAGATTAATTTAATAATATATTTGTTAGTTTTGATAATATTTCAATAGATTAAAATTTTAACACAATCAATTATCTTTTTATTCTATAAAATTAAATACATTTGACTTATATTGTTTTATTTTTTTCTCATAAATTATTTAATTTTAAATATTAACTTTTTATTTGAATAATTATTTTTTAATATTAGTACTTATAGTTAATTATAGTAATGTTATTAATTAAATTTTTTATTATAAATTTAGTTATGATAGACCATGTAATAATAAAATTCACTTTACCTTTTAAACAATTATTTAACTTTAATTTTATTAATTTCTTTTAACACAAGTTTAAATTTAAACATTTTTAAATTAACTAAGATACTTAATATTTTCAATAATAAAATCAATTTCAACTTTACTTAACTATTTTTTAAAAATCTAAATTAAAAATAAATTAGTTTAATTAATTGTTATTAGAAATATAACTCAAATTTTATTTTAATATTTTTTATTAGATATCTATGATATACAATGCTTATATATATATATATATTGTTAAAATTGAGATAAAACTTTAATTTACTTATTTGGTAATTTCTCACAAATTTATAAATTAAAAAATAAGAAAAAAAAGTAAAAAAGTTTATTAATGAAATCTCCATTTGATTTTTTATTTTTAAAAGATAAAATCTTTATTCCAAATTCATCTATTTTTCTTAACAAGGAAAACAATTATTTCTAAATTGTCCTTTTTTATTTTTTTAATTAAAAAAACCAACTATTCTTTCAAATTTACTTATTTTACTAGATGATCTTTTCAATATAAATGACAAGCCTGACAACTAATTAGCCTTTTTTATCCTATTTATTTTTTACGATGGTGAGATCTAGCACGTAGGTAACTTCATGGAAATTTCGTGGGTATTTCTCTTCTATTCTTTGAAACATTAAGCCTATATATATGGAGATAGAGTAAGGATGGTGAGGCTTGTCTAGCAATACATTTTTCCATGGCTTCCACCAATTGCTTTGCTTCTCTCCCTACTTATTTATTCAAACACGATGTTTTCTTGAGTTTCACAGGCAATGACACTCATTATAGCTTCATAATCCATCTCCACTTTGCTTTGTGTCAAAAATTAATCAGAACTTTCATAGACAATGAACTCGAAAGAGAAGAAGAGATCTCGCAAGGGCTCTTGAATGCCATGGAAGGGTCCATGTTTGTCGTTGTTGTCTTCTCCAGAGGCTAATGCTTCTTCCAAATGGTGCTTAGATGAACTAGCCAAGATAGTGGAATGTATTGGCACCTGAGGGTAAAAGGTCATCCCAGTATTCTATCACGTAGATTCGTCAAATGTAAGGAAACAGGTTGGGAATTTTGTAGATGCATTTGTTGGGCATTAGGCCAATTTCAACTCAAATATAAAGAGACTGAAAAGATGGAGGGCTGCCTTGACTAAAGCTGTCAATCTATCTAGATAGGCCACAAAGGATTGTGGGTATTGCATCATTTTTCTTATGATGTATTTCATTGTATTTACATTTGATTTTTCCCTCGACCACATTTACTTCATTTAATTTCAATATATAAACTTTTTGTACATGGTAGGTCAGAGTCAGCCATAGTTCATGGAATTGTGCATTGCATTTGGAAAGATTTGCAAAAGATGTGGCCAAGTCCTTCAAGTGGCCCAATGGAAATAGGTCCCCGCATTAAACAACTCCAAACATTATTGTGCAGTGAGTCATCGAGTAGTGTTTTAATCCTTAGACTTTGAGGCATGGGCGGCATAGGGAAGACTGATGGGAGAAAAGGGTGGTAGCAAAATATAAATAGCCTAAGAAACTTCTCCCACTTGCTTGAACCTGTGAGGAGATGATTAAATAACAAAAATGACAATACAAATAAACCATGTAAGAAAACACACCAATTTTACGTGAAAAATCCCTCCAAATCAAAAGGGAAAAAAACCATGGGATACTCTGAATCAGAGGTCAACTCCACTATAATCAAATGAGTACAATAGAGGTATACAACCTCAATTACATCAAACAAATTGAACAAAATTCAATTTGGACTAAATGAAAGTCTAATGAGTTGAGCAAGACTGGCCAAACACGTGTTGTCAACTACAACCATTCAAGATGAACTCCCAGATGTCCCCTACCAGCTGTCCAAATTTCAACTCAATCAGACTACAGATCTATAATCATCCACACAGTTTATCAACTCTGCCATAGATGAGAGAGCAGAAAGTTACCAAAATTGAGAAACCTTGGTTCGAATGGAAAACCTGCCCTTGCAGTTCATAGAAACCCAATCCAATCGTCCATAAAGAAGATATATGTGTCCTTCAACTACTGACCAAAACTCAACTTGATCGGACCACAAATAATCTTCCGATTATACGGTTGATCAAAATTGCACACAGAAAATTGCCTAGAGTATAAACCTATGAAAATTGAAGAGAAGCAGGACTTAGTGTGCTTGAAACCCAATCTCCACCATTCAAATATAAGAACTAAACGTCCTCTATCAATTATCTAAGTTTTAGTTTAATTGGACACTGATATCCTTTCAAATGTAAAATCAAAGAACACTGTCTTTTGATTCCTCTCTTTCTGTGACCTCCCTCCTTTTCTCTCTCTTTCAACAACTTGTTTTTCTTCCTGAAACCGACTCTCCTCTTCTAGGTTTTTCTTTTCCAACCAAAAGGGGTAGTTATACCCATTTTAATTATTTTGGGTTGTGACCCCAAAACATTTGGCCTATATATCCACATAAGAAGGGACCAATGAGCCCAACAAAGATTATTCTGGCTAAAGCATTTTTTGGACAAATTAAATGTCGATTTGAAAGATGCTGCTTTCTTGCAAATGTAAAGGAAGAATCAGAAAAACATGGATTAGAAAAATTGGGAAAAAAGCTTCTTTCTGAGGTCTTTGGAGGAAAAAATAAAAACAATCAACATGTTTGATATTAGGCAATTTTTCTATATACTTTGTGGTATAAAGGTTTTGCTTATTCTTAATGATGTGGATGATAAGAAGCGACTTGAATACTTAGTTGGGGATCATGGTTGGCATACTCCAGGAAGTAGAATCATCATCACAAGCAGGGATGAACAATTGCTTAAACCCCTTGTCGATGTTGTATATAAGGTGGAGACATTATTAAACCTTGATGATCTTCAATTATTTAGTTTGCATGCCTTTAAACATAATGTTGGAACAGATGATTTGAGAGAATTGTCAAATTTGGTTGTCTATTATGCTAAAGGTGTTCCTTTAGCTTTCAAGGTGTTGGGTTCCTCTTTGTTGGATAAAACCAAAAAAGAGTGGGAAAGTACTCTAAAGAAATCGAAAAATGCTCCTAATAAGGAAATCCAAGATGTACTGAGAATTAGCTACTCTAGCTTAGACAAGGAGCAAAAAGAGCTCTTTCTTTGGCTTGCTTATTGTTTGAAAGGTTGGAATAAGGATTCTGTTATAAAATTACCAAATGATTGTGGATTTTCAACAGAAATTGAATTAAATGTTCTCGTCGATAAGTCTCTTATAACTCTATATAAAATGTGGATAGGGATAAGGGTGAGGGGGTAACAATGCAACATTTATTGCAAGAAATGGGCAAAGAAATTGTGTGAGAAGAATCAGAAGATCCAGGTGAACGTCATTGGTTGTGGAATCATGAAGACATTTACCAAGTATTCAGAGGAAATTCTGTAAGAGTTAAGAGTAATAAACCTTTGTTTATGGTTGATGATTTTTTTAATCGGTGTATATGAAGGCAACCTATGTGTTAATATATGTTTTCCAATTGACTTGTATCTTGACTTATGTCTTCTCTGCTGCCCTTTGTTTGTTAGGGGGCCAAAAAATTAAGTGCATAAGTTTGGAGACATCATACATGAAAGAGGCATCAACGCCATTCCTAATGAACTAAGATATCTTCATTGGGATGGATACCTATTGGAATCTTTGCCAACAAATTACAACCTAGAGAACCTCATTGAGCTTTGGTATGTCGTGTTTGATTGCATCTTACACACACATGCATATTTCTTTCATTTAATTCTTCAAAACTGACTTGAAGTGTGATATTGTTGACAACATTTTATATGAAGCATTTTATGAAAGGATTGTGAGGGCTAGAATCAAGTGTGTTGTATCAATGCTTGAAATATCAAGTTGATCGTGATGAAAAGATTAAGGACTAATAAAGATGTATACAACAAATGGAAGGATAATCTTGGTTACAAAATTAAAAGGAAACTAAATTAAGGAAGACAAGATAACTTTGAGTGTGAAATTTTTTTTTTATTATTATGTTTATAGGCATGAAGTTGTTCATAAGGGGGTAAGGTATATGATTGACCTGCAAAAAAGGAGTTGTGCCTGCAAGTCATAAGATGTTTCAAGGAAACTTTGTTACCAAGTCATAGTTGTTATTCTAAATAGGGATAAAACACCTATTAATTATTTGTATAGGTGGTACAACTAAAAGTATTTGAAGTTATACTTAGTGATGATGAATCTTATTCAAGGGTAACATTATTAGGGTAAAATTGGCAAAAGACACAATTTATCTACCACTTGTGATAATAAAGATGGGTAGGCCAAAAATACAAAAAATCAAAACTAATGATGAGGCATAGAGTCACATTTATAATTGTTCAAGAGAGGTATTATCCTCACTTATAGAAAATGTCATCAAGTAGGTCATAACCAAAAGACTTGCAAAAATGAACTAACTCCTCCTCCTCCTCCTAAGATGGCCAAACTAGTAAGTGTTATCACTTTTATTAGTAAATATTTTAATATTTTTCATTTTACACTTGGTGGTTTATATTTTTTTCTTAATTTATGCAATGTAGCCCAAAAACAACAAAAAGGTCATCGCCTAAGTTCCCATTTTAAGAAAGGGTCCTACTATAATCTATCATCAACAATTGCTAGATGAAAGGTACTAGTGGATAAGAATGGACATTAATTATGTTGATGGGTCAGCTTCTACAACAGATCCGATGCATGGTGATGGTACTCAAGAGTCAAACATCAACAACTGATTCAGGAAGTTCTATTTTAGTTTGAACACTTTGTCATATGTTCCATTTTGTTTTTGTGCTAGATAGTTAGGATCTTTTGCTTTCAAAGAATTTTGTTTTTGTTGGAAGCAATTTGTAACTTGGTATACCAATAATGCAAAATCTATATGGCAATAGTCTTTTAATTTGAATACAAACTACTAGTGTTGCCTAAATGGTTCCATTTTCAGGTTTATATATTATTTCTTACCCCAATTACATTTTATAATTGTAGCTAATCAAGTTTCAGTGTACATTGAAGATTTCATTGCATAGGAAACAAAGCTTAAACCTTCCACAAGAAAGTTCAAATTTTACAAAAACCAAAATGTAAATGTGGACCTTGTAAGCATATTGCAATTACAAAGAGGACCTCTAAAACATGACCATCTTAAACCAACCTAAACATCTACAAAACAAGACCTATTTCTTATTTCTTGCCATAAACAAAATAGAGGGATCTTTTTCCAATGCTAACACTACCTCCTACCCAACCTATATCTCCCTCCTATTTACTACTCTTTTCAATTACAATTAGGGATAACACTCATATGAGAATAAGGAAGATCAAAATACATGCATGCCTTCTTTCTTCAATTGCTGCATTCTCAGCAATGGTTGTCTTTTTTAATAGTCCTAGAATAATTTGGTGTGTCCTTGGAAAGATAGGGGGATCGATCCACTCAAAAAATTCATAAATTTTTGCTCTTTGTCATGTCGAAAGAGGAAACCAAGCTTGAAGATATTTGCAATTGCTAGGATGAGAGGGGTAGAAGTTTAAACAAAAGAAATTGCTTTAAAAATTAACATGAGACCATGGTAAGCTTACTAAAAATGAGGCACATGCTTTGAAATGCTAGCCAAGGTTCAAGTTTGTTCATGAAGTCTTTGAATTTTATATTTGTTATAGTACCAATACTTTAGTGTTATTATTATTATTATTATTATTATTATTATTTTGGCTTTTCTTCTCAGTTATTTGCTCTTTTTTCTATATCAAATTTTATACATCATAACTCAATAAAATTAATTGGTGGGAGTTGGCTATGCCACCAAAAATGAGGTTGAGAGAGGTGTTTGTCAAAGATAAAGAGAAAAGTGAGAAAGTGTCATGTGTTATCAAAGAACAAAGAAAATATGATGCGAGAGAAAAGGAAGAATTAAAAGGGTTAATCATGAGGAAAGAGAAAAAAATTTTCCACGTATGCATAAATTGCTAACAGTATGCTATATTTGGGTCCATGTTAGCAATTAATGACAAATTCCAAAAGAGTAACATTTTTAGCCTATTTATAAATTTTATTTAACAAGATTAACTTATATTAGACATTGTCTAATTAGAATTTACAAAATTAAATTGTAAAAAGGACAACTATCTTTATTGCTATAATTTTATAGCCTATCAAGATTAAAATTTAAAATTTTAAAAATAAATATTTAAGTTCTTAACTACTAAAATATTACTTAAGGATATATACTAGTTTCTTCAAGAAAAGCTAATTATAAGTTAAATCTAAGCCAATAATTTTATGAAAAATGATACAAATCAAAATTTTAGACAATAATTTCGATTCCTTTACAAATGATTTATTCCTTCATAGGAAATGGCTTTTAAAAGCATGGATAGTGGCTTCTTGAAGTAGTTTTTCGCAACTTATTAATTATTCTTGATATATATAGTAAGCCTATGACATTGGTGTGACAAGTGGCACACTTCTGCACACTTCCTTTTTTTATCATTTTTTTTGGTTCAATTCTTGAATCTTTAACTTCCTAACTACTATCTTTCCAGGATTCCTTACACATGATGAATTTATTCAATGTTAGCAATTACAAGAAATTGAATAGTCACAAAAAAAGATAAAAGTAATATCAATTTATCACTTAAATTTCTCAATATTTCTTAAAAGTTAACGATTACAAAAAATTGAAGAATTACAAAAAGACGAAGAGGTTCAAAGAGAAGATGAAAATGTCTATATTGTATATTATATAATATTTAAATGATCACATACAGTATTGGTGTCAACTAACTTTCTTGAAGTAGCAGGCTCCATAAAAGGATAAATACAATCAAGCTAGAGTAATATCTAGCCATTGAAATGAAACTTTTGGTTCTCATTTCTTTAGGACCTATGATCCGTGAGGGAATGGTTACACATTAGTTAATTATATGAATTGGTAAGCTACAATTCTCCCTTTTTTTCCTATTGAATGGTTCAATTATTCAAGACTAGTTTCAATTGTTTTATTTTAGCATGATGGGTTTTCTTTTGTGGCTCCCTCTCCATCATTTTTCTTGATATGGATAGTTCTTTGTGATGTAGATGACTATTGGCTTACAAACTTGCCCATTTCATATCCAAGTCTTTCTGTGATGCTTAGTAAATATCTTATTTTTATGTATTTGTCATAGTTTATTGCTTCTAAAATTGGCTTCCTTCGGGATTGTTTTCTTGCAAACTATTTTTATCTTGAATAAGCTTCGTATCTTAGGGTTGATTCGCATACATTATGTTTTGCCTTCCATAAAGCCCGATACCTGCTGAGGGGATATTTTTGGATCTATACAAAATTTTCATGGTTCTAAATTGATAAACAAAGATATGTTGTGATCAAAAGGCATCCTTTGAAAATAAGATTATGAAAACTTATTTATACTTATTTTGTTATATCTTAATAATCAACCTTTACAGATATATTTAAATTAAAATGTGATAATTAGATGCTTAATTACCAAATTGAAACGTAACTGATATGCACATTACTTTTAATATTTTATAAAACTGGTTATACATACTTTGATATAATAGAAGAGAATTGGGTGTAAGCGTGAATAATTGGACTAACCATTTGGCCAAATGTGTGTATGCACATCCAATATATAAAAATTGAAGCTCATTAAAAAGTAATACCTATCATTAAACTATGTACATTGAAAATAAAAAAATAAATTAATGTAATTTTTTGAGCTCTCAAACAAACTTAATAGGTTTTCATAAAAAGTCTTTAGTTACTAACCCTTAATTAAGACCTTAAAAATTACTCTTAAAGTAGCATCTATTTTTAAACCCAAGAGCATTACCAGTCTTTATGGAGACCTTCTCCGTTTCAGCCCATAAGAGGAGAGTGTAGTATTCATCCTTAACACAACACACTATATAAAAGTTTGCAAGTCATAAATTATGTATAAGGAAAGCTCATGGCCCAAATACATAAAAGAGCAACATATAATTACAAGCCAGTAGCATCTCCAGCCTCCAAAAGCCCACTCTCTTCAAACTTAAGATTAAGGGTTCAACAAAACTCCAACAGACCCCAGCAAAAAAGCCAACAAACTCCAGTAAACCCAAGGGATCTATAAGCTGATCAACAAAGCCCAAACCCAATGCCTGGCCAAAAGATGATGTTTCCAACGAATATTTAACAACCATTGCTGGAGCATATGGAGATGGGACATGGAAAGATGCCATTATCTCTAATGTTTTTCACGAATTTGGGACTATGGACCTTATGGCTGTAACTACAACAGAGATAGTGGGGCCACTGTAGTTGTCAAGTTTTCTGTTCTACCGGAGAATGCTAAAATCGTTGGTCTTTATGGGTATGCTATCAACAATATTGACCACAATGGGTTTTATACAAAGCGAGTATCATTGTAAACTCATCTTTAAACTTGAGCGTTGAAATTTTGAAATATTTACATATATATACTTAGTATTATTGGAATTAATAGAAAATTGGTGAATTTAATTTTTTATAAAATAATATTTACCTAATGATGTTTATTTAATTTTAAAATTTTTTAATAAATTTTCACAATTTATAATATTTAATATTAATTCAATAATTAATTTGTAATGTTTTTTAATATTTTAATAAAATTAAAATTTTAATATATAATTAATCATATTATAAAATTAATTATACTTGGTTTATATATTTTTATTTTTATTATTTTTATTTTTACTTTCTTAACTAAATTATTTAATTTCAAATATTAAATTTTTTACTTGAGTAAGTTTTCTTTTTTTCAATATTGGTACATATAGTTGATTATATGAATATTATTAATTAAAATTTCAATTATGAATTTTTTCATGATTAGTATGTAATAATAAAATTTATTTCACCCTTTAGTCAATAATTTAGTTTTAATTTCATCAAATCTTTTCAACACAATTTTGAATTTAAAAATTCCTAAACTTATTAAGATATTAATCATACCCAATAATTAAATGAATTTTAATTTTATTTAACTATTTTTTAAATATAAATTAAAATTAATTAATCAAATAATTTATTATTAGAATTATAATTTAAAATTTATTATTTAAATATTTCTTATTAGATATCTATAACAAATGAAATACATAGACCAAGACCTAATAACAAGTTGTTAAAGCGTAATAACTTTTATACCATTGTTAAAGTGTAATAATTTTAATACAACTATTAGAAGATTATACAATAATTTCTTATTTTATTAATCTCATAAAATATTATGCACTAATAAGATAAGTACATATAAATAACATAAATATAAAACCATATTCACTAGTCATATAATAAATTGAAATATTCAAATTTTTACATATTATATCATATCTAACTCTAATCTAATATGTAAATTATAACAAATAAAGTTTAACTTATTAAATTCTATTTAAATATTAATTTTTAATTTGTAACAAATTTAGATTAGTTTTAACATCTCATCTTAATTATAATTCGATCATATAATCATTCACAACATCTACTTCAACTTGATGCAACTTTCAAACTTTAATTATCAATAGTATTAATATAATTATCAAAAGTTTCCATGATAGTTTTCCTTAATTAATCTTTACTAATTTCTACTTGGCCTTTGAATCTTTAAGAACCTTGCAATATACAACCTTGAATAATAAGGTTTGGGATTTCATTTTCTATGAAACTTTATAATACGTGATTTTTATAGAATACAATTACATGACAATTTCATTACCTCGATTTCTTTATTACATGAAAAAATTAAGTTGAGTTATCTTTATTTCTTAATTCAATAAGTCCTTAACTTTAAACTTTTTAAGTTTTTAACTTCATAAGCCATTATATCTAAATCTTATAAATTTTTATTATACAATACAATTTTTATATGTTTCATTAATTCAATAACTTATAATTTTAAATTTCAATTTAACTTTAAATTTTCCTTCGTATCCATAATCTTCTTTTTGTTTTTCTCAACTATTCTATAATTATCTCTTATAAATTACATCTCTACCTCTTCCTTCTTTTTTTTTCCCCTTTTCCTGTCACTTTTTTTTAATTTGGTCCCTTAATTTTTATTAATTGTAATCAGACCCCTTAAAGTATATTAGTTTTTTATATGACCCTCAATGTTTATTAGTTTTTGATTTTGACCCCAAATTTTTATGTTTTGTGATTCTAGCTTCAATTTTTCTTTTTTTTTTTTTCTCTCTCTTCTCCTCAGTGCCAACATTAACTACTGCAACGATGAAGGTTTCATGTGTTGGTGGTGGCTAGAGAGAGCTCATTTGATGATGGAAGACGGTGGCAAAACCTTCGAATTTTCTTTAGCTCTACAACCTTCTAGGCAGTTTAAATGGGTGTGGAGGCCAAATTTGGGTTTGTCAACGTCCAGTGGTGCAGGAAATGACTTCCAACAAGGCAAACAACAACTTTTGGTTGCACGTGCGGCAATGCATGGTGGTTGGTGGTGGTGCTTCAGCAATGGCAGATAGCGATTCTAATGATAGAAATTGGCAGTCTAGCGGTGGCTCTAGCAAGACCTATATATTTTCTGTTGATCCGAATAAACATACCCACACTAATATAATTACTGGATCAATTATCGATTCTGAAAATTTCTTTAGCAGTAGCAGCTGGTGGCACCTAGTGGTAATTGGTGGTTGCTATGATCTTATATGATTCTTGAGTATGATGTTGGCCTCCCTATTCCAATTGGTTTTCATGGTATCTCCTGGATCAATTGGGTTCGGCGATGATGCTCCGACCACAGCTGGCAACGGTTTTAATGACAAAAACCGGCAGTCCGATGACTTTTGTAACTCCGATGACTCCTGTGGCAACTTCGTTTGTTAGGATCTAATGAACATACACATAATACACACACGGGAACACAAAGATTTAACGTGGTTCGGCAATTTGCCTACATCCACGGGAGGAACGGATCTTTATATTCGGAGGTTTTAACCTCTACAAGTTTTCTTACACAGGATGACACTACACCACCCTTCTCTCTCTCTTCATTTTTTGCTACATAACTTGCAGGTATTTATACTACAAGAGGAGGAGACAAATGGCTTGCAAAGTCTTTGGACGGTTATGTGAACGGTAGGTTGCGGCAGCTACATTAGGTTCACACTGCAAAAGTCTTTGGACGGTTGTGTGAACGGTAAGTTGTGGCGGCTACATCAGGTTCACACTGTAAGAGTCTTTGGACGGTTGTGTGAACGATAGGTTGTGGCGGCTACATTAGGTTCACACTACAAAAGTATTTGGACGGTTGTGTGAACGGTAGATTGACGAATCTGAAGAATCGGAGTCAATTTTCACAAATCTCCACCTTGACGATGATTCTTCATCCAAACATGATTACCGTTCCTCCAATACGCCCGAAAGGCGTCAAGCACCCGAAGGTGCACAACTCCGAGAAATGTTGACCAAGTCCAAACAGTGTTGGAATTTGATTCCTGAAACAATCTTTGTGAGCATATTTGCAGGATTATCTTCTGTACCAATCTTCTGTAGCAGAATATCTCCTTCATTTATAATTTCTCGAATAAAATGAAACCAGACATCGATATGCTTTGTGCGGGAGTGATGAACTTGGTTCTTTGCTAAGCAAATGGCACTCTGACTATCACAGTGGACTTCAACATGCTCCTGAATAAGTCCCAAGTCTTCAATCAACCCATGAAGCCAAATTGTTTCTTTGAAAGCCTCTGTGATCGCCATATACTCTACCTCTGTAGTAGACAAAGCAACAGTTGACTGAAGCGTTGATCTCTAGCTTACTAGTCCTCCTGACATAGTAAACATATAACCTGTAGTTGATCGACGCTTGTCGAGATCACCGGCATAATCAAAATCGACGTACCTGACTAGACGATTGGTCATCGTCTTATATTTTTGGAACTTTAGGCCAATATCCATAGTACCTTGAATATACCGTAGAATCCACTTAACTGCTTGCCAGTGTCCTTTACCGGGATTGTGCATATATTGACTTACCATGCTGACACCATTGCATACATCAGGGCTCCAACAGCATTAGCATATGGAATATTATCCATCTGTCTTCGATCATCATCTGTATTTGGAGACATTAATGCACTTAGTTTGAAATGTGAGGCCAATGGAGTACTAACGGGATTAGTCTTGCCATCTACACCAAACCGCTGGAGTACTTTCTTCAGATACTGAGTCTGAGTTAACCAGACTATGCCCCTTTCTCTGTCACGCTTGATCTCCATACTAAGAATCTTCTTGGCTTCTCCAAGATCCTTCATCTCAAACTCTGAGCTCAATTGAGCCTTCAGCCTGTCGATCTCCACCTTGCTCCTAGATGTAATTAACATATCATCAACATATAGGAGCAAATATACAAACGTACCATCTTGGAGTTTCTTCAGATAAACACAATGATCAAACTGACTGCGTGTGTACTTCTGCTTCTGGATAAAGCTATCAAACCGTTTGTACCACTGTCTAGGTGACTGTTTCAGGCCATACAGTGACTTGCTTAGCTTGCAAGCCCAATTCTCCTTCCCGGTGACTTTGAAACCTTCAGGTTGGGACATATAGATTTCTTCTTCCAAGTTGCCATGTAAGAATGTTGTCTTCATATCAAGTTGAGCTAACTCCAAGTCAAATTGAGCTACCAGAGCCAACAGGATCCGAAGAGACGAATGTTTGACCACTGGTGAGAACACTTCATTATAGTCTATTCCTTCCTTTTGAGCATAGCCTTTTGCTACTAGTCTGGCTTTATATCTGGTGCTTCCTTTTTCAGAGGCACACTCCTTCTTAGCATAGACCCATTTGCATCCAATAGCTTTCTTTCCATATGGAAGTGGTACTAATTTCCACGTCTAATTCTGGTGAAGTGACTACATCTCATCATCCATAGCCAGCTTCCATTTATCACTCTTCATACTCTGAACAACTTCCTTGAAGGTGTTGGGAATATCATCCTCTGTCACTGGCAGCGCATATGTCACTATGTCAGTATATTTAGCAGGTTTCCGGATCTCTCTCCTTTACCTGTGAGTGGCAATGGACTCTGATTGTTGGTCTGGTGCTGGTGATGGAACCTCCACCTCAACTAAGGTATCCTCCTAATCATCAAGATACTCCTTTGGCTCCTTTGGAGTCTCAAACTCCACCTGTTGGAAAGAGTTTTGATTCTCTTTCTCCATTTTTGTGGTAGTCCTTTGCAGCATCGCCGATTCATTAAAGGTTACGTCTCGGCTTAGGACGATCTTCTTTGACTCAGGATTCCAAAGTCTGAATCCCTTAACTCCTTCACTAAAGCCTAAGAAGATAGCTTTCTTGGCTCTAGGATCCAGTTTGGATTCTGTAACATGGAAATATGCAGGACATCCAAATATATGTATCCGATCATAATCTGAAACAGGTTGTCCAGACTATACCTCTTTGGGACATTTCCCATCAAGTGCAGAAATAGGTAACCTGTTGACAATATGAGAGGCATACACCAAAGCCTCTGCCCAGAATGCCTTGTTCAGGCCAGATTGAGAAAGCATACATCGCACTTTCTCCACCAGAGTACAGTTCATCCTTTCTGCTACACCGTTTTGTTGTGGGGTTCCAGGAACTGTAAAATGTCTGATTATCCCTTCTTCATGACAGATTTGCTTGAAGGGATCTGATTTGTACTCTCCACCATTATGTGAGCGAAGTCTCTTGATCTTCCTGCCGGTCTGGGTTTCAATCATCTTCTTCCACCGAAGAAATATGTCTAGAACTTCATCCTTGTGTTTCATCATATACACCCAAACATAACGTGAGAAATCATCAATAAAGGTAACAAAATAATTTTTACCTCCCAAAGATGAATTCTTTGACGGTCCCCATACATCAGTATGAACATAATCCAATATTCTTTTGGTAGAATGAATGGCGGTGCCAAACTTGACTCGTGTCTGTTTTCCCAAGACACAGTGCTCACAGAAGTCAAGTTTTCCACTTTTGGCTCCCTTTAGTAGGCCTTGATTCACCAAATTTTGCAAGGTTTTTTCTCCGACATGTCCCAAGCGCATGTGCCAGAGTTGGGAAGAATCAGGTGCTTCGTTGTCAGAAGCTTTGGCAACAGTTGCTCTTCCTGTAACTGTATGTCCATCTAGGAAATATAGGTTTCCCTGTCGAGTACCTTTCATTGCCAAGAATGCACCTCGTACAACTTTTAAGGCTCCACCTTCTATGGTCACCTTGTATCCGCTGTTGTCTAAGACCCCCAGTGAAATGAGGTTCTTCTTTAAATCTGGAACATATCTGACATCTGTCAGTCGTCTGGTTGTACCATCATGCACCTTTAGGCGGATAGTGCCTACTCCTTTTGTCTGGCATGTGTTGTTGTTACCCATCATCACGACTCCTCCATCAAGCTCTTGAAAGCTTGTGAACCAGTTCCTGTTTGGACACATATGATAAGAACAGCCAGAATCAAGAATCCATTTGTCTACTTGGATATCTGTAGGCGAAACTGAGAAAGCTGAATCTTCTTTATTGTCAGCTTCCTTTGCAACATTTGCAGCAGATTTATCCCTGTTTGGACAGTCATTCTTCCAGTGCCCTTTCTGGTGACAATAGGCACATTCATCTTTTGTCAGGCTTCTTCTTGATTCTCCTCTGGTTTTTGAGCGAGATTTATTTCGCCCACTAGATCTGCCATATCTCCTTTTGTCTTCTCTTCCTCGGGTCACAGTCAATGCTTCTGGTGTCAACTCTCTGGAGTCCTTCTGATCCTTCTTCCGATACTCATTATTCACCAAAGCATTAGAAACATCTATGAATTTAACCTCATTCTTTCCATACAGCAGGGTAGTGGTTAAATGATCATAACTTTCAGGAAGAGAATTTAATAATAACAATGTCTTATCCTCATCAATAATATCAACATCTAAATTTTGCAGATCAGCCAAAATTTTGTTGAAATTATTGAGATGCTCAATCATAGGCATACCTCTCTTATACTGGAATCGAAAGAGTTTTTTCTTCAGGTAGAGCCGATTCTCTACACTCTTCGTCATGTATTTATCTTCCAGCTTCTTCCAGAGGCTTGAGGCCATCGTTTCTTTCATGACAAAATACTTTTGATCTTTGGCAAGACACAACCGGATAGTGCTACAGGCTTGACGGTTCACATAGCTCCAATATTCATCAGAAATATTCACCGGTTTGGGCCCCAGTGCAATATCTGATCCTTCGCGGAACAACAGATCCAGGACTTCGCATTGCCACATGCCGAAGTTGTTTGTACCGTCAAATTTCTCAATATCAAATTTTGCATTTGACATTGAGCTTCTTTGCCACAAACTGGTGGTAGACGTCGAAGGTTACGTGTCAGCTCCTTTTGGATCAGCCATCCTCGACAATGGCGTGTGGAGTCTGACAACTGCAATAACTGCTGGGAGTACAGCGGTCTGATGGCGTGGGGAAGGTCCAGGCAAGTCAAGGCTGCTGCGCGGAAGGCCGGCGGTGTCTGAGCCGCTTCGTGCAACCTTGGGGCAGTGACCTAGTTTGCAGCAGCGAGAACTTGTGGTTGATCGGTGATGATATGGTGCACGATGGTCGGACGGAATGGGCTGGCACAACAGCACACAACAACCCTGAAACGGATGGATCTGGTACGTATGTTTCTAACCAGGCTCTGATACCAATTTGTTAGGATCTAATGAACATACACACAATACACACACGGTAACACAAAGATTTAACGTGGTTCGGCAATTTGCCTACATCCACGGGAGGAACGGATCTTTATATTCGGAGGTTTTAACCTCTACAAGTTTTCTTACATAGGATCACACTACACCACCCTTCTCTCTCTCTTCATTTTTGTTACATAACTTGCAGGTATTTATACTACAAGAGGAGGAGACAAATGGCCTGCAAAGTCTTTGGACGGTTGTGTGAACGGTAGGTTGCGGCGGCTACATCAGGTTCACACTGCAAAAGTCTTTGGACGATTGTGTGAACGGTAGGTTGTGGTGGCTACATCAGGTTCACACTGTAAAAGTCTTTGGACGGTTGTGTGAACGGTAGGTTGTGGCGGCTACATCAGGTTCACACTGCAAAAATCTTTGGACGGTTGTGTGAACGGTATATTGACAAATCTGAAGAATCGGAGTCAATTTTCACATCGTTAACTCTACAGCAGCTCCGGCAAAATTTATACATTTTCTCTTAATTCAAATAAAAATACCCACTTTGCTATCACTATTGAAATCCAATAGTCCTAATATTACTATTACTGTTAAAGCGATTATACAATTATACAATAATTTTTTATTTTATTAATTTGATAAAATACTATACATTAATAAGAGAAGTATAAACAAATAATATAAATATAAAAGTCTACTCACCAGGCACATAATAATATGAAGTATTCAATTCATTATACATTACATTATATTTAATCTTAATCTAATATGTAAATTATAACAAATAATATTCAATTATCAAAATTCTATTTGAATTTTAATTTTTAATTTATAACAAATTTGACTTAATTTCAATAAGAATAAGTATGAATATATATATATATATATATTACAGGTGTAGGCCAGTAGTGTCATCAGTCTAGGCCCTTGGGGCAAAGAAACTTTGTCAAGTGAAGAAACTTTCGAGATTGGGAAAGGTAGCAATATTGAGGAGATAATGGCTAGTCATGATGTTCTCATTGATTCTCTTACTTTGGGCAAGAGAAGGAGGGGCAAAACAATTGTAAATTTTTTGTTGTTTAATGAAATAGACAAACCTTCATTTATATATTATCTTTCTTTATTTTTACCCTAAATTATTATTTGTATTATTTTAGACAAGTTTATGGGTTTTTAATATGTACACTAAACATATATATATATATTACAATTAAATATTGTTAAGGAATATTGTTAATTAGTCAATTTAACTCTTAAAGGTAATATCATGACAAAAAAAAGTTGATTCTGAATTTCTATAAATTGTTATTTTTAATTTCTCTTTCTCTTGAACTCTTTATTTATACTGTTTCTTTTTTTTTTTTCATAAAATCTCTTTATTTAAATTTGGTATTGCATTAAATTAAATTTATTTATTATAAAAATTTAAAATTGTCAATTTTCTTTGGAGACCTTATTATCATTACTCTAGGTTGCATTAGAGGGCAACAAGTATAAAAGATACAAAGTTAACAATATGGATTCATAGATACTCATGGTACATGGTCTTGTACATTTTTCAAACACAAACAAGATTTATTCAAATACATAATGACCAGAACACAAGCACACTCCCATTTCAATTCACTCCATGCACATTACATCAGAGTCCTTATTTAGTGATATATTAAACCAACATAGATTTGTTGACTTGGACTCTTGTTCTATTTAATTTAGCACACTCAACTTCACACATCAGTTGATGATTTGGGCCTTATATAAATTCCTATATTCTGAATATAGTTATCATAAAATGCAGAAAACCCAGCGATTTCAGCATTCTCCATTGGAGCGCTAGAGAATTTCACGGTGTCCACCACCAGCTCCTTTATATACAAATCCTAGTCTTGATCTTTTCATCACTGTCCAAAAAGGCACATAAAAATTTACTCAATCTTTTTCTTCCTTTGTATCTTATAGACATCTGTTGTCTTATTCGTGTTGCTTTTTTGCTTTTATAGATTCTATTTTTGTTCTTAAAATACTAATTAAGACTTTATCTCATCCTAATTAGAAAGTTATGGTACTTAGGAATTAACACACCTACCAAAATATAAGCAAGTTATTGGTTACAAATGGATATTTGTTTTGAAAGTTAATCTCGATAGATTTATGGATCATCTCAAAGTCAAACTTGTTTTCAGATGGTATACTCAAACATATAGGGTTGATTATTTTAAACTTTTTCTCCAATGGCTAAACTTGATTTCGTAAGATTGTTTATTTCTTTTACTGGTATTAATGATTGACCTTTTATACCAATAAGGTGTTAAAAATTCCTTTTTTCATGGTAATTTGCAAGAAGTATATGTAAAGCAATCACTTGAGTTTGTTGCTTATGCAATGTCTTAATCCAATGCAGAGGCACAATATTAAACAATGGCATAATCCACATGTGAACTAATATAGATATACTAATTACTAGGTGAGATTGGAATTGGAAATTCAACATTTATGAAACTATGGTGTGACAACTAAGCTACTCTTCACATGCATTAAACTAATTTTCCATAAGAGGACCAAATACATCAAAATTAATTGTCACTTCATTTGTGAAAAGATTTAATAAAATCTCATTTTCACTAGTCATGTCTTAATTAAAGAGCAATTAGGTAATATTTTCACAAAAACTTAAAGTGGTCCTAGGATCAATTATACTTATAACAAGTTAAAGATGATTAACATTTATACTCTAACTTAAAGGAGAGTATTGTAAGTCAATATATTATTGTATATATATATTAGGTAAATATAATTACTTAATTATAGGGCTACTTATAGCATTTGATTCTAAGAGAGATTAATCCTTTATTTGTATATGTATTGACATCTCGTGCCCAATTTATTTAATGTCAACAATTACAAGAACTAAATAATGACAAAAAGGTTAAAAGAAGTATTAATTAAGCACTTAAATTTCCTAGTATTTCTTATAGTCAACAGTTGCAAAAAAATTGAAGAATTACAAAGAGGATAAAGAGGTTCAAAGAGAAGATGAAAATGTCTATATTGTATATAATATAGTATTTAAATGACTACATACAGTATTGGTGTCAACTAACTCTCTTAAAGTAGCAAGCTCAATAAAAGGATAGATATGATCAAGTTAGAACAATATCCAACAATTGAAATGAAACTTTTGGTTCTTATTTCTTTAGGGCCTATCTTCCATGAAGGAATGGTTACACATTAGTTAATTATATGAATTGGTAGGCTACAATTCTCCCTTTCTTACTATTGAACGATTCAATTATTCAAGACAATTTGAATTGTTTTGTTTTAGCATGATGGGTTTTCTTTTGTGGCTCCCTCTCTGTCATTTTTCTTGATATGAATAGTTCTTTATGATGTAGATGACCATTGGCTTACAAACTTGCCAACTTCGTATCCAAGTCTTTCCATGGTGCTTAGTAAATATCTTTTTTTTTATTATTTTTTTGAACTCGTTTTAGTTTGTTGCTACTAAAATTGGCTTCCTTTAGAATTGTTTTCTTGCATACTACTTTTATCTTGAATGAGCTTTGTATTTTAGGGTTGATTCACATACATTATGTTTTAACTTCCATTGAACTCGATACATGCTCAAGGGATATTTTTGGATCTATACAAAATTTTCATGGTTTTGAATTGTAAGCAAAGATATATTGTGATTGAAATGCATCCTTTGGAAACAAAATCATGAAAACTTATTTATACTTATTTTGTTATATCTTAATAATCAATTTTACAAATATCTTTAAATTAAAATGTAATAATTAAACACTTAATTACCATATTGAAATGTAACTAATATACACGTTACTTATAATTTTTTATGCAACTAGTTATACATACTTTGACATAATGAAAGAGATTTAGGTGTAAGTGTGAATCATTGGACTAACCACTTGGTCAAACGTGTGTGTGCACACGCAATATGAAAAAATTGAAGTCTAGTAAAAAGTAATACATATTATTAAACTATGTGCATTGAAAATTTTGAAATTTTTTTACATCAAATTTTATTTTTTATGTTAATTTTAAATAATTTTTGTTGTACATACTTAAAAAAAATTAAAACAATTGTATGAAGTAGAGAAAAATTTATATATATATATATATAATTAAATATGTAATTTCATAAATTAATGTGAAATTAAAAATAAAAAATCCAACTTACTCTATTTTTTTTGAGATCTAGAACAAATTTAATGGGTTTTCATAAAAAGTCTTCAGTTGTTAACCCTTAATTAAGATCCTAAAAATTACTCTTAGAGTAGCATCTATTTTTAAACCCAAGTGCATTACCAATCCTTAGGGAAACCTTCTCCATTTCAGCTCATAACAGGAGAGTGTAGGATACATCCTTAACACGACACACCGTATAAAAGTTTACAAGCCATAAATTATGTATAAGGAAAGCTCATGGCCCAAATACATAAAAGAGTAACATATAATTACAAGCCAGCAGCATCTACGGCCTCCAAAAGCCCACTCTTTTCAAACTCAAGACCATGGGGTTCAACAAAACTCCAACAGACCCCAGCAAAGAAACCAGCAAACTCCAATAAGGCCAAGGGATTTGAAAGCCGATCAAAAAAGCCCAAACCCAGTGCCCGGCCGAAAGATGATGTTGCCAAAGAATATTTAACAACCATTGCTGGAGCATGTTGCCATTATCTCTAAGGTTTTCCACGAATTGGGGACAATATAGACCTTATAGCTGTGACTACAACAGAGATGGTGGAGCCACTGAAGTTGTCAAGTTTTCTGTTCTATCGGAGAATGCTAAAATCGTTGGTCTTTATGCTTATGCTATCAATTATATTGATTACAATGGGTTTTATACAAATGAGTATTATCATAAACTCGTCTTTAAACTTGAGTGTTCAAATTTTGAGATAATATACTTAATGTTATCGAAATTAATAGAAAATTGCTGAACAATATATTCACGCACAACAAAGGCCCTCACCTTAGAAGGATCGCCGCAGTTGCCGCCAAACTTTACCGTCTCCCCTTGGCCATTGGCGTCTTGCACGGTGAAGGTAAGGGAATCAATGACAACAGCCTGACCAACTATAATCTTCTTAATGTTGCTACCTATCGAAGTTTCGAAGGTCTCATTGCTGGAAGGAGTTTCTCTGCCCCAAGGTCCGACACTAATGACACCGCCAGCCTGCACCTGCAATATAAGAGATACAATATAATTGTACACTGACTCTTCAAATCTGAACTTTCAAGGAGATTTAAGGATCGGACTGGGATGATACCGGCTTCGCATAAAATCCTATACGGTCAATGTAGCTGTCGGCATATCCATAAAAGCCAGCGACTTTACCATTCTCCAGTACCGGAAAAGAGAACTTGACAACGCCAGTGGCTCCAGATTCTACATCGTAGTCATAGCCATATGGTCCAACCTGATCCTTGGAGAGACATGTACAAAATAAACAAGACAAATAAAATTAAGATAATTTGGTTTGATTCCATACAAATTTGTCATATTTTTATACCATATAAACTGCATAATAATATATTTTATAAAAAAGAAAAGAGAGAAAATTTAGATCTTTGTGGTCATAGCATTTGCATTGTGCTAATTTAGATGTCCCCCAAGATACGTTTAAGTTTTTCACTTGTTCGAGGAATCCTAGGGAGAAATACTACGAGAGAAATGTCCCTGGAGATTGAGAGCAATTTTTAATAGTCTCTAAATTCTTATATTTTAGCGCTAATTGGTGTTTTAAACATATTAATAGGAACTAAAATTTTATTGCTGATGATTTAGCAAAACAAGTATTAGTAGGAATTAAATAAATTATAATACATATTATCCCATAATTAAAAAAATTAAAAAAATCATATATATATTCAAATTTTAATTTTATTAAAATATTAAAAAATAATGTAAATTAACTTTTAAGTTGGCTTCAAATACTATAAACATTGAAATTTTACTAAAAAAAAGCTAAAACTTGAATCAAAGACTTGTATATTTTTAAAATTAGAGGTAGTCAAAATATATTTATAAAAATTTCTCTCAATTTCAAAAATATCTATATATATATATATGGTGTCTATATATATGTTATTGTCGTGTCATTCTCTTAACCGTAATTTTAACTTTTTCATAATATTGTGTTTTCATATCTATATCACATCGCATCAATATTCGTGTCCATGCATCATAGCTAAGAAGGCAAGGAAAATGAAACAGTTTTATAATTTTTGTATTAATTAATATTTTGTAATTAAATACAATGATCACCATGTTATTATTAAACTATAATTATGTATTTTCAATTGAAAGGTCGGTCTCCTGATTAGCCACGATTGTGATTTTCACATGTGGTATGTCTGGCATATGATCACCATCATCGTCTCTCTCACTCGCATTTGAGAGAGAGAGAGAGAGAGAGAGAGAGAGAAACAAGTCAAAGGCAATGTTTATCGTGATAAAGGACTTGCTGTTATCACCGTAGGCACTCACAATAAGACGAACTCAAACTCAGACTCAGACCAATACAAAAAGAAAAAAAAGAACATTGGATGGCTTTCCGTTTATTAGGGGGCGAGCAGTAGTGCGGGAACTCAAACTCAGACCAATACAAAAAGAAAAAAAAAATCTAATCACCAACTAAACTATTATCTCATATAGTATAAAATTAAGATAATACATATACTTTTGTTCATATGACCACAACCGATTGCCAGCGCATACCCCCAACAAATATATATATATACTTTTTTTGTGTTTTTTTTTGGAGCGTTACCCTTTTATCCAAAACCATAACGTAGGTCGACGGTAACAGATGTTTGAATATGAGATAGATAACTCTGAGTAAAACGGGAGTAGGTAACGAATTTCATATGTGAACGAAGCCCTATTTTGGACGAGCAAAAATTTCCAGAGGATTTTCCAGAACTGGTAACAAAGAGATGGTAAACATTCGGAGAATCTTGCTTTGTCGATTGTCCACGTCCAAAGACCTAGAAAACTTTGACAACGAATGGCCCATGCACGGTGGTCCAACTTGATCCTCGGACAGATATGTACAAGATAAACATGAGAAATAAAATTAAAATAATTTTACGGTATAAATTTGTCATATTCTTATACTATATAAACTGCTTAATAAGAAATAGAAGAGGGATGGAGACTTATCAGAAACATGAGGTGAATATATCAGTGTTGAGTGCAAAATTTTATTGGCATTCTAATCTAATAAGCCCAACGGAAAATTTTTAATGTTAAAATCATTTTAAAAACACAATTAATTCATATAACTTTAAACTAATCACTCAAGATAAGTGTATTAAAAAAAAGAAAATAAAATCAAAATCTTTTCTAAAACATATATTCAAAATTTTTATTACACATTTTTGAAAGAATTGCAAAACTAGGTAAAGTGGAAGAAAATATCTACTATAAAAAATTAAATATATAGGTTTTTATGATGGTTTTTTTCTTTAACTAAAAAATATTTGTTGGAATTTTAGTCATTATTTTTGTGGTTTGGAGCAGAAGGTACTCATTTATTCTTTTATTCATCTTCTCTTAAAAAGAGGATTCACCACTCTCTTGTAATGATTGTTTTGAATAAGTTTTTTTAAATATAAATATGATATATCGAATATGAAACTCGCTAATTTATTTATCTTAATTTTCTTTATGTTTTATGTAGAGGTATGATTATATAAATTTGAACCCTAGGTAATGCTAGAAGAAGGATGCGGAACCACTACTAACTCTTACTTTGGTGGTATAAGATAGACCTATTAACCGTTTAATTGATAATATAATCAAATAAAAAAGAATAGTGTACAAAAATATTAGAATTTTCCTACACACATAAAATAATAGAATTTTGATATTTATATATTAAATTAAATATTACTTTCATATTATTTAAAATATTTCTATGATTGGCTCTATTTATGCGTCTATTAAGCTTTCAAAAAATGGATATCTTTGCTTATGACTTTGCACTGTACAATGACGCTTTATGGAAAGAATATACCTGCAGAGGTTTCCTTGCAACGAGAGACTGAAAGATATTGCACTGCTGATTCGGATGCCATGTCATCCTTTCCTGTCATGATTCCTGGCACCAGATACTACAAAGGCATCAAGGTAAGACAACACACAAACTCTCTACAAAGTATGAACTGGAAAACAATATGGGGCGCACCAAAAATGATATAGTGATGTTGTGTCCCACTAATGCTTGAGATTTTTACTCGATAGAATTTGAAAAGAAGTCAAATATATATAAAAAATTATTTTTCCTACTCAAAAATTGTGGCATCTAATCAAAAAATATTAAATAAAATGAGATTAAAATTTAATAATATAATATTTCATTCAGTTTTATTTAAATAATTTTTTTTGTCTGTCTTTAACTAAATCTATTTTCCATGTTGGGTTAAGGAAGTTCTTTTGAAATAGGTATTAGTCATCACTCAAAATGGCTAGTCCAGGTTAATCTTCAACTCTAAGGTCATTTTACACGTCCCAACATCAACGTTAATACATACTTCTGTTACATGAGTACGGGGCTTAACTTCTCCGGTGTACGTAAGCCCCCAGTTAGAATTGGTTTTGAGGCATTGTACACTTACCCTGGGGACTTGCTTGGACTAAGAAAGAGAATTTCAGAAAGTTACGTGCATTTCCGTAAGGACCTGAGGGTTGATTACTTAATGTGTATATGATAAATGAAGGCTGACAGTATTGGAATGGCTGAAATAGGCACGCCATAGTCTCATGGAAACCTTTAGAGGGATTATTGAAAGAAGGCGTAGTGGAGTGGAGACGCACGATGACTTCCTGCAGTCTATGCTGCAAAGAGTATTGAGTATACCAAATATCATGCATTATTAATTTACTGTATTAATTTATTCATTTAATTATGTTTGTTAGAATAGTTTCATACATTTGAGAAGGAATAATAATGTAACGTGGGTTGGGGTTAAAACGGGTCAAAATGACCACGCTTTCATATCAAGAAGCTCCCTTTTAAATTGGGAAGAATCAGAGCCCAATTTAATGAATATGGTTTTGTCCTTGTTACGCAGGTGGACGGTGGATGATATGGGTCCCAGCCTAGAAAAGAAGGCACATATACGTAGACTAAGAAGTGGGTCTCCCATAACCTTAAAGGCTTTGGATTGACGAAATACAAGGCATTGCAGGCCCTTCTTGTAGCTTGCTGGTTCGGCTCAGAGCTTATCAATCCTCCAAGTCGAGAGGCAGTGTTTGGATTTTTATTCCTCGGGGTGGCTAGGTCTGGACGTTCCAGGCATTTAATCAGATATATTTTAAGCAGGTGGCATGTTCCTTTGGCAACCATGTGTACAAATGGTCCTAGCATTATGATTTTCTTTTCTTTTCCTTTTCAAAATGGAAAACGATTCGTTCAGCAAAGATACCTTTTGTCCTCTTGCTTTCTTTCCAATTGAAGGCATCCTCTCTGAAATGCGTACAGAAGACTATTGCACGGCACGCACTGTCCCGACCAAAATATTGACCCCCCCAAAAAAAAACAGAAATTAATGATCAATAGGATACCCTTTTTTTTTTTAATGTATTCAAGCAATATCATTTTTCTTCATTCCGTGTAAGTGTGGGTATATCATTGACATTGTTATTATTATTGGTATTCTTTAAATATAAAGAATATAACCAAAAAATCTATTAAAATCAATAAAATTCATAATATAACTCTAGATTATATGTAATAACATGATATATATTATTAAATATAATATTAATAACAGAAATTTCTAAAAACTTACACTTTATTAATGCTAAATAGATAATATTTTCAAATAAATTAATAAAATCAATTGCATTAAAAAAATTTTAATATCTTCTAGTCATGAGTTACTAGTTTTTTTTCTTTTTTTTTTCATAAATTGTACACCTTCGTCCTCTGAATTAGAGTCGTTACTTCCATTATAAAATTTTAAATAGCTAACCCACTGGAAGTTTCAAGGGCCCTTTTTGTTTTATTTTTAAGGTTCGGCATCCTCGGGCATTGTCAGACATGTCACGAGATAGAGCCCGATGGGAGTGGGTTGGGCTAGAACTGTCCCATAGGCACAACAACTATCCGCTGGTTCCGGGGACAGGAGTGTGGGTCATGGATCAGGGGCTTTTCCTCAGGCTTCGTGTCCGAAGACTTTTTCTCCACGGGCTTCTTCGGTGCTTCCGGCTTAGGCGGAGTTTATGTAATTATTTGATGCAAGATTTGATCCTTGCAAACGATAGGATTAAATGTAACATATGGCTGTAAAGGTTTAAAGGAACATGGGGGAAAAATGTAGTTCCTGTGTCTTTTACACGCACAGCAATTGACCAAAGCACTAGTGAAATCTGACCTAATTGGGATGGAAAATAAAGGATTGCATGCAAAACAGAGAAGTATACATGATATATACATACCTTCAAGTGAGGACACTGCTTTAATAATCTTCCCCTTGCATTTCAGGCATGAAATATCAACCTTCAATGCGGTTCTTAGTACCATGAAAGTTCAAAATCTCCTTTTCAATATAAAGCATGAACCTTGGTCTTTTGTCTATCCGTTTAGTCTTCAAGATTTAAGATGTAGTTATTAACAAGAATTCTCAAATTATCAATATATACGTATAAGATACCTACCAAAGAAGAGAAAAGTTGCAATGAAATGTTGGGTTATTGACCCTCTTCCGCAAAAATACTGTAGGTTGGGCATATTCTAAGTTGTCTATTACAACAATTTTAATCTAATAATAACAGAAATTTAATAGTTGTAAAATTACAAAATTTAGAAATTCAACTCCAAGAACGTTGTTTTTCATTTGGATTCGTGGGTTTCATTTTGCAGACGTAAGATGTGTCACAATTAGATTTAACCCCCCAACAACCCAAAGTATGCAAGTTGCAACAAGTACTAATCAAGGTAACAACCCAACAAGCTGTGGTTGGGTTGGTAGTTTAGCATAACGTGTCTTTTAAAGATAATGGTAGGGATGCTAAGCACTAATCACACTTAATATTGAGGGATCTTGTGAGGAAAAGAAATGAGAAAAGGAAATACAAGGAAGACAAAAGAAAAATAATAGAGAAAAAAGATAAAATAATAATATTTCTATTTTCAGGTTATGACAATATGAGCAAAATTTCAAAGAAATTCTATTTACTTAGTGCCAAAATGGATTCATTGAATGAGCGGATAGTGATTCTTATAAACAATAGTATTTTCAGAAAGCCTATAAAAAATACAAATGTGTTGTAGAAGAAATTATCACTCTGTAGAGAAATGCATTAAGAGCTATTATTATTTTATTATGGACAATCTTCCTATGCTGTCCAAGTACAGAGCTTCGCAGCTCTGTGTCTAGTCTAGATATTGTTTTGCAAGCATTTTTCCTTGTTGTATGTCTTGGATATTTATAATTAAGAAAACAGCCTGACGATGTTGGAATATATCATCTAAGAGTTATCCATAAGAATTATAAATAAGGCTCCCTACTAAGCTCTGACCTGAACGGTCTCCAACCTGCAACTTTGGGCTGAGAAAGATCGATATTAATGAAGTTATAGATAGTCAAATAAACAGGGGTCAGGGGATCAGCAATGGGAGAATAACCCGAACAAGAACCTGGAGATGAAGCTGAAGATAAGACGGGCAAGCATGGGACTGCACATTAGAAGACTTTAACAAACAGAAAATAAGAACTTCGAGGGCTAAAGAGTTTGCCCTTGTTGTGTAGTAACGTTCGCCTGATAGTCATCCAGTGCAGGAGGTCAAAGGCCCATCTCACTGCAATTTCATGCACAATATGTGAATCAACGTTAACTCAAATGTTTAGTTCTGAAATATTTTGTCGAAGCACCTCTTTCGTAAAGTACAGGGTGAAGAAGCAGATGGCAGGAGTAGTTGACAGCTCGGACAACACAATCTGCCAGTCCAGCCTGGTTAATACCTGCTGATAGAGTTTAGTTATCATTTCCTTAAGTTTCAAGAGGACTGCAAAGCTAAAAAGGCTTCCTTTTAGTTCCTTTCATTTCAGTGGATAAACGCTTGTATGCCAGCTGAGATGCTCAATGATTTGACAGCAGACAATTTCTTCAGCATCCAACGCTTTCACAAATGCCATCGATTATTTATGACGAGGTCTTCAAATCCATCCTCCCAAGAATCAAACTGCATTGGATGAAAGAACCTCGGCGTTTTATCTTGTTTGGTGATAAAAAAATAAGAAAAAGAGGAAGGAGAAATAGAATAGAAGATTATTGGAAGGGCTCACTATTGCGGAGTCGGAGGAATTGCGGCTATAAATTAAAAAATAAAAAATAAAAAATATAAACAACCGTGGTGGGCGTTCGATCCTTGGAAAAGAAAAGAAAAGGGAAAGGGGAACTGAGATCGCAACCCGTAGGAGAGGAGGGATTCGGACTCTGGAGAGCAGGATGGATCTCCACTCTTGTTCGCCGGCGATGAGGGTGCAGGGCGGAGCACAGAGGACCGCTCGATTGCAGAGAAAGGCTGCCTTTGGAAAAACCCAAAGCAGAGAAGCCACCACATTTGCCCATTGCTTCTTGTGGGCGCAGGTGAGCCCATAAAAAAACAAAAAAGAAAGAGTCCAATAAGAAAAAGAAAGAAAGCAAAGTATGGGTCGGCCGTACGGGTGAGCATCTTCAATAATGTGAGGCCCAGCCCGGCCTTGAGCTCCTCCGACCTCAATTTTTAATACTTCCCACCGAGTTTGCTTTTGGAGCCCAATCAACGGAGGTTGCGCAAACATTCGAATCCAGGTTTGTTCGAAGTCAAGAATACCCTTCGCCCGTTGGGCTGTAGAAATCAAGATTTTTTAAAATTTTTTTTCGGGTTTTTGACCAAAACAAGAATCCAATCCTTACCAACAAAGAATTTTTCAACACTATGTTTTATTCCGATATTCTACATCTATAATTTAAAAATCTATTATAATTATGATCACATTGACTCATCCTCTCTCCCATTTTGTATCGAAAAGCAAATATATATCAATCTTCCAAGTGAAGATGAAAAATTATTAAGGTTAAATAATCTACACTCCTTTGATCTGAGTTTTAATAATTTGGACAGTAGTATTTTGTCATCTTTAAAGGGCTCTTATCTCTTAAGTGGTTAAATCCTGGACACAACCAATTAAGAGGATCAATACATATAAAAAGTTAGATATGATTTTTCTACTCATCTAAATTTTTGAGAAATTAAGGGATACAGATGATTTAGTTTGAGTCAATAAATGTAAAGTTTGGTTGTCATTCTTTAATTTCAATTCCTTGTTCCTAGAATTACAAGCTTTAAGCCAATTGGAGGAGCTGGATCTAAGTGGAAATGAGATCACTAGATTTGTGGCTACAGAGGTATAAATTCAAGTTTTTTTTTTTAATCCATTCCTATCTTAATTTATTGCCACAACTAAACCCCCCGACCCAAGTTTCTTGGACAAATATCTTGTCAAGGTTGAAGCATCCATAGCAACATTTTTTTTAACATACAATACGTCAATATGAATGTTAATTTTAATGTTTGCTAGTAAATTTTATATAATAATATCTTTTTACATTAATTTTAAATTTGAGATTTCTTATTTTTGTCATCTTTTTTTAAATTTTTTGAAATGCAAAGTAATTGGAATACTCTTTTATTAAATTAAGTAGTTATAATTTTTCAAAATTTTATAAAATACTTTCAAATCTTGAATATGTTATATAATATTATATTATACTTATCTTTCACTTATTATATACAACAAAAAGGATTTCACATTACATATTAATACTTTTTAATAATAATATCATCTTTTTAAATTATATTTCTACAAATTATAGAATTTTTCAAACTTAATCTTTTTATTTAGAAAGTAAATAGTTGTTTTAGTTCACAAAATAAGTTGGCTTTTCAAGAATTGATCATTAAGACTGACCTATATATAAATATAAGAAAGTCATGTATATTTTGGATTATAGAGTACAAATTTCTTTTTAGACTTTGAAGAGAATTTAAAGTGTATATGATCATTATAAAAAAGTATAGTCTTTTTTTAAAAGTATTTATGACAAGAACTAAGTGTTGCACTTGCAAGTTACCACATCCTGCATTGATCAAAAACAAAAACCAAGTGTTTTGTTTAATTGAAGAGGTTTATTTAATATGGTCCTACAAATTTGTTTAAAATATTACTTGATCAATTAGTACTACAAAAAATAAATGTCTTTTGCCTATGAGATCAAGAATCACTTGTATATCGTATATTTCCTTTAGTTACTAGATAAAAGAGATCATTATTTACAGTTTTTGGCATTCATAGATAATAAAAGTTGGAGCAACTGTAGTGTACTTCACCTTAAAGGAATAAGGAGAGATGTAAGTCCCATAATGGTGTTACAATCACTGCACAATTTCTTCTCGAACCATAAGAGCCATTACTTAACCTCCTATAACTTACAAGAAACATCATTTGGTCATTCCATGACATCTAAAAATGCTTACATTTCTTAGCTTTTAATTCTTGTTTTCACAATTATGCTTCGTATAATCTATTATTTTGCCTAAATTTGCTAGGGTCCTACCATTTGAACAGTCCCAAAGAGATATGCTTGGATGGTTTTATTGTGGATGATAACTTCCTCCAAAGCATCGGGGCACTAGTTTCTTTTCAAATTTTGTCCATGTGATGGTTAAATGATTCCTAACTCACTCAAGGTAAATTTCCACATTTTTGTTTGGTCTAAAATCACTTGTCATTGATCTTATGCTTACAGTAGTAGTTCTGCCTCCAAATAATTGAATCATATTTTATTTATATTGGATCCACATCATTGACATCTATAAAACAATAAAATTTATATTATTACCACTAATGGTGAAAAACAAAATACAAATAAAAAGAATATAAAAAGTTACATGATTTGTAATCTAAATGTTATTAATAACTATACTGAAATTTTATTATTTAAAATTTTTAAATTATATAATAAATATTTTTTATGAAAAAAATCTAACAATTTTTATATAAAAATAAATTACATATTTACACTACTTTAAATTTTATATTTAAATTAATTTAATTTTATAGAATAATAGGTTAAAAAACAAATAATTTTTTTAAAATTTAAATAAATAATAACTCACAATTTTACTTTTCGTAATCATTTATATATTCTTCAATTTGTTTTGTTTTCATTTAATTTTATTAGGTTGGCCTTATTTAAAAAGTCTGAAAATACTAGACTTGACTTCCACTATTACTTTCAATTATAGAATGTCACAGGCCACTGAAAACTTGATCTTGCTAGAGGATCTTTCAATGTCTGATTATCAATTGAATGACCCTATGCCCATAACCGAAGGTACGATCAATCCCCCTAAACCCCCTTTGTGTCTATTGTCATGTGCGCGTCACCTTAATTTGGCCAAGTTCATTATTACTAAATAATTCTCAAGTTTATGCGAATTAAAGCAGCTTAAAAACTTATACATGAGCAAAAATAATCTCAGCGGTACCTAGCCTCCATGTATAGCTAATTTGACATTTCTTCAGCTATTAGATCTCCCTTACAATCAATCGACAGAAAATATATCTCCATCTCCTATTAGGACTCTAAAATCCCTTGAATCCTTACATCTTTCACACAACAAATTCTAGATTCTAGTGACACTCAGGCCATTCTTCAATCATAAAAAACTTGATTTATGTTTGCTAAAGGAAATAATATATTTGCCGAAACAGAGCAACCTAGTTTGATCCCAAAATTCCAATTAATTTGTCTCTACTTGTTCCAGTGGAATGTTTCCTAAATTCCTTTATTACTGGCACAATTTAAAATATTTTGATCTCTTGTACATCCAACTGAGTGGAGGATTTCCATATTGGCTGTTAGAGAACAACACGAACTTGTGGATAGTCGACTTGATCAATAATTCCCTTTCAGGACAACTTCGATCGCCAAGTCTTATATGAGTTTATGATACTTAAGACATTTTAAAGAATTGCTTACATGGCAATGTTTCGGCACCAATTGGAGAACATCTTCCAAACTTGGTGGTATTTAAACATGTTAAGAAAAGGTTTCATTGGGAGAATCCCTCTTTCTCTTGGTAATATGAGTTCAATGGAATACTTAGACTTGTCCAATAATGGATTATTAAGAGAGGTGCCTGTGCAGTTGGCCACTGGTTGCCTACAATTAAGTGCGCTTGTCCTTTCAAACAATAGTTTTCAAGGCCAAATCTTCCTAAGAAATTTTAACTTGCATGACTTGTTATTGAACCTGCATGGCAATCAATTTGTTGGAACCATCTTGAACAGTTTATCTAATTGTTCCTCATTAATTGTTTTGAATCTTTGTCACAATTGTCAAAGGAAATGATGACATGTCCTAATTTGTCTATAATCGTTTCACTAATTACTCAATCTCAATTTTTGTCAGTTGTAATCTCTCTACCAATTGCTCAATTTCCGTCAGTTATAATCTCTCAATCTCTATCAATTACTTAATCTCCATCAACTACAATCTCTCCACTGATTGCTCAATTTCTGTCAACTATAGTTTTTCCACCAATCGCTCACTAATTAAGATTAATTCTTTCCAAAGAGAAGAGATTATAATTATATCCTATATTAATGATATAATCTTAATTTGTACTATAAAAAAATATTGCACTGCATAACTGATGTATGACTAAAAATATTTATAAAATTCTATCAATAAAATACAATTTTCTCATATGTAATAGCCATCTTATTTCATCTTGTTAGTCTAATTCTTTACATGGTATTAGAGTTATTTCTTGCGAAAGCATAACTGTTAAATCAATTAGATTCACCTATTACCTCATATTCCTCAAATACAAACCTCATCAACAATACTGCCCTACCATGTCCTTTTATCCCTCTTACAGGAAGCTCATTTGGGTTAATCACATGTCCTGTAGTTGATATCAAATTGATTGGAGATTATTATATCATATGGAAGACACGTCTCCTCCTTTTTTTAAGGGTCAGTCAACTCCTGTCAATTATGGATGGAACCAAACCATGCCCTTCATACACTATAACTGGAATTGGTGAGAATGGTGCCACCAAAAGTTTACCAAATCCAGCATATGAAACATGATTTTCCCAAGATTAAATTGCCTTGGGGTAGATTCTTAATTCCATAGCTAAAAATATCATTACATAGGTCTTTAATTTAGGTACTTCAACAGTCGTATGGTCCTTCTTGGCTCCTCGATTGGTGAGAACATCTCCTCACAAGAATACCAAAGTTACTTATTTAGAGGACTCGGGGTAGAAAATCAAAATTTAGTAGTATCGATCTCCGTTTAAAGTCAATACCGATCACTCACACATGAGTCTTTACATGGACTACTCTTGGCTCATAAAGCATGTCTTGACTTGCTTGAGCCAATCATTTCCACTCCAGCAACGTTCATGACGCGAATAGCACACTAAGCGGATAGATCATCACAACAATTTTTTTTCTCATACGGATCAATCACCACGGTTTGGGCAACAAATTTCGTAAAGTGAGCAACAATTTGGCCCATGAAATTTAACCCCAAATTGCTCATCAAATGCAGACAATTACAAAAATCAAAGGAGAGGTAACATTCGTTGTCAACTCTGCAATTGTTTTGGCCATTAAGCCAATATGTGTCGTGATTGTAAACTTCCACCATAATCTTCAGGCTTGGCATTCCAGCTCCACATTGTTGAAATTCCACCACCTCCGTTAGTATTTTCATATTCATGGTATCCAAATTCTAGTGCCACACATCATGTCACAAATAATCCATCTCAATTATTCACTTTTCAGCCTTAAATAGGCAACCAACATGTCACCATAGGAAATTGGTCTAGCCTCTTAATAACTCATACAGGTACTTTTGTTTCTAAAAATTTTCATCTCTCTAATATCCTAGTTATTCCCTCTATAAAGAAAAACTTACTTTTAGTACGTTAATTTTCACAAGAAAATAACTATGATTTCATTTTCTCACCTGATTGTTTTTTTATGAAGTGTTGTCGTATGGGCAAGATTCTCTTCCAAGGGAACCTTAATCAAGGACTTTATTAATTGTCGGGTCAATCTGAGTTTTCTCTTTCAACTTATTACTTGTCTCAATCCAACTCTCTTATTTGCTAGCACCATCTTTTAGGCCATATTGCATATTTAACTATTTCTTGCATATTCAACCCCTAAGACAACCAAGGAAGCTAATTTAACCTAAAGGGTAACAAAATATATCTTAATGTGGGGCAAAACTTTATTAATTGTATAAGTATGCTAAATTAGGCTAATTTAAGTAATTGTGAAGAGTTAAAGTAGCAAAGTAATGGAATTAATGAGGTAGACCTATCACAATGTTTGAAAAATGGAGGGTAAGGAGTGGACTAGTCATAAAATTAGTTATAAGACCAATTTGCTACTAAAAGGTTGGATTGGGACTGATTATGAGCCAATTGGTGAATTAGTTTGATATTGGATTTGTGGCTCTACAAATCTAACTAAACCAACCTTGATTTGTTTACTATTAACTTATTTATGCAGCTTTTCTAATTTTTAGGGTTAGGGTTATTATTTTAACGTATAAATAAGCTTGATTCTATTATTAAAAGAGATAGATCATTAATGAAAAAAAAGTGAGAAATTTCTTTTCTGGTTCTTCATTAAACTTTGCAAACTTATTAAGATTGTTGTCTTGTGGAGTTCTAACTTGACTTATTACTTCCAAATCCCTTTTTCTGAATTGTGGCATTTATATCCTTCTTTATACTTTTGGTTCATGTTCCTTTGACCATTAAGTTTAGGTTTATACCTTAGGTTCATATTTCATTGAACATTAAGTCAAGGTTTTACTTTTGTTAAACCTAATTTAACTTTTTTAGGGTTTTAAAATCCTTATTTTATTTGTAGGTTTTGATTGTACTCTTTTAAGGTTCACATTAGTTGTTATCAAAATTATAGGATTTAAATTAGGTTTGCTTTTCTAAATTTGAGTTTTTCTCTTATTCTTTTTCTTAGTTGCCTTTTATAATCTTTTGTTCTTTGAATCCACCAAATGCTAGTTTATCTTTTCTTATCTTTAAATTCATGCAAAAAAAAAAAAAAAACAAAGAAAGCATAAATGAAAAATGAAAAAAAAATCCACTATAAAACAATAACTCAACGGTTTGGTCAGACTAGCTATAATGACAACTTAGTCCTTTATCTTGACTCTACTTTCATAATCTATTTTCTTGTTCTATTGTTCAATTACTTGTTTCCTTTGAATATACTTCCTTAAATTTATTTTCCTTGATGTCCCTTTTTTATTTTCTAATTTCTTGTTTTCCATTAGGTCAATTATGTCCTATTTATTTTATTTTGTGAGTTGGTTCACTTAAGATTAATCTTCTAAATTTAGCTTGTTTAGTTTCTTAAATAGCTAAAAAGGGAAGTTAAGAGTGGTAAAAGGCAATAGTGTGAGCTCATTATAAGAAAAACCATTAAAGAGAAGTAAAGGGTTAAGTAATAATAATTGAGAGAAATATATAAAGGAGTGTGTGTGAGATTATTTCTAATGTTCTTGGTACAGGTTAGCAACATAACTTTGAAAGATAAGAGAGTGAGTAAGGAAGGTAGGAAAGATGATTTATTCATGCTCCAAGCTATACAACAATACTTTGAGCAAATGAATGTTGTTTTTGGTGAGATGAGAGATCAAATGGAAAGGTAATATGCTATTGTTATTGATTTGAAAAGGGGATAGACATGAGAATCACCTAATGCACAAAGGTAAGAGAGGTGTAATAATTACGATGACTATGATGATGATGCTAATTTTGATGATCCAGTTGCTTTGGTTAGAATCAGTAATAATAGAAATAATTGAAGAGATTTTAGGAGGTGAGACCCCTATGATCACGATTATGGAAGTATTAAAATGAAAATTCCTTTATTCCAAGGGAAAAATGATCTTAAAACCTACCTAAAATAGGAGAAGAAGGTTAAGTTGGTCTTTGACTACCACAACTAGTCTAAAGAGAAAAAGGTAAAACTAATTGCTATTAAATTTACTAATTATACTATTATTTAATGTGACAACTTATTTTGACTAGGAAAAGGAATTGTGAAAAGCCTATTAATACATGGGAGGAGATGAAAGCTATCAAAAGAAAGAGGTTCATCCCTCAACACTATTATAAGGATTTGTACCAATAATTGCAAGGGCTCACTTAAGGCACTAAAGGAGATGAAGATTGTCATGATTCAAGCTAATGTGGAGGAGGAAAAAGCAACAATAATGACTCAATTCTTATAAGGGCTTAATCGAGAGACATTGTCAACATGGTTGATTTATAGCATTACATAAAGTTGGAGGACACATGAAGATAAAAGTTAAAAAGTAGCTCAAATAGAAGTGGTTTACATAGTTTGGATAGAATTTTGGTTCCATTTCATCTTGGAAACCTAATTGGAACAAAAGGGTGGAGATGGTTGATTACAAGCCTAAGGCCAAAATTTACAAGAGTGTGGAAGTGTGTTATATCCAAGAGAAAGGTAATTCTAATTCCTAACCTAGTAAAAATAGAAATGTTAATTGTTTTAAGTGTTTAGGAAGGTAACATATTGCATCTTAGTGTCTAAATAAGCATATAATGGTGTTGTAGGACATTGGTAATATTGAGACAAAAAAGTGAGTTCGATGATGACTCCATGCCACCATTGCAAAATATAAGTGATGGAAAGGAGTATCTAGTTGAGGGAGATGTGTTGTTGGCTAGACGAGCATTGAGTACACAAGCCAAGGAATATGATGAAGTCCAAATAGATAATATGTTCCATACATAGTGTCACATTAAAGATAAGGTATGTAATATGATTATTAATGCAAGTAGGTGTATAAATGTAGTTAACATTAATTTGGTTAAAAAACTTAATTTAACTACCATAAAGCACCCTAAGCCAAAAAAGTTTTAATGGTTGAATAAATGTAGAGAGGTTAAGGTAAACAAGCAGGTGTTAGAATCAATTTCTATTGGGAGATATATTAATGAGGTCTCATGTAATGCAGTACCAATGCATGCTACGCATATTTTGTGGGGAAGACTATGACAATATGATTGACGACTTATACATGAGGGGGGGTTTAAGAATAGGTACTTTTTTTGTAATAAATGATAAACTCATTACACTTATACTTTTGACATCTTGGTAAGTTTATAAAGATTAATTGAGAATTGAAAAAAAAAAAGTGAGAGAAAAATAGGAATTGACATCAAGGGGACAAAAAGAATATAGAGGAGAGAAAAGAGATAAGATTAAGAGAAAAAAAGGAAAAGGGCAAGAAAGAAAATATAAGAGTTTGTATGTAAAAGAAAGTGATGTTAAAAGAACTTTTTATTCAAAACAATCTATGATTGTATTTTTATACAAAGAGGTTTATTTTAACACTAATAAACTTAACTCCTTTGGCTTAGTGTTATTATTTCTCTTTTATAAGAATTTGAAGATATTTTTCTCCAAGAACCAAGTGACTTGTCACTATTGAGGGGAATAAAATATTAAATTAAAATTCATCCCTAGTGCAATAATTCCAAGTCGACCAACCTATAATAGTAATCCTAAGAAGACAAAAAAGTTTTAAAGGAAAGTTAAGGTATTTATGGCAAAGGGTTATATGAGGAAGAGCATCAGTCCATGTGTAATTATAATATTGGTTACACCTAAGAAAGATGAGACATGGAGGATATGTGTTGACTATCAAGTGGTCATTAAAATCACTATAATGTATCATCATCCCATATCTAGATTAAATGACATGATAGATAAATTGTATAGTTCGTATGTTTTTCCTAAAATTGATTTAAAAAGTGGATACCACCAAATTAGGATAAGAGAGGGAGACTAGTGGAAAATAGCTTTCAAAACTAAATATAGTTTGTATGAATGACTCTTTATGTGATTTGGTCTGTCTAATGCACCAAGTACTTTTATGTGATTGATGAATCATGTTTTACATGCATTCGTTGGCAAATTTGTAATTGTATATTTTTGATAATATTTTAGTTTATGAGAAAAACTTAATTGGGCATTTTAATTATTTTTGTTTTATTCTAAGTATTTTATGTTCTAAGAAACTATATGCTAACCTTAAAAATGTTCCTTCTGCACTAATTAAATCATATTTCTTAGTTATATTATGAGTGCTAGGGTATTGAGGTTGACAAGAAAAGGTTAGGGTAATTCATGATTAATCTATACCTGAGTCAATTAGTAATGTGTATAGTTTTCATGGTTTTGCTAGTTTTATAAATACTTTGTTAGAAATTTTAACACCATTGTTGCACCCCTAATTAAGGTTGTTAAAAAGAATGCAGACTTTAAACAGGGTAGTGATCAAGACAAGGTTCTTAATTTGATCAAAGAAAAATTAAGTTATATATCCTTACATGTCTTGCCTAATTTTACTAAAACTTTTGAGATTAACTATAATATTTCAAGTATTGGCATTAGAGCTATTTTGATGCAGGAAATGTGACTAATTATCTACTTTAATGAAAAATTAAGTGGAGTTGTCCTTAATTATCCTACTTATGATAAGGAGATATATGTATTGGTACGGGTTTTAGAGACATGACAATATTACCTTTAACTCAAGGAATTTGTCATTTATGCTAATTACAAATTCTTAAAACACTTGAAGGGGCAAGGGAAGTTAAACAAAAGACATGCCAAGTGGGTCGAATTTATTGAGACATTTTCTTACATTATTAAATATAAACAAAGTAAGGAGAATGTAGTCATTGATGCATTATCTCAATGGTATGCTTTTATTTCTACTTTGAATGCAAAATTATTAGAATTTGAGTACATTAAATAGTTATATGTTAATGATCCTGATTTTACTAATATTTATGAAACTTGTAAAAAAATGACTTTTGGGAAGTTCTATAGGTACAAGGGTTATTTGTTTAAAGAGAATAGATTGTGTGTACTTATAAGTTCTTTACGAGACCTACTTATGAAGGTAGTCTAATGAGTCATTTCAAAATTAGAAAAACCCTAAATATCTTAGTTAAGTATTTCTTTTAGCCACACATGAAACAATATGTTGAGAGATTGTGTAAAAAGTGCATAATATGTAAACAAGCCAAATTTAAAGTTTTAACTTATGGCTTATACACTTTTTCACCCATACCTAGCCAACTCTTTGTTAATTTATTTCTGAACTTTGTATTGAGTTTATTATTATTAAAAAAAAAAATAGAGATTCGTATTTGTTGTTGTTGACAAATTTTCAAAGATGACACAATTCATTCCATTATATAAAATTGACAATGCGAATAATATGGTAGAATTGTTCTTTAGAGATGTAGTACGCTTGTATAGTATGCCTCGAAGGATTATTTCAAATTAAGATACAAAACTATTGAGTTAGTTTTATAAGACTTTGTGGGATAAGTTAGGTACTAAATTATTATTTTTAACTACTTGTCATCCATAAATAGATAGACAAATTAAGATAGTTAATTGAATTATTTTTATTTTGTTGTGTGCTATTATTTGCATGAAATTAAAAACACGAGAATATTGTTTATTGCATGTAGAGTTTGAATATAATAGGAGTGTTGATTCTACTACTATTTCCTCTCTATTTGAAATTGTGTATGATTTTAATTCTTTAACTCCTTTGGATTTAATGTCTTTACTTATTGATGATGATATGCTAATTTAGATGGTGAATATAAGGTGGAAATGGTGAAAACTTGCATGAGAAGGTGCGTTAATAAAATACACAGCGAACAAAGTAACATGCATCTTATATCAACAAAGGACAATATGCATTTATTATAAAAAGGGAGAGTTTTGGAGGACATTTTTAGAGGGACATAAAGTTATTTTAAAACAGCACAACGAGAGAGAGAGAGAGATAATTGTTTTAGGCAAAAGAGATTTTTGGGACCAAAAGAATATTTTTTTTGAGCCAAATTAATTTCATCAAGCAGAAAGAGCAAGAGAGAGCAATAATTGTAACTAGGCAACACAAAGAGAGGCACAAAGCATTTTTAAGTGCCTAATAAAATACCGTGAGTATTTAAGGCAACGCAAATCATCATCAAATAACCAAAAATATGTATAGGCAACAACCCAAGTGGCAGAGATCCTCCTTTGGGTCAACAATGTCAGGAATAAAGGTATAGACAATAGGATTACTAGACATTTGTATTTTTCCTCCTATTGTCTTTGCACTTTCTAAGGATATAATCACACATAAATTATTTGGCTTAAGCTCAAAATCATAATTTGGTCAATGAAATAACACCAGAATTGGATACTAATGGCAAGAGGTCTAATTAATGAATACTGTATCACTGATGATCATTAAGTGGGCACTAACAATTTACTCAGCACAAAAAAGGGCAGTAACCACTCAACAGAAGCTAGATTGCCCACCAACCAGAAAATTTCAGTAGATCAGCACACACACACACAAAATCACAAAATTAATTAGAAAATATTTAGCTTGAGTGGAGAGTCCTTTAGTCATCAATCTACCCTTGTATAAAGAGAAGGTAAAATGTTAGTACATTTTACTGTTGTTTTTTTTTACTATTTCTTTTCATTTTATGCTCAAAGAGGTAAAGAAAATACCTAAAATCAAAAATACCTAAAAATCGAGTATTCTTAACTAAAAGAGTCTGCCAAAAAACTTGTTGCTGGCTTCTGCCAAAAAGCGCAACGGAGACACCACCATTGTCCTTGCAAGCTATGCATACCCAAAGGCAATACAACAAAAGGAGGTCAGGAAGCCCTTGAATCAACAAGTGACACAAGACTAGCCACTGTCCACCATCCCACGCATTGCCGGTCGATGTGAAAATTGGCCGAAAACACAATCTTTTTAAGCCAAATTTTGGCCTTTCTCATCAGAAATCATACATAAAAGCTATAGTCGAAGTGGTTTTGAGCCTAAATAAGTTAAAAATGAGCATCAAAATGGTCTGTGTGGAGAAGGAAAGAGTTATGAATTTTAGTGGACAAAGAAACTAAAGGAGTTTGGAACCAAGAAAGAAGCCAAAGGAAAAAAAAAGAAAGAAAGAAGAAGAGAAAGGGAAAAAAAAAAGAAGCAAAAACAAAAAAAAAAAATGAAAGAAGGGACCCAGATCCAGAAATTTCAGTGATAGTACCAATTTGGGGAGCTTTGAGTGAGCACATAAGCGTGAAATTATTTAAAAAAAAAAAACCAGAGAGAGAGAAAGAAGAAAAACAAATAAATTGTTGACAGAAAAAATATAGCAGTAAAAATAAGTACACCGTAATACCGTTGCTTGCAATGGGTGTGGGGTTGACCACAACTTTCACCAAATATAATCATTACTTCCGAATTCTAAAGAATCGTGGAAAAGCAAACTGAGTCATTCCTGGTGTTTCAATTACAGTTAAAATAATTGGTAACAACTTCTAATTCAACATATACCATATAGCGCACGTTCCCTTCACCCTTCTACATCAGCCAAACTTTCCCTTTGTTGAGAAGCTCGTCGCAACAAGGATCGTTACGTATGGTTTTGTTTGTGGGATTGAGTGGTTTTGGTTAACTAATACAACCTCCAGAGTACCTGGTTCCTGATTTCAAATGTTTACAAATTTTGTTACATGAGCTGCGGGTTTGATATTAAGTACTCTTTACATGTTTTTTCGCTGATTATATTTTTGTGGCTCACCGTTAAAAAAATACGAATCTGATGTTTTTATGCCATGTTCTTTAGGTGAATTATAATGAATTGCAGTATATTTTTGTAGTTGAAGGGGCAAAACAATTGTAACTTTTCGGTTCTCTAATGAAATAGATGAACTTTCACTTACATAATTTTGTTTTTAATTTTACCATAAATCATTATTTACATTATTTTAAAAAAGTTTACAAGATTCTTATAAGTGCACTAAATACCAAAAACCTTTTTTAAATAGATTCCATTATTATAATCAAATAATAAAAAATAATTTATTTACACAAAAAAATTTCTCAATAATTATTTTATATAGATAAATTATTTTTTAGTAAATAAATTCTAAGAAAAAAAGAAAAATCACTTGTAAAAATTAAGATTAATTCAATTGAGAAGTATAACAAATTAATTCTCTTCTAGTTAAAGAATATTATTAATTAGTAAATTTAACTTTCAAAGTTAATATTTTGAGAAGAGAAAATTAACTTCAAATCTCTTAAATTATTATTTTTGATATCTTTTTCTCTTGAACTGCTTTTTTTATGTTGTTCTTTTTGTTTTTGCATAACATAATCTCTTTATTTAAATCTCTTTATTTAAATGGAGCAATGCATTAGATTGGTTTGGTTTGTCATGATAGTTTAAAATTATCATTTTTCTTTGGAAAACTTATTCACATTACTCTTGAGTTGCATGAGACAGCAACAAGTACAAAACATACAAAGTTAATAATATGGATTCATAGAAACTCATAGTACATGGTCTTGTACATTTTTTAAATACAAACAAGATTTATTCAAATATATAATGGCCAGAGTACAAGTACACTTCTATTTCGATTCACTCATTGCACATTACATCTGAATCCTTATTTAGTAATATACTAAACCAACATAGACATACTGACTTGGACTCTTGTTCTATTTAATTTAGCACGCTCAACTTCAAGTATCAGTTGATGATTTGGGCCTTACATTAATCCCTATATTCTGAATATAGTTATCAGAAAATGCAAAAAACCCAGCGATTTCAGCATTCTCCATTGGAGGGCTAGAGAATTTCACGGTGTCCGTAGTGACCCCACTTGGATTATCTTCCTCGTGGCCGTAAGGTCCATACGTAGTTCCCAAATTTGTGGTAAATGCTATTGCTGTGACATAAATGCCGTTTAGATTACGCCAATGCCCATATGCTCCAGAAATTGTTGTTATATATTCCCCGGAAGCAAACTCCACCTGGGTACATATATTTACACCCGATAAGTGATGGGTACGAAGCACACCATGGAATATCCAGAAACAAATAAAAATCGCTTAGTAGTAAAATATGAAGTCCAAAAAGTCCCTAATAAGCAACCAGCTCCGCTAATTTTTTTATTCTTTTGTAGTTTTTCCCATGGAAACACTTCAATTGGGAATTCAAATAAGAGACACTCAATTTTAAAATAGTTCCTGCCACTGAGACACAATTCATGGTTTTGTGTCATATATCTAGTATCTACCATAACATACATGGGCAATATATTCACGGACAACAAATGCCCTCACCTTAGAAAAACCGCCGCCGTTGCCGCCAAACTTAACCGTCTTCACTTGGCCATCGGCGACTTGCACGGTGAAGGTAAGGGAATCGACGACAACACCATGACCAACTATAATCTCCTTAATGTTGCTACCAATTGAGGTTTCGAAGGTCCCATTGCTCGAAGAAGTTTCTCTGCCCCAAGGTCCGACACTAATGACACGGCCAGCCTGCACCTGCAATATATAAAGGAGATACATATATTTATATACTGACTCTTAAAATCTTAAAATCTGAACCCTCAATATAGGGGATTTAAGGATCGGGCTAGGATGATACCGGCTTTACATAAAATCCAATACGCTTAATATAGCTGCCAGCATATCCATAAAAGCCAGTGACTTTAGCATTCTCCAGTACTGGAAGGGAGAACTTGACAATGCCAGTGGCCCCTACTGGTTGTCTATCGTAGTCAAAGCCACAAGGTCCATACGTTCCCAAATTCGTGATAAACGTCAGAGATGTGACATAAACGGGCAGCGAGCCATGTTCCATATGTTCCAGCAATCGAAGTTAAATATTCATTGGCAGCGAGCTCAGGCTGCAAATATATACCAGTATTAGATACACGTAATGTGCATAAATTCAATTTTTAGTGGGCTTTGTAGAAATGTATAAGGAGGTTCCATTCACGATACTCTATGTGAAGTCGGAAAAAGTGGTAAATTATGCGCAAAGATTGAGTTAAAAGGGCATTAACATTATGCCAAGTCTCAGAACTGTTTATAATACTGTCTTCATCACCTGACCAACATCAGGACCACCGGGACCGCCATAACTAAGGGTCACGGTTGCCCCACGTGCGTCTTCGACAGTGAAGACAAGTGAATCAAGAACAGCACCGGTGACAGTCGTAAGGGCTTTAATGTCCCCATTGTTTGCGATCTGAAAGCTCCAATTGTCCTCGCCAAGTTCTCTGCCCCATGGCCCTAGCTTGATGACAGTTTCCCCGTTAGCCTGCACCTGCAGTATAAAATTATGTATAGGTCCACTTGCACCAAATTAGATATCTTATTAGAATTTCTCTCTCTCTCTATCTCGAAAAAGCTCAATTAAAACTTTCAGTTGAATACGACATCCTACCTGTGCCATAGGTATTGTATATCTGTCTCTGTGAGCGTGTGAGAGGTGATATATTGTTATAGATGAAAATTCCTGACCTGAGGGGTCAAATTTATAGGCGACTATGGGAGGTCTTGAGGCATGCCGTTGATAGCACTAAAGCATATTCAGACATACGACATATGAAAATCACATACCTAACTAATCACGAAACCAAAGAGTTTTTAATTAGAAATGGATACTTATATTTTAATAATAATACAGGTGATCATAATATTTAATTATAAAATATTAATTAACTCAAAAATTATAAAATTGTTTCATTTTCCTTACCTCCTTAGCTATGAGGCACGGGCACGAACATTGATGTGACATGAACATTTGATTGCAAAGTCACGAGTAAAGATATAAACTTTTGGAAAGCTTAATGGACACAAGAAATAAAGATAATCATAAACCATGTAGATAAAAATTTATTAAATAATATTAAAGTAAATTTTGATTTAATAGATAGAGATCAAAATTCTATTATTATATATGTGTAGGAAAATTCTAATATTTTTGTATACTATTTTTTTTATTTGATTATATCATCTATTAAAAAGTTAACATGTATATTTTATACTATTTGAAATAAAAGTTGAGTGATAATTTAATATATTTCTTTTAATTTTAATTTGAATTCAAATTCTTTTAATTGTCTCCTCTCCAAAAGATAAAAAAAATTAAGGCAAACATACTAACAAATTTTTAAATTCAAAATATCATAACTAAGGAAATTAAATTTTGCACTCAAAGCCCACATATTTTGCTCATATTTCTGATATGTAAATACTCTATCTCTCGTCTATATATTATTTATGTAAATACACCAATACATTCTATAGGTTGAAATTTTACTCACCTTATTGGTAATAAAGAGGTGGTAAACGTGCGGATACTGGTAACAAAGAGATGGTAAATGTGCGGATAATCTTTCTTTGTCGGTTGTCCATAAATCATAATGTCTATTCATGGAAATGACAAATAAACTATTGTGAACGGTCTTTCCACGTCCAAAGACGTGCAAAACCTTCGCAATGAATGAGGCAAGGAAAATAAAACAATTTTATAATTTTTTAGTTAACTAATGTTTTGTAATTAAATATAATGATCATCATGTTATTATTAAACTATAATTATGTATTTTCGGTTGAAAGGTCGGTCTTCTGATTAGCCACGATTGTGATTTTCACATGTGGTATGTCTGCATATGATTGCCATCATCTTCTCTCTCACTCACGTTTGACACAGAGAGATAAAGGGAGAGAAACAAGTCAAAGACAATGTTTATCGTGATAAAGGACTTGCTTTTATCACCGTAGGCACTCACAATATGACGAAATACTTTATTGACATTGAATTTCTGGCAGCAAGTCACATGCAAATTGGATGGCTTTCCGTTTATTAGGCGGCGAGGAGTAGTGCGGGAACTCAAACTCAGACCGATACAAAGAGCAAAAAAATATCAAATCAGCAACTAAACCATTATCTTATAGAGTATATCACGATCAAAATCCCTATTTGTTCATATGAACACAACCGTTTTCAGCACATACCCCCAACAACTATATATGTACATACATACTCTTTTTTTTTTTGGAGCGTTACCCTTTGTTCCAAAACCGTTACGTAGGTTGACGGTAACGATGTTTGAATATGGTATGGATAACTCTGAGTAAAACGGGAGTAGGTAACGAATTTCACACGTGAAAGAAGCCCTATTTTGGAGTTCAGAGACAAGCCTAAATATCCGGAGGATTTTCCAGAACTGGTAACAAAGAGATGGTAAACGTGCGGAGAATCTTGCTTTGTTGATTGTCCATAAATCATAATGTATATTCATGGAATTGGACTAATAAACTACTGTGAATGGCCCATCCACGTCCAAAGACATGGGAACATTCGCAACGAATGGTGCATGCACGGTGGTTCAACTTGATCCATGGACAGAGATGTTACAAGATAAACATGAAAAATAAAATTAAGATAATTTTACTATATAAATTTGTTATATTCTTATACTATATAAACTACATAATAAGATATTGAGGAGGGATGGAGTATTTACTTATCAGAAATATGAGGTAAATATGTCAATGTTGAGTGCAAAATTTTATTAACATTATAATCCAATAAGCCCAACGACTTAATTTTTATTGTCAAAATTAGTTTAAGGACATAATTAATTCATGTAACTTTGAGATAATCACTTAAAGTAAGTGTATTAAAAAAAAAGGAAACAAAATCAAAATCTTTTCTAAGATATATATTCAAAATTTTTGTTGCACATCCTTGAAAAAATTACAAAACTACATGAAGTGGGAAAAGATGTCTACTATAAGGAGTTAAATATATAGTTTTTTATGATAGGTTTTTTTTAACTAAAAAAAAAATGTAGGAAAATTAGTCATTATTTTTGCGGTTTGAGTCAAAAGGTGCCCATTGCTCTTTTTATTTATTCTCTCCTAAAAAAAGGATCCACCACTCTTTTATAATTATTGCCCCAAATGAGTCTCCTTAAATTTAAATATGATATATCAAATATAAAACTCACTAGTTTACTCACCTTAATTCTCTTTAATTTTTATGTAGAGGTATAACTATAAGAATTTGAACCCTAACTAATGCTAGAAGAAGCATGCAGAACCACCATCAACTCTTACTTTGGGTGATATAAGTTAGACCTGTTAACCTTTTAATTGATAATATAATCAAATAAAAAAGAATAATACACAAAATATTGAAATTTCTCTATACACATAAAATAATAGAATTTTGATATCTATACATTAAATCAAATATTACTTTCATATTATTTAAAATATTTCTATGATTGACTTTATTTCTGTGTCTATTAAGCTTTCAAAAAAATAGATATCTTTGCTTATGACTTTGTACTGCACAACGACGCTTTATGGAAAGAATATACCTGCAGAGGTTTCCTTGCTACGAGAGACTGAAAGATATTGCACTGCTGTTTCGGATGCCATGTCATCCTTTCCTGTCATGATTCCTGGCACCAGATACTACAAGGCATCAAGGTAAGACAACACACAAACTCTCTACAAAGTATGAACTGGAAAACAATATGGGGCGCACCAAAAATGATATAGTGATGTTGTGTCCCACTACTGCGTGAGATTTTTACTCGGTAGAATTTGAAAAGAAGTCAAATGTATAAAAAAAATTATTTTCCCTACTCAAAATCTGTGACATCTAATAAAAAAATATTAAATAAAATGAGATTAAAATTTAATAATATAATATTTCATTCAATTTTATTTAAATAATTTTTTTATCTATATCTTTAACTAAGTCTATTTTATATGTTGGGTTAAAGAAGTTCTTTTGAAATAGGTATTAGTCATCACTCAAAATGGCTAGTCCAGGTTAATCTTCAACTCTAGGGTCATTTTACACGTCCCAACATCAACGTTAATACATACTTCTGTTACATGAGTACGGGGCTTAACTTCTCCGGTGTACGTAAGCCCCCAGTTAGAATTGTTTTTGAGGCGTTGTACACTTACCCTGGGGACTTGCTTGGACTAAGAAAGAGAATTTCAGAAAGTTACATGCATTTCCGTAAGGACCTGAGGGTTGATTACTTAATGTGTATATGATAAATGAAGGCTGACAGTATAGGAATGGCTGAAATAGGCACGCCATAGTCTCACGGAAACCTTTAGAGGGATTATTGAAAGAAGGCGTAGTGGAGTGGAGACGCACGATGACTTCCTGCAGTCCACGCTGCAAAGAGTATTGAGTATACCAAATATCATGCATTATTAATTTACTGTATTAATTTATTCATTTAATTATGTTTGTTAGAATAGTTTCATACATTTGAGAAGGAATAATAATGTAACGTGGGTTGGGGTTTAAAACGGGTCAAAATGACCACGCTTTCATATCAAGAAGCTCCTTTTTAAATTGGGAAGAATCAGAGCCCAATGTAATGAATATGGTTTTGTCCTTGTTACGCAGGTGGACGGTCGATGATATGGATCCCAGCCTAGAAAAGAAGGCACATATACGTAGACTAAGAAGTGGGTGTCCCATAACCTTAAAGGCTTTGGATTGACGAAATACAAGGCATTGCAGGCCCTTCTTGTAGCTTGCTGGTTCGGCTCAGAGCCTATCAATCCTCCAAGTCGAGAGGCAGTGTCTGGTTTTTTATTTCTCGGTGCGGCTAGGTCTGGACGTTCCAGGCATTTAATCAGATATATTTTAAGCAGGTGGCATGTTCCTTTGGCAACCATGTGTACAAATGGTCCTAGCATTATGATTTTCTTTTCTTTTTTTTTCCTTTTCAAAATGGATAACGATTCGTTCAGCAAAGATACCTTTTGTCCTCTTGCTTTCTTTCCAATTGAAGGCATCCTCTCTGAAATGCGGACAGAAGACTATTGCACGGCACGCACTGTCCCGGCCAAAATATTGACCCCCGAAAAGGAAAAATAAAAAAGAAATTAATGATCAATCAATAGGATACCCATTGTTTTTTTTAAATGTATTCAAGCAGTATTGTCTTTCTTCGTTCCATGTAAGTGTAGGCATATCATTGATATTGTTATTATTATTGACATTTTTTAAATGTAAAGAATATAACCAAAAAATTTATTAGAATAAATGAGATTTATAATAGAATTCTAGATTATATGAAATGACATCATATATATTATTTAGCATAATATCAATAATAGAAATTTCTAAAACTTACAATTTATTAATACCAAATAGATAATATTTTTAAACAAATTAATAAAATCAACTGTATTAAAAAGTTTTTAGATTGAATTTTTTTTTTTGTTCTGTTGATTTATTTTTTTGATGCATTAGAAGGCTAGTCATGAGTTACTAGTGTTTTTGTTTTTTTGTTCATAAATTATACACCTTCATCCTCTGAATTAGAGTCGTACTTCCATTATAAAATTTTAAATAGCTAACCCACTGGAGGTTTCAAGGACCCTTTTTGTTTTAATTTTAAGGTTCGGCCTCCTCGGCCATTGTCCGACATGTCACGAGATAGAGCCCGATGGGACTGGGTTGGGCTAGGACTGACCCATCGGCACAACAACTATCCGCTGGCTCTGGGGACAGGAGTGTGGGTCATGGATCAGGGGCTTTTGCTCAGGCTTCGTGTCCGAAGACTTTTTCTCCTCGGGCTTCTTCGGTGCTTCCGGCTTAGGCGGAGTTTATGTAATTATTTGATGTAAGATTTGATCCTCGCAAACGCTAGGATTAAAGGTAACATATGGCTGTAAAGGTTTAAAGGAACATGGGGGGAAATTTGTAGTTCCTGTGTCTTTTACATGTACAGCAATTGACCTAAGCACAAGTGAAATCTGACCTAACTGGGATGGAAAATAAAGGATCGCATGTAAAACAGAGAAGTATGCATGATATATACATACCTTCAAGTGAGGACACTGCTTTAATAATCTTCCTCTTGCATTTCAGGCATGAAATATCAACCTTCAATACGGTTCTTAGTACCATGAAAGCTCACCATCTCCTTTTAAATATAAAGCATGAACCTTGGTCTCTTATTCCATTAGTTTAGTTTTCAATATTTAAAATGTAGTTATTAATAAGAATCCTCAAATTATCACTATATACATATAAGATACCTACCAAAGAAGAGAAAAGTTGCAATGAAATATTGGGTTATTGACCCTCCTCCGCAAAAATGCTGTAGGTTAGGCATATTCTAAGTTGTCTATTATAACAATTTTAATCTAATAATAATATAAATTTAATAGTTGTAAAATTACAAATTTTAGAAATTCAACTCCAATTATATTTAGAACGTTGTTTTTTATTTGGATTTGTGGGTTTTATTTTGCAGACTTAAGATGTGTCACAATTAGATTTAACCCCCCAACAACCCAAAGTATGCAAGTTGCAACAAGTACTAATCAAGATAACAAAATGAAGAGTAGAGATATGTGGACATAAAATTATGTTTGGTCTGTTGTCGGGGCAACATTGCGTAACTCAATTTGACTATTAAAGATAATTGCTACTAAAATAATTATTCTTCTTCGGTCATTCTTTTTCATTTTGTTTGCGTTTTATAGTACATTTGGCTGTTGAATTAGTGGAAATTTTAAAATGCCATCGTCACAAAACGGGAAGAATTCAAAGGCCAAGCTCTTTCTAGTTCTGATTTGGTGAATGATTGGCTGGTAACGTCAACTAAGACCGGTGGGAGTGCGGAACTGGGGAGGTGATTTCCTAGAAGTTGAAGTTGTTGTGGAGCCATTCTTTTGAAAACTTCCGGCAACAGCTTAAGTGCCATTTGACCTTTTATGTCAAATGATGTGGCCTAATTGGTTTAGATGGGATGGAATACTGTTAATGGCTCTTGCTAAGATTATTGGATCAGTGACGGAAAGCACGTTTGAGGGCACACACCACCGTGGCTGAAGTCAGAAACAAGTTTAGGGTACTTCTAGCTTCAAATCTTGCCAGATCATCTACCGCTGATCCTATGACGGGATGTTACCCATAAATCATCCTCCGTTGAAAGTAACTTTGTCATTCATTGAACGTGAAACTAAAGCTCTTTTTGACCTTTTATATTCTTTAATTAATTAACGAGGTATTCGGAGGTGCTTTTATTAGAGTTTGGCGATTTCTGTTGAGTCTAAAAATAGTGTTTTTTTTTTTAAAAAAAATTCTTTTGCCAATTTTGCCAGTCTCAACTTGCGGTTAGCTTTGAGTGGCTAGATTAGACACCAAAAGCTTAATTTGGATTTTCCTTCTTTCAACTCGTAACCTACTTTACTTGGTAGTTCCTGCCTTTGACTTGTATTTGAGGGATTAAAGTTGGTTTTGCTTTTTCGTTTTTCCTTTTCCGTGCAAATTTCGCTCACTTCAGGAAAAGGCCAAGGAGACACCAACCACAGCACAGCCCCACAAGAACAGCATTGCCCAAAAAAAACAAGAAATAAAGGAAAAAGGAATTACCCTCGTCGTTGTCCTCCAATAATGTTTTTTTTTTTACTTTGATTTTTTTCTTAAAAACAAAAGGTATTATGTTTGGTCAGTAGGGCGCAGAACGTGGAGCAAGCAGACGGCGCGAAGAAAACGTGTGAACATTCTTTTGTAAACTTATTCTTTTTAATTAATTGTCATCAAACATTTAAAATAAAATATAATATTTATGAAATTGTGGTTTATTTTAAAGATATTATTTAACTTCAATGATGATAATATTATTATTTTTAATCTATTTTACATTTAAAATTTTTTTAAGAGTGTTTTCTTAATTGAGGATGCTTAATAAATATTTTCATAAAAAATAATTGTAGTAAAAACTAAAAATCTCAAAATAAAGTTTTGGACCCGTCCCTGGAAAATAACAAGGATTGGGTGGCTGTCCAGTCACTTGTGGCAAAACTAAAAGCTATCAGTGTGGTAAACATTCAGCATGTGACTATAATGAAGCATGAAGAATGTGCCATGTAATGTTCATTGAGTAGCTATCATCACTGTGGTGAACATTTATCAGTTGTCTACTTTTTATGGATTCTAGCCCTCATTGGCTAAAAGTTTTGGATCCGCCATTGCAAAATAGCAAGGATTGGGTTGTTGTCCTGTCACTTGTGGCAACACGAAAAGCTGTCAGTGTGGTCGGTTGTCTACTTTGTATGGACCCTTGCCCTCATTGACTAAAAGTTTTGGGTCTGCCATCGCAAAATAACAAGGATTGGGTTGTCCAGTTACTAGTGTCGATTTAGGATTATCATAAAGTATGAATAACGTGTCATGTAATGTTCATTGAGTAGCATCTATAAATAGAGGCACATTCATCCGCAAGCCCACCCAAACAGAAACATCCGAGAGTGAGAGAGAGAGCGAGAGCGAGAGAGAGAGGCTAGGCAACATGGAAGTAGCTCAAGTACTTCACATGAATGGAGGAATGGGAGACTCGAGTTATGCCGAAAATTCACTACTTCAGGTATCCTCTATATCCGTTAATAAAAAAAAAAACAAAAGGAAAAGATTCTATAGTGAATCTAGTCCACAATGTAAACAAAAAAACTAACAAAAAAGAAAGAAAAAAAAATAACAAATCTGTTTTTCTTTCTGTTTTGTTTTTTATTTTTTTAAATAGAATATAAAAAATTTTCTGTTTCAAATTTCATAAAATTCTCACCATATCGGTTTTTTTTAGAAGACGGGACATAGTTGTTTCGAAATTCTGCAAGAATCTCTTAATGCCTCAAACGAGAGTGACTGAAAATTTGACATATCTGGATGAAAAACAAATGGCAATTGAGTTGAATTTGGGACGTGCAGCAAAAGGTGATATCCATGACACGGCCTATCTGCGAGGAAGCCATTACCAATCTGTACTGCACCGCCTTTCCTGCAAGCCTGGCCATCGCAGACCTGGGGTGTTCTTCAGGACCGAACACTTTGCTTGTGGCATCCGAGCTCATCAAAGTAGTCGATCAGATATGCAAAAGGATGGGCCGTCCGTCGCCGGAGTTTCAGCTGTTCTTGAACGACCTTCCATGCAACGACTTCAACACCATTTTCAGGTCCTTGCCAGGATTCCGAAAGGAGATGAGGAAGCAATTGGGACCCGGAATTGGGCCGTGTTTTTTCACGGGAGTTCCGGGTTCTTTCTATGACAGGCTCTTCCCCATCAAAAGCATGCATTTCGTCCACTCCTCTTACAGCCTCATGTGGCTGTCCCAGGTGAGTCGAGTCACCCTTGTTCAATTTTTTTTTCTATCGTGGATCTCGATATGCCGCGTTTGTTGCATAATTGCACTTTAGCCGTCTTTATAGGTACACTGGACATGCGGCAAATGCACGTACCAACAAAACGGTCCCAATCGAAAGACAGTTTCTAGCACTAACATGCAGTTTGCATCAGTTTTATTAACTGCTAGCAATTGCATTTGCATTTTGGGAATGTGATACGTGACTCGCGTTGCATCGTTCATTGATAATTAGGTTCCCGAAGGACTGGAGGAAAACAGAGGGAATATTTATATGGCCAGCGGCAGCCCACCGAGCGTTCTCAGGGCTTACTACAGCCAATTTCAAAGGGATTTTTCGTTGTTTCCGAAGTGCCGGTCGGAGGAAGTGGTGGGCGGAGGGCGGATGGTTTTGACATTTCTCGGGAGGAGGGTGGATGATCCTTCCAGCAAGGAGTGTTGCTCCATACGGGAGCTTTTGGCCAAGGCTCTCAATCAAATGGTCTTGCAGGTATTGTTTATGTTTGTGGCGAAAATTATTGTTTATGTTTCGCCCCATTGCCGCGGGCCCACGTAATTGTGTGATTGGAGAATATTTCCACACGAGATTCCATTTGATTTCCGGTATGTTTCAGATTCCACTTCCTTTTGCTCCACGTCAGACTCCAATTCCCATGACAAGCATTGGCCTGCGAGTACAAACCTTTGACCGGTCCGACCCCACCAATGGATGAAATTTGATTACAAGGGTAAAAAAAAAAGAAAAGTTTTAATTACCAACACGCTGAAAAGGGTGTCGTCATCAATACGGGTTGGATTCCTTTCTAAATGTTTTTAGTTGTGTTTACGATGCAGGGAACCATAGAAGAAGAGAAATTTGATTCCTTCAACATTCCTCGCTACACCCCATCTCCGCTGGAAGTCAAATCCGAAGTTGAAAAGGAAGGCTCTTTCACAATTGATAGCTCGGAAATTTCTCAAGTGAACTGGAATGCTTATGCTGATGAATTAAATGTGCCCGATGGATTCAAAGACGGTGGGTACAATGTTGCAAAATGCATTAGAGCTGTGGCTGAGCCCTTGCTTATTAGCCACTTCGGGGAGGCCATAATCGATGAGGTCTTCTGTAGGTACAAGGTAATTGTGGAAGAGCACAAGGCGAAGGAGAAGACCCAATTTGTGAATTTGACTGTCTTCGACTGAAAGGGTATAAGTAAGATTCCAAATTGTATGTTGGCTCTGGCTGTAATTGGCTTTATCTTAGGGTAGCTTACTGCCTGGCTGGTTGCTTTGAATCTTAAACAAACATCTCCATTTATCCACCCAGAGTGAAAAAATCGTTGAATGGCAATCTATGTATTTTGTTTCCTTAAATGTATGATCCATAATTTCGTACACGACTTCAAGGGGACGGACTACTTTTACCAGTACACTTTGTAAGATTTTAAGCATGTATAAGTTATCTCAAATTTCATACTTAACATTAACTGCATAATATCACGGTGTGATGTTGTGTTGTTTCACTTCTTGGCTGTGGCTTTCTTATATATCAGTTTTGGGTATAAGGGTTCTGACGTATAGTTTTGATTGTTGAATTGAGTGGTTTTGGTTAACTGATACAACTTCGAGAGCACTGTGTCACGTGGACACTAAGTCCAGCCCATCTAGCAAGTGAGGAAACGAAAATTGGGGGCCAAATTAAGCCTCTGCGGGCTGCCAACATTGCCTAGCCCCCTTGGCAGCCCAAATCCAGCAAGAGGAAGGTCCTAGAAGAGTGTGGAAGTACCCCATCTAGAGACTTCCAGCAATGTCCAGCAAAGACACTCACTAGAACCTTCTTGAAGGGACTCCTTAGATGCTTTCTCTAGAATGTTCATTGTACATATTCTAAATAGCCATTTGTAGCCACACATTTAGGAGGTGGAGCAGCTATAAATAGGCCACTCCTCTCACTTGTAAACACACCTTTGCATACTCAATACAAGTTCACTTGCAAATCTCTTGTGCTCTCCCTCTTCTTCTTGCAATCCCAAGTTCTTACTTGCCGCCCAACGCTTTCCGCTGATTCTCTCAAACTCTCAAAGGCTTACTTAGCTCATCTTCACACATAAGATCGACTAAGTGCCGCGCGGGTTAGCACGTCCAAAGCCTAACTCCGTGACAACTGGCTCTTGATTTTGGGGTATACAAATTTTTAAAAATTTTACAAGTTTTTATATGTTTATGAAATAGAAAAAAATTTTAATAAATTTTAATATTACAATCAAATAGTAAAAAATAATTTATTTGTATTAAATAAATTTTTTTAATAAATATTTAACTCTTTATATTAGAAATCTTTTTTGACTTCATAAGTAGTTTTTTTTAATTATTTTAAGAATGTGCAACAAAAATTTTGAATACATATGTTAAAAAAAATTTTGATTTTTTTTTTCAAATACACTTATTTTCGGTGATCATCTCTAAATTAATAAAATTAATTGTATTTTTAAAGTAATTTTAAAATTAAAAATTTTACTATTGGACTTATTGGGTTATAATGCCAATGAAATTTTACACTCTACACTGACATATTCACCTTATGTTTCTGATAAGTAAATAATTCATCATTCTACTATATGTTATTATGTAGTTTATATATAATATAAAAATATGACAAATTTATACAATAAAATTATATTAATTTTATTTCTCATGTTTATCTTTATCTTGTAACATGTCAGGCCGATGGATCAAGTTGGACCACCGTGCATGCATCGTTCATTGCGAACGTTTTCCATGTCTTTGGACGATCGACAAAGCAAGATTCTCCGCACGTTTACCATATGAAGTAATAGTTTAGTTAGAGATTCGATTTTTTTTTTATATATATATTAATCTGAGTTTTGAATTCCCCTGCTCCGCCTCTAATAAACGGAAAGCCATCCAATTTGCATGTGACTTGCTGCCAGAAATTCAATGTCAATCAAGTTGTTCGTCTTATTGTGAGTGCCTACGGTGACAAAGGCAAATCCTTATATCATGATAAACACTGTATTTGACTTCTCTCTCTCTGTCGAATATGTGAGTGAGAGAGAAGATGCTGGTGATCATATCCAAACATACGATATGTGAAGGTCACACTCGTGACTAATCATGAGACCGACGACCTTTCAAAGAAAAATACATACTTATAGTTTAATAATAATATGGTGATCAAGTATTTAATTACAAAATATTAGTTAACTAAAAAATTATAAAATTGCTCCATTTTCCTTGCATCTTTAGCTATGAAGCATGGATATGTATATTGATGCAATACCATATAGATATAAAAACACATAGACTCTTAAAATTATAATTAAGAGAATAAGAGGAGAATAAATTATATATATTTGAAATTGAGAGAAAATTAATCAAAAATATTTATATAGTTACGTTTACTTAATTTTAAAAATATACTAGTCTTTTTTTGTAGTAAATCTTCCCTATTTATAAGATTTAAAATCAATTTAATAGTTAAATTGTATTTTTTTTAATATTTTAATAAAATTAAAATTTAACATATATTTAATTTATTTAATTTCCTTAATTATGGACTAACATTTATTACAATTTATCCAATTTTTATTAACAATTCTTACATATATTTAAAATTCATATAGTATATATACTTATAATTAAAAAATAGTAAAAAACTAATTTCTGAAAAAACAAACTAATTTTAAATTTCTCTTTTTATTTGTTTAGAAAAGAAAAAGTTAATTTCAAATTTACCTTTTTATCTTAAAAAGAAATACCCATAATTTTTTTTTTTGTTTTCCCTTCTTGTTTTTTTTTTCTTTTAAAAGGAAAAATTACTCTTAAATGCATTTTTTGTTTTTTTTTTAAAATACTTATAATTTAAATCTCTTTTTATTTTTTTATTTAAATAAAACATAAATAAAAATACACTTTTAAATAAATATGATAAATTCACAAATTGACATTTCCTTAATTTTTAAGTTTTCTTAGTATAATCTTGGAATTTGTAATATTTAACATTAAGTGAATAATTAATTTGTAATTTTTTTATATTTTAGTAAAATTAAAGTTATCATTGCAAGGTTGGTGGATCCTCTTTATAAAAGTGGTTGAATAAAAAAAAGTAATGAAGTTGGATTGGCATAAGTAATTACTAACATTCCTATTGTATCAATTTTTTCCTAACTAAAGAAAAAAAAAAAACAAGAAAACCTAACTATGATTTAACTTTTTATGTTAGGCATATTCTCCCATTTCACGTAATTTCTTAATTCTTTTGAGCATGTGGGACAAAAATTATTTGTAATTAATTATTATTGTGATTTATTATTTACTTAATTATTTAATATACATGAGACATTGCAAGTGATGAAAATCTATTCTTAAAATATTTCCAATATAAGTATAGTAATGATAGGTATAAATTTTTATAGACTGTGTTAATATTTATACATTGTTTGCCACTTTAGCTTATTGGTAGTGAAAATATTACATAAAAAAGACATAAATACTTTTGCACAAGGAGTAAGGTAAGCAAATTAATCTTGTTCTCTCTCTCTCTATTTTTTTAAAAAAAAAAACAATCCAATTTATTGCAAAAAAAAAAAAGGTCTTTAATGAAAGCAACGTCTTTCATTAAAATACAAATCTCATTTGCTATATAAGTTTAGTGACAGGTTAAAAAAATAGTTTAATGGAGGGAATTTAACTTTTGAATAAGGTATAATTAACAAGACATGATAAAGACGTGCATAAGATGAGGAAGAAAATTGGGTTATTAGGTTATAGACAAGGGATGAAGTATTTACTTATTAGAAACATGAGGAGAATATGTAAGTGTTGAGTGCAAAATTTTATTGTCTTTATAACCCAATCAACATAACAACAAAATTATTATATATCTTTTATTCAAATAATTATATTAAATACTTTAACTTAAATTTTTTCAATTATCACATTATATTTAGCTCTAATATATTCTTATAAAGTTAACAAAAATATTATTTAACATAATAATGTTTTGTAAATTATATGCTGAAAAAATTTTAATTTTTTAAAATATTTATATATGTGTGTTTATTGTATCTAACATATATTTTATTATTATATCCACCTTTTAACCATAGTCTTAACTTTTTAAGAGTATATATGTTTTCATATTTGTGTATATATTTTATCTAATATTTTTTAAAATTATATCATTCAAGTCTAATTGTTTTGATGAGATTTTATATTAATTCAATTAAACATTAAGTTGATATTGTAAAAACTATGGTAATAATTATCATGGTGCATCACAACCAATTAATTTTACCACCAAGTATATGGATATGGATATTTTGTTATGTGTTGATGTTATGATTTATCTGTTCAACAAATAGATTTGTCCTTTAACACCTTGCACATGAGAGATATTTATTACTATGGTTTTGCATAGCTTTTTCTTTTTTCTCTCTTTTTTTTTAATATTCTTTTTTGTTCATTGTGAAAATTTAACATGATATCTCAAAAAGTGTAAATTGAATTATCCCTAAAAGTAACAAAGCCTCAATTATGGATGCATATCACTATAGAAGTATTCCATAGAAGGATTCTAATTAGATGTTTGGACGTTAGCTACATGGATTGCCTTAATAACAACTTGTATAATTTAGGAATATATATTGTTTTAGTATATAGAGATTAGGAATAGTAGATTTTCATGGATCATTAATTACTCATTTATTAGTAAACTAATAAATTTGATCTAGTTACTTTTATCCAAAAGTAATTGAGCATAGTTTAAATAAACCGTAATAACAATGTTAAAGATATGCAAATTACTTTTATCTAATTTTAAATATCTTAGTAGAGATAAAAAATTAAGGAGAGAGAAAATATAAAATTAGTTGTTATGTTTTGTATTTTTATCAATTATAGAAATACTATATTGTTATAATTTTATTTTGTTTCTAAAACTTTCATGACATTAGTATTAAATAATTATGAAATATTTTTATAATAATTTATAAATAAAACAATAAAAGTCAAAATAAAATTTGTGCATAGCTTGAGTAAATAATTAATTTTATATAATTATTATTTAAATCAATATAATTGACTTGAAATAAGAATAGTGAGACATTTTTAAAATAAATGGTAAGTCTAAGTAGAGAGTGGCCCACTAAAGCTGACATGAGTATATGATTAGTAGAAAGCTCTGTTTTGGTTTTGTCATTGTTTCCCTTTTATGATGTTTGAGCTTCATACTAATTATGGTTTAATTTTGCTCCATTTGAGCTTCATATCTTAGGGTTGATTGACACACATTATGTTTTGGCTCCCATGTAACCTAATACATGCTCAAGGGATATTTTTGGATCTATACAAAATTTTCATGGTTCTAAATTAATAAACAAAGATATGTTGTAATTGAAATGCATCTTTCATAAATAAGTTCTAAAAACTTATTTATACTTACTTTATTATAACTTAATAGTGGACTTCCATAGATATGTTTAAATTAATTTGTGATAATTAGACATTTAGGTACCAAATTGAAACATACCCAATTTACACATCCCTTTCAATTTTTTATGCAATTGGTTGTACATACTTTGATATAATGAAAGAGATTAGGGCGTGAGTGTGAATGATTAGACTAACCATTTGGTCAAATGCATGTGCACATGCACATGCGATATATAAAAATTGAAGCACATAAAAAAGAAATACCCATTATTAAACTATGTGCATTGAAAATTTTGAAAATTTTTTTAAATTGATTCTATTTTCTTTTATATATTAATTCCAAATAATTTTTATTGTACATGCACAAAGTGGAGAAATATTCCTAATATATATATATATATATATATAAGGTTAAATATGTAATTTCATAAATTAGTAGGAAATTAAAATAAAAATCCGACCTAGTCTCAATGTTTTTTTTTTTTTTGAACTCTTAAACAAACTTAATAGGTTTCATTAAAAGCCTTCAGTTGCTAAATCTTAATTAAGACCCTAAAAATTACTCTTAGAGTAGCAACTATTTTTAAACCCAAGTGCATTACCAGTCCTTGGGGAAACCTTCTCCGTTTTAGCCTATAGGTGGAGAGTGTAGTGTCCATCCTTAACCCGACACACTATATAAAAGTTTACAAGCCACAAATTATATAAAAGAAAAGTTCATGGCCCAAATGCATTAAAGAGCAACATATCACAACCATTACTAGAGCATATGAGATATGAGACATGGAAAGATGTCATTATCTCTAATGTTTTTCACAAATTTGGGACAATATGGACCTTATGGCTATGACTACAATAGAGATGATAGGGCCACTAGAGTTGTCAAGTTCTCTGTTTTACCAGAGAATGCTAAAATCGTTGGTTTTTATAGGTATGCTAACAACTATATTGATCACAATGGGTTTTATATAGAACAAGTATCGTTATAAACCCATCCTTAAACTTAATGTATACTTAGTGTTCATATTTTGAGATATTTATATGTATACTCAGTGTTATCAAAATTAATAAAAAGTTGATGATTTTAAGTAATTTTTTAAACAATAAATGTCTATCTAATGATATATGTTTAATTTTAAAATTTATTTTAATATACTCTCACCATTTATAATATTTGATATTAATTTAAAAGCAAGATTGTAATTTTTTAATACTTTAATAAAATTAAAATTTTAATATACATTCAATTTTTTTCATATTATAAAGTTAATTATACTTTTATATTATTATTATTATTATTTATTTTCTCTTAACCAAATTACTCAATTTCATATACTAATTTTTTCATTTTGAGTAATTTTTTTTCAATATTGATACATATAATTGATTATATTAATATTATTAATTAAAGTTTGAATTATGAATTTTGTCATGATTAGTATGTAATAACTTTTCTACTCTCTATTTTATTAATGTGATACAACGTTATGCATTAATAAGAATAAGATAAGTAGACACATAATATAATATAAAACCTTATTTACTAACTACACAATAAATTGAAATATTTAAATTCTTATAAATTAGACTATATATAATCCTAATCTAATACAAAAATTATAACAAATAAGACTTAATTATTTAAATTTTACTTAAACACTAATTTTTAATTTATGACAAATCTAGATTAAATTTTAACATCTTCTTTTAATTCTAATTTGATTATGTAGTCATTCACAACATTTATTTTAATTTGACATAACCTTCAAACTTTAATCAGTAATAGTATTAATAGGATTATTAGGAATTTTCTTGATAATTTTCCTTGATTAACCATGATCAATTTTTGCTTGGCCCTTTAATCTTTAAGAACCTTGCAGCACATGACCTTAAATAGTAAGATTTGGGATTTCATTCTCTATGATATTTTATAATACGTGATATTTGTAAAATACTATTATACAAATATTTTACCTCCTCGTTTTTCATCTCATATGGAAAAATTAAATTGAATTATTTTTACCTTTCAATTCAAGAAGTCCTTAATTCAGAACATTCTTTAGTTCTTAACTCTATAAGTTATTATATCTAAATTTTATAAGTTTTACTATTCAATACAACTTTTATATATTTTATTAATTTAATATCTTATAATTTTAAATTTCAATTTAACTCCTAAATTTTTCTTCATATCCACAATCTTCTTTCTTTTTTTAATTGCTCTATTATTATCTCTTGTAAATTATATCTCCACTTCTTTCTTTTTCTTCTTCTTTTTTCTTCCTTTTCCTTTCCCTCTTTCTTTTTTTTTTCATTTGGTCCCTCAATTGTTATTAATTTTAATTTGACCCCTAAAAGTTTAACATTTTTATATGACCCTCGACAGTTTTCTGACCCCCAAACGTTTATGTTTTCAAGATTCTGCCCTTGATTTTTTTTTTCTCTTCTCCTTACAATTGTTGTTAACTATGGCAACAACCAGCGATATACCGATGCATTAGTAAGAGAAGGAGGTAAATTGGTGGTTAAGGAGTGGAACAAAAAAGGTTTCGTGTATCGGTGGTGGCTAGACAGGGCTCGTTCGTTGATGGAAGACGGTGGCAAAACCTTTGAATTTTCTTTAGATCTACAAGACAGTTTTAGAGGGTGTGGAGGCCACATTCAGGTTTGTCAGCGTTAATGGTGTAGGAAATGACTTCCAACAAGGTAGGTAGCAACTTTCGGCTATGCATGTGGCAACGTATAATGGTTGGTGGGGGTGCTTCAGTGACAACGGACAATACTTCTAATCATAAAAATTGGTGGTCTAGTGACTTCTGTAACTCTGGCAACTTCTGTAGCGACTCTGGTAACTCTGTGGCAGCTCCAACAAAAGTTATACATTTTCTTTTGATTCGAATAAAAATACCTACTTTGATATAATTACTAGATCAATTATTGATTTTGAAAAGTTCTCTGGTAGTAGCTAGTGGCACCTAGTGGTAATTGGTGATTTTTATGATCTTATATGATTCCTGAGTATGACGTTGTCTCCCTAATCTTATCAGCTCTGTTGGTAACTCCCTGCTCGAATTGGTTTGGCTGTGATGCTTCGACAATGGTAGGCGGCAGTTCTAATGATGAAAACTAGCGGTCTAGTGACTTTTGTAACTCCAGCAACTTCGGTAACTCTATGGTGGCTCCGATGAGACTTATACACTTTCTTTCGATCCGGATAAAAATACCCGCTTTGATAATGTTGTTAAAATTCAATAGTCCTAATACCACTATTAGAAAATTATACAATAATTTTTTATTTTATTAATTTGATAAAATACCACATACTAATAATAGAAGTACATATAAATAATATAGATATAAAACCCTACTCACAAATCACACAATAAATTAAAATATTTAATTTTATATATATTAGATTATATCCAATTTTAAATTAATATGAAAATCAAACCAAATAAGATTCAATTGTGTAAATTTTATTTGAATACTAATTATTAATAAATTTGAATTAATTTTAATATAAATAAGTATGAATATATAAATATATATATTGTAAGTGCAGACTAGCAATGTCATTAGTCTAGGCCTTTGGGGCAGAGAAACTTCATCAAATAATGAAACTTTGGAGACTAGCAAAGTTAGCAACATTAAAGAGATTATAGTTGGTCATGATGTTCTCATTGATTCCCTTACTCTGGGCAAGAGAAGGAGGGGTAGAACAATTGTAAATTTTTGGTTGTTTAATGAAATAGACAAACTTTTATTTATGTATTATTTTTTTATTTTTATCCTAAATTATTATTTGCACTATTTTAAAAATGTTTATAAGTTTCTAATATGTGTACTAAATATAAAAAAATATATTTCAGCAAATTTTTATATTGCAATTAAATAGTAAAAAATAATTTATTGTCACTAATTTTTTTAGTAAATATTTTACCTAGACAAATAATTTTTCAATAAACAAATAGATTCTAAGAAAAAAAGGAAGAATATGTACAAATCAAGATTGATTCAATTGAAAAGTATAGTAGATCAATCTTCTTCTAATTAAAAAATATTATTAATTAGTAAATTTAACTCTTAAAGATAATATCTTATCAAGAGAAAGTTGATTTCAAAACTCTGTAAATTGTTATTTTCAGTTTCTCTTTCTCTTGAACTCTTTATTTATACTGTCCCATTTTGTTGTATAAAATCTCTTTATTTAAATTCAGCAATGTGTTAAATTGAATTTGTTTGTTATAAAAGTTTAAAATTGTCGATTTTATTTTGAAACCTTATTCACATTACTCTTGAGTTGCATTAGAGGGCAACAAGTACAAAAGATACAAAGTTAACGATATGGATTCATAGATATTCATGGTACACGGTCTTGTACATTTTTCAAACACAAACAAGATTTATTCAAATACATAATGATAAGCACACTTCCATTTTTATTCACTCCTTCCACATTACATCTATGTCCTTATTAATAATATATTAAACCAACATAGACTTATTGACTTGGACTCTTGTTCTATTTAATTTAGCACGCTTAACTTCACGTATCAGTTAATGATTTGGACCTTATATAAATCCCTATATTCTGAATATGGCGACCAACATCTGCAAAAAACCCAACGATTTCGGCATTCCCCATTAGAGGGCTAGAGAATTTTACGGTATCCGTAGTGACCCCATGCCGATTATCTTCTTCGTGGCCGTAAGGTCCATAAGTAATTCCCAAATTTGTGGTAAATGCTAGTGCTGTGACATAAATGCCTTTTGGATCTTGCCAATGCCCATATGCTCCAGAAATTGTTGTTATTTATTCCCCGGAAGCAAACTTCACCTGGACACATATATTTACACTCGATAAGTGATGGGTACGAAGCACACCATGGAATATCCGGAAGCAATATGAAGTCCCAAAAGTCCCTAACAAGCAATGTCTTTGTTGTTTCCATGGAATGACTTCAATTGAGAATTCAAGTAAGAGACGCTCAATTTCAAAATAATAAGCAACAAGCTCCTGGGCATGTATCGTATATCTAGTATCTACCATAATATGCATAAACAATATATTCACGCACAACAAAGGGCTCACTTTGGAAGGACCGCCGCCGGTGCCGCCAAACTTTACCGTTGCCTCTTGGCCATCGGCGTCTTGCACGGTGAAGGTAAGGGAAACAATGACAACACCATGACAAACTATAATCTCCTTAATGTTGCTACCTATTGGAGTCTCGATGGTCCCTCTGCGTGAAGAAGTTTCTCTGCCCCAAGGTCCGAGACTAATGAAACGGCCAGCCTGCGCCTGCAATATATAGGAGATACATATATTTATCTACCGACTCTTAAAATCTTAAAATCCGAACCCTCAATATAGGGGATTTAAGGATCGGGCTAGGATGATACCGGCTTCGTATAAAATCCAATACGCTGAATATAGTTGTCAGCATATCCATAAAAGCCAGCGACTTTAGTGATGGGAGAAGGGAGGCGCAGCGGAGCATAAATAACCCCAAAAAAATTCTCCCACTTATTTGAACCTGTGAGGAGATGATTGAATAAACAAAATTAGCAATGTAAATGAACCACGCAAGAGAACACACTAATTTTAAATAGAAAACCCCTTCAAATCAAAAGAGGGAAAAAACCACGGATACTCTGAATCAGAGATCAGCTCCACTATAATCAAGTGAGTACAATAGAAGTACACAACCTCAATTACATCAAACAAATTGAACAAAATTCAATTTGGATTAAACAAGAGACTTGTGAGTTAAGCAAGACAAACCAACTATGTTCTGTCAACTACAACTCAACAAGTAGATCTCAAGGCCGTAATCCAACCGTTCAAGATGAACCTCCAGATGTCCCCTACCAGCTGTCCAAATTTCAGATCAATCGGACCACAGATCAATAACCATCCACATGGTTTACCAATTCTGCCACAGATGAGAGAGCAGAGAGTTACCAGAATTGAAAGGCTTCGGTTCGAATGAAAAACCTGCCCTTTCAGTTCATAGAAACCAAATCCAACCGTTCACAAACAAGATCTATGTGTCCTCAAACTACTAACCAAAAATCAGCTCGATCGGACCACAAAAAATGTTTCAATTATACGATTGATGAAAACTGCCACAGATGAGAGAACAGAGAGTTACCAGAATCGAGAGGTTTTGATTCGAATGGAAAACCTGTCTTTTCAGTTCACAGAAACTAAATCCAACCGTCCACAATTAAGATCTATGTGTCCTCCAACTACTGACCAAAAATCAGCTAAATCGGACCACAAAAAATCTTTCAATTATACGGTTAATCAAAACTGCACACAGAAAATGGCCCAGAGCATAGACCTATGAAAACTGAAGAGAACTAGGACTTACAGTACTCGAAATCCAATCTCCACCATTCAGAAATAAGAACCAAACGTCCTATATCAACCAGCCAAGTTTGAAGCTGATCGGACACCGATATCTCTTCTAAACACAAGATCAAAGAACCTGCCTCCTTTTTTTTTTTCTCTTTCTTTTTTTTCTCTCGGGTTTTTTTTTTTCTCGGCCGTCAGCTCTCACCTCAGAGTGGTATCAGAGTCTGGTTGGTATATGTGGTTTGTTTGAATGATAGAGTTGAATATGAATAAATTGGTCTATTTGAATGATACGAATTATCATATATGGAGGAGTAAAATGAAGGATTTCCTATTTGTGAAGAAATTGCATTTGCCAGTATTTGCTACTACGAAACCTGAGTCTAAAACTGATGAAGAATGAGAGTTTGAGCACAAACAAGTTTGTGGTTTTATACAACAATTTGTTGATGATAATGTTTATAATCACATTTGCAATGAGACACATGCACGGACTTTGTAGAGCAAACTTGAGACTTTGTATGCTTCAAAGTCTGGTAATAACAAGTTGTTCTTGTTAAAGAAAATGATGCAATTGAGATATAATGAACGAAGTTCTGTTGCTGACCACTTAAATGAGTTTTAGGGTCTCATTGATCAGCTATCAGGCATGGGCATTAAGTTTGATGACGAAGTTCTCGGGTTATGGTTACTTGCTACCTTACCTGATTCTTGGGAGACTTTTCGAATGTCTCTCGCTAATTCTGCCTCCAGTGGTGTTTTATCAGTGGAACTTGTAAAGGGTGGTGTGTTAAATGAGGAGATGAGAAGGAAATCTCAAGGTTCATCATCATCCAAATCAGAGGTTTTAATTACTGAAAATATGGGGAGAAGTCAAGGAAAAGGAAATGGTAAAAATGGTAGAAGTAAGAGCCGAAGCAAGTCACGATCTAAGTACAAGAATGTCCAATGTCATTATTGTGGGAAGATAGGTCACATTCAGAAAAAGTGTTACAAGTGTAAGAGAGAACATAAAGATGGCAGTGATAGGCACGAGAAAAAGAATGTGAGTAATGATCGTATTGCTACTGCATCCACTTCTGGTTCTGGTGACCTCATTATTGTTTGTGATGAGGATGTGATTAATTTGGCATCTCATGAGACTAATTGGGTCATAAATAGTGGTGCTTCTCTTCATGTTACTTCAAGAATGGAGTTCTTCACAACATATACTCCTAGTGATTTTGAAGTTTTAAAGATGGGTAATAACGGCTTAACAAAGGTCATTGGCATTGGTGATGTTTGCTTAAAGACCAGCAATGGAGTATAGTTGACATTAAGGGATGTTAGACATGTCCCTGATATCCGTTTGAATTTGATTTCAACGGGAAAACTAGATGATGAAGGTTTTTGCAATACCTTCAGTGATGGTCAGTGAAAGCTTACCAGAGGCTCCTTAATTGTGGCACGAGGTAGGAAATGCTCCAGTTTATATTTCATGCAAGCTGTTATCTTCAAAGATGTTGTAAATGCAGCAGAGAATGATAATTCCATTGAATTATGGCATAAGCAGCTCAATCACATAAGTGAAAAGGGGATGGATTGTTTGGTAAGAAATAACCAACTTCCAAACATAAAGAGTGGAGTTTTAAATAAGTGTCCTCACTATTTTGCTGGGAAACAAAATAAAGTTACATTTAAAAGTCACTCACCTTCAAGGAAATCAGAGTTGCTTGAATTGGTGCATTCTGATATATGTGGGCCTTTGAAGGTACACTCACTAGGTGGTGCTCTTTATTTTGTGACTTTTATTGATAATCACTCAAGGAAGCTTTGGGTTTATGCGTTAAAGACTAAAGATCAAATCTTTGATGTATTTAAACAATTTTATGCTTTTGTTGAGAGACAGACTAGTAAGAAACTGAAATGTGTCCGCACTGATAATAGTGGTGAGTATAGTGGTCCATTTGATGAATACTACAGAAAGTATGAGATCAGACACCAGAGGACACCTCTCAAGACACCACAGTTAAATGGTTTAGCAGAAAGGATGAATAGAATGTTGATTGAGAGGGTCAAATTTCTTCTCTCAAATGCAAAATTATCTAGATCCTTTTGGGGTGAAGCTTTGAATACAATGACACATGTAATTAATTTGTCTCCTAGTACTCCACTACAAGGTGATGTTCCGGACAAAGTGTGGTTTGGTAAGGAAGTCTTTTATGACCATTTATAAGTCTTTAGCTGTAAGGCTTTTGTTCATATCCCTAAAGATGAAAGAGTGAAGTTAGATGTAAATACTTGACAATGTATCTTTCTTGGTTATGGTAAAGATGACTTCGGGTACCGTTTATATGATTTGGTTGAGAAAAAGCTTGTAAGGAGTAGAGATGTTGTGTTTGTTGAGGATCAAAACATTGAACACATTGAGAAGTCAACTCCTCAGGTTAATGATAATCCTACTAATATTGCTCCATTTTCTCAGACATCTCTGAATGATCCAGTTGATTTTCATGGTGATATTCAAGAACGTGATGAGAATGTTTAACAGGATCATAATATGGAGGGTCCAGGTGATATTAATGCTCAATAGAAGATCATCCGCACATACCTTCACCTTCGTTTTAACCACGGAGGTCCAATAGAATTCCAGTGCCTTCTACTCGGTACTCTCCTGATGAGTTTGTGATGTTAACTGACAAGGGAGAACCTGAGTGTTATACAGAAGTAGTTGAAGGTGAGCACGGGTAACACTAGATCGATGCCATGATAAATGAGATGAAATCTTTATATGATAACTCTACTTATGAGTTAGTAAAGTTACCTAAAGGTAAGAGGGTTTTGAAGAATCGGTGGATTTACAAAATAAAGGAAGAAGAAAATACTTCATGTCCACGATATAAAGCCAGATTGGTTGTCAAAGGATTCAGTCAGAAATAAGGCATCGACTTTGAAGAGATCTTCTCACCGGTGGTGAAAATGTCTTCCATTCGAGTTGTGTTAAGTTTGGCTGCTAGCCATGACTTAGAGATTGAGCAGATGGATGTGAAAACGACTTTTCTCCATGGTGACTTGGAAGAAGAAATTTATATGGAACAACCAAAGGAATTTGAGGTGGAAGGAAAAGAGGATTATGTGTGCAGGTTGAAGAAAAGCTTGTATGACTTGAAACAAGTTCCAAGACAATGGTATAAGAAGTTTGAGTCTGTTATGGGGGAGCAAGGCTATAAAAAGACTATTTCTGATCATTGTGTTTTTGTTCAGAGATTTACTGATGATGATTTTATCATTTTATTACTTTATGTTGATAATATGCTTATTGTTAGTCGTAATTCTGTTAGAATTAACAAGTTGAAACAAGAGTTGAGCAAGTCCTTTGCCATAAAGGACTTAGGACAAGCAAAGAAGATCCTCGGCATGTCAATCACTCGGGATAGGAAAAAGAACAGGTTGTACCTGTCCTAGAAGTAGTACATTGAAAAGGTACTTCAAAGGTTTAACATGGATAAGGCTAAAGTGGTAGGTACTCCTTTTGCTACACACTTTAATTGCTACCACTTTAAATTATCCATTAACCAATGTCCTTCTACAGAGAAAGAGAAGGAAGAGATGCAAAGAGTTCCATTTGCATCAGCCATGGGTAGTTTGATGTATGCAATAGTGTGCACGAGACCTGATATAGCTCATGTAGTTGGCACAATTAGTCGGTTCCTTTCAAATCCTGGTAAAAAGCATTAAGATGCAGTAAAGTGGATAATGAGATATTTACGAGGTTCCACTGATTTGAAACTTTGTTTTGGGAGTGATAAGTCTATCTTTATTGGATTTACAGATTCATATATGACAGATAACATTGACTCCAGAAAGTCTACTTCAGGTTATGTGATAACTCTTGCAGGGGGAGCAATGAGTTGGCAATTTCAATTGTAGAAGTGTGTTGCATTATCCACTACAGAGGCAGAGTTTATTGCAATAATTGAAGTATCTAAAGAGTTGCTTTGAATGAAAAGGTTTATGAAGGAACTTGGTTTTCAACAATCAAATTATGTATTGTATTGTGATAATCAGAGTATCATCCATCTTAGTAAGAATCCAACTTTTCATGATAAGTCAAAACATATTGATATGCGGTATCATTGGATACGAGATGTTTTTGATTCTAAACAGTTAGCACTTGAAAAGATTTATACAGATAATAATGTTGTTGATATGATGACAAAGGCATTATCAAGATGAAAATTTGAGTTGTATTGTACATTAGCTGAGATGACCAATATTTCCACATAGTCGAGAGGGGGAGAATTGTTGGGTTTATTGGTCTCTTCCTATGTGGATTAATAACCCAAATATTTTGGGACCATAACCTAAAAAATATTAAAGGGGTATAAATATCTTTTGGCTAAAAAAAATAGTAAACCCAATAGGTGAGACAGCCGTCGCCCGAGAGAAAAAATAAAAGAGGTGAGAGTCGTTGGCCGAGAATAAAAAAAAAGGAGGCAGGCTCCTTGATCTTGCGTTTGGAAGAGATATCGGTGTCTGATCAGCTTCAAACTTGGCTGGTTGATAGAGGGTGTTTGGTTCCTATTTCTGATCGGTGGAGATTGGATTTCAAGCACTGTAAGTCCTACTTCTCTTCAGTTTTCGTAGGTCTATACTCTGGGCAATTTTCTGTGTGCAGTTTTGATCAACCGTGTAATTGAAAGATTATTTGTGGTCCGATCTAGTTGAGTTTTGGTCAGTAGTTGGAGTACACATAGATCTTGATTGTGAACGGTTGGATTTGGTTTTTGTGAACTGCAAGGGCAGGTTTTCCATTTGAAACCAAACCTCTCAATTCTGGTAACTCTCTATTCTCTCATCTGTGGTAGTTTTGATCAATCGTATAATTGAAACACTGTTTGTAGTCCGATCGAGCTGATTTTTGGTCAGTAGTTGAAGGACACATAGATCTTTTTGTGAACGGTTGGATTGGGTTTCTGTGAACTGCAAGGGCAGGTTTTCCATTCGAACCGAAGCCTCTCAATTTTGGTAACTCTTTGCTCTCTCATCTGTGGCAGAATTGGTAAACCGTGTGGATGATTATTGATCCATGGTCCGATTGAGCTGAAATTTGGACAGCTGGTACTGGACATCTGGAGGTTCATCTTGAACGGTTGGATTACTGCCTTGAGGTCTACTTGTTGAGTTGTAGTTGACAGAACGTGATTGGTTTGTCTTGCTTAACTCACAAGTCTCTCGTTTAATCCAAATTGAATTTTGTTCAATTTGTTTGATGTAATAGAGGTTGTGTACCTCTATTATACTCACTTGATTATAGTGGAGCTGACCTCTAATTCAGAATGTCCGTGATTTTTTCCCTTTTTTGATTTGAAGGGGTTTTTCACGTAAAATTAGTGTGTTCTCTTATGTGGTTCATTTGCATTGCCAATTTTTGTTATTCAATCATCTCCTCACAAGTTCAAACAAGTGGGAGAAGTTTTTTTTTTTGGGGCTATTTATACTCCGCTGTGCTTCCTTTCTCCCATCATTTAGCATTCTCCTGGAGGAGAGGACTTGACATAGTCATAACCAAAAGGTCCAAATTTTCTCAAATTTGTGAAAAATGTTAAAGATGTGACATAAACAGCACCCTTCGATGTCCCATATGCTCCAGCAATTGATGTTAAATACTCATTGGCAGCGAACACTAGCTGCAAGCATATATACATATATTGTTTATCATATTTATAGGAAAAATACATTTTTATCAAAAGAAATTTAAATTATGAGTATTTTTTTAAATAAAAAATAAATTTAAAAGTAATTCTTTTAAAAAACAAAAGGAACAAAAAACTTTAATTATGGATGATTTTTTCTTTTAAAGAAAAAAAAAGTAAATCTAATAATATTTTTTTCATCCTTAAGAAGACAAAAAGAGAAATTTTTTATTATTTTTTCTCTTATTTTCTTTAATTATGAATATTTGCATTATAAAAATATATATAAAAAAATATTAATATAAATTAAGTAAATTATAATATATATTAATTATAATTAAGTAAATTAAATAAATTATATATATATTTTTTCTCTTAATATATTAAAAAATTTACAAATTAATATTAAATACTATATATCTTAAAAATTAATTAAAAAATTAAATTTTGAATTAAATATTTAAATATTACTAAAATAAGATATTATCGTATAAATATTTCACCATTTATCACAATATATACTTAATATACCTTGAGACTAGGGCATGAAGCACAATAGAATACCATTAGTAGACTATAAATCCAACTTTGAGTGGGTTTTATAAGAAAAAGGATAAGTAGGTTCATTCGTGAGACTCTCACAGCATGAAGTTCGAAAAAGTAGTAAATTTTGTGCAAAAATTGAGTTAAAAGCACATTAACATTATGCCTAGTCTGAGAATTGTATATAATACTGCCTTCATCACCTGACGAGTATCAGCACCGCCGGCACCGCCATATTTAAGGGCTGCGGTTGCCCCACTTGCGTCTTGGACAGTGAAGATAAGTGAATTAACAACAGACCCGGTGGCAATTGTAATGGCCTTAATGTCCCCATCTATTGGAATCTGAAAGCTCCAATTGTCCGCATCAAGATCTCTGCCCCATGGCCCTATCTTGATGACAGGTTCCGCATTAGCCTACACATGCAGTATAAAATTATGCATAGGTGCACTTGCACCAAATTAGATATCTTGTTTGAATCTCTCTCTCCCTCTCTTTCTCACTCTCAAGAAAGACTTTATGAGTTTAAGAAAACATCGTACCATCGCCATAGGTATTGTATATCTGCCCTCTGTGAGTGTGCGCGAGGTGAGATGTTGTTGAAGGAGGGGTCGAATTTATAGGCGACAATGGGTGGCGTAGAGGCTTACTGTTGATAGCCTTGAAACATATGCAGAGACAAATATTTTTCTCTTTTATGACTCTCTGTTTTTTCGGTAGATTACAAAAATCCTAATTTTAAGAGAGTTTAATTGTGTGTTGGTGTTTTTTGTTATCTCTTTTTCCACACTTCGGTTGTGCATTATAGTTATGCCATTTTTTTTATCCCTTTTATAAGATTTGCCTCTTCTAAAAAATTGTTCTAAACTTATTACTGAGTGGCTTTGCATCAAACATTATAAAACAAAGGGAAAAATATTCTATAACAGACTAATTTAACCATCTTTTGTTTCAAAGTTCCAGTACCAAACTCAAATATTTCATCGTCATTGGACTTATGATCTTCCTCCATAGTCCCATTCATTTCTTCTGCTCAACTGCCTGAGCAGCAACTATCCCATATCAGGCAAATGAAGTCACTTGAATGCACGTGCAGCTTCTGATAAACCTCAATAGCAAGAAGAACTTAAAGGCCCTTATCGATGTCTACTTATTAATAATCCTGGAAAGCATGGCAAGTGTTTTGATCCAAAAGATTTAAATTTCATTTAACATTCCTCATTATATGCCCAATGTCTACAATGAATATGGCAAAAGCTTAATGGAAATTGTGGCATTGGGTACCCTTCAGAATGTAGTAAGAGCCGTGAAACCTTGGTGCTTTTTGTTGGATCAATTTTATTTCTTTGCAGGATCTAAGTTTTGATGGTTCTAATGGTTCTTCGTTGAAGGCAACATTTTCGATTGTTGCATCAATAAAGCCTTACTGTAATGTCCTCTATTCTATGGTCTTTGTTGCCATTTTGTTTCTGGCCGTCTTTATCAATTTTTGAGCATGGGATCTTGAGTCAGAGCCTTATAAACCAAAATTTCCTTCCATTTTTTCTCATTTCTGCAGTGACCCATGTCTTAGTTATAATTTTCAGATGAGTTTTAATAGGCCCCACTCCTTTACTAGAGGAAGACTTGATTTCTGATGGCGAAGATGACCTGGTCAATGGTGACTGTCCCGACGTTCTGTTGTCTGCAGTTGAGAAAAGGGAACTTTGAGACCCCTAGCGTGAAACTTTGATCGTGAAGCTCTTAGGGAAGTGTGTGATCAACACATTTCTGTTCAGAAGGCTTTTTAAGATGTGATGCTCGAAGGGTAATCTTACTTTGATTGACCTTGGTAATAATTTTTATCTTGTTAAGCCTGAGCACAAGGATGATTATGACATTGTTTTGCATGGAAGCCCGTAGATTGTGTCTCGTCATTATCTCGCGATTAGGAAATGGAGCCCATTACATAATTCGGATACTACTGGCATTTATAAGGTTGCTGTGTGGGCTCGAATCCTTAATCATCCCATTGAGTTTTATCATCCGAGGCTATTATGGCAGATTGATAATCGTTTGGGCTGGACGAGGGGTGAAATACGGATTTTGTGGAAATCTGATTGGGTGCATTTGAACTTTACGAAGAAAGATCCTCAGTTCTACCACGTCCAAGTTTCAGTGTCAAGGGTTGGCCCTTGGTTTTTTATTGCCATATATGCAACCCTTGATAATTTAGAGCAAAGGGAGTTGTTTGAAAGCTTGCGCCAACTACATGCTGCAATAAGTAATCTGTGGCTTCTGGCAAGTGATTTTAATGTTATTGCTTCACTGGATGAGAAAATGGGCAGTGCCCATCTACGTCTAGGCAGATGGGTGCCCTTTGCCAGTTTGAATGAGCTGGCACTAGTGGACTTGGGATTTGGTGGGCCAAAGTTCACCTGGACTCGAGGCCTTACAATACACACGCAAATCTCCGGTAGATTGGACCGCGCTCTAGCTAATGTCCCTTGGCAGCAAAGGTGGCCGGATGTGTTGGTTTCTCATCTTCCCCAGCTCTATTCTGACCCCTATCCATTACTTATTCAACTATCTAACCAAACTGAGCCTTTTCTTGTGTAGCGTCAGTTTACATTTCAAAGGGCTTGGATGATGCATCAAAACTTTCAACAAATGGTTTACGTCAAGTGGCAGCAGTTGAAGTTGGGGTGATATCATAGGGATTCTTGCTAGAAGTTTATCTTAAGTGGCTTTGCGATTTCTCACCAAGGGAATCCAGTAATTCCGCCCTTTAGCTAACCTTGTTTCGGAATGCAGGCATCTCCTTACATGTGCTTGGGAGGTCAGGATCAGGCATGTTTATGGATAATCTAATCGAACTGCTGATTGGCGTGCTAGTTTTAAGACTCACAGTTTAAGTTAGTCTTTCAATTTGTTAGTTTGTGTGGTTCATTAGGCTTTAGTTGGTCGAATTGGCTTGAAGAGTCCATTAACTTATATAGTACTTTGAATATTCATTTAAATAATTTAAAAAATTAAAAAATAATAATAATAAATTCTAAAACTCTTAAAAATTCTGAATAACATCCACAAAAAGTATCTCAAAAAATGAAAACATTAAGCACCATAGCCGCACAATAGTGGTGTACCACACCACTATTAGATCAAGGAGACCTCCCTCATCACCCCTGGGATCAAGGAGTTGTCCATCACTTGGTTTATTAAAATGAATCTCCTTGGCTTAATCTCTTTCATTCCTTTAAATTGTTTTCTTTTAGTTATCAACATTTAATCATTTGTTCGGTGTTTGTGTGAGGAATATTTTGCATCCTTGTCATTGTCTTCTTGCACTATTGGTCCTTTTAAATATACCTTTCTTTAGACTTTTTTGGGAGATCCTCAAATGCTTGCCCCAATTGGAGAAGCTGTTGCGCACTAAGCCCTTCAACATTAGCACTCCACCAACCCTTCGTTTCTTCATCACTCATTTTTCGTTGAAGTTATTTTTCCTTTTCCTTAAGCCTGTCTCACTCGTGGATCAACTCATTGTATTGTGTGTATGTTCAACTCGTCAATCTTCGCTCGTCGATGTGCCTGAATTATGGGTTATGTGTTTTGATCATTGGGATTTGGTTCATGGCCAAGAAAGCAACTGCATCAACAGAAGGATGGGCAACTGACAAGGATTTTCATTGTGCCTTAATTATGGATTGTGTGTCTGTTTTCATTGACAAAGATATTTGCTTTCCTAAACTGTTGTGCATATCCTAGTTTAATTGAAAAGCACAAACACGGCTATATTGTCGGCCATGCTGTGTCCTATGTAGCTCGAACATTTCTAAAAGGATGTGTATTTAAATCAAACGCACGTGTCAGAGACAACACTCGTCTGATATTCTTCTGATAGATATCGGACCCGTGTATTAGATATTTTTAATACTCATGGTGGATATCAATATATTAAATATATCTTAAAGACATACAAAATTAATTTTAAAATTATTAAAAATAATACACATAATAATTTTTTTCATAAATATAATGATTAGTGTGATAATAAAAGATAAATATTTTTTATTATATTAATTATATTAACTATTTTACGTGATAATTTTTTAAATATTTAAATGTAATATATATTTTTTAAAATTATTAACAAAATACTTACTACAAAGTAAACTAATATAATAATTATTATAGATTTTTAATTTAAAAAATATTAATATTATTAAAACATATTTAAATTACACACACACACACTTATATATCATATATCTGATATATATTTTATAATCACATAATGCTTTGTTTGCATCCTAATACTTTCAAGGTTGACGTGTCACAATATCCGTGTCGTTGTTTATTTGTCATCGTAGACATATCCGTGTCATCATGTCTGTGTATGTGCTTTCTAGGCTGTGCCGGAGACTCATCCGACCGAGATAAGTGTTGGACATGTGCCAGAACTGTTAATTCGTGTCTACCAAAAAAATAAAAAAAAATTAAAAAAATCATACGTGTGTCTAGCACGATAATTCATGAGTTGGACATTTGATCTATAGTCTACTTGATTTTGATCGTCTTACATGTAAGGTCCAACAAATCCTAAAAATACACCCTTTTTCATACTAGAACAATTATGCATATAAATGTAATAACTTGAACTTATCTAGTAGATTTATCATTCCTGAATTTGATACCAGATGAAAAATAAAAATCATTTAACTTTCTTTGAAAAGCAACAAATGCAAATAAATTTTATTATAAAATTAATAGTAAATAAGCTCTAAAAAAATTGAAATAGTTCTTATTTATAGTAAACAATTTCCGAATAAGCAAATGGCAGGGCTTTGTACTTTCTATAAATGCTAAGATGCATTGAAGATTTTTATCAATAGTGGGAAACAATTAAAGATTAGGTAAAAATGATTTTCATACAATAATTCCTTATTAAATACTACCCTAATTCGTTATGTTTTTTTGTAATATTCATCACTTTTATTAGATCACACAATTTTATCTTTTTTACCTAATAGCCTCTCAACATTTTTTATGTATAACTTAAAGATATCTACTAATTGAGAGTTTTAATGAAACAAATAGACATAATCATAATGTAAAAAATTATCTATAAAGATAATATATATATATATATATATTTTTTTTTCATTAAGGATAGGATAGTCAAATGATTAACAAATATTTGTATGTATGGTTTCCAGAAGATAGTAGCTTCTTGTGGCTTTTTTTTTATTATGTTTGGTTTCACTTGCCTTTAACATAGTCTACACACATTATGATATCAAAGAAATGTAGATTCAAAAGAAATTCATTATTTACTAATTTCATTATTTTTTTTTCTAAATATATGACCCAATTATTTATGTGACAACTAAGTGAAATTTTTATTTGGCATGCTATACTTACATTCAAAATTATGAAGCACATAAAGGAAAAATTATGCAACAACATTATTAAGTTTTAGTTTATATAATTCATCAATAAGAATATTTGTTCCACTAAGGTCATTGTTCTTATATAAACTAAAATTATGAGATCTAAACTTAACATTATAACTTTTTAAAGGGATAAAATTTTGTAATGGGAGAAAAAAATAAATGAATAATTTTTAGAAATACATACCATGCGTGAGCATCAAAACGGCCCAAATACTTTCCGCTAGGCCAAATGATAGGTTAGTTATATTATAGTATATATAATATATAATGGCAAAGTTATGGGTCTCCCTTAACCGCTTCTCATCTTCTATATATTTCATATTTATAGATTGGAAGATGCTTTGAATATGCAAGAAATGTTAGATTAAAAGAGATTAAAACTGAGAAAAGCATGAGTTACTTTAGGGAGAGAATAATACAGAATTAAGGGTCCATTTGCTTGGTGTCAAATATTTTGCTGATTTTTCAGCGTTTGGTATAATTCAAAATCGTGGTCAAAAGAAAATTCTTTTTAAGTCAACGAAAATACTCTTATTTTCCGTAAAACAGGGAAAGGGGAAACAACTACAAAGCCTCTTCCAAGCTCCTCCCTTGCTATCGCCAATGCCACCACTGCCAGCACCACCACCAAGCTCCTTCACCACCACTACTACCTCAAGCCCTCTTCCTCCTCCGCCATCAACTTCCTGTGCAGCTAAGGCGGCATGATTGTCCCTCGGTACGATAAATTGGCTAAAATGGGTACAGGTAGAGATGAGGCCTTCCTTGCTTGGTTATGATTGTGGTTTTGTTTATACTGCGGCTCTAGGACAGTTGGAACCAAGGACTCTGCATTTTTTTAAGGTTTTGATGTGCAAGTTAGATTGGATGAGGAAGCTTTGAAATTGGGTCCGTGGAATTCGCCTTTTTTTCTAAATTTTCCTTACAAAGGCCTGCTGGGGGAGTTGAGATGTTGAACAAAAGTGGGGTTATTATCTGCTTCTTCTGTGTTTAGCTCTTTCTTTGTTTATCAATTATGATGCATTGGTAATTAGGTAGTGTATGCTTTGTCGGATTGTTGGACAACGGACACAACTCCCAGATTAATGGTCCTAGAAGTTGTATGTAGGATGGCTTCTGAGTGCAGATCTGAATTATGGGGCGAGTGTGATGTTGTGTTGTTTCACTTCTTGGTCGTGGTTTTCCCACATATCTGTTTTGGGTATAAGGGTTCTGACGTATAGTTTTGTTTGTTGAATGGAGTGCTTTTGGTAGCCATTGGGCTTATTGGATTACAGTGCTACTAAAATTTTGCACTCAATATTGACATAGTCACCTCATGTTTCTAGTAAGTAAATATTTCATCCCTCTTCTATATCTTATTATAAGAATATGACAAATTTATACTGTAAAAGTATTTTAATTTTATTTCTCATGTTTATCTTGTACAACCAAGGATCAAGTTGGACCCCAAGCTATCAACTCTTAAATTCATTTTTTTTAAATATTCATAATTTAAATTTCTTTTTAATTTTTTTATTTAAATAAAATATAAATAAAAATACATTTTTTAATAAATATGATAAATTTACTCGTTGACATTTTCTTAATTTTTGAATTTTCTTAGTATACTCTTGTAATTTGTAATATTTAATATTATGTTAATAATTAATTTTTAATTATTTTAATATTTTAATAAAATTAGAGTTATCATTGTAAGGCTAATGGATCCTCATTATATAAGAGGTTGAATAAAAAAAGCAACAAATGACTCTAAGTTGGATTGGTAAGAGTAATTACTAACATTCCTATGATATCAATTTTTTCCTAATTGAAGGGGAAGAAAAAAAAAAACCTAACTATGTATTTAATCCTTTATATTAGGCATATGCTCCCATGTCATGCAATTTTTTAATTCTTCTTAGCATTTGTGACAAAAATTATTTGTAATTAATTATTATTGTAATTTATGATTTACTTAATTATTTAATATACATGAGACATTGCAAATGATGAAAATCTATTATTAAAATATTTCCAATACAAGTACAATAATAATGAGTATAAATTTTTATAAATTGTGTTAATATTTATGCATTGTTTGCAATTTTATCTTACTAGTAGTGAAAATATTACATCAAAAAGACAAAAATACTTTTGCACAGGAAGTAAGGTAAATACTCTTACCTTGAATGTTTTAAACACATCAACAGGAGCTCGAAACAAGTACTAGTAAGCAAACTAATCTTATTATTTGATTATAGTTATTGTTTGGTCTATCATTTTTAATGTATTAAAACTATACTTTCCTATTCTCTTTATATATATATATCAAAATAAAACCAATCCAAGTTAAAGCAAAAAAAGGTCTTTAATGAAAACAAAGTCCTTCAATAAAATGCAAATCTCATTTGCTACATATGTCCAGTGATAAGTTAAAGAAATCGTTTCTTGGAGGAAATTTGACTTTTGGATAAGGTATAGTTAACAAGACATGATAAACATGTGCATACAATGAGGAAGAAAATTGGGTTATTGGGTTGTAGACAATGGCTGAAGTATTTACTTATCAGAAACATAAAGAGAATATGTTAGTGTTGAGTGCAAAATTTTATTGTCTTTGTAACCCAGTTAACACAATAGCAAAATTTTTTATCAATAAATATTTTTTATTCAAGTAATTATATTAGATACTTTAGCTTATATTTTTTTCAATTATCACATTGCATTTAGCTCTAATATACTCTTATAGTGTTCTTAACAAAAATACTATTTACAATATAAAATAACATAATAATATTTTGTAAATTATATGTTGAAAAAATTTTAATTTTTTAAAATATTTATATAGTGTGTGTATTGTAGTTGACATATATTTTATTGTTGTATCCACCTTTTAACTATAACCTTAACTTTTTAAGAGTATATATGTTTTTATATATGTATATATATTTTATCTAATATTTTTCAAAATTATATCATTTAAGTCTAATTATTATAAGAGATTTTATATTAATTCAATCAAAAATTAAGTTGATATTGTGAAAATAATGGTGATAATTATCATGATACATCACAACCACTAAGTAGATGGATATGAATTCTTCATAAACTATAGATCCATGTTTTCAAGAGATTTCAACGTGTAAAAGAAATTTATTTTGTTGATTCTTGTATTCCATTAACTCAAGAATCAACAATTGAACATAGGTTCAATCTATAGTGTTTTATAACCTTTCTAAATGTGCTTGTGAATGAAAAGTAGCAATTATTTATGAGATTGAACTCTTAAAGATTATTGTCAATATTAATTCTACAAAAAAACATGTTCTTAAATCTTAGCCTAAACCTATAGATCTTAGGATCATATCAATTATTTGCCTTAAGTGCCAAATATTATTGATTTTATTGAAACAAAGAAATTAAATCTTATTGTGATGTACCTATTGACAAAGTTAATTAATCAAATGAAGATTCATGCGCAAAGGAGCGAGCATGTAAAATTGAGGACTTTGGTGTACTTGTAATATTTAATATGGAAGACATTAATTTCTCATCATCAATTTAGAAGTAAGTTTTTTTTTTTTTAATGGAGGAGTCTAATATAAAATGCTTTATAGAGATTATTTCCTACTATTCTACAATTAATGCTATAATATCAATTATTTTAATTTTATAATTTATTTACTTGTTTAAGGTATTTTAACTTAATTAAGTATTTTAGTAGAGTAACTTTGGGTTCAAATTTTAGAATTTTAATATTAATTTTTATTTGTTTCCTTATTAGTCAGTATTTTCTATGATTAAAAATTATCTCTTTTTTTTTTTCATGTTTGTTCCACATCACTTCATATGCAGTTATGCCAAGCTTTTTTCTTTTTTTCTTGCATCTCTTTTATAAAATTAGTCTCTTCCAAAAATTTATCTAAATCTACCATTAAACTGAATTTCATCAAATATAAGAAAATAAATAGAAAAGTAATAGAAAATAAGATGAATGTATTATAAATGATAAATAGTCTTTTTTTGTCCCCAAAGAATTCCGTGCTACCAAAAAGATTAAAAAAAAAATGAAAGGAATGATCTAAATATCATACATAAATATATTAAAAGCATGTTCTTTGTACCTATCTTTATTTGACCACCAGCCTCCCTCATTTGAAAGAATCAATTAGAAAAGAAAGGTGGAAAGAAAATGCATACATTCAAGAAACACAAGCTTTTACAACTTCTCATCATTCTCCTCCCCTCTACTTGTCTATCACAGACTAATTTTACAAGCTTTTGTGCCGAAGTTACAATACCAAACTCAACAGTTTCATCCTATTTGGATGCATGATCCTCCTACAAAGACCAATTCATTTCTTCTCTTCAATTGCTTGAGCAGCAACTATCCTATATCAGGCAATTGAAGTCACTTGAATGCATGGGCAACTTTTGATAAACATTAAGAGCAGGAAGAACTTAAAGGCTATTATCGATGTCTACATGTTAACATTCTTGGATAGCCTGGCAGGCGTTTTGATCCAAAAGATTTAAATTTCATTTGAAATTCATGATCATATGCCAAATATCTACAATGAATATGCCAAAAGCCTAATGGAAATTTTGGCATTAGGTTACCCTCCAGAGTGTAGTGAGTGCCCTGAAACCGTGGTACTTTTTGTTTGATCAATTTTATCTCTCTACAAGATCTATGTTTCGGTGGTTCTAAGGGTTCCTTGCGGCAGACAAGATCATTTTCTATTAATGCATCAGTAAAGTATTCCTATAGTGTCCTCTTTTCTCTGGTCTTTGCGGCCATTTTGGCTCTGGCCCCGTTTATCAATTTTTGAGCATGGAAACTTTAGTCAAATCCATACAAGTTTGTAGCGCCGAGATCTACATCTGACCTATAAATATGTGCCTTGTCCCATTTTCCAAAGTGTACAGTCATCCATGTGGACCAAGTGGAGCAACGCAAAGCACATTTGTTGGTTTGGTTACACAATCAAAGTCCCAAAAGGAACTTAAATAATGAATACTGAAAACGCACTCCCATTGTCTACTAAGAAGTCTCATCTCCTGGCCTATAGTGATAAAAAAGTGAAGGTTGTGGGTGGTAGCCTGGGTCCGCCGGAAGAGGTCCTTAAAAACTATTATGAAGCTCTTACGAAAGTGTATGGGATACACATTTCTGTTCAAAAGGCTGCCTCAAATATAGTGCTTGAAGGGTAATCTTACTTTGATTAGCCTTGGTAATGATTTTTATTTGGTTAAGCTTGAGCACAAGGATGATTATTACCTTGTCTTGCATGAAGGCCCCTAAATTGTGTCTGGTCATTATCTCACAGTTAGGCAATGGAGCCCACTGTATAATCTGGATACTTCTGGTATTTATAAGGTTGCAGTCTGGGTTCAAATCCTTTGTCTTCCTCTTATGTTCTATCATTCGGGGCTGTTATGGTGGATCGATAATTGTTTGGTCCAGACAATCAAGGTGGATGCCACAACTGAGGAGGTAGCTCAAGCTAATTTTGTGCGTGTATGTGTGGAAGTTAACCTTTCCTAGCCACTGAGATCACGTTGCTTTGTGGGTGGCCGCCAGTACTAGATTGCCTATGAAGGCATACACCTCATCAGTTTTCACTGCGGTTGTTATAGGCATTCCATTAAGAATTGTAGCGTGGGGAATCTGGATATGAAGAATCAACGACCGGATGCTCGGACAGAGCTTTGCTCGTAGACAGAGATGGTCTATGGTGACCGTATGATCGTACAAAAAGCTATCAAATGTAGTGGGAATTTTGGAAAAAGATAGTTGCACGTAGCGCTAGGGGTCAATAGGGAAAAAATTGCCAGCATGCAAGGGAAAGGATAAGGCTCTCACTTTGAGCTGTTAGGGCACCAAAATGAAGAGATGGATCAGGGTGTAACTGCCTCTACTGCCACTGGCTTTATGTTAAGCGTTAATTGAGGGACACTTAGTGCCTCTTGGTTGTGGAATAAGGAAAATAACAAAATGGAGGGGACACACGACAAGGCAAGCTCGTCCAAAGAATATAAGCGGTCATCCTAGGATAACAGGCAATGGAATGTGATGTTAGAGAAGCCTTTATGTCTTCAAAAATGGACCATCAATTAAGGGGGTTTAAAACATGGAGTGGGTTTAAATATTGGTGTGAACTTGGTTAGAGCTCTACTTGAGAATCAAGACCCACTTATTGCTTCATTGTCTCCAATTTTAGTTGTTGCCAGGCCTGAGGTGCAAGGATCAACCTCACCAGCTACCATGGATGCTACCCATGCAAAGTGCCCCCCATCCATGGATCCAGCCCTTTTTGAGACGTCTGCAGAGCCGACTGACATGGGCTTCCTTCTAGACTTTAAGGCGGATGTAAAAAGTTGGATGATGCATCGGAACTTTCAACACGTGGTTAAGCAAACTTGGAGTGAGTTGTTGATTTTAATGATACCCTGCAACAACTTGGAGTGAGATTAGAACGGCAGCATCGAGATGAATTGGATATATTTCTTCGTGCAAAATCAAGGGTGTGTGTTAAAATCGGATGAAGCTATCTTGCAACAGGGCATTTATAACACTTTTTCGCATTTTGTACACGGCTGAAAGATTTCAAAATCAACTGTCGGGAGGGTGCTTTCTAGCGCTAGATATTGGACAAGTTGAGGGTTCGGCTAGGAACACCTCAGTGTACCAGTCCTGCACGGCAAGTTGCTCGGTCTACCTTGAAGGTTGTCCTAGATCAAGTGTAGTCGAGCCTTGCAGGTTGAAAAGCCCAGCAATGGTCAATGGTAGGGCGATTGACTCGTTAAATTGGCTAGCGATACAATTCGGACTTATACAATGCAAACGGCTACCTTGCCGACCTATTTTGACCAATCAGAAATAGGCGTCTACTATTTTCTTTCTTTCCTTCTTTCTTTCTTTTTCTTTTAATTCTGCTGAATAATCAAGTCTTTTCTTTCCCTCGGCAAGCAGTTTCTTCGACAAATATAATTTGATCTTTTTATTATTTAGCTGATTAGCGATTTATGTTAAGTAATTAAGTTAAAATATAAATAAACATCATGAATTATATGGTCGAAATTGATGTTTTCCTAAGGCTTTGAGAGGAAATGGAAAGCTATTAAGTAGTAACTTTATTATACATATAAAGATGCAATGAAAAGATTTGCCCGTTACAAAAATAGGCACATTAATGGATGCCAAAATAAAAAGGTATTAAGTAGAATTAAATTAATATTTATTTGATTTTTTTTTTCAAAGTCACTTTTGTGATGTTTAAAATCAACAATTGCACTTAATTGTACTAATTTTTTTTTTATTCCAACATATTTGATTGTGTCTATTCTCCGTGTAGATCTATGCAATGAATCTATAGGTGTTAATGTATAGTGCAAAGTTATAAATTTTTGAAAAGCTTAATGGACACGATAAATAAAAGCAATCGTAGACCATGGAGATAAAAGTTTGTTAAATAATATTAAAGTAATATTTAATTTACTCTTTAGACATTAAAATTCTATTCTTTTATCCAGTGTATAGGGAAACTCTAATATTGTTGTGTACTATTCTGTTGTATTTGATTATATTATCTACTACAAAGTTAATTTACCTATTATATATCACTCCAAATGACAGTTTAACAATAATTGGGTTTATTTATTTATTTTTTGACTTTGGCTTGAATTTGAATTCTTGTAGGCATGTCCCTCCCTAAAATATAAAGAGATTTAAGGTGAGCAAACTAGTGAGTTTTAAATTCAATACATAGTAGTTGAGTTGGAGGAGACTCACTTGAAGCCATCATTGCGAGTGTGGTGGCTCCGCATGCCACAATGACGGCTCAATTTTGCTCCCTTCATTAATGACCGAACTCCAATGGCACAAAAAAGGCGTCCGTTACCTTTTCTGAATATATGAGATATAACCACAACGGAACATTGAGGGATAACAACTATTATTTGAATCATGCATGAAATGACTATGCTAACAAATCTACAAGAACTTCAGCTCCTAAAGCCATAATTTTGAATTATACTCTTCGCTCACAAAGTAATTTTGAATTATATTCTTTGCTCACAAAGTCTTCAATGTCTTGTATTCTATCTATTACTTTTTGGATAAAAGAAATGATGTGCTAAGCAAAGAAATTAGCTTTTCTATTAATGTCTTGTTTCGTGTCGGGTGGGTGGGGGAATGGGTTTGGACGGGCTCGGGTTAAATTAATTTTGTGAAGCACAACATGGAGCGGCTGACACATAGGTTGATTGAAGCTGCATCGGTCAAGCGAGCCAAGCCAATAGGTCAAACAACCGATAATCATAAATGCCCTAGACAGCATATTTAATACTTCCAGGACAATTCACGAAGATCTGCGTTGCTGGGGAAGTTGAGAGGTTGAACAAAATTGAGGTTATTATCTGCTTTTGGGGTGTTTGGTGCATTCCTGCATAACAATTATTGTGCAGTGGTAATTAGGTAGAGTATGCTTTGTTTAATTGTTGGGCAACGGACACAATTCCCAGATTAATGGTCCTAGAACTTGTGTGTGCAGATCTGAATTATGAGGCCAATGTGATGTTGTGTTGTTTCACCTCTTGGTTGTGGTTTTCCTATATATCAGTTTTGGGGTGTAGGGTTTATGGTTTTGTTTGTTGGGTATAGTGACTTTGGTTAACTAATACAACCTCCATCACACTGGCTCTTCATTTTGTGTGTATAGAAACTTTGTTACTAGAGCTGCAGGTTTGATATTAGGTACTCTGTACATATTCTTCGAGGATCACTTTTTGGGGCTCACGGCAAATAAAATAATTTTTTATCGTTAAAAAAAAAAAAAAAAAGAGTGTGATGTTCGTATGTCATGTGTTTTAGGTGGATCCTAATAAACTGTTGCATATTTTCTAGTTGATGTGGGCAAAACAATTGTAATTTTTTAGTTATCTAATGAAATTGACAAACTTTCATTTACATATTATTTTTTTCTTATTTTTACCCTAAATTATTATATGCACTATTTTACAAATATTTATAAATTTTTATTATGTGCACTAAATATAAAAGAATATGAGTCAATAGATTTTAATATTGTAGTCAAATAGTAAAGAATAATGTATTTTCACTAAAAGAAAATTTTAATAAATATTTTGTATAAACAAGTTATTTTTCAACAAATAAATAGATCTTAAAAAAAGAAAAAAATATATATGAGAATAAGGATTGATTCAACTTAAAAGTGTACCAAATCAATATTCTTCTAGTTAAAGAATATTATTAATTAGTAAATTCAACTTTCAAAGGTAATGTCTTGAGAAGAGAAAGTTGACTTCAAACTTCTCTAAATTGTTGTTTTTAATTTCTCTTTTTCTTTAACTCTTTATTTATATTATTCCTTTTTTCTTGTATAAAATCTCCTTATTTGGATTGGTAATGCGTTAGATAGATAAAAGTTTATAATTGTCCCTTTTTTTGGGAGACTTTATTCACATTACTCTTGAGTTGCATTAGAGGCAACAAGTAATATTTAGACTACTCAAGATATATTATGATAATTTAGTTGTAATATTTTTTTCAAAGAACAACAAGAGCGGAAGTTAAAACAAACATATCAATATAAATTATTTAGTTGTTAGAGACTATATTAAAGAGCAATTAATTGTTATAGAGTATATTAGTACTTAACTTATGATTGCTGATCCTATGACTTAAGGGTTACTAGTTAACTCATATAAAGATCATGTTAAATACATTGGATTAGTTAATTCTAGTTAGTTTCTTTTAAAACTATGTTCTTTGATGTTTTGGTTTTATGGAAGACCTTTTGGTCATTTGCAAATAAAAACTAATTTCATGCGCATAACATTTATTTGTGTATAGTTTATTTGGGACTTAAATGGACTGAGGACTAAAGTACTTTTCATTTAATAAAGTAATGCCTCAATAAAATGTTTAATTAGAAATTCACTAGCATTGTGATGCATGGAAGAAAATGTTTACAACAAAATGTAACATGACCACTATGATCAGTGTATAGAGATTTTTATTTAAATAGATTGACTTATATGGGTAGTTCAATTCATGATATTATGATACATGGAAGGAAATGTTTACAACAAAATGTATCATGACCACTATAATCCATATATAGAGATTTCTATTTAAACAAATTACTTTATATAAGTAGTCTAATTCATGGCTATAAACAAGGATATCACATATCTAGTTTCAGGTGGACCAAGTGGGAGAATGTTATAATATTTTTTAATAATTATAATATCTTTTAAATGGTTTATATGAAAAAGGAATAAATATTATTTAAGGTGATAGTTAAGTTAAGTTGTAACTTTGTAACTAATTATTGTTAATGATAATTAAGTAATTATTAACAAAAATAAAGTCATTCTTAATGAGAAAGTAAGTTCGGCTAACTGAACGTTTCATTCTAGGAATATGAAGGGCTTATCTTGATGAAAGAAAGACATAAAGTAATAACAAAAGGGTCCTTAGCCTAATTTATATAAGGAAGCCTATAAACCATCAACATAATACTTCATGAAAAATATAAGGTAATAAGTTAAAAGATTACTTTAAATCTTTTTTATGTAGTTGTAGGGAATTGTTGATAAATATAATTAGAGGTATAGTTTTTGTTAAATTAATATATGACTTTCAATTCTTTATATTCTTCCCTAAATATCTTCTTCTATAGTGAATAATCTATGTTAAAATGCCATAGCCATAGCCATTAACAAAACCACTTTAATTCTCCACTATCAATTCTCCAATGACCATATACAATCTATTGATTAGAACTTTTGAAATAATCTTAATGTAACTTGTTATCTTCATAACTCCATATTGCCACTTTGATTTCTTTAGCCATTAAAGGCAATTTGAGAGATATAGTGGAATTAGGACTAAGTTTTGGCTTGATTTTTTCATCTGCCTTATAGAGAATTTTAAAGTATTTTTCTCTTTTTACTTAAATATAGTGGGATTTAAAGAAGCACCCTTTGTTAGACTTAATATGAGTAATGTAATTACATTACCTCCTTTGCGTGGCTATCAAGTGAAAGAATTTGATATTTTCATCTCATTTCTAAATCCATTGTCTTCTTGATTTTGGACACCAATAAAATTCTTTCCTCTTACTTTTTCTTCACAACTCCCCTTTAAGAACACTTTTTTTTATTATTATTTAACTTATAATACAATTCTTATATGACAATTTTATTTGTATTGTATATAATATATCTTTTTTTTAATAAAAACATGACAATGTATTAGTACTATGTTATAGAAATTTTTTTTTAGGATTTATAAATGAACTTTACTATAGACCTTGTCAATTTAACTTGTCATAACTCTATATATATTTATATTTTTCACGGTTAACTTCAATCATGTATCAAGATACTAAAAATGTACATTTATAATAATGCAATATTTAGAGTCATATATGGGATGCATTAAAATTATCATAATCATATGATTTTACCATATATAAATGGTTACAATACATTTTTGTCAGAAAATTATAATGTAGTTATATTCAACAAGCTCCTATGTATACTCATAAACTTATATTTATCTATATGTATATTAGTATTGTCAAAAATGAAAGAAAATCTCAGCTGCTCTCATTTTGCTACCTCATCAATTTTGCTTATGAAATGACTTTTGTTATTGAAGGAAAATAAAAGAGAAGAAAAAAAAAACTACTTCCAAAATTATTATTTTGTTGTTTTCTAAAAAAAAAAAAGAAAAAAGAAAACTTCTCCTAAATTATTCTATTTATTTTATTAAAAAGGAAAAAAATTATTCTCAAATTTTCTTTTTTTCTCAAAAAAATAAAAAAATTATTAACAATTTATGTTATTTTGGTTTAAATTTTTATAAATACTCGTTCATGGCCAAATTTTAATGTGTGAAAGGAGTTCTAATGTCCAAAAAAGTAGGAAATGTTTCTTATTGAATATTTTATAGACTTTTGATTGGTATATGAGGAACTAAATATTCTTCCTCTTAATTTTGATGTGAAAACTCAACATTCTCAATATGAACAGATGATTATTATAAGATTTTATTGATAAGTTTATACTTATTTCTACTAATGAGTTTGCTAGTTTTACTTAGTACCAAGCCTTACAATAGTCCTCTACTCCTAGTCCCATCACTGGTGATAAGTCACGCAAACCAACTACATGTCTTGTATCATCCTCTCGAAAATAAATCATTGACTTAGGGGCAATATATCATACGATAGATGACACAAGTCTTCTTTCATCTTTTAATTCTCATAAAAATTTTTCAAATATCACTTTAGTTGATGATGCAACTATTGTTGTTATGGGTTTTGGAACTATGGTTTCTATATCGATTCTTTTATTACCATCTGTCATTTGTTTATTTAATTTTTTGTACAATTTAATCTCTATTAATAAAATCACACAAGTTTTAAACTATTTTATCTCATTATGTCTTTGAAGATCTTATGACAAGAAGGATTATTAGTAGACAACGTGAGTCTAAAGGTCTATATGTTCTTAAAACCACTTCTTTGACAGTGTCAAAACTTATTACTTGTCCAAGTGTTTTGAAACCTCTTGAGATTAGGGTGCCCATCCTTAGCTATTTTAAAGAAATTATTTTCTCATCTTCAACATTTGTCTTCTTCAGATTGTGAATCATCTCACCATAGCACTCCTTTTTCAAATGAAGGTCTCCAAGCAATTTTGGGTTAATAATGTTTCCATTTCCTATTTCTTAATTAATCATATGCCCTCATCAATTCTCAATAGTGATATTTCTCACTCTATTTTATTTCCTCTTCATTCATTATTCCTGATTGAACCATATATGTTTTAATGTATTTGTTTTGTTTGTGATGTTTGCTCTCATGTATTTAAATTAGATCCTAAATCCCTTAAGTTTGTCTTTTTTAGGGATTCTTGTTTTCAAAAAGGGTATAGGTATTACTCTTTCAAATCGAGTCTAAAGTTCCCAACTTCACCCTAAGATCTACTAGTTTGTGATACTGAAAGGGGGGGTGAATCAATATCACCACAATTCGCAATTCGCAGGAAAGTGAACAACTTCAATCTCTTCTTAAAAGCAAACTCTTTCTCATATTCAACTAAGGTAGATCTATTGCTACCTACTAATCACAATAGTCCCCAAAGTCACCTTTCAAACACCTTGCCTAATAGACAATTCGGATGTTCTTGTTTAGGTCTTCGTTAGGTTATGGGTTGGCTGATACTTTAGCTGCGTTCACAACTCAATTCAAAACACAAAACGTAAAGCAAATTAAGGACACACGAGATTTACGTGGTTCCGTCAACGTGACGTACATCCACGGTGGTAGGGACTCTCCCTTACCGAGACTATCCACTATACTTAAGAATTCCAGTTACAATGGATGTCTTAATCTTCTGTTACTTTCACTATTGCAATTACTAAGCAAGTACAATACAAAGAGGGTCACTTACTGTGTCTACCCTTCTTCTAGCTTGTCTTGCCTCTGTTGAATTGAAAGACTGCTCCACTGCCGCTTTGAAGTTCACCATAATGCTCTCTAACCTCTCTTGAAGAAATCTAGAAATACATTGAGTTCTTTCCGATGCTTCGCCGAATTTCTTCTCTAGGTTATCTCACACAGCTCCTGCCTTCACCGTCTCACGGTCTTACCCATCTCCTATTTCACGGTCTTACTATTTCACAGCCTGTCCTCACGCTTCTGGTCTGTCACGCCATTGCACGTTCTGGTCTCACACCGTCTCCTGACGTACACCCATGCTTTTGGTCTGCCGTTTCACGTCTCTTGGCCTGGCTCACGTTACTAGTTTTTCTAGTTCACGTCTTTCGGCCTGCCTCACTCTTCTGGTCTGCTGTCTTCTCTTCCGAGTGGTCTCACGGATACCAGGTCTACTGTCTTTTCTTCCAGGTGGTCTGTTTCTTATTTCTCCTCTTGCTGGTTATGTGTTTCTGGTTTGCTTGCAGGACGTGTTTCTGGTTTCCTTGTAGAAGGCGTTTCTGGTTTGCTTGCAGGATGTGTTTCTGGTTTGCTTGCAGGAGGCATTTCTGGTTTGCTTGCAGGAGGTCGCACGTTCTGGTTTGCTCTCCCAGTGGTGACATTTTTGGTTTGCTCTCCCGGTGGTGTCGTTTATGATCTCTTGCCATTCTGCTCTCTCTTCCTTTTACCCGATTGTTGTAGGGTTACTGTTTATTCAATTGTGTTGGCCCCCTGCCCTAGTTTTGTCTTCCAAGGCCTTTATATACTCTATTTCATGAAACCCTAATAGGGCTTACATGGCGGATTTACTTTCTTGCCCTTATGAGGCGGATTTACTTTCTTGCCCTTCCATGTGGCTTTACTTTCTTGCACACTTAACCCTAGTTGACAATAATTACAACCCATACAAGGCTATGGGAATAACAATCTCCCCCTTTGTAATTGTTGGCAACACTCATAACAAAAGCCATTATGCAACAGTCCTTCATAATCTTCTTAGAGTAATAATCCAGAAGCAGATGGATTACAACTCCCCCTAAATATGCACTCCTCCTTCCTTAATAGCTCCCCCTGTACTGTTACTTCTCTCCCCCTTTGACAACCAATTACAAATCTGAAAAACTCGCAAAGTAGAGATGAAGGATTCACCTGATTTTCAGGCTTGAGGGGGCATTTGCACAGACAGACTCATTCTGTGCTTGTCAAACAGCTCTATGGATAGAGATTTAGTTAGATCTTGTGTAGTCTCTTCAACAGATTTAGGTTTAACTTGTGAGAGTAAAGCAGTAGTTCCCACAATTCTTCTTCTTGTTGTAACTCCTGCTGATGGGTCACCTATGATCTGATTTTCTTGATGAGCACTGGTCCACGTTTTCTTTGGCTTTCTTTCTTGCACAGTCTTAGTTGCAAGAGGATCTCTTTCTTCATCAATCACATACAAATTTCCAGCTGTTCTCTTCCCGGCTGCAACAGTATTGCCTTCTTTACTCTCTACTTGGCAACCTGGTTTTGTGAATATTACCTTATGGTCTTCATTACATAGTTGGCTGACAGATGCTAGATTATATCCGAGTCCTTTAACATGCAGAACATCTTTCAACTTTCCTTTTCCAATATTTACTGACCCTTGACCACTGATGTTGAGTGAATCATCATTGTCAAACTTGACTTTGCCTTCTCTTGACTTGTTCAGTTTTGATAATTTACTCTTGTCTCCTGTCATGTGTGAAGTGCATCCACTATCAAGGATCCACTGCTTATCCTTGTAGTCAACCTTTAGTGCAATTTCAGCTATATTAGCCACCTCCCTTTTAGCTTTATATTATTTCTTTTGAACTGGCTTGATGATAGCTTTCTCCTTTTTCTCAGCTGTGACTGTACTAATTGCTTTCACTGTGCCATTAAGTGTCTTCTCTTGCTCAGGGAGAAGTGTCATGCATCTCTTGGCATTATGGCCATCCTGCCCACACCTTTCACACTGTTCCAAGTGTCCCAATATAGCAAACTTGTTCTTTAAAACCACTGGTTTGGGCTTCCACCAACAATCCTTGTCAGTGTGTCCTTGCTTTTTACAATATGTGCAAGAACTCGCGACAGGTGTTCTCCTCTGAATATTGTATTGTCTCCCCCTATATGCAGCATCGTATCTTCTCAAGTTGGAGACATATACTGGCCTTCTCCACCAGCAATTACTTGCCTTATGACCCCAAACTCCACAATAAAGACAGTGACCTTGAAATTGCCTCTTCTTAGGTCTAATCACAGCTTGTTTTCTTATGTTCATTACTTGCTGTGTAGGCAACATGGCTGGCTTCTTTGCTTGTGTGGCTTTCATTTCAGCCACCTTTTTCTCCTTTTTCTATTCAGCCGCAGCCCTTTGCTGGCTGACCTTCTTTTCTTCATTTTTGTTTGCCACCCTAGGTTACTTCTTCAAATCCTCTTTATTCTCAGCTATCTTCTCCTGAGTCACAACCTTCTGTTTCAACCTCTGTGGCACATTCTTATTATCTTTAGGCAATGCAGCCTCAAATTGCTGCACTTTCTCTTCATTCTTCTTTTCTCTTGCAGAACTTGTTTCTCCTATCATTTCAAGCTTCTGCACGTTCTCTTCACTCCTTTTGAGTTGTTGCTGAAGTCTCAGCAACTCTTTCTCCATTCCTTCAATTTTTGAAGTCCTTAAGCCAAGCTCCATTGTAAGGTCTTCACATATTTTGATCTGTTCTTCAAATCTTCTCTTCAAGTCAATATGTTCAGCCCTTATTTCATCCTTTTGACTTTCAGCTTCCTCAGACTTTGCTTCAACTTGTTTTATGTGGGCCTCTAACCTACTTATGGTTCTGCCCATTCTGATTATCTCCTTTGAAGCTGCTTCCAACTCAGCTTCAAGATCTGGTTCTTCTTCATCAACCTCCTCTTCCTCTTTAGAGGTTGAACTACCACCTTGAGCTAATGCCATAAAGGCATGCTCATCTGATGAGTCTACATCTTCCTCCTCATCGGCTTCTTTTGTATGGCTCACATAACTCTTGAATGAGCCTCTCTTCTTCTTCTGTGGGCTAGCAGTCTTCTTGCTGGACTTCCTTAACTTGAAAGATGGTCTTCTCCATTTTGAATTCTGCTCATCATCACCATCCTCATCTTCATCATCAAGTTTCACTTTGTACTGAGAAGCAAAATGTCCAGTCTGTCCACAACGATAACATCTCAAGGACAACTGTCCTTTTCTTTTCTTAGACCCCTTTTTGAATTTCCTTGTAAAGTATGCCAATACTTCACCTTCACTTTCTTCCTCATCATCATCATCATCCTCACTGGATGATTCTTCCTCTTCTTTTATCTTCAAGTGTTTCATAGCTTTGAAAGCTGCCTCCTTTGATACCTTTGACATTGAGGAGCTCTCAGTTGACTTTATTCTCATCTCATATGCAATGAGATTGCACTAGAGATCATGCAGAGACATAGAATTGAGATCTCTACTCTCCTCTATGGCTGCCACCTTTGAGGCAAACCTCTCAGGCAGAATTCTCAGAATTTTCTTCACAATAGATGAGTCCTTCTTGTTCTTCCCATGACTTCTAAGATCGTTTACAGCATCAATAACCCTGGTGAAGAACTTTTGGACTGTCTCATTTTTCTGCATTATGAGAGATTCATATCTCTCCTTAAAAACTTGAAGCTTGGCCTCCTTCATTCTGCCATCACCTTCATAGACTTTCTGCAATCTGTCCCATATCTCCTTGGCAGATTTGCAGTCCATAATTTTAGCATATTCAGCATCTGTGAATGCTGAAATGATGACATTTGAGGCCTTCCCATTTATCTCAAATTGTCTTAATTCCTATGGGGTTGGATCTTTACCTTCTTCTAGAGGCTCAAAACCCTCATGTACAGATTTCACCACGTTCATGCCCATGGTTGCAAATACCACCTGCATTCTTGCTCTCCACATATGGTAGTTGGTTCTGTTGAAGATTGGAACCTTCTTGCTGTAAGTAGTGCTAGTGCTGGTACCAGTGTCCATTTCTCAGTATGCTGAACAAGTTAAAACTTCTGGAGCTCTTCAAACTAGTACACCAAGCTGTTAAGCTTTATCCTAGTGAACTTGTGCTTTGATACCAATTAAAGTTCCCAACTTCACCCTAGGATCTACTAGTTTGTGATACTGAGAGGGGGGCTGAATCAGTATCACCACAATTCGTAATTCGCAATTCGCAAGAAAGTGAACAACTTCAATCTCTTCTTAAAAGCAAACTCTTTCTCAGATTCGACTAAGGTAGATCTATTGCTACATATTAATCACAATAGTCCCCAAAGTCACCTTTTAGACACCTTGCCTAATAGACAATTCAAATGTTCTTATTTAGGTCTTCGTTAGGATATGGGTTGGCTGATACTTTAGCTACGTTCACAACTCAATTCAAAACACAGAACGTAAAGCAAATTAAGGACACATGAGATTTACGTGGTTCCGTCAATGTGACGTACATCCACGGTGGTAGGGACTCTCCCTTACCGAGACTATCCACTATACTTGAGAATTCCAGCTACAATGGATGTCTTAATCTTCTGCTCCTTTCACTATTGCAATTACTAAGCAAGTACAATACAAAGAGGGTCACTTACTGTGTCTACCCTTCTTCTAGCTTGTCTTGCCTCTGTTGAATTGAAAGGCTGCTCCACTGCCGCTTAGAAGTTCACCGTAATGCTCTCTAACCTCTCTTGAAGAAATCTAGAAATACGTTGAGTTCTTTCCGATGCTTTGCCGAATTCCTTCTCTAGGTTGTCTCACACAGCTCCTGCCTTCACTGTCTCACAGTCTCACCCGTCTCCTATTTCACGGTCTTACTGTTTCACAATCTGTCCTCACGCTTCTGGTCTGTCACGCCGTTGCACATTCTGGTCTCACGCCGTCTCCTGACGTACACCCACGCTTTTGGTCTGTCGTTTCACGTCTCTTGGCCTACCTCACGTTACTGGTTTTTCTGGTTCACGTCTTTCGGCCTGCCTTACGCTTCTGGTCTGTTGTCTTCTCTTCCGGGTGGTCTCACAGATACCAGGTCTGCTGTCTTTTCTTCCGGGTGGTCTGTTTCTTATTTCTCCTCTTGCTGGTTGTGTGTTTCTAGTTTGCTTGCAAAACGTGTTTATGGTTTCCTTGCAGAAGGCATTTCTGGTTTGGTTGCAGGATGTGTTTCTAGTTTGCTTGCAGGATGTGTTTCTGGTTTGCTTGCAGGAGGCATTTCTGGTTTGCTTGCAGGAGGTTGCACGTTTTGGTTTGCTCTCCCAGTGGTGACGTTTTTGGTTTGCTCTCCCAGTGGTGACGTTTTTGGTTTGCTCTCCCGGTAGTGTCATTTCTGATCTCTTGTCGTTCTGCTCTCTCTTCCTTTTGGCCAATTGTTGTAGGGTTGTTGTTTATTCAATTATGTTGGCCCCCTACCCTAGTTTTGTCTTCCAAGGCCTTTATATACTCTCTTTCATGAAACCCTAATAGGGCTTACGTGGCGGATTTACGTTCTTGCCCTTACGTGGCGAATTTACTTTCTTGCCCTTACGTGGCGGATTTACTTTCTTGCCCTTCCATATGGCTTTACTTTCTTGTACACTTAACCCTAGTTGACAACAATTACAACCCATACAAGGCTATAGGAACAACAGAGTCATTATTTGATCTCTACTAATCTTACTTTTTTTTTTTTTTTACATTACTTCATTCTTTTTTTAGTCTCATATATATGGTAGTGAAGGGGAGAAACATGATCTTTTAGGATACACTAGAATCACTGATACCAATTCCACTATTCTTGTTGTATTCCATATAATGATTTATGTCCTCCCTTAGCTTCTTTATGTACAAATCTTAGTCTTGATCATCTCATCACTCTTTGAAAAGGCACACAAAAATTTACTTAATCTTTTTCTTCTATTGTATCTTATAAACATTTGTTGTCTCCTTCACATTGCTTTATTACTTCTTTGGATTCTATTTTTGTTCTTAAAATACTAGTTAAGGTTTTATCTCATCCTAGTTAGAGACCTATAATGGAAGAAGAGATGATGAGTTTAGATCATAATAGTACTTAAGAATTAACACACTTACCAAAATGTAAGTAAATTATTGATTGCAAATGGGTGTTTGTTATAAAAGCTAATCTCGATGGCTTTGTGGATCATCTCAAAGTCAAACTTGTTGCCAAAGGGTATAGTTAAACATATAGGTTGGATTATTCTAAGACTTCTTTTCCAATGGCTAAACTTGATTTTGTAGGATTGTTTATCTCTTTTGCTACTATTAATGATTGCCTTTATATCAATTAGGTGTTAAAAATTCCTTTTTTCATGGTAATTTGCAAGAAGTATATGTAAAGCAACCACTTGAGTTTATTGCTCATGGTGTCTCAATCCAATGGAGATTAGAATTGGAAATTCAACATTTATGAATCTATGGTGTGACAACTAAGCTACTTTTCACATTCATTTGTGAAAAGATTTAATAAAATCTCATTTTCACTAGCCATGCCTTAACTGGAGATCAATTAGGTAATATTTTTACAAAAGCTTTAAGTGGTCCTAGGATCAATTATACTTGTAGCAAGTTAAGGATGATTAACATTTATACTATAACTTAAAGAAGAGTATTGTAAATATAGTAAGTCAATATATTATTATGTATATATAGTAGGTAAATATAATTACTTGATTAGAGGGTTCATAGGGATGATTTTAGTATTTGATTCTAAGAGAGATTGTTCCTCTATTTGTATTTATATTAACATCTCCTACTATAAATGAATATACAATAAAAGAGTTTTTCTTCCACACTTTTTTTATTATTTGTCAAAAATATTTTTATTTTGAAAAAAGATAGGTGGCTAGAGGGTATATATAGAAAGAGTAAAAAAAAAAAAATTCTCTTTTCTAAACTTAAAGTTTTTCACTCAAAAACAAATGATGTGCAACAAAGATGGTAGAATGTGTAACAAATATGATACAATGTATAACAAGATATAAAATGAATTTTTTTATATCTAGTTGTTCATTGCATGATAATTGTCACACATCTTAATATCATTGTTGCACATCGTAATATCATATGTTTTTAGACAAGAAACTTTAATTTTGAAAAAAATATATTAATTTTTAATATGTAAGGCACACAAGTAACGTCATTTTTTTTTTTACTACATTCTTTGACCATATAGTTAAACAATTTTATATTTCTCTATTTTCAAGGAATAAATGTTATACATATCTAGACGTACACCTAATCATGGCATGCAAATGAAATTGCATTTATATCTTTTTTACAATAAATTTGTGATAAAATTTATAGAATTTAATTCAACTAATTTAGCAATTATACCTTTAATGTTTAGTTTGTTATGGATACCTAAATAAATGAATGTAATTGAATTCTTTTTTAAATGATAAAATAAACCGAATTAAATTATATTTAATTTTCACTCATTTAGATAAAAATAATTAAGTTTATCACATTATTGTATTTTACAATAATAATTCAATTGAATTCTTATGTTTTAAAATTTGTCATACCAAATAATAAAATTATTGAGATTGAACTCTTTTGATAGAAATTAACTCTGATAAACCTTTTGCAAAAACTCTTAAATTATTAGAGTAGTCATAGGTCATGTTTCCCATAAAATCAAATTTACAAAATATTCAATTACCTAAATAAATAACATATAGAATAAAATTTGCCTAAATTATTCAATATGATAAAGGTAATGGGAAATTTTTTTTTTTTCTTAAAGACATTAATACATTAATATTTTAGAATCTAGAAGTTCTACAAATGATATTTTTTTTTTACTTTTGAATCTACCTTTTTAGTAGTTGATTTTAACAAAACTATTCCACAATCTTATTACAAAACAATAATCACTATTAAAGTTAAATCGAGTAAAAATAAGTCATCATCACTTTCACCAATGCATAGTGAAATGTATTTTTCTAATTAACTAAATATGATTGAAAATGATAATTTTGTTTTAAATGAAGATTTATTAAAGATGGGATCTTATTCAAAATAAAATAAGAATAAAAAACTTTAATTTCTTTGCAATTATTCAAAAGAAAAAAGAGTAGTAATTCAAGAAAAATATTTATTTATTTTTTGATTGATTTGATATATATATATATATTCTAAGTATATTAATAAAACTATGACAACCTCTCCTTTTAAAATATTAGAAGTAGATCCCAATTTAATAATTATTAGTCAAAAGGATATTAAAAACATATAAAATTAAAACAATTATAATGTTAAATATTATTGCTGAACAAATCTAAGTATTAGAAAATAATGTTTCATAATCTTCTAAAAAATTAATAGTTATATCTAAACTCTTATTTATACTATTAGAGATACTAATAGAAAATAGAATAAAATTAAGTATAAAGTCTAAGGATCTTCAAGAAAGTATTAAAAATTAGAAGCCTTAAAATAAAAAATGAAGATGAAATTTAAGAAACAAAATTATATGTTTTAACAAAGGATAATGAAACAGATTATAAAATAGAAAAATTATAACAATAATTTAAAGAAGATTTAACTATAAATAAAAGACAATAATAAAAGGCAATTTCACAAACAAAAAATTAAAACATTTTTATAATAAACCATCATTTCTCAATGTAGCTAGTGAAGAATGATTTTATCTAATATCTTAATTTTCTAACTTTTTATTTTTTATTAGTTTAATTCTAATCCCTTTTAATTTATTTTGTGAGCTTAGTTTATTCCAAATTAATCTTCTTAATTTACCTTATTTAGTTCCTTAAAGAGTTTGAAGGGGAAATTTAAGTGATATAAAGTAAGAGTGTAAACACATTTTGAGAAAAGGCTTTAAAGAGTGTAAATATGAAGGTGTGTGATATCATTTTTGAGTGAAACATGTGAGGAAGTGTTTTGTAAGGTATCCTAGCCATTTTGTACAAAATTAACATTATGTTTTCTAAAGACAAAGGTGTAGTTAAGAAAAGAGTTAGTGATGTGTTGTTTATAATCAAAGTTATGCATTAACAATTTGAGTGTATGAATACTGGATTTGATAATATAAGGGATAGGATAAAGGAGTAAGCCAATAGAATAATGAAGTTGTAAAGGAGGCATAGGAGTTATGAGGTTATTAATGCAAAAAGACAAGAGAGATAAGACTATGACCATGAAAATGATGTATAAGATGATAAATGTGATGATCTAGTTACTTTGGTCAAAATTACTGATAATAGAAATGGTCGAAGAGATTTTAGGAAAGGAGATACTTATGATAGTAATTTTAGTGATGTTAAAATGAGAATTCCTCTGTTCCAAGAGAAAAATGATCTTAAAGCCTACTTAGAACAGGAGAAGAAGATTGAGTTAGTTTTTAACTACCACAGCTATTCTGAAAAGAAAAAATTAATCTTTTTTTTGTTAAATTTACTACTTATACTGTAATTTGGTGAGATTAACTTATTTTGACCAGGAGAAAAAATTATGAGAGACTTATTGATATATGAGAGCATATTAAGGGTATTATAAATAGGAGGTTTATCCTTAATTATTATTATAAGGATTTGTATCAAAAGCTACAAAGGCTCACTCAAAGTACTAAAAGTATAGAGGACTACCACAAAAAGATAAAAGTTGTCATAATTTAGGCTAATATGGTGAAGGATAAAGAAGCAACTATGACTCGATTCTTGTAAAAGCTAAATAAAGACATTGCTAATGTTATTGAATTGCAACATTATATAAAGTTGGAGGACACAGTGCATATGACAATAAAAGTTAAAAGGTAACTTAAATGGAAGGGTTCTACATGAGTTAGACATTGGGTTCCACTTCCTCCTGGAAACTGAATTGGAGCAAAAGGGACAAGAGGGTTGATTACACATATAAGGTTAAATCTTATAGGAGAAAGGAAGTGAGTCTTAGTAAAGAGAAAAGTAATTCTAATTTCTAATTTAGTAAAATATAGATGTTAAACGTTTTAAAATAAAGGTAATTTTAATTTTCAATCTAGTAAAAATAGAAATATTAAATATTTTAAATATCTACAAAGGGACATTACATCTTAATGTCCAAATACGTATACCACGGTGTTGCAATGTAATGGTGATATTGAGACCAAAAGTAAGTTTAATGATGACTCCATGCCAACATTAGAGGATGCAAGTAATGGAGAGGAGTACATAAAAAAGGGAGATGTGTTAGTGGCTAGACAAATATTAAGTGCACAATTCAAGGAAGATGATGAAGTGTAGAGAAATAATATCCTCTATACACAATGTCATATCAAAAATAAAGTATTTAGTATAATCATTGATGGGAGTAGTTGTACAAATGTAACTAGCACTACTCTGGTTGAAAAGTTTAATTTATCTACCATGAAGTATCTTAGATTATATAAACTTTAATGGATGAATAAATGTAAGGAGGTTAAGATAAGTAAGCAACTATTAGTACTATTTATTATTGGATACCATGCATGTTAGGCATATTTTGTTAGAAAGACTAATATGTAATGCATGATGGGTTTAAAAAAAGGTACTCTTTTATAATAAATGATAAACTTGTTACTCTTGTACTTTTGACATCTTAACAAGTTCATGAACATCAATTAAGGATTAAAAAAAGGAAAAAGAGGATGAGAAAAAAAAAAGAAATTAAGATTAAGAGGAGACAAAAGGGAATGAAAAGAGTGAAATGAGATAAGACTGGGAGAAAAGAAGCAAGAGGACTAAAGAAAAAAATTGAAATTTATATGCAAAATAAAGTGATTGCACTTTTGTATGAAACTTATTTTAATACTAACAAGTTTAACCCATTTTCTTTTAGTGTTGTTGTTTCTCTTCTACAAGAATTTGGTAATGTTTTTCTTAAAGAATCAAGTGGTTTGCCACCTTTAAGGGGAATAGAACATCATATTGAGTTCATCTTTGGTGTAATAATTCCAAACTAACTGGCCTATAGAAATAATCTTAAGGAAACAATGGAGTTTGGGAGACAAGTTGAAGAGTTTATGACAAAGGGATATATGAGGGAGAGGATGAGTCCATATGTAGTTCTAGTATTACTTGTGCCCAAGAAGAATGGGTACATTGATCATACGATGATCAACAAAATCACTATAAAGTATTGTCATCTCATACCTAGACTAGATGACATGTTAGATAAATTGTAAGTTCATATGTCCTTTTTAAAATTAATTTGAAAAGTAAATATCACCAAATTAGGGTAAAAGAGAGAGATAAGTGAAAAACAACCTTCAAAACTATGACTTGTTATGTCATTTGATCTCACTGATGTACTGAATACTTTTACATAATTAATGAATTATATTTTGCATACATTCATTGGTAAATTTATAGTTGTGCATTTGGATAGTATTTTGATCTATAGTAAAAATTTAGATAAACATGTTGATTATTTACATTTTGTTCTATCTATTTTACATTTTAAGAAATTATATACTAACCTCAATAATTATTCTTTTGTACTAATTATATCATATTTTTTAACTATATTATGAATACTAGAGATATTGAGATTAATAAAAAAAAAAGTTAGGGTAATAAGAAGTCTAAAAAGTCCCTAAGAGAAATTTAGAATTATTCTTTTTTAAAATTATTTTTTTCTTTTATTTTTTTAATCATGGATATTTGTATTATGTAAATTTTAAAAATATATAAAAAAATCAATATAAATTAGGTTAATTATAATATATGTTGGGTCATAATTAAATATATTGAGTAAATCAGATGTATATTGAGATTATAATTTAATTAAAATACTAAGAAAAATTGTAAACTAACTATTGAATTAATGTCAAAAGCTGGAGTTTCATCAAAAAATTAGAATTCAAATCAAATGCTTATATATTTTCAAAATCAAGTAAATGATGTTACATAAATATTTCACCAATGTTTTCTTAATTTTAACAATATAAATTTACATATATTTGCATGTACTTTAGAAAAGGATAACGAGGTTCCATTCATAAGGCTCTAATAATGTGGTGAAGTCTGAAAAAGTAATGAATTATGTGCAAAGATCGGGTTAAAAACACCTTAACATTATGCCAAGTATAAGAATTCTATATAATACTGCCTTCATCACCTAAGAATGAGCACTAGTACCGCCAGAGCTGCCATATTTAAGGGTCTCAATTGCCCAACATGCGTCTTGGACAAGGAAGACAAGTGAATCAAGAATAGCCTTGGTAGCAATTGTAATGGCCTCAATGTCCCCATCTTTTGGAATCTGAAAGCTCCAATTGTCAACCTCAAGATCTCTACCCCATGGCCTTAGCTTGATGACAAGTTCCGCATTAGCCTACACCTGCAATATAAAATTATGCATAGGTGCACTTGCACCAAATTATTTATCTTATTAGAATCTCTCTCTCTCTCTTTAAAAAAATAAAGACATCGTGGGAGGTGATATTGTATGTCTACCTCTGTGAGTGTATGTGAGGTGATATGTTGTCAAAGATAAAGATCCCTAACCTAAGTGGTCGAATTTATAGGCAGTTATGGGAGGCGTAGAGGCATGTTGTTGATAGCACTGAAACATATGCAGGCATACACACTCGTAACCAATCATAAGGCCAAAGAGCTTTCAATAAGAAATACATACTTTTATTCTAATAATAACATGGTCATCATAATATTTAATTACAAAACATTAGTTAATATAAATATTATAAAATTGTTCCATTTTCCTTGCCTCTTTAACTATGATAAATGGGCATAAATATTGATGCAATACAACATAAAAATAAAAATATATGTACTCCTAAAAAGTTAAGATTATAAGTAAGAGGTAAATACGACAATAAAATATATATTAAATACAATACACATATATATAAATATTTTAAATAAATTTAAAATTTTTTCAACATATAATTTAGAAAAATGATTATGTTATTTAATATTGTAAATTGTATTTTGGTTAAGAATTTTAAAAGAAAATATTATAACTAAATGTAACGTGATAATTTAAATAATATAAATGAAAGTGTCTAGTATAATTACTTGAATAAAAAATATTTATTAATTATAATTTTTATCACCAAATTATTCATTTATTGAGAAAAATTATTATTTATGTTACCTTCAAGATACACTAGCTAGAAGCATTTGACATATATATTAAAAAATATTTGCTATGTGTATAACAAGTGTTTGTGGTGTGTCTTAAATGTGGTGAACACTTATACTTGATGTTTTTTTTGTATTTGTATTTTTTATTAGAAAAATTTTGATTTATATGAGATATGTCAAATAAATATCATATCTGATACATGTGTCTAGTATGAGCACAGATCATTTTAAGAGTATGTGCTTCAGAGCTCCTCTTTCGTCTAAATTTTATTTTTGGTCCTTTAGCTCTTTAAGCGTGGGCTTTAGATTTTTTTTTTTTTCTGTTTTTCCAAAGAAAGCAGGTAACATCATTTTTTGTGTTACCAATCCTCACTATTTTCTTGCTTTGTTTGTTTTCTTTTCTTAAATTCTACTGAACAATCAAGTCTTTCTCTTCCCACGGCCAGCAGTTGCTTTGACAAATATAATTTGATCTTTTTATGAATTAACAGCTTAACAATTTAAGTAATAAAGTCAAAAAAATATATAAAAAAATTAATAGCACGATCAAATGTGATGTTTTCCTAAGGCTTTAAGGGTAAAAGGAAAGCTATTAAGTAATAACTTTATTACACATATAAAGATGCAATGAATAGATTTACAAATAAGCTAATATTTATTTGATATTTTTTTTCAAATTCACTTATTTGAAATTTAAAATCATCAATGACACTCAATTTTACTTTTTTTTTTTTTTGCTTTTTGTATTCCAACATGTCTGATTGTGTTTATTCTTCGTGTAGATCAATGCAATGAATTTACAGGTAAATTCTTGACATAAAGCGTCAAAGTGTAGTGTAAAGTCATAAGCAAAGATATAAATTTTTGGAAAGCTTAAAGGACACAAGAAATAAAGGCAATTGTAGACCATGGAGATAGAAATTTATTAAATTATATTAAAGTAATATTTAATTTAATGTATAGACATCAAAGTTAATATGCCTATCTTATGTCACTCGAAATGAAAGTTTGATGGTAATTCAATGTGTTTTTTCCAACTTTGGCTTGGATTCTAATTCCTATAGTCATACCCCTCCTTTAAGGTGAGCAAATTAGTTAGTTTTAAATTCAATACATCATAGTTGAGTTAGTGAAGACCCACTTGAAGTTATCATTGTGAGAGTGGTGACTCCTCCCTACAGGAGAGAATGAATCAGAAAGCAGCGAGTGACTCCTAAATTGGACTACAGGAACAATAACTAACATCCTTACAATCCTGCTTTTTTTTTTTTTTTAGTGAAAAAAGATACCTATCTTAAAAATCTATCTATTTAATTTTTTATATTAGACATATCCACCCACTTCACGCATTTTTTTAATTCTTCCAAGCATTTGTAACTAAAATTATATGCAATTAATTACTATTGTGATATATTATTTAATTAATTATTTAATATACATGAGATATTGAAATTGATGAATTGTTTGTATGATGACAGTGAAAATATTACATCAAAAAGACATATATACTTCCGCATAAAAAAAAATTTATATCAAAAAATAAATTTGTACGATGAAAATAATAATAAAAAATAATATCAATTCAAATATAAGCCATAAAATTGTGAAGATATTGGAAAATATAAACTAAAATGAAAAAACCTAAGCATGTGATAAAAAAGCAAAGTAAAAAAATAAAAAATAAAAAGTAAAATACGAGATGGGCTTAGGTGTTCTATTGTTCATTTAATGACAAAATAAAATAAACAATAAAATAATGCAAAGTGAAATTTGGGTTATTTAATTTGTAACAAACAAAATTAATGCAATTATCAATCAATAAATTAATAAATTAATAATATCAATTTAAAAGTAAAAATTTTAAATATATATACTAGTAACTTTTTTTTAGTACTCTTACCTCAGGTAATAATCTCAAAGTTAGGTAAATGAATTGTCCTTAAAGTGATTTTAACATAAAAAAATTTTCTGTTGAGCTTATTGGGTTAAAAAAGGAATAAAATTTTGCACTCAACACTAACATATTCTCATACTTTTGATAAGTAAATACTCTATTCCCCATCTATATATTATTATACAGTTTATATAATATAAGAATATTTATATGAAATAAAAGCAAAATTATCTAAATTTTATGTCTTGTTTATCTTATAGATATCTCTTCAAGGATCATGCTGGACCACCATGAATGGACCATTCATTGCAAACGTTTTCCACATCTTTGGACATTTATTATGATTTATGGACAATCTACAAAGAAAGATTATCCTCACCCCAACCCCCAGCCCCCAACTCCCCGAAGACTGAGGAGGAGTGAAGACCACTCATTAAACAACAATTACAACACCACAGATTCTTGTTTTGGAAATCTATTAGATACTACTACTATTAGATGGGCTCCTTATTTGTTCCTCCTCAAAAAAATAAAAAAAATAAAAAATAAAAACCCGCACTTAAATTCGATGTGTTTGAGAAAACATCAAACAAACTAGAAGGCAAGTTGCATGGGACTACATGAAAGATTAGTTTCCCAAAATGTCCGCCTTTTAAAGCAAAAAAGTTTGTATTTGACGCAAGCGAGGCACAAGAATATGGTTTCGAAGAATATGTTTTTGAGGTTGATGTATAAAGGAGATGATAAAGTGGCAAAGCTAATGACCGTACAAAAAAGATGTCAAGAAACCATTCCACTTAATGCGAAAGCCCACTTGGGCTGAAAGAATAAACAATGTAGGTTTAAAAAACTAGCGAGGAAAGCAATCGAAGCTGTGGTTGGGTTGGTAGTTTAGTAGAAGTTGATTATTGAAGAAGATGAAGGGATGTCAAGCACTGATCACACCCAATACCTAGGGATCTAGAGAGGAAAAGAAATGAGAATAGTAAATTAAAGGAAGACAGAAGAAAAATAATAGAGTAAAAAGATAAAATAACAATATTTCTATCTTCAGGTTCTAATAACATGAGTAAAATTTCAAATAAATTCTATTTGCTTAGTGCCAGAAAGGATTCATTGAATGAGCAAATAGCAATTCTCATAAACAATAACATTTCCAGAAAGTCAATAAAAGATACTAATGTGTTGTAAAAGAGATTACTAAGTAACCTTTTGCAGTGATTTGCCCAAAGAGGTGTACAAAACAAATCGAAACAAGAAAAAGAATAACGAAGATTTTCAGAACATGTGCCAGGTTGATTGGAGCAGAAAAGGAGAAGTTTGGCATGGATTACCTTTGATACATGTGCCAGTCAATCGCCGCCAATTCCTACAAATATTTGAATGCCTTAGCATGCCCAAGGGCTCCTCATGGACTGGCATCAGTAAATGCATGAACAATATCCTACATCACTTTGGGCAAGTTTAATGGTATCTGAAGCTTACATATAAACATAATGCTACTTTTGACACAAAATTTATGAACAATGTAGTATGCAGAAGTCAGAAGTGACCAGGTAGCTCAAAATGGTAATACTAAGCTCTCAGAAACTGTTCAAACAATGAATATTGGGGGTCAAATAGAGGTGCCATTCATTTGGAAAACTGCAAAGGGACTTTTGACTTTTTTCAGGGATTACACCGGAAAACTGGGCTTTTGAGTTTCTGCAGAAAATAATTGTGTTTGCTTTGATGCTAATTTTTTGAACTTTTATGAACTATGTCAATTAATGTCATTGCACTACAACTGTACGAGTATGAACAGACATTGAAAAGAGAGAGTTAGAGAAATTTACCAAGGGAAACATGATTGGAAAGAGTATAAGGGTAACCTTGGAAGCAAGAAGAGAAAGGATCCCATGCTTGTGCATGGTTTTGGGCAGATATGGTATTGGAATTCAAAATAAGGTCTGACCTGAACCGTCTCCAACTTGCAACTCCAGCTAGGAGAGATTGATTTGATTAAATTATGGATATAGAAATAAAGAGGGTCAGAGGATCACGAATGAGAGAATAACATAAACAAGAAACTGGAAATGAAGCCGAGGATAGTACGGGCAAGCATGGGACTGCACGTCAGAAGATTTTAACAAACAGGAAATAATGGATTTCGGCCGACTAGCGAGTTTACCCTTCTTGTGTAGCAATCTTCGCTTGATAGTCATCTAGTTCAAGAGTTCGGAGGCCCGTCTCACTGCAATTTCATCCACAATGTGTAAATCTAAGTTTAAACTCTGTCTCAGACCTTCAAACATAAAGTGTGCCATATAAGCTAATGGAAATGGAACATGGATTTACTGTCTTTTGCAGTTCATTGAAAAAGTGTGCTTACAATAGTTAATGCTGCACCAGGAATTCTTAAAGATAGAGAGGGGAAGAGAGACATGAAATGGTTAGTTCTGCAACATGTTGTCCAAGCAACTCTTTCATAAAGGTACAGGGTGAAGAAGCACATGGCAGGAGTTGACAGCTCGAACAACAAAATCTGCCAATCCAGCCTCGTTCATAACTGCAGATAGAGTTCAGGTATCATTTCCTGCAAAGCATAAAAAGCTTCGCTTTTATTTTCTTTTATTTCAGTAGATAAACATTTATATGCTAGCTGAAGGCTCAATGACTTGGCACACATTTTCTTCAACATCTGATGCTTTCACCAATGCTATTAATTGTTAATGAAGAGTTCTTCAAATCCATCCTCCCAAGAATCAGACTGCACCGGATGAAAGACAACCAACTTCTAGAATGAACCAAAAACACAAAACTGTGTCCACACTCAAAACATATACAAGGTTCATACCTAGATCTGTGGGGTAAAAGAACATCTTCGGAAAGAGAAAATGTACATTTGTGAAGTCAAACTCCTGCACAGATGGGAAAATCTTGAGAGGAAGAAAAATTAAACAGGAAAACATTATTCGCCACAAAAATTTGAACCCTACATTTTTCGTTAAATCCGCTCCCTTTGTGTCCTCAAGGTCCTCCGCATGATTCGACTCATCAAAAGATGGTGGGGCAGAAAGCTCCACGAATCAGAGTGAAGTCTCTATTTACATCATCAAGGTCTTTAACAGAATCCTTGGTCTGTGTGACCCCAACACAAAGAACATACATGCATCTCAAGAATTTGTTCTTTCCTTGTCTCCTAAACAAATTTAAAAATCAAATCAAATCTAAGGAAACAACAGTTTCCCTAAGGCCCTGACCAACACTTTGATATGCCAAAATGGAAATTAATGGAAGGCACAGAAGGTCTAATAAAATATATACTAAGCCATGGACATTTGTAGAAAGTTATGTGAGGTATTTTTGGTAGACAGTAGGTTCTGTAATTTCTCTTTGTTCCCTTGCTAAGCTTCTCTGTACAAGACAGATACACATGAAATGACAGAAAATAAATCAGAGCAAACATAGACTTTATTTATTGCAAGGCTGCATGCAGCAGTCAAACCCACAAGTCAAGCATGCTGAAGCAGCAGGGGCTTGCTAAGTCTGACAAAAGCATGTCCCCGAATCAGGCTATATTATGATTTAGGAACATCTAAGCTAGACAATAAAAACAATGTTTCTTAACTAATATTTAGACATTTCTTATAAAAGATGGATATAATAATAATAACAGATACCATACCTAACATTGCTAATGTTGTAAACTATAATTCCAGTTTATTGTTTCTTGACTTCCAAACTCCATTGTCCAACAACTTGCCCCCTGCATATGGAGGAGGCAATATTTTGACTCAGATTGTAAGTCGCAGTCCAAAAAACATTATTCGGTAGAAGCTGAAAAACATGGTTTGAGAAAATGAAATCCAAGACACTGTTAAAGTAGCTTAAATGTTTACAAAAATAATTTGTTTGTCCAGAGGACAAACATTCCTGGAGGACAAACAAAAAAAAAAAAAACAGAGACAGAGAGAAATGAAAAAAGAAAGGCAGCCATACAAATATGCCTTCAGGCTTGCTTGTCCAGACAACTAAAACACAGAGAGGGCAAGGCAATGTCCAAGCACCAATCTCTCCCTGCGCACTTAACACTCACAAAGAGGTACACCCAAGCTAAAGTTTCTTCTCGATTAAACTCCTATAAACAAACAGAAATCAAGTTGCCTCGTAATTATAGATACGTGATGCAGAAGGCAGAGTATGCGTAATACCAAAATGCAGGTAAAGACAATTGGTTTGAAGAATAATCAGTTGGGTTGAAACCAAAATCAAGATTACTGTTTTGTTCCACCGAAGGAACTGTTCAAGACCCTCTTTATTTTCGAGCAAACGAGGAACTGAACACTAAACATTGTTTCAAACCCGAAAGAACTCCCTTTTCAATTTAAAGAAGTCAACGCTCACAATCTGTAAATCTTAGTGATTTAGGCTGAACTCGCAGGCTTCTCAGTTGAGTGGGGACCTGCAGCACCCGTCCTAACTAATGGGCCAATCCACAATTTCTTAATGACCTTGTCTAGACACAAATTTAGTCAACTCAAAGTCACGATGAGATTAAAAACGTCGATGCCCCGCAGACCAATTTTCCATCAGACAACCCGAATGAAACGTAAAGGGACACAGTACATCTTAATTTTTGAAGTTAGATTAATTAACTATTCTTTGAATTCATAAGACTGCCCCAAGATTCTGATGAGAATCATAGAGATGAAGGATGAAAGGTTTTAATGGATGTAAAATGTCCATTGCACATTGTAGAAAGCCCAATAATACGAGTTAGAGTTTCAATGGGTGCAAGAGATCTATTATACATTTTCAGAAAGTTCAATAATACGAGTTAGACATTCAATGGAGGCAAGAGGTCCATTGCATATTAGTGAAGACTCAATAACACAAGTTGGAACCAGAAGGATGAAAGAAATACTAAATGAGCTGATTAAAGATGTTCAGGTCAACCAAACTTTAAATGGTATGAATTCAAACTTGGAATATATTTCAATCCTTATTAATATCATTGGAATATTTAAAGTGTTAGGATTAAGGAATATAAGTCACTCCAAATTAGGAGTTTATTTTCTATGTAAAAATTTATACCAGATAGGAATTCCTCCTAAATAAGAAATTGTCCTAAGTAGGAATTTGTATCTCTTTAGAATTATTGTCTTAACTTATAAATAGGCAACCTTTGTAAATCAGACAGTCAGATCAGACAACTTTGAGTGAAATAGAAAATAAAGGTTTTTCTCCCTTAGTTCTTTTGAGAACTAAAGAACTTATCAAAAGGTTCTTCTTCTTGTGGTGTTCAAATCGACTTGTCACTCCTAATTCCTTGCTTTTCTGGAGTGTGGCATCCATATCCTTCTTGAATACCCTAGGTTCGTGTTCCTTCGAATATTGGGTCTAGGGTTTCTGTTACTAAATTCTGATTTATCTTTCCTGGTTGTTCTTTGATTCCTTGTGTGTGTTGGGTCCCTAAGTCACATTTTTTGGGGTTTTCCACATTAGTTGGTATCAGAGAATGACTCTAAATCAGGTTGAAATAATATAACTTTGAAAGACAAAGGTGCTGCTCATGAGGAAGCTATTAACATGGCCTTCATAATCAAAGCTATGCAATAAAAATTTGAGCACATGAATACCATATTTGATGATATGAGAGAGAAGATGGAGGAGCAAGCTAATACAGTATTAGAGTTGTAAAGGAGGTACAAAGAATATGAGGCTCTTAAAGCAAAAAGGCAATTGAAACATGCCTAAGACTATGAAGATGATGATTTTGTGTCATCATCAAAGGGTGAAAGTGATGGAGAGAAGTATCTGGTTAATAGAGTACCTCTCATCGCAAGGTGAGCATTGAATGTACAAGTGAAGGAAAAAAACGAGGTGTAACAAGATAACATCTTTCAAACAAGGTGTTTCATCAAAGATAAGGAATGTAGTATGATTATTAATAGTGGGTGTTGCACTAATGTTGCTAGCACAACTATGGTTGAGAAGTTGGATTTACCTACTATGAAACATCCTAGGCCATATAAACTTCAATGGTTGAATGAGAGTGGTGAAGTTAAGGTAAATAAGCAAGTGCTCGTGTCATTCTCTATTGGAAGGTATCATGATGAAGTTTTATGTGATGTTGTACCTATGCATGTGGGTCATATTCTATTAGGAAGATCATGGCAATTTGACAGGCGAGTTATGCATAATGGCTTCAAAAATTGATATTCCTTTGTAATGAATGAAAAACCTATCACTCTTATACCATTATCACCTCAACAAACTTATGAGGATCAATTAAGGATTAAAAATGAAAGTGAACAGAAAAGAGAGGTTGATAAAAGAGAAAAGAGAGGAGAAAACGTGAGAACACAAGAGAAAAAGAAGAAAACAGAAAGTTCCTATGCAAAAGAAAGTAATATCCAAAGAGCAATTTTTGCCAAACAACCTATGATAATACTTTTGTATAAAAAGGCTTATTTTAACACTAAAAAGTTTGAGCCATCTTTGCCTAGTGTTGTTGTTATATTGCAGGAATTTGAAGGTGTATTCTATGACAATGGCCTAAGTGGATTGCCACCCAAGAGAGGAATTAAGCATCAAATTAATTTCATCCCTGGTGCATCCATCCCAAACCAACCAACATATAAGAGTAATCCTAAGGAGACAAAGAAGCATAAAAGGCAAGTTGAAGAACTTATCTTCAAAGGATATGTAAGGGAAAACATGAGTCATTGTGCAGTTTCTATCCTACTTGTACAAGGAAAGTTAAACAAAAGACATGTCAAGTGGATCAAATTCATTCAAATCTTTCCTTACATCATCAAGTATAAATAAGGCGATGATTCGAGGACAAATCTTTTTGAGAAAAGGGGAAATAATGAGAACCATAGAGATGAAGGGTGAAAGGCTTCAATGGATGCAAAAGGTTCATTGCACATTCCAGAAGGCCCAATAACACGAGCTAGAGATTCAATGGAGGCAAGAGGTCCATTGCATATTAGTGAAGGCCCAATAACACAAGCTAGAGCCAAAAGGATGAAAGAAGCACTAAATGGGCTGATTAAGGATGTTTAGGTCAACCAAACCTCAAGTGGTGCAAATTCAAACTTGGAAGAGAGTTCAATCCTTATTAATATCATTGGAATACTTAAAGTGTTAGAATTAAGGAATAGAAGCTTATTTTCTGTGTAAGAATTTGTGCCTAGATAGGAATTCTTCCTAAATAAGGAATTGTCATAAGTAGGAATTTGTACCTCTTTAGGATTATTGTCTTAGCCTATAAATAGGCACCCTTTGTAAATCAGACAATTAGATCAGACAATTTTGAGTGAAATAGAAAGCAAGGGTTTTTCTCTCTCGATTCTTTTGAGAATTAAAGAACTTATCAAGAGGTTCTTCTTCTTGTGGCATTCAATTCGACTTATCACTCTCAATTCCTTCCTTTTCTGGAGTGTGGCGTCCATATCCTTCTTAAATACCCTAGGTTCAGGTTCCTTCAAATATTGGGTCTAAGGTTTCTGTTACTAAATTCTGATTTACCTTTCCTGGTTGTTCTTTAATTCCTTATATGCATTGGGTCCCTAAGCCACGTCTTTTTGGGGTTTTCTGCAAAGTGGGAATTGTCCTAAGTAGGAATTTGTATCTCTTTAAGATTGTTGTCTTAGCCTATAAATAGACACCCCTTGTAAATCAGACAATCAGATCAAACAACTTTGAGTGAAATAGAAAGTAAAGATTTTTCTCCCTCGGTTCTTTTGAGAACTAAAAAACTTATCAAGAGGTTATTTTTCTTGTGGCATTCAAATCGACTTATCACTCCCAATTTCTTCCTTTTCTAGAGTGTGGCGTCCACATCCTTCTTGAATATCCTAGGTTCATGTTCCTTCAAATATTGGGTCTAGGGTTTCTGTTACTAAAATCTGATTTAGCTTTATTGGTTGTTCTTTGATTCCTTGTGTGCATTGGGTCCCTAAGCCACGTCTTTTTGGTGTTTTCTGCATCAAATTCCATGTAGAATTAAAGTAATTGGGCTTCCTCACCGAAAAGGAAAAAATGAAAAAAATTTAAAATTTACAGTTGGCACCACTTCACCAACTTGAAAATTGTAAAATTATGCATGATGTCATGCTCATCTCACATAAACTATCAAGACTTACCTATTTGGAGTCTCTTAGTTTGGGTTGGAATGAAATCAAAGAAAGCAGCTTGTTATCGCTACATGGCCTTTCATCTCTAAAATCATTGGATGTATCCCATAACAGATTAAAAGGAATAGTCAACAAAGTACAACTCTTGGTAAGTATGCCTATACACAGTTATAAAAATAAGCTAACTTTTTTTTTTCAAATACATTTTACTTTTACAAAAATATATAAAGAAATAAATAGAGTAAATTTTATTATAAAAAATGAGAAAATATTACTTTTTATATCTCCCTTAAATAGGGAAAAGTTAAAAGAACTATTTTAAATTGTTGATTACTTCTATTTTTGTATCTTTATAAAAATTAATAAATTATAAAATAAAAGACAAACTCATAGCTGAAACCTTAAAATTATAAGGAAAAAACACTTGCAAAAGAATAACATAGAGAACTCTCAAGCTATATCCTTAATTTTAAGAATTTAGTAAATAATATAATATATAAGATTACAATATAATTCATTTTATCAAAAATTATTAGTGATATGTTTTTTTTTTAAAGAGGCTAACTGGATAAAAAAAAAAGAAAATAAAGTAAGTAAATATAAAATAAGAAAGTTTCAATAAAAGTATTTCAATTAATTATAAAATTTCTTGATATTATTCCTAGTTTTATCTTTTTAATGATAATTTTTTAAATTTAATAAATGTTTTACCTTTTAAAAAATTGATAATAAGAGAATATATCTCTTTCCTCACATAGTATATCATTATATGTGGTCAAATTTGAATTATTTATCAGTTTTGGAAAAATTATATTTAGAAAATGATTTTTTTGGGTTGAGATAAGATTTTTTTTTTTTTAGTATTTTTACTTTGCTAAAAGGTGGTAAGTACTAAGACTCAACTTGTTATTATTTTACATAAAGGATAAATTTTAATTTTTTGTTACTATTTTATTTTGATATTTATTTGTAATTTAAAAAGTTATTATACTTTTAATTACGTCCACTTAGCCTCTCTCCCATTAATACTTTTTGTCATTAGTTGTATTAAAGAGCAAATATATATCAATCTTCCTTTCGGGTGATGACAAAGTAGTACTAAGGTTAAGCAATATGCACTCCCTTTATTTGAGTTTTAATAACTTAAATAGTTGCATGTTGTCATTTCTTAAAGGGCTTTTATCTTTTAAGCAATTAAATTTTAGACACAAAAACCTCAAAAGGATCAATAAATGTGAACGCTTAGACATAATTTTTATACCAATTTTAATTTTTGAGAAATTAAGGGATATATCATACATATATGATTTAGTTTGGGATGGTAAATGTTAAGTTTGTTTATGATTCTTTAGTTTCAATTTCGTATTCCATAATTACTTACTCTAAGCGAATTGGAGGAGTTAGATCTAAACATAAATGAGATCACAAGGTTTGTGGCTATAGGAAGTATAAATCCTAGTTTACATTTTTGTTTTTTGTTTAATTCATTCCTATCTTGATTCATTACCACAAGTAGACCTCCCCAAGCCCAAGTTTCTTAGATTAAGTTCAAGTTTTTGTAGCAACATCTCTTTTAACATACATTAAGTATCAGTATGAATTTTACTATTCATATTTAGTAATAAGTTTCATTTAATAATGTCTCTTCACATTAAGTTTAAGTTAGAGATTTCTTATTTTTAGCATCATTTTTAAATACCTTGAAATGTAAGGCCACTGAAGTATTATTTTATTAAATTAGGTAAATCATAATTTTTCAAAATTTTGTAACTATTTATATAAAATGTCTATGAGGTCTTGAATATATTATATAATATTATATTATACTTATATTTTTCTCATTGTATAAAAAAGAATAAGATTTCATATTACATATTTATATTTTTTAATAATATTATTATTTTTTTATAAATTATGTAATTTTTAAAACTTAATACTTCTATCTAAAAATGCAAATAGTTAGTTTACTACAAAAACAAAAACCAAGTGTTTCACTTAATTGAAAAGATTTATTTAATATGGTCCTATAAACTAGCTTCAAATATTACTTGATTAATTAGTACTAAAAAAGGAAATGTCTTTTGTCCATGAAATTAAGAATCAATTGTATATCATACATTTCCTTTACTTATTAGATAAAAAAGATCACTATATACAGTTTTTAACATTTATAGACATTAAAAGTTAGAACAACTGTAGTGTCCTTCCCCTCAGAGGAATCAGGAGAGATACAAGTCCCATAATGGAGCTACAATCACAACACAATTTCTTCCCAAACCTCAAGAGCCTTTACTTAACATCCTAAAATTTACAAGGAAAATCATTTAGTCATTCCCTGACATTCAAAAATGTTTACATTTCTTAACTTTTAATTCTTGTTTTCACACTTATGTTTTGTATAATATATTATTTTGCCTAAATTTAGATGTGCAAGTTGGACAAAATAAGTTTGATAGATTTTTCTCACAACTGCCTATCTGGTCATATTCCCCTTGCCTAAGATTTGGAAACATTAGGTATAGAAGACATACCTCTAATATTTTTTTGGATAAATTCTCCTTTATTAAATGAATACATTTTTCAAACACATCTGGAGTTCACGACAAAAAGCTTTTCTAATTCCTACGAAGGAAGACTACTCTCCTACATGTCTGAAATCGATCTTTCCTACAACAATTTGACAGGAGAGATTCCACTAGAACTTGGAAACCTTAGCATAATTAAGGTGCTAAACCTATCCTACAATAGCCTGACAAGGCTAATCCCATCAACTTTTTCAAACTTGAAGGAAATTGAGAGCGTGGATCTTTCATTCAACAACTTAGATGGGAAAATTCCTACTTAATTTACTCAACTGCACTAACTGGAGGTTTTCACCGTGGCACACAATAACTTGTCTGGAAAGACCCTAGAGATGGTTGCACAATTTGCAACATTCAACAATAGAAGTTACGAGGATAACCCTTTCCTGTGTGGATCACCACTGACAAAAGATCGCAATGCACGTCCATCACCTCCATCATCGTCCAAGAATTCAGGTAAGAATGAAGAAAAAACTAGATTGGTAAACATGGATGCTTTTTATCCAAGTTTTCTAACATCTTACACCATGGTGTTGTTAGGAATGGCCGCAATTCTATACATAAACTCGCATTGGTGACAAACATGGTTTTACTTTGTAGAGGAATGCATTAACAACTGTTATTATTTTATTGTGGACAATCTTCCTATTATGTCCAAGTATAAACCTTCACATCCATGTGTTTAGTCTAAATGTTATTTGTATATGCATTTCTCCTTTTTGTATTTATTGGATATTATATTTAATTAGCCAATATCTGAGTGTTATATATATGGTTTATAAATAAGGCTAGCACAACTCAATCAACTCAATTTAATTAGAATTTGATTAAACAAAAGAAAGGGCAAGATAACGTATATATAACTTTTTCTAGACTCCACGATGGTATGAGTTTTTCTTAAAGTAGTGAGCATAATTTACCCCATGAACAAAAAACTTAGCAATGACAGAACAACACTGATCATTTCTTTCTATTTTTTTTTTATTTTGAGCAATTAAGAAAATACAAATTAATTGATTAAATGAAATTATTAATTTTTTTCAATTCAAATTATATTTGCAAATGTCATATTTTATAAAATAAGATAATTCTAAATTTATCATGAAACATGTGCCAAAACTTAAATTCAACAATCTTACACACAAATTATTTGTTTTTTTTTTTTGGACTATACTACTAGCTCACACTAACATTGCAGAAAACAATTACTTTTCTATTATATGAGTATTTTGTTTTGCAACAAAAAAATAATAAAAATAAAATAATATATATATATATAAGTTATTAATATCGTTATTATTTTAATTTAATTATTTTGTATAGAGAATTTACTATAATGAGGTTAGAAAACCTACTATCCTTTACGTTTGTGAGGGGTGGCAATCCATGGATTCGAACTCAGCCAAAATGGGGGCAATTAAGCCACTCAATAAGTCGAATGACGTCAATAAATGATTATAACGTGCACCACTCATTAGCCATTAGGTCATCTCATTTATAAAGTGAAGATTCGTCAATTACATTAAAAAAGCTCACCCCAAATCCAAACCAAGCATTCTAGCCCACTAGAAGTCTTCAATTTAGGCTTTGGAATGTTATGTTCCTTCATCAACCAATAACACAACAAAAAATTCTTCATGATGAAGAGTTCCAATGCCTCAGACTTGAAAACAACACCCATTTTCATATTCATCTGCCCACAGAAAGAAGAAGACCGGCCATTTAAGCACACGATGGATTCAGTTTCAAACAATGTCTATTACCTGGCAAGGAACTAACAAAGCTGCAAGACAGGCCAGCTCTCCCTCTCGCCAATCCAACAAGACAGATAGCCAAGGTTAAATAGCATCTGAGTCTCACAAACCAGAGTCTTATGTCATGAATTCAAATAGTTCTCGTTCAAGAAACTCTTTTGGCTTAGCTAAAACTGGTTATAAGGACACATGGTCAAGGTATAGGATTCAATCGCTAGTCTTTCCACCATAACAACAACAACAACAACAACAAAAGAAAAAGAAAAATAAAAGACTTACTCTAAATTCATGAAACCAATCTGACAAAATAATGACACAGGTATTACCCCATAACAGTTTGGTTTAGTTGAGTATAGACAATCTTGTTTATCTTTACTTTCTTCTATCATATTTTATCTACGGAGTAAGATATTTTTATTACAATAATTTGTTAATGTTTGCTCGATTTCGATAGATGGTGATCGGGTAAAAGTGTGTATTTTGCTATTCACCGTGTTTGTGTGTAGATTTCCAAGAACTAATGTTTGGTGAGTTCGCGTTGTTTTTAATTGTTCGATCTATGTCGAATGGTCTTGTTGCAGACGCTATCCGGCAATTTTACTTTCCATTTATTAATATTAGTCTGCTGGAGAATGGGCAGCATGATAAAAATTTGTGGATCAAACGCTATCAAGGTTCATTTTTATCTCCGTTTTACAACGTCAGGCCCGGCCCTTTCGTCCACCGACTTTAATTTTCTAGGCCCAGTCTCCAACCGACTTTCATTCCTCTGTAGAAAAAAAAGATGGTGCAATGAGAAAAGTGAAAAATTTTGGGCCACCAAAAATCAATTGTTTTCTTGCACTCCGTTATTTCTTGTGCAGACTTCTCGACGAGTGTTCCTGCAGTACCCGTTACTACGAAAAGGGAAGACTTGACTGTTGATTGAGACCTCGCTTTCTAACTGATGTGTTTTTCTATAATTTCTTATGAATTACTTGTGCTTGACCCTAGCAAGACCAGGTCGAGGTCAAAAACAAAAAAGTTGATGTTACGTGCCAGCTGCAACGCAAACCAATTTTCCACGAGAAAACCCGAACGAAACGACAGGGGAAGACTTGACTCTTGGATTGAGACTCTGCTTTTTTCCACAGACACGGGACCTTCCATGTGAAAATACCTAAATGCACCTCCGCCTCTACCCATATAGAAGGCCTGAACTGCTCTCAATCGCAACAAATATTACTAAGCTGTAAGAGTGCTCCGAACATACAAATGGGGCTAGTGGCTATTATTAGGTCATGGATGGTAGTGATATTGCTTTTGCTTTTGTTGTTGGAGTGGGGGAATCAGTGTCATGGTTGTTGGGAACAAGAGCGAACTGCTCTTTTGCAAATCAAGCCTTTCTTCAATGATGACTACACCGTATCTGGTTGGGGGATAAATGCTAATTGTTGTACTTGGGCAGGAGTCACGTGCGACGCAACAACGAAGCGGGTCACCAAACTTGATCTTCCGTTTTCTAGGGATTCGGGTTCTGGAGGGTGGTACCTAAATGCTTCTTTGTTTCTTTCTTTCAAAGATCTGATAAGTCTCAACTTGGCATCGAACAAAATACTCGGTTGTATTGAGAATGAAGGTCATCTTTCTATTGCTCATACTCTGTTCATTTCATAATTAGAAGATAAGATGGATTATCTTTTTTTTTTTTCTTAAAAAAAAAAAAAAAGAAATTCATAAAGAAGATGGTATACTCTTGTACATTATTTATTATGAAATGATATTATACTCCTCTCACATATGCAGGTTTCAAAAAACTATTAAGACTCGCCCATTTAGAGACTCTCTATTTAGGCAATAATGAATTCAACAAGAGTATCCTGTCATCTTTACATGGCCTTTCATCTATGAAATCATTGGATCTATCCGACAATAGCTTAAAAGGAATAATCGATATCCAGGGTAAGACTTATGGTAACTATGCCTACACACAGCAATAAAAAGCAGCTGATAATTTTTTATTTTTTATATATTTTTTTATTTTTTACAAATGCATTTTACTTTTACAAACATATATATCATGTTAAACTTGGTAATGATTCTTTAGTTTCAATTTCTTATTTCTAGAATTACATGCTCTGAACCAATTGGAGATGCTAGATCTGACTGGAAATGGGATCACTAAATTTGTGGATACAGGAGGTATAAATCCAAGTTCTTTTTTTAATCCATTTATCCTCTCTCTTGTTAATACTTTTCACTGTTGGTTGTACCCAAAAGCAAATATATATATCAATCTCCTCTCTAAGTGATGATAAAGGAATGTTGAGGTTAAGCAATTTGAGTAACCTTGATCTGAATTTTAATAACTTAGTATTTTGTTATTCTTTGAAAGATTGTTATTTCTTAAGCGATTATATCTTGGATACAACTAGTTAAAAGGATCAATAAATGTGAAAGGTAGATATAACCTTTTTATCTATCTTAATTTTTGAAAAATTTAATTCCTTGTTCTTAGAATTACATACTATAAGCCAATTAAAGGTGTTAGATCTGCGTGGAAATGATATCACTAGATTTATGGGCACAGGAGGTATAAATTCAAGTTCCTTTTTAATTCATTCTTATCTCAATCCTTCGCCAAAACTGGATCTCTCCCGACCCAGGTTTTTTGGATCAATTTCATATCCAAGTTGTAGTAACTATACTAACATCTCTTTTAACATATATCAAGTATAAGAATAAATTTTACACTTAATAATTTCTAAATTTCTTTTAATAATATTTTTTTAGATTAATTTTTAATTTAAAATTTCTTATTTTTCACATCCTTTTTAAATTCCTTAAAATGCAAGACTATTAAAGTACTTTTTTTTTATTAAACTAGACATATTATAATTTTTTAAATAATTTTGTATCTATTAATATAAAATATTTTAAAATCTTAAATATACTAAATAATACTATATTATACTTCTTCTCATATTAAAAATAAAATATCATATTACATATTAATATTTTTTAATAATAATATCATCTTTTTATATTATATTTATGTAAACTATAAAGTTTTTATAATCTAATCATTCTATTTTAAAAAAATAATGAATTATTTAATTTACAAAATAAATATATATCGTAACATTTAATCATTTGAGTTAGGTTATATAAGAGTATAGAAAAATGATATATATTTTGGGTTATAACATATATATATATTAATTTTGAAAAAATTTTGAAGTATATAAAATAATTATAAAAGAAATAGGGTTTTTTTAGATTATATATGATTCAACATAATTTAAAATATCTTTTCGAGTTACAAAAAGGAAATGTCACCTGTCCATGAGATCAAGAGTCACTTGTATATTATACATTCATTTTACTTGTCAAAAAAAGAGATCATAATATACAACTTTTGGCATTCGCAGACAATAAAAGTGGGAGCAACTGTAGTGTCCTTCATCTCGGAGGAATTAGGAGAGATGCAAACTTCGCGCTGAAGCTACAATCACTACACCGTTTCTTTCCAAAGCTTAAGAGCCTTGGCTTAACATCCTATAACCTACAAGGAACATCATTTGGTCATTCCCTAATATCCAAAAATACCTATATTTCTTAACTTTTAGTTATTTTTGTGATTGTACTTCAGGAAATTTTTATTATTTTGCCTAAATTTGCTAGGATCATACCATTTAAACAATCTCGAAGAGCTATATTTGGTTGATTCTACTGTGGATGATAACTTCTTCAAAAGCATTGAGGAACTGGTTTCTCTTCAAAATTTGTTCATAATATCATTGAACAGTTCCCAATTTACTCAAGGTAAATTTCAACATTTTTGTCGATTTCACAATTACTTGTTACAAATTTTTAGTTCAACCATTAACCATAATATTTGCAAAATAATGATATTTATGTTATTACTGTTGAACACTACACAACAATAGGTTATAAAGAACAAATAAGTTTTTTAGATTAAAAAAATAAAAAATAATATTAATTTCTTTAATATTAATATACTTTTAAATAATATTTTTTTATTTTTAATTTATTTAGGTTGGCCTCATTTGAAGAGTCTGAAAAGACTATATATCTCCCAGTCCACCATTTCTATCAATCATAAAATGTTACAGACCATTAGAAACTTAATCTTGTTGGAGGATCTTTCAATATTTGATTGTCAATTGAGTGGCCCTATACCCGAAAGTACGATCAATCGCCCCTAAACCTCCTTGTGTGTCTGTGGTTGTGTGCGTGTCTCCTTAATTTTAGCTCAGTTGCTTATTATCAAATAATTTTCAGGTTTATGTGAATTAAACCAGCTCATAATACTAGATATCGAAGACAATAATTTCAGCAGTACCTTGCGTGTATGGCTAATTTGACATTTCTTCGGCATTTATATCTCTCTGGCAATCAATTCAGTGGCCCTATACCCGAAGGTACGATCAATTTCCCCTAAACCCCCTTGTGTGTCTGTGGTTGCGTGCGTGTCTCCCTAATTTTAGCTCAGTTTCTTATTACCAAATAATTTTCAGGTTTATGCGAATTAAACCAGCTCATAACACTAGATATCCAAGACAATAATTTCAGCAGTACCTTGCCTCCGTGTATGGCTAATTTGACATCTCTTCAGCAATTATATCTCAGTGACAATCAATTCACGGGAAATATATCTCTATCTCCTCTGAGGACTTTGACATCTATTGAAGACCTAGGTTTTTCATACAATCAATTCCAAGTTCCCGTGACGCTCAGCCCATTCTTCAACCATACAAAACTCAATTCCTTGAGTGTTAGAGGAAATAATCTATTTGCCGAAACAGAGCAACATAGCTCAATCCCAAAATTCCAATTAACTCTTCTCTACTTGTCTGGTTACGGATACAGCGGAATGTTTCCTAAATTCCTTTACTACCAGCACAATCTAGAATATGTTGATCTCTCGCACATCCAACTGAGTGGAGGATTTCCATATTGGCTGTTAGAGAACAACACGGACTTGTCTTGGCTCTACTTGCTTAACAATTCTCTCTCGGGACAACTTCGGTTGCCAAGTCATTCTCATACGAGTTTACAATACTTGGACATTTCAGAGAACTGCTTAAGTGGCCATGTTCCGGCACTAATTGGAGCACATCTCCCAAACCTGCATTATTTAAACCTGTCAGGGAACGGTTTCGATGGGAGAATTCCTCCTTCTCTTGGTAATATGAGTTCAATGGGATACTTAGACTTGTCCAATAATGGATTATCAGGAGAGGTGCCTGTGCAGTTGGCCACTGGTTGCTTAATGTTAAGTATAATCGTCCTCTCAAACAATAGTCTGCAAGGCCAAATCTTCCTAAGAAATTTTAACTTGCACTACTTGCTGTTATTGAACCTGCATGGCAATCAATTCACTGGAACCATCCCAAACAGTTTATCTAATAGTTCCTCATTAAGTATCTTGGATCTCAGTCACAACAATATCCACGGGAGGCTCCCACAGTGGATAGGAAATATGTCTGCACTTCAAGTTCTGGACCTTTCACATAATGACATCTTTGGAAGCCTACCTTCAAATTTCCCTTCAGGCATACAAGAAGTTTATTTATCTCAGAATAGATTGGAAGGGCCATTGGAAAATGCATTCTTTAACTGCTCTAATTTGGTGATGCTGGATCTCGGCCGCAATCATTTTACCGGCAGCATTCCTGAATGGATTGGTACATTTTCTAACCTTAGTTATCTGCTTTTGGACAACAATTACTTTGAAGGTGAAATCACAATTCAGTTGTGCAAGTTGGACAAATTACGCTTAATAGATTTTTCTCACAACAACCTATCTGGTCATATTCTCCCTTGCCTAAGATCTGGAAGCACTTGGGATGTAACACTTACCCCTCAAAGCTCTGGGATATATCTTACTTTCTTTGGTGATTCCAAATTTCAACCATATGCGGAGTTCACAACAAAGAGCTTTTCTTATTCCTACCAAGGAAGACCCCTCTCCTACATGTCGGGAATCGATCTTTCCTGCAATAATTTGATGGGAGAGATTCCACCAGAACTTGGAAACCTTAGCACTATTAAGGTTCTAAACCTATCCCACAACAGGCTGATAGGCCTAATCCCGTCAACTTTTTCAAATTTGAAGGAAATTGAGAGCTTGGATCTTTCGTACAACAACTTAGATGGAAAAATTCCTCCTCAGCTCACTCAACTGTACGAACTAGCTGCTTTTACTGTAGCACACAATAACTTGTCTGGAAAGACCCCAGAGTGGGTTGCACAATTCGCAACATTCGACAACAAAAGCTACGAGGATAATCCTTTCCTGTGTGGACCGCCACTGACAAGAAGTTGTAATGCTCATCCATCACCTCTAGAATCATCCAATAATTCTGGTAAGCACGAAGAAGAAACTGGATTGATAAGCATGGATGCATTTTATCCAAGCTTTCTAGCATCTTACAGCGTGGTGCTGCTGGGGATGGCCGCAGTTCTATACATAAACCCACATTGGCGACGAGCATGGTTTTACTTTGTGGAGGAATGCATTAACAGCTGTTCTTATTTTATTGTGGACAATCTTCCCATGCTGTCCAAGTACAGAGCTTGGCAGCCTTGTGTCTAGTGTAAACGTTGTTTGTGTATGCATTTCTCTTTTTTGTATTCCTTGGATATTATGTCTAATAAACCAGCCCTGTTGATGTTGGAATATACAATCTGGGAGTTAGATATGTGGATTATATTTAATGAGCTTGTTGACATCTATAGCAAGATGCTTGCTGACACTGGATGAGAAGATACTGCCATACAAGAAAACAAAAAAGAACAAAAAGGTAAATAGTCATTCAGAAAAAAGAGACTTATCTGACACAACTCAATATAGGTTCCCTCCATGATGCATTCAAACAATTTTCTACATATAGCGAGGAAAGCAATCCAAGCTGTGGTTGGGCTGGTAGTTTAGCAGAAGGTGTCTTTTGAAGATGATGGGAGGGATGCTAAGCACTGATCACACTCAATACTGAGGGATCTTGTGAGGAAAAGAAATGAGAAAATGAAATACAAGGAAGACAAAAGAAAAATAACAGAGTAAAAAGATAAAACAACAATATTTCTATCCTTGGATTCTAACAATATGAGTAAAATTTCAAAGAAATTCTATTTGCTTAGTGCCAGAGGATCCATTGAATGAGCAAGTAGCGATTTTCATAAACAATAGCATTTCTAGAAAGCCTATAAAAGATACAAATGTGTTGTAGAAGAGATTATCACTCTGTGGAGGAATGCATTAAGAGGTATTATTATTTTATTCCTATACTGTCCAAGTACAGAGCTTCGCAGCTCTGTGTCTAGTCTAGATGTTGTTTTGCATGCATTTTTCCTTTTTGTATGTCTTGGATATTTATATTTAACAAAACAGCCCTGACGATGTTGGAATATACCATCTAAGAGTTATCCATAAGAATTATAAATAAGGCTCCCTACTAAGCTCTGATCTGAACGGTCTCCAACCTGCAACTTCGGGTAAGTTTTGTAATTGGCGGAAAGTAAGTTTTGTAATTTGACTTTGTCCCCTTGCTAAGCTTTTGTACAACATAGATGAACCTGAAATGACGAAACAAATCTGAAAAAACCTTGCCTTCATTTATTGCACTAAAGAAACTATTCAACACAGTCTTAACTCTCTCTTTATTTTCAAGCAAACAAAGAACTGAACACTAAATATTGTTTCGAACCCAAAAAATAAAAAACTCCCTTTTCAATTTCAAGAATTTAAAGAAGTCAACACTGAAGGTTATTTTAACGCTCAAAGAAACTCTGTTTTACCTATTTTGATATTAAAGAAAAAGAAACACCAGAGACAACTTTCGATCACCGCTGGAAATGTATAAACAAACAAAAAAATAAAGAATTAAGGGAATAATAAGTCTCAACCATAACCAAAATTGAGAATCATATTTTTGTCATAATATTTCAAGAAAAATAGAATAAAGAATTAAGAACTAGTATAGAACATTTCAACACTTAAAGAACCTCGGCGTTTTATCTTGTTTGGTGATAAAAGAATAAGAAGAAGGGGAAGGAGAAATAGAATAGAAGATTAGAAGGGCTCACAATCGGCGAATCTTGATTGGGGCTGAACCCAGAAGCCGCTGGACTATTGCACAGTTGGAGGCCTTGCGGCTAGAAATTAAAAAAAAAAAAAAAAGACAAAACAGAGAGAGCAAGAAAACACACAGAAATAGAAAATAAAAACAACCGTGGTGGGAGTTTGATCCTTGGAGAAGAAAAGCAAAGGGAAAGGGGAAATGAGATCGCGACCCGTAGGAGAGGAGGGACTTGGACTCTGGAGAGCAGGATGGATCTCCATTCTTGTTTGCCGGCGATTAGGGCGCACGGCGAAGCTCAGAGGACCACGCGATTGCAGAGAAAGGCTGCCTTCGGAAAAACCCAGAGCAGAGAAGCCACCATCCTCTTCTATCTCTTTCAAAAACCCAAGGAGCATTCTTTAACACAAAGTGCCAATCCAAACCCATAACTTCCATAATCATTTTTGGCTTCCACATCTTCTTCACTCTATTGAGAAAAGCTTTGGAATTGAATGACTTCTCGGTCCAAAGACAACCAATGAGCCAATGGCCTGATGGGGCTTTGTTGTTTCCATCACTGTCATTAGCTTAAATTTCGATTGCCTCCTCCTCCTCATCAAAGACATAGGATCTTGGTTCTCCCCAAACATGAATTGGAGTCAAGAGAAGAACTTTAACAACTAAAGTAGAATCTCACACATAAACGAGAAACAAACACTTGCAAGATAGTAAGAAGAGACTTTCATAAATGAGAGTTTTTTTTTGGTATTATTAGTTATTAAATGTTAAATTGCATACTGATATCGTTACTCTTATTTGATATGCTCCTTGTCATGCCTTAAAAACTTTATACTAGGTGCTCCAATAGTTTATTAAACAACATTTGGTCTCCTAGTCTCCTCCTCTTCCATAACCTTGCTAAGCAAGTCTCCCTAATTAACAAATCTAGAAACCCCCATAACTCCACCACATTTACTTGCATGCAAGGTAATGAAGTTCATTAAAATTAGAACAAAGATCTCAAAGTCTCCCATTTCAACTTTTCAGCCTCACCGAGTAGCTATGCAAGAAGGGACTTCCTCACATGTAGTGTGGGACCCTGATGTACTTGGTGCCAAAGGTTCTAAAGAAGACAGGGTACCATGAGTCAGAGAAAAGAGTTGCAAAAAATTTTATCAAAAGAGAGTTAATAATTATCAAAGGTAATTTAATAAAAAAAAATATGTTATTAGTTGTTATTTCTTTCAAAAAGTAACCTAAATCTACTTTTCTAATCAACTTCTGTTTAGGGCAAACAGTAACCTTAATAACAAATCTAAAAATATTATCACATATTTTAAGACCCTGTTGATTCAATTTTAATGGTGACAACAACATCTAATAACTAAAACAAATACTCTTTAAATCATGATCATTAAAAGCCTATTTACTAAGCTCATGAGCAACCATATTTCCCCCCATTTAACATGCCTCAATTTGAAACATCAAAAGAGTAGTTGAATTGTTACTCAATCGACTAATAATGCTCCAATTTTTGAAAACTCAAAAGTTGCATAATTAACACATTTATCACTGATAAAGAGTTGCTTTCAACCAAAAGAGAGAAGAAACTCTTTTCCAAAACCCAGTGCATCATTACTCGTAAGCTTACTACTTATATAATTGCTAGAGAAGAAATTAAAGAAAACACATAGGAGATAGCAATAAGAGCAATACCTAAATGGTCTTGAATCAAAACCCTAACATCAAGGATGCATGGTCCTTAAAAATAGGTTTATCAACATTTAGTTTCAACAATCTTTAAGGTGGGCCAATCCAGAGAGGAGAGACTATTTGTGGAAGGTAGAAAGTAGCATTTAAGCATCCCTCATGTCAATCCATAATTAGCAGTAGAACAACCTAGAAGTGGGTGAGGGCAAATAAATAATTGGGATGTAATTTATCTGGGACTAAACATTTTTCCTTCACTCAAATTTTTTTTTTCCTCTTTGCCTCCACTCAAATTTGAAATTATGAATTGACTAATATAAAAAATTTCAGCTAGAATAAATTGTTAATATAGTCAAAATTTCTTTTTTTTTTTTTTTGATTTTCTTAATAAGTTAGTTTTTATATTTATTAATTTTGAAACAAATATTGACATAACTTTAGATAATTAATATAATTAAATATAATTTAATTTATAAATAATCTAGATAAATTTATTCGTACCTTTTAGTTTGAAATGAATAAATTAGTTGACATCTATTATATTATTCCTGTCACATATGTATTTTAAAGGAAAGGAAATTAATATAATTAGATCTTGACCATAACTTTAACAAATAATAAAGGTAAAGGAACAATATAATTAAAGATAATTACTAGGTGATTGTAAGTTGAGGAAGTACAAAATTTTTTAACAATACTAACTCATTACTTGAAAGAAAAAAAAAAGTTGATTGGTTATTTTATATTTGTCACTCCATATGACTCCTCAAAGTTTAGCCAAATTATTTTTTTGTACTTGAATAAGCATCTATCTGAATCATTTAATTAAGAAAGTTAGAAAGTTAAAATCTATAGAGTTAAATAAACATTTATCTACCCACAACAACTCATAATGTCATATGTGCTACACAAAAGTACATTCAATTAATGTAAGAGAGATAATTAATAAATTCAATTATCTAATTGAAAGCAAATTACTTCGAACTTGTTTAGCTATATTGTTATATGTTTTGCTATTAATTTTTATTTTATCGATGTTTTAATTTTACTATTTGCTATAATTTAATATTGTTTATTACTCTTGTCTACTTCCTCAAATTTTCTTCATTAAAAATTACCTTTTATTATGAATAAGATTATTTTTTAAATAATTACTTAGTGTGTTAATTTATTAATAATAAACTTCAAAACATATCAAATTTTAATTTAAAATAAAAATTAAAATATTGCACATTTATACAAAAAATTTTATAAATATATATAATAATAAAATTAAAATCAATACTTCAATTATTATATTATGATCTCAATATAATCAAATAGACTTTTAATATTTAATTTGTATTTTTTTAATATTTTAATAAAATTAAAATTTTAATACTTAATTAATTTATTTAATTATAATTAAATATATTATTATTTATTTATTTTTTATTAATAATTTTTTTACATATATTTAAAATTTATATAATATAAATATTTATAATTAAAATAATTTTTTAAATATAAATTTGATATTAATAATAGATATATAACAAAATTCTTTATATGCAAAAACAAACGAAGACATTGGAAAAAATGTTTATAAGAAAGTAATAAATAGGTCAATAAATAAATAATTATTTTTAGCGGGGGATCAGTACAGAACAGCAACAAATTCTCCAACGCTGTTAAAGGAAGAGAATCCCCAAAAGCATAACAAAATCGACAATGGAACGACACGTTTGGGTTCCTATTTGTCTCTCTCAACTCTCGTTTGATATCAATAGACTCGGAGGTTCCTGCAGGTCTCCGCTACCATTCGTTTGCAGCTTGAGTTGACAAAAAATGAAAAAAGTAATCATTGTATTGGGTCGCCAATTTTATCGTTGCTTCCTTTCCAAGTTTACTACTTTTGTGCAAAATTGTAACGTTTTTGATTGTTCACTAAAATCAGGAATTTCACCCTTTGTTTCTTTTAGCCATAAGTACAAGAGACGTTCGCCTGTTGCTTTTGGGATTAATAGAAACTTGGGCTTTTTCCTTTTCGTTTTTTTTCCCTTTTTTGTGAGGAAGAGGGATTTAGATTGAGACGAGGAAAATTGGGCCTTTTTTGGTGTTTTGTAATATATATTTCATGTGATTCTCTGTTCCTTTGAAGCTTGGACGATAATTTGATTTCTGGGTATTGATATTTACGCCTGATAAAGTAATAAAAGGGTTCTGTTTCATTGAATTCTTTTGGAATTTGGGATGAGAATTTTGGGTTTTTGAATTGTTTTTTTTGGGGGCGGAGGGGATTTGGGGGAGGGTTGATTGATGTTGGGGAATTCAGTTCTAGAACAGTCCAGTAGAGCTGCTGGTTTTACTGGGAATTTCCCAAGTACAAAAAGGTTTTTTATAGATTGTTGGGAATTTAAATTGAATTGGTAAAGTTTCGAGTGTGAATTTAAGGGTTTGTGAGTTGGGTAGTTTACGAGTTCATAGATTGTTGGAATTCTCGTGCAGACTAGAAAAGTTTTTGTCTTGAGGGAGGTTGGCTTTTTTTTTTTTTTTTTTTTTTCGTCGTCTACAAGCGTTTACCATTAAGATTTGGACGACCAGTTAATGGTGTTTTTCTGATTGGGTATTTAGAATTTAGGATGGATGAATCTCAGGACTGTTCCAATTCGTTACCTCCTTTCCTCATGAAAACTTATGAGATGGTAGATGATCCTTCCACAGATTCAATTGTTTCATGGAGTCCAAGCACTAAAAGCTTCATTGTATTGAATCCTCCAGATTTGGCAAGGGATTTGCTCCCAAGATACTTTAAACACAATAATTTCTCAAGCTTCATCAGTCAGCTTAATACATATGTAAGTATGTTGTCTTCTCTCTATATTTTTGTAGTTTGTTTTGTATGTTTACATGCTTCTGCTTGTGCACCCTTCTTTCCTATTTTGCTGGATAGGTTGAATTGAATGTTATGGTATTCAATAGGGTTTCAGAAAAGTTGATCCAGAACAATGGGAATTTGCGAATGAGGATTTTATAAGAGGCGAACTGCACTTATTGAGGAACATGCACAGGCGAAAGCCAGTTCACAGCCATTCTACCCAGAATCTTCAGGGGCAGGGGTCTACTCCTTTAACTGATTCTGAAAGGCAGAGATACAAGGATGACATAGAGAGGCTTAAAATGATAAAGAAGTGCTTATTTCAGAGTTACAGGGGCATGAACAGGAACAAAGAGGACTTGAGATTCAAATGCAGGGTTTGAATGACAGACTGCAACAAATGGAGCAACAACAGCAAAATATGGTGTCTTTTGTAGCACGTGCCTTGCAAAAACCAGGGCTTGCATTAAATCTTGTGCCACAATTAGAGGTTCATGACAGAAAGAGAAGACTGCCTAGAATTGCCTGTGACGATGGAAGCATAGATGAGAATCAAATGGCAACATCCCTAGCTCTATCTGTAGAAAATGTGGGCAGTAATTCTGCTGTGGCATCAAACATGGAGCTTTTTGAGCAGTTGGAGTCATCCCTGACATTTTGGGAGAATAGTTTGGTAATGGAGGTTGGTGAAACACACACAGAACATAATTCTACCATGGAGTTGGATGAATTGATGAGTTCTGCAGAAAGCCCAGCCATATCATGTGTACAGCTTAACATTGATGTCCGGCCCAAATCCCCTGGTATTGACATGAATTCTGAGGCTGCTGCACTTCTTCCTACAGAGCCTGTTCCTGCAAGGGAGCAACCAGCTGGTGCTGCTCCTACTGCAGCTACTGGGGTCAATGATGTATTCTGGGAACAGTTTTTGACTGAGAATCCTGGTTCTACTGACAATCAGGAAGTTCAGTCTGAGAGAAAGGGTGCTGATGGCAGGAAAAATGAAATCAAACCTGGTGATCATTGGAGATTTTGGTGGAGCATAAGGAATGTTAATAATCTTACTGAACGGATGGAGCATCTTGCTTCTGCAGGGAGAACTTGATAGTGTAATTGATTTTTCTGGGCTTTGTTTATGCAGAGCCTCATGTATGATAATTCTAGGTATTGTTTGTTTATGTAGCAATCATAGATACAGTGTTTGACCAATTTGTGATCCCTTGTTGCTAGTTATGCCCATTTTTCCTGATTTCAGGTATTTTATTCCACGATAGTTATTGCAGACCACTTCAAACAAATTTGTGCCTTTTGTTATCTAACTGGAGTAAGTAAGAATCAGCTTTGGAGGAAAATATGAGCCAATTATCTGCAAAGATGAGAATGTTGTTCAAATATATTTTTATATGGTCTGGTTGTGTTTCTTAACCAATTTTCAGATTCTAGTCTGTCATTTTCTACACTTCAGATTGGCTGCCTTCATGTGTTCAAATTTTAAATGTGAAATTTTTAGATTTAGCTACTTCTACAACATATGATGTTCACTTTTGCATACATACAATTTTTACGCACTGTTTATAATTTACTTGTCAACAGATGAGCATGTTTGCTAGTTTGGAGAATTCAATAATGTCAGTGGAGATTCCAGCTTGGCTCCAACTACTGAGATTCAGATATAGTGGTTTATAACTTTGCTTCAGGAAATGGCAACTAGATCATCATTTTTTGCTAGTTCTTAATTTGTCCATGATGATCCCAGTGCCTTTCCTTCTACAGATCAATCTCATATCATTCAGAATGCTAGGTTACAGACAGAACTACAGAAAATTTTCAATTACTTGTTTTTATTTTTTTTAGGTTGAACTGTTGAAATAGTTCAACTACTAGTTGGCAACATGGTGAAAAGTATTGGCAGTAGCCTACTGTGTGTTGCATAGGAGCAACTTAGATGAGGTGTAGCATTGATTGTGCCCTATAGTGAGAGTAACCTGCTTAATTTTATTTTTCGCCGGTTAGTTGGCTCCAACTGGGGGGATTGATCTTAACACCCTTCAGCTTTGGAAACGACTGAAGTACCACTGATACTGAGCTTGTGCAAAGCTCCTTGGTGCAATCTGCCTAGCAATGATTGCACAGATGAAGGAGAGTGTGAATGAAATTTGAGATTGGCTATGGGTGCTTGAATGGATGTCAGGCTACCAGTCCTCGGTCATATGGCTTCCCAAGATCTTGATTACCCTTCTAGAATTAGGGAACTTTTTCCTTGGAGGAATTTAGATTTTGAATGGAAAAACATGGCAGGAGTAGGAGCTAATGATGGTATATAATGCAGCTTTGATGGGTCATGCATGGTCGCATGAGTTTCTTTTCATCAAGTTTTGTTTGCCGGTAGAGATGTATTTTTAGATGATGTTGTAGCTATAAATATTGATGTTAATCTGTTGAAGATCCTTGACGCTGACTTCTAGCCCAATATAACATTGTCAGTACAGGACTCTTAGAAACTCTGTGCGCGCGCTCACACACTGTAGCAGGTGCATGTCTCTATGAAGACATTGACAAAGATCAGTAAAACTAATTTGGAGAACCAATTCAAATCCATGAACTTGCATATTCTTATCTGGGATTGAGGCACTGATGCGTCTCCCCTGGAGACGGTCTTCTCTTTCTGTTTGAACATAAAGAAGAGACGATAGTCTGCTATTTTATCACATGGACTACTGGTCATGGAGTTTCGGACTCTAGGTTCTCATAACTAAGGCTAAAATTGTGGTAGTGACTGAATAAAAAATGAAAATAAACAACAATGTTAGTCTGTATATGATATTTATACTTAACTGAATTTTGGCGCCCATGTCCATGCACGACTCTCTTCACGGATAATCTGCATAATTCGAAGCTATAGAGTTCAGAAGGTTAACGAAGAACAAAACATTGACATCAACCCTCTAAGGGTCTTCAGGGAGCGATGAATAATCCTATACCTCCACAAGAATTTCTTCTTGGCATACATTAAGAAAAAAAATAAAATAAAATAAAAATATACGAAATAAAATGAATTAAAATTAAAATTTCATTCATTTATCTAATTAATATTAGTAAAAATAAAATTATTTTAAAAATATATTTTTTTTCTTTTAAATTTTTTTTAACCTTTTTTTTTCACAATAGTATTACTTATTAATAATCACACAAAAATATAGATTTATCACTATTATCAATAATATATCATGAAACTAGAATGTCACTTTTACCAAATTTTAGAGCTACATGCAATAAAGATAAATTTCTATTTTATTTGATTATTAATTAGTAATGGCAATGTCAAAAAGGGTGGATTACAATTGTGGCTGAAAAGTCAGCATATACAAATTTCATGAAGAGCAAATTAATGAAAACTTGACGGACAGTCTCAGTTGTCTAAATTGAAAAGTACAGAGGTTTTAGAGAGTAAATTGAAATTTCATGGGAGATAAATTCGAGAAAATAAAATATAAAAGAATAAAAAAAAAATTAAGTGAACGCCCGATGGTCGGCCTAGCCGGCCTGCTACCTCACGTTGCCAGTCGTCGGCTCCTCCATCGCCGTCGTAGGTAAGTACTCTTTTTGTTTCGCCGTTCAACACAAAACTTGCTCTGCCCATCCTTCCTTTGTGTGTCAGTAACCCGTTTAACGTTACTCCAAGGCTCTGACGATCTGCTGGGGCAGAGTTAGAAGCAATAAGGAGGCTGTGGCTTTTTGGAGTGGGGTTCAAAGGTATAAATTGATTTTATTGGAAGCTGTTTCTTGACTGAATCTATCTGACAAGAGCCCTCGGAGTATTTACAGACATTAGATGTCATGAGGAGGAGAAGATGTGGAGAGGTAGTGTTCAGGTTCAGACCAAGGGAAGCTAATTCGTTTGCTGACTCCTTAGCTAAAACGGGGTTGAGTAGGACGAAGAATATAATAGCCTTGGTTATAATACGCCTTCTGAGCTGAGCGAGCTGGAATGGGACTTATTGGCGGAAGTGAGGTCTCGGTTCATTGTTTCAGGGTGCTGCATTTTTTCAGGCTTTTTTTATTAATTTTTTAATTTATATATATATATATATGTGTATATATATATATATATTTTTTTTTTTTTTTTTTTCTGGAGCCCTATCTGGATGTTCAGGGGGAATTTTGGTGCTAATCTTTCAGGTATTCCTTCTCAGAGGCATATGTTAGTGTGATGTTGGGAACTTTCCGCTGGAAAGCGTGTACATGTGGCTAATTTTGGCTTTTATACTTCCTGGTTCTGATATAGTCTATTGGTTTTCTGATGCTTTGTCTCCTGGAGCTGCTGGGTTTCCTGGCTGTGGTCCTTTGGCTATATTCTTCGGGTGGATAAGTTCGATTGCTACGGTGGCCTGTTACTGCATTCCGAGATCTGGTCTATTTTATATTCTTGACGGATGCTTCTACTAGGAAGTGGGAACTAGTAACTGTTCTGTTTTTTAATGATGCTGTTAAGGATTGAAAGTATGACTGATGCTACCTTCAAGTAACAACTTTGACTTTAGGCATAACAAATCGGGGATTTTATCATAGGACCTGTGATGTTAGCTGTCAGCTTTGATGCACTTTTGATGTTTCTGATCTTTCTTTGAAAAGAAGATGATTAGGCGTCTAAGACTTGGTTTTTTAATGGATATACCCTCTCATTTTTCTGAGAAGGATGCTTTGGAACACACATCTGCCCTGGTTTTGTTACATGATACGATAAGGAAGCTGATTTTTTGTCCAGTTTGTTGACACTTTGCATTTCTACTTCTTTGCATTTATGCACCATCTAGCATAGGTAACATTGAGTAAAAAGTAAACTCTACATTATAAGTTGACTTTAGAAATAAGGGTTTTTCAAAATATTTTTTATTTTATATTAAAAATTAAAATTTTATTTTATATATTTATAAAATAATATTTATATAAAAAATATAATAAAAAAAGAGTTTGCATATATATGAATGATTTAAATTTAAGGATAATATAAGAGGCCTAATGTAATCCAACATAGTGAATGAGTTTTAATTGGTCCACATGTAATTCAAAATATTTTTAGCTATTTTTATTTTGTTAGTTAACTATTTTTAATTGTTAGAAACTGTTACAACAACAAAACCACTAAGTATAACTATTAGTTATTATTTTTATTCTTAATATTCATTTTTATGAGACATAAAATAAGAAATAATACAAGAAATAATATTAAAAGAGTTTCTTCTTTCTTCTAAAGGAGTAGATTAGTATTTTTTGTTTTTTCTTATACCCTGATTACTGAAAATTATTGGGTTTAACAGACAAAATGTTTTTTCGTTACCTCACTTATGGAGTGTATACCTATGAAAAAATTTATCATATCTTATAAGGATAGTTATCATAATCTACTATATTGTGATAACTAGCTTATGGGGGCAAAACTATTTTCAAGGACAGTACAACTAAATGTTTTAAGTTGATATCTCTTTTTGTATCTTTATCTTTTTTGTATTTATTTATAAAATTTTGTGTATTTTTACTAATAGTTTTAAGGATAATTTTTGTTTTTACAATTATAGAGGTAAATACAAATCAATTTGCTTCTACTATTAATTAAATTGTTTTCATTCCTTTTTGGATTTAGTTAATTTCACTTGCATCTAAGTTCTTGCTAAATATCTCCAAAATTGGAAGTTTTAATGGTTCTCACTTTAATCACTATTATGAATGTGTTTTTTTAGCTTTAGATATTATAAGTTTTGCTTTGGCTTTTTTTGAACCTAAATCAAAGTTTTGTTTTGAAAATTATGATAAAATGTTTCTTATTTTGAAACAAGTTAATAAAGTTTGTTGTTACATTATTTTTAGCACATTATCTTGTGAACTTTTTGATGTCAATTTCTTCAAAAGAAGTAAAAGAAATATGAGAGAAAATGAACACAAAATATATAGTGGAGGATGCTGGTACACAAAAGTTTATTATTGCTAACCATTTGCATTTTCAAATGCTCGATGGAAGGAGTGTTTAGGACCAAATCAATGAATATCATAAGTTACTGGATGACTTGAAGAATGAGAACATTAAGTTATCAAAAGGGCAAGTTGTTTCATTGAAAAGTTTTCACAATTTTAAAATTACTACAATTAGCAACTCAAATTTAAAAAGAAACACATGTTATTGGAGTATATAGTTGTTTATATCCTGATTGAAGACAAAAACAAAATTTGAACAAGAGAAGTAAAAGCTAAGAAGATGACATGAAAGAAAAATGTGGTGGAATAAAAGAAAAGAGATAAAAGACATCATAGTATAAAAAAGGTATGATAATAAGTCTCAAAAGTATGATAAGCTTAAGACCAATAATTTATCCTTTAATAAAAGAGGTGCTTGCTATGTGTGTAAAAAACTAGGATATCATACCCTTTAATGCAAGTATAAGAAAAGAAATAATATACTTGCCAAACCAAATGTCAATTTGGTGGAAGTATATATTATTGTTACCATCATTTTCCAAGTTAACATTATCATCAATTCAAAATAGTGGGTAATAGATTCTAGTGTTATAAGGCACATTTATGGGGATAGAAGTGCATTTATCTTTTAGACACTAGTAGGAGATGAAGAAAAAAATGTCTTTATGGACAACTCAAGAATAACACCTATTTTTAGTAAGGGCAAAATCTTTAGTAAGTTCACATCTAGAAAGATATTGTTTTTGAATGATGTACTTCATATTCCAAATATTAGCATTGGTTTGGTTTTTGTGTCCATATTAGGAAAAGTTATAGTAAATGTCTCATTTGAGTCTGACAAAGTTATCATGACTAAAAATGATGTATTTGTAGGAAAGGGTTACTGAAATATGATACTTTTCATTTTGAATATACTTGATGTTATCAATAATATAAATATGTCTAATTCTTTTTCTTATATTGTTGATTTTCTATGATTGGTGGTATGTTAACTTGGGATATATAAGTGATCCTTATGTTAAGAAGATGAACTAGTTTGGTTTGATCAAGAATTTAAATGAAGATGTGAGTAAGTGTAAGGTATGTGTTAAGGCCAAATCAGTCAAAGTGAGTTGCAAATCAATTCATAAAGAAACTAAACTTCTTAGTTTAGTGCATTCAGATTTGAGTGATTTAAAAAATACCATAGTTAGAGAAGGTAAACGTTACTATGTGACCTTTTTATATGATTATTCTAAATGTACCAAATCTTTTTGCTAAGAGAAAAGGATAAGGTAAGTGACATATTTATCAAATATAAAAGTGAAATAGAAAACTAATTAAATAAGAAAATCAATACACTTAGGTCAGATAAAGGAGGAAAGTATAGTTCATGGTTGTCATATATTTGTGAAAATAATGGTATTATACATGAAATCACATCCTCTTATTCACCTGAATCAAATGAACTATTATAAAGAAAGATTAGAATTTAGAATGATATACTAAATATCATAGTAGTTAGTTTAGAGGCACTTAATAATTTATAGGGAAAGAAAATATTTTCTATATATTATTTGCAAAATAAAATTCCTTACAAAAAAACTAGTTAAACTCCAAATGAACTATGAAAGGGATAGTATCCTAATTTGAATTATTTGCAAGTGTAAGGGTATTTCATAAAAGTTTGTTTGCCTAAATCAAAGAAAAGGAAAATAAGTTCTAAAATTTCAAATGACATATTTATTGATTATGTAAAATATAATGTTGCATATCATTTTTTTGTTATTAAAAGTGATATTCTTGAATCTAACATTAATAATGAGATTAAGAACGCAAAATTATTTAAGCAAATATTTACAATGAAGAAGGATCTAGTACCATCACTTGTATTTGTAGTTAAGTTAGAATAAGTGTCTAGTAGTACTCTTTCTAAACTAGAATTCAGTATAAGTAAGAGACAAAGAAAAGAAAAGACATTTGAGGATAACTTTTGCACTATTGTTGTAAATAATGATTCCTTGATATATACTAAAATGGTATTCTCTAATGATGCCAATTTATGGTTAGAAGTTATATAGAGTAAGATTCGTTCTTTAAAATAAAATGACACATAAGAGCTTGTAGATATACCTATATGTGCAAAACCCATAGGGTTCAAATGGATTTTTAAAAAGAAATATAGATCATATGTATATATTGACAAATACAAAGTCAAACTTGTAGTAAAAAAGTATATATAAAAGAAGAATATTGATTACTTTAATACTTTTACTCTTGGTACTAGGATTGCATTTATTAGAGTATTTAGTGCATTATTATCTATTTATAATCTTTTTGTTCATTGAATGGATGTTAAGATTGTATTTCTATATGGTGATCAAAATGAAGAAATTTACATGTTACAACTCGAAAGTTGTATAGTTCTTGACTAAAAAAAAACAATTTATAGGCTTGTTAAATCTTTATATGGGTTGAAATAAACACCTAAACAATGGCATGAAAAGTTTGATAATAGTTTTATCTCTAATGGTTTTTCAATTATTAGTGTTGATAAATGTGTTTATACAAAAGTCAAAAATGGTAATTGTGTTATCATATACTTGTATGTTGAAAACATGTTCATATGTACCTCTAATATGGAATAGATAGCCACTACCAAAACATTGCTTGTATCATGTTTTGACATAAAAGACGTAGGAGAAGCACATTTTATTCTAAAGGTAAGGAACATTGGAGTTCATGCTGGTATTTTTCTATCAAAAGAACATTAAATAGAGAAAATTCTTAAGAAATTTGAATATTTTGATGTCACTTGTCTTCTTTCCTTATGATGCATGTACAAAATTATTGAAAAATACTAATAAACTTGTATCTCATTTTAGGTATGCACAAATTATTGGTAATTTAATACATTTAATGAATTATACACATCATGACATTGCTTATACTATATGTAAAATGAATAAATATACATATAATTTAAACCACGATCATTGAATGATTTGACAAGAATTTTGAAATATTTAAGACATACCACGAACTATAGTATATTTTATGGTGGATTTTTTTACTATACTAAAAGGGTATAGTGATCCTAACTGGATCTTTAATTCATATGAGATAAAATCCATAAGTGGGTATACATTTACCCTTAGAAGTTGAGTAATGGCTTAGAAATTTGTTGATCAAATAATTATTGTCTAGTCCACCATAGAATCTAAGTTAATATCCTTGGAGATGGTTAGTGTGAAGGTGAATTGGTTGAAGAATTTCTTGATAGATACTCCATTATGTGCAAAATTGATATCATTAGTGTCAATGCATTGTGATAGCCAAGCTATTATTGTTTGCATAAAGAGCAAGTTATATAATTGGAAAAATAAACATATTTGTTTGAGATACAAATCAATAGAGTAGTTGCTAAATAGTAGAGTAATATTATTTAACTTTGTAAGGTTAGGGTTACACACTAATTCTATGACTAAATTACTAGGTAAAAACCTAGTGGAAAATACATTGAGGAGAATAAAACTAACACCTATAGTGAATGGTTAAAAGTGATGGGAACCTAACTTATGTGATAAGAGATTCTTTGAAGTAAACTCATATGTATAATAACAAGTTACTGATTAACCTTATATGTATTGTAAAAATTGTAAATTTCCTTCTTATAGTGTAGATGGTACAAAAATTTTAATGTTTGAAGTTAAATTATATTCTTAATGAATTTAATAGTCTTTATGGGTGGTGTATTATTGAGATGCATACTCAATAGATTCATTTATATAAGAGTAGAGTGATGCCACTCAATTGCATCAAACAATACTATCTCATAATATAATATAAAGGTAAATTCATTGATATTTGTTAAGAAATTATGTTTTATAAAGATTCTTAATTCACCATACTTATGATATTATAGGTTATATATCCTAATATTTGATTCATACTCCAAAAGGTACTAATGATCATATATTATATTCTTACTAAAACGTAATAAAATTTAGTCTTTTAAAATATATGAAAGAATGTTAAAAATATAAGTATTTTAAAAATTTTATCCTATATTAAAAATGAAAGTTATATTTCATATATTTATAAAATAATATTTGTCTTATATTTGTAAAATATAGATATATATATATATATATATATATATATATATATATATATATATATATAAAGGGTTCATACATATGTAAATGATCCAAATTTAGGTTTAACATAGGAGATCCAATGTGACCCATGTAGAGATACTAGTTATTCTGTGCTTGATGAAGGTAAAATGCTTTTATCCCATACTGGTAATTATGAGTAGTAGTTTTATTGTTGTAACAACTAATTTTATTTTTAAGGACAATTTATTTGCATATTTTAAATTAATATCTTTTTTATACTCTTTTTTTTTTTTGCTTCTATTAATAAATTTTTTTGTACTTTTGCCAACAGTGGAGCCCACCAAAACAAAGAAAAAAACGAGAGATTGAGTGAGAGAGAGAAAGAGAAGTCGATAACTTTATGAAAGTTTATTATTTAGATTATCATAAAAGTTATTATCATTTAATATCTCTCATTTATCTTATATATGAATTAAAAATTAAAAAAAAAGTTATTTTTCCAACTTATAGCCAAAGAACATAAAATAACTCTTTTTTATCAAAAAAAAGTTTTACTCAAAAAATATTTTTCATAAATTGATTATTTTTCTGCAATTAAACAAACTCTTAAGTTTTTATTATTTTTCTTCAGTTAGTATGAACAAAGAAATATTTGTTGCTATATGAAAACAACCAATGAAAATGTAATTGGGGAGTTAACATTACTAATTGTAGCTCTTTTATCATATGAGGTTAAACTGGATTTTAGTTTCAAACAAAGGAATGGTTTGTTAATAAAATAATGACAAGAGGAATTAAAACAATTACTAAGAAGTTGCCTCAAAAAATTTGTGTCAATTTGTTTTCTCCAAGATTTGTAGGAGTTCAATTAAGTAGGGAAACTAAATAAAATGTTTTTCATGGTCGTGAACAAACCCTTGAGAAGAAGAAAATTCTTTGTAATAATGAATTAATTGATCTAAATATAATTAACCTAGAAACATAATACAAAAAGACAAGATGCCCAACTCCAACAAGATAAGTGCATCAAGAAGATACACAAGCAAAATCCAAAACCTAAAACCCAAACAAAGAAATTAAAATAATAATAATAACAATCAAAGTTCACTAGGTTAGAGCAAGGAGAATCAAGAATAATGATAAATAGTTCAATTATTACGTTTCAATTTTGTCCTAAATGATGATGTGAATAGATAATAACAAAGTTATAAATAAGTGATAGGTGATAGGATAAACAATTAAGTGATAGGTTATAATAACAATTTTGGGACAAACAATTTTGTCCCATCTTTTACTCTTTATCTATATCCTTACGTTTTAATGGTACTTCTACAACATTTAATAAGTGACTTGATCAAGAAAAAAAGAATAAAAAGTAGGGATATGATTCTCAAACTCGTAAATGCAAGATTTTTGAGTAAATATATCATCATAAAATATGAATTTTTTGGATATTACAATTAAATAATTTCATATAAATAATGTAATAAATAATATAGTTGAATTTGTAAAAATCAAAATTATTAATAAGACTAAAAGTTTGTTCAAAACACCATGTTGTATATATTACAAAACACTTGTAATTTTGTAATTAACCATACAAGGTTATAATTTTATAATAGTTTATAATAATATCTTATAAAGATTTTTCTATTAATTTTAAAACAATAATATGTACATAATTATAAGATAATAAAAAATATATAATATATATTAAAAATACATCAATGAACTTAAACTGTCATTACATCACACATCATGAATTATCATTAGTAGAGTAAAACTCATTCTGAGAATATGCTCTTTATATAATATTAGTTGTAAGCCTTAATGTTAATTTGCAGTCATAAGATTAATTCCATTATACTTAATTAACACTTTTTATTTCTAAACTATATTTTTAACGATAAAATATTTTAATTAGATTTGATATCATTTTAGTATTTGTCATTTTTGAAAAAAAAAAATACTACTGTAATTTTACCACAAAATTTCAACAGTTTGGTAAAGATGTTGACAATTTAAAGTCCTGAAATAAAGTTTTATAACCATAATGTATAAATTGTAACTTTCAATGATATCACAAATTTTACTTTTGTAATAATTGAAGTAATCATAATACTACTTCTTTTCTTAATATGAACAATTAACTATAAGGGGAAGGACCTTTATGTTTGAAAGAACCTTACCAAGTAAATAAAATGATCTTTAATAAAACACTAACAAAATTATATTATACCACACTCACACTAGTAAATCTTTTATTAGAGGAACAAATTGATTATAACTATGTCCAATGTAATAAAACTAGTTTAGTTGAATGAAATCTTAATGGCATGACAAAACATCAAATTTTAGTATTATTGCATTACATCATGATGTTTCTAACAATGTCAAAAATTAAGGACAATAGTGACCCTTAAATTACTAAATTATTACTAACAATTTTATAGGCTACTTTAAAGGTTGGTGGGACTTCTATTTATTAAGTGAAACAAAAACTCAAATCTTTATGGCAATACAAACAAAAGATGGGATACAATTATCTGATTGTATTAATATACTAATATATACTATAAGCAATCACTTTATTAGAACTACTATTTTATTATTTAATAAGACTTGCAAATAGTTTATTAATTTAAAATGTATGAGCTTTTCTCATTTTATGTGGTATATAAAGGTATTTTTCTCAAAAAGTTTTATAGAAGAAGATAGTTAAAATGAATTTTGGAAAGAAAAATTTATTTTAAGGTTACCTACTATTTTTGGTAAAAGAGTAAAACTTAGACTTAAAGCTTATCATTTTGAAATCATTAGGTATAATAATTACACTTATGGTGTGTTAGTAGCAGAATTAGTTGCTAAAAGAGTTAAATTCTATAATAAAATCAAATTACATTGGTAGTTACAAAATGAACAAGCTCAAGATAAGAGAGTTTTAAAAGATTTTTGTGAATAAATGAATTCTCTATTTATAATATTTCCTACAAAAATGAGAAAGCATAAACCTTTTTAAAAAGGGTCAAGATCTTCTAATAAAAGCCTTAAGAGAGAAAAGAGAAGAAGCAGAAAAGCAAATCAAAAAAGAAGAAAGCAATAGTTTGCTATAAATGCAGAAAAATAATACAATATTATAATAAATGTAAAACAAAACAAAAAATTCAAAAAATATCCATTGATGAGGATTTTAAGAGTTCATTAATAAATATTTTCTCATCTAATAGCAATTTTGATCAAGATAATTTAGAAATTGATGTTATTAAAGAAGAATATTTTGCTTTTAATTTTAATTTTAGAAAACTATGTGTAAAAGTAATGACTTATCAATTTTAACTAAAGAAGATAATATGATATTAAATTTTATAGATAAAATTCTAGATCTAACTATCAAAACAAAAGTTAGAAGAATATTTACATCTAACTAAAGAAAGTAGTATGACTAGTTCTAGTAAAACTCCTAAAGAAAGTTATAGTTTAAAAATAATAATTTAGAGGATGAAAGAAAATTCTTCTAGTTTTATAAAAGAACCCTCTATATATGAGCTTGAAGCCAAAATTAAGCGACCTAAGTTAAAATTATGATCTTTAAAAGAAAGGATGATTATCCTTAAGATAATAAGTAAACAACAAGAAGGAGAAATTCTAGAAACTTCTTTCAAACAAGAAGATATTGGTGATCATCATTTCATCAATCTTGTTAATAAAGTTATTACTTATAAATGACATACTAAGGTTACAATTATTGTTGATAAGGAATATATGTTATCTATTATGACATTTATTGATTCAAGGGTTAACATGAATTGTATTAATGAAGAATCAACACCTAGTAAATATTTTTCAAAAACACTTCAAATAAAGACAAATTTGTTATTACATATAAATTATCACAGACTACTATTTACAATTAGGAAACTTGTCTAGCGATTCCTTTTTATCATGGTTAAAAACCTATTTCGAAATGTTATTTTGAAAAATCTTTTCCTACGTATGTTGTATTATATTAAAAAAATTACTAAGAAAAGAATATATGTAGAAATTGATGAAAAACTTATTAGTTACTAATTTGTTTCTACACCTAAATTTAGATAAATTGATTTAATCCCAAAGAGGATTAAAAGAAGAGAGAAATTTATAAATTCTTTATGTAATGAAATTGCTTATAAACATTTGAAACAAACAATTGATGATCCTATTATTCAAAAGAAAATAAAGGAAATCAGAAAGAAGATGAAATTAATGATATGTGTAGAAACATCTACTACCTTTTAGGATAGAAAGAAACATATCATCATATTACCTTAAGAGCCAACTTTTCCCAAATGTCAAATTCTCATGAATGTAAAATCTATTATTATGGGATCAAGGCATATGTGATGAGAATCGTAGAGATAATGGGTGGAAGGATTCAATGGATGTAAGAGGTCCATTGTATAGTTCAGAAGACCCAATAACACAAGGTCTTCAAGTGATGTAAGAGATCTATTGCATATTCAAGAAGACCCAATAATATGGATTAGAGCAAAAAAGATGAAAGAAGTACTAAATGAGTTGATTAAAGACATTCAGGCTAACCAAGTTTCAAATGGTGCAAATTCAAGCTTAAAAGAGAGTCCAGACCTTATTAATATCTTTGGAGTACTTAAAGAGTTAGAATTAAGTAATAATAGTCACTTCAAATTAGAAATTTATTTTCTAAGTAAGAATTTGTTCGTATATAGGAATTCCTCCTAAATAAGGAATTGTCCTAAGTAGGAATTTATACCTTTTTAAAATTGTTATCTTAACCTATAAATAGACACCCTTGTAAGCTCTAATACATTAGACAATTTATCATATAATTTTGAGTTAAATAGTAAGTAAGGGTTGAACTTATTAAGAGATATTTCTTCTTGTGGCGTTCAAATTAACTTATCACTCCCAATTCTTTTTTTTTTTTTTATGGAGTGTGTCATTCATATTTTTCTTGAATACCTTAGGCTTGTGTTCCATAAGATATTAAAATAATCCAATAAAAAAGAAAATTAATCTTAACTGTCTAGCTAGAAGCAAAAAAAAAAATCAACAACCATAATTGGGTCAATTCCTCTATAAAAGAAGTTAGCATTTAGCATTTATTACAGAAGAAGGGGGCCTTAGAAAAGAGTCCTTTTGGGACATCACGTGGGAGAAAGGCAATTGATTAGACGAGGAATTTTTGGGGCCAAGAAAATTATTCTTTTGGCCAAATTAATCCTTTTAGGTAAAGAGAGCTAAAGTAATAAATGTAGTTAGACATTACAAAAAGAGATAGCAGGCATTTTAAGTGCCTTACAAATCATCATGAACATTTAAGATAACTTAAATCATCATTAAATAACTAGAAACATATACAGACAATAACTGAAGTGGAGGAGATTCTCCCTTGGGTCAGTAATATTAAAAGGTACCCATAACAGGATTATGAGACCTTTGCATTCTTTTAATTTTCTTTTCCCTTTTAAAGGATACAATCACACAAAAACGATTCATATCAAGGTCAAAACCACAATTTGGCTAGTAAAATAACATCAAAGCCAAGTATTAATGGTAAAGGATCTAATCATGAATACTATGCCACCGATGATTATTTAGTGTGTACCTGTTAATTAACTTAGTACTTAAGGGACAATAATCAACCAACAAAGGCACAATACTCATAAACAAAGAAGCCTAATGCATAACCACACACACGCACATGCACACACACACACGAGCACCAAAATCATGTCAAAAAAACACTTATCTTGAGTTGAGACTCTTAGTCTTCCTCACCTACAGAGCAAAGATAGATTTGTAGACTTTCTTTTTTCTCTTTTTATGTGTTGATGTATGTATATACTGAAAACATTTTTTAAAAAAGAAAATATCAACAAAAAGTTAAAAAAAAAAACAAATAGGCAAAAAAAATACTTGAAGTAAAGTATTCTATCTGGAAAAAGTCATCGTTGGTCACCACCAGTTGCCATTAGCCTCCACCAAAAAACACAATGAAGGCACCTTCAGAATCCTCGCAAGTTGATCTACACACACGCGAAAACAGTAAAGCAAAAGGAGGCCTATAAGCACACAAACCGACAAAGCATCCAAAGTTTGACTGTCGCACGGCCTCCGTACATGCCACCAACTTGTGAAATTCTGACTCGAAACCAGCACCGATTGGTGTGTTCCATCTCCCACTCAATCCAACAGTACCCTGCACGCGCCAAATAGAGCTCAGGGTTGTGCCGATCGTCGGTTCAAAGTTGGATGTCGCTGTCTGTTCCCCCACTTTCAGCCACCATTATCGCTCAAGACCAGCACTGGTAGATTCAATAGGTGACGATCTATCCATTGGTACTTTCCGTGTGTCGATCGAAGATCGGTGGCGTCTCACCACCGGCAGTTATCACCCCCTTGTCTTTACCATACTTATCCCAAAACCTAGTAAAAAACCCCATTTTTGAAGCCAAGTCTTAACTTTCTACACCAGAAATCACCTCAAAAAACTAAGATTGAGGCATTTTTTAGTCCGAAAATATGAAAATGACTAATGAAATGGTCTGCGTAGAGAGAGATTCTGGGGCTGTTTGGGTGATTTTGTGGGACAAAAGAATTGGGGTACGAGAAGCCGAGAAAGGAAAATGAAAGAAAAGGACAGCGGCTTGAACAAATATGGGAAAAGGAAAAAGAAAAAAAAAAAAAAAAGAAAAAGGGAGACCGAGTTAGTTGCAACTCTTGCCAAATATAATTGTGCTTCCAAATTTTAAAGAATTGTAGTAAAACCGACCGAGTTATTATGGTGTTTTAATTGTATCTGCGGAGCTTTCCCCTTACCGGGAGGCTCATCCTGACACCCCCTTTTCAAGCTCTCTATGAATATGCCCCATCTCACTTGGCAGAGCTGCCCTTAAGTGAATCTAAGGTTGCTACCATTGAATCCTTATTGCAAGAAAGACAACATATGACTGGTTGTTGAAGGAGAAGCTTTCTGAGGCACAATTGAGGATGAAGCAGTTTGCAACTAAGAACAAAACTAAATGTTCTTTCTCTGTGGGTGACTTGGTGTACTTAGTGATTTAGCCCTATTGACAAACATTAGTTGCTCTGCACAAGAATCTCAAATTGACTTCTAAGTATTACGATCCATTCCTTGTTGTGACCAAGATTGGTCGCATGGCTTATAAGCTTTAACTTCTTGCGGGCTTTTCTAGACAATCAGTTTTTCATGTTTCCTTGTTGAAGCATTCAGTGGGACACTAGAATCCGCTAATGCCTGAGCTACCATTGACGGGACAAGATGGACAGTTGACACCACGTGGGAGGATTGATCTTTCATTGCGACTCAATTTCCACATTTTCATTTTTAAGGACAAGGGTCATTTTGGTGGGGGGAGATTGGCCAAGATTGGTGCATTGTTGTAACCCTTTGAATTTCAATTGTAATTTTTCGTTACCAATAACTAACAAACATTGTTTCATCAAACAAATTGTGACCATTGATTGTAGTTGATGGGATTCCATTAGAACGTCGTAGCCGTTATCGTTAGGGGATAGAATCATTAATGAAAGCAGCCACTGATGGTTGTTAAACTAATTAACAATGTTTATAAATTGGATAGGCTCTGGTTGAGAAACAAATGTTAATAGAAAATCAAATTACTTTCTCTCTCTATTTCCTTTGATCTCTCTGTCCCTTCCTCACCACAACCCCTAATTTTTTCTCTTACCCTCTGGGACCTAACAGTGAGCCATCACAGTTGACGTACAAAATCGTGGTTTTAGGGTCTAAAGGAATATAGGCGAAAGGAGGAAACAAGAATAAAAATCGAGAAAAAAAAAAGTCACAAACAACAAGGGTGCTACAGAGTCTGAAAAACTAGAAAGGATGAGATAGGTGGAAGGGAGAGCATAGATGACAACCATGGAGAAACTGTCAAGTAGTCTGAATACTAGAACTAAGAAAATTCGAGAAAAAAAAAAAAGGGGTTTCATTCGATAATATATAATATTAGACAACTACTACCAATATAGGCAATGGTTTCTATTATAAATTTATATAATTTATATTTATTAATTTTTTATTATTATTTGATTTTTTTAAATTTATAAATTAAATTTGAAAATAAATTAATTCTTTATATTGATCTCATCACATTTGTAACACTTATACTCACATTTGTGATACACATGCTCTTTCAACATAGAAAGATATTTTAATATAACTTCTTTTACGGGATATATAAAAAATATTCTCAAATTTTTATAATTAAGTTTTAAATTATTTTACATTTTTATTTGAAGTTTGTATTTTTTAAATTTGTATCAAATTAGTCTTTTTTAAACAAAATAATGGTCAAAATTATTAAAAATTATATATTGATTAAACAAAAATTCGTAATAGTTTGATTATTTTTCATTAAAAAAATAATTTGAAATAAATTTAAAAGATGTAAATTTTAATTAAAAATGTAAAAAAATTATAAAAATTTAGAACTAATTTTTTTTTTTTTGCATATAACCTTCTTTTACCTAAAAATTGGTCAAATATTAGAGACAACAAGAAATACATATTCGTATATAAAAATAGAAAAAATAAAATAAAATAAATTGTAATTCAATTATTTCTTTAATGTTTAGTTTGTTATTGGATAGATAAATAAATGAATGTAATTGAATTCTTTTTTAAATGCTAAAATGAAATAAATCAAAATTTACTTAAATTTCACTCATTTAGGAAAAATAATTAATTTTAACACATTATTGTATTTTATAATGATAATTCAATTGAATTATTTTATAATGATAATTCAATTGAATTATTGTATTTTAAAATTTGTGATACCAAATAATAAATTTATTGGGGTTGAACTCTTTTGATAGAAATTAAGTCTAATAAACATTTTTTAAAAACTCCCAAATTTTTAAACTATTTGCAAGTGATGCTTCCCAAAAAATTGAATTTACAAAATATTTAATTATCCAAACAAATAACATCTAGAATAAAATTTATCTAAATTATTCAATATGATAAAGGTAATGTAGAAATAGTTTTTCTTTCTCAAAAGTATTAATACATTTATATTATAGAATATAGAAGTTTTACAAATAATATTCTTTTTAGTTCTAAATCTACCTTTTTTGTACTTGATTTTAACAAAACTATTCCACAATCTTATTACAAAACAATATACATTATTAAAACTAAATTGATTAAAAATAAGTCATTATTATTTTGACCAATGTATAGTGAAATATAATTTTTTAATCAAGTAAATATGAATGAAAATGATAATTTTGTTTTAAGTAAAGATTTATTAAGGAGAGAATCTTATTTAGAACAAAATAAGAACAAATGACTTTATTTTTTTAACAATTATTCAAAAGATAGAGAGCAATAATTCAAGAAAAATATTATAAAGAACTTAATAATTAAAAAAAAGTTTTCTAAGTATTCTCTTTGAAGGTTAGACTCTGTAATGTATTTAATAAGTTTTACAATAGTTTATTGGTCTTTTGTCCTAGTTTGGATTCCAAAGAAGTAAAAGTTTGGAGTTCATAAGTTTAAAAAAGTTCTTTATCTGAGTAATCAAAAAAGTCAAAATTAGAATTTGAAATGTTTTGTAGTAAGACTTCCAATTTGGAAACAATTTCTAGTTCTAGGTGTAATTCTTGGATTTTTTTTTTGTTGAGTTTGCAGTATTTGGAGGTATGCCCTTTCTTTTGACACTTGAAATAAGTAAAGTCTTTGTAAAAGGGTTTAAAGGTAGATGACTTTGATCCTAATTTAGGTTTGGATGTTTTGGTTATCCTAAAATTCTTGCTATTAGAAGTTCAATGATTGTTTTGTTTGGAGTGTTTCTTGATTGTATCAAGCACATTATCCTTCCAAGTGTGTTATGCCTAAAGCTCATTCATCGTTGTGTTGTTCGCTAAGATGTGTGTGAGTCACTAGGGCATTTGTGTGACTCTTAAAAACTAGTGGATTGTAGGAAGTCTATTTTATCTAAGCCTCAATTCTTGAGTTTGTGTAAAACCTTAATTCTTAAGTGGGTGTGAAACTTTAATTCATAAATATGAACATAATTACTTCCTGTTCCAACACCTTTACATCAGATTGCTTTGAATCTCAAGGAGATTACTCTATAAGATTTCACTAGAGGAATTGATGATTGGAAAATTTCAAAAGTGTAAAAAGATTTCATTTACAAAATTTCAAAATTTAATGTTTTCAAAAACAATTTTATAATTAAAACTAAAGAAAGAGATATATAGCTTTCAAAACCTTTTAAAACTATTCATCTTCATTCTTAAAATTTTTTACAAAATTATAAAAACAAGTATTATAAATACAATCATATTTGTCTAGTACAAGTAGGTATCAAACCACTCACAAAAGATGACTTAAACACCTCTATTCTAGCAGTCCTTAAGATTACTAGATTTATAAATTTTTAAGATTCTTTTCTTTCTTCAATAGAGTTTAGCCTCTATTATGGATCTATTTCCTTTAATTGCTATTTAAATCTCACTATGTGTTTGTTTGATAAAAATATCCTATAAAGCATGGTTTTACAAATTAAAACTCATAATCACAATGTGTTGGAAGGCTCTATTCCAATTGCATTGATTTACAAAATTCATTACAAAATAATGATTTCCGCATTTGCATCCCAATACAAATTTCAATCCCAAAAAGGAGAAATTCTTCTTTTACAAACAGACCTATCATGTTTAAACATTATTATCCCTAGATCTATCCTAATGACATTACCCTTCAAAACAACTTGAACCAAACATAGAAATTTCCAAAATTGACCAATTCTAAGACAGAAAAGTTGTCATAACCTTTAACAAGGGATCTATAAGTTTTAGATCTACTAATACAAATTCCACTTCCTCTACAATAGACATAAGACGTGTTTCCAACCTCCCATCTATTACAAACCTACCTGCAAAACCTTCAAGATTTTTAGACTCCGATATTCCAAGAACTTCCTTCCAAACAACAAATTACCATACAAATATTCCTTATTTTATCTATACAAACTCATAAGAACAATCACCCATGATCTCTCTATCTCTTTTTGTTAACACAAAAAACATCTAAAATGAATCACATGTTTTAAAAAAACATTCTAAAAATACTTTTGAACTTGATAAAAAACTCTTACATAATGATTTTTATGCATTACATAATATTGTAAAAAGAAATTATTTTTTCAAACATTTTCTTGAGAAAAGATAACAAATCCAAGAGAATTATTATACTTTTCTCTTATTTCACAAAAAAAACACATGTTATTTTTTGATTGGCTTTCAAACTATATCTCTCAAATGGATTACATCTGGCCTTTTAAAAAGTCTTTTTTCGAAAACTCTGCAAACCTTGTGACTTCTTACAGTAAGTCCATAAAATGGATTACACATAAGGATCAAGTCATAAATTCTGAACACCCTCCTTTTAGACAAAATAAAATCACCCATCAATAAAATACTGTTGATTTTGCACCTTACAAAATTCCCTAAGAAACTGACTCCTTAGGAAAACTTTTCAAAATGATCATTCAGTAAAACAATTTTTCAAATAGTCATCTTCATACCATTGGTAACAAGTTGAACCGAATAAAAAATCATATTTAGTAGTCTACCATCTATACGACAATTACAAAATGAGAAATCACAAAAGTTAAACATGTTTTCAGACCCATTCAACCCTTCAAATTAGAAAACTCTAAAAAACCTACTAATCTCTTCATTTAAGTGATCAAAGTAAAATTAGTTGCTTTAGAACCATCTTTTTCTTATACAAAAAAGCAAGTCAACACTTTAGGAAATAAATCCCAAATAGATTCCAACGAATTTAAAGAAAATTCTCCTTTAAAACCTTATGAACTACCTTTACAGGAATCAAAACCTTAAGTTAACTATATCTTATGGCCAAAACCCATTTCTGGACTCATAGTTCTAGATCTTAACCTTAAAAACAAACCAATACATTGAACTAAATACAAGTTCAATGTCTCTTCCATTTCTGAATGGAATATTGATAGCATGTTAGAATACAACATCTTTAGTATTTGAGAGCATATGATTATAACAACAAATATCTACAAAACCCATAACAACACTCCAAACAAAATGGTTGTTGAACTTCTAATAGTATGATTTTCGAGATAACTCAAAGGATGGTGGGATTACCTTTTTATTAAATAGGGTGATGGACATTGAACAATCTATTGATTGAATATATAAAGTAGAGTGTTTCTTTAATATTATGAAAGTTAAACCTAAATGTAAGGTGGACTTTATAGCCTACAAATTGCATGGAGGTGCTCGTGGTGACAATGTCACGAAGATTTGCTAAGATAAAGGGGTAAGTTCCCTATTTAGAGTTGGGTTCAAATGAAGGCATTTTTAAAAGGTCAATTTATGCCATTTGAGTATAAGTAAGCCCTTTTCCAACAATTTCATAAGTGTTACCAAGGTACATGTTTAGTTTCAATCTATACTAAAGAGTTCTCATGATTGGAAGCTAAAGGCAATTTGAATGAAATTAAAGATCAATAAGTTGCACGTTATGTAAATGGGTTAAATTATGATTTTCAAGTCCATTTGGCCATACAAAGTATTTGGTTAGTTGATCTAGCTTAGAAGTTGGTATTAAGGGCATAACATATCATGCAATTAAGGAAAACGCCGAGATGGACTGCGTAGCCTACAAATTACATGGAGGTGCTAGTGCATGGTGGCATCATCACCAAGATTTGCTAAGATCAAGAGGAAAGCTCCCTATTTAGAGTTAGGTTCAAATGAAGGCACTTTTAAAAGGTCAATTTCTACCATTTGACTATAAGTGAACCCTTTTCCAACAATTTCATAAGTGTTACCAAAGTACACATTCAGTTTCAGCCTATACTGAAGAGTTCTCATGATTGCAAGCTAAATGAAATTTGAATGAAATTGAAGACTAGTAGGTTACATGTTATGTAAATGGGTTGAATTATGTTGTTCAAGAGCACTTGGCCCTGCAAAGTATTTGGTCAATTGATCAAGCTTAGAATTTAGCATTAAGGGCATAACATATCAGCAATCAAGGAAAACACTATGAAGTCCTATGAGCTAGCAATTTGATCCCAATAACAAAGCTTTATCAAGTAGAGTTAAATGTATAATTGTTGATTCATGTGGTAAATGAATTGAATCTAAGAATTCAAAACCTAAAAAGAAGCAATAAATAACAAAGGGAATTTGATATTTCAAGTGCAATGAGACAAGGCATAGATTGAGTGATTGCCTTAGATGCAAATTTGCCAATGTTACTTAATGTAAGTATGAGGAGGACTTTGATGAGCAAGAAACAACAAGGAGGATGGTAACTTTGAATTGGTCAAGGAAAACAATGAGGAAGTGGTATGAATTTAAACTAACTTGTTGCTTCAACATAACCTAATGAGACACAACACAAATAGATCTTTAAAGGTAAATGTTTTGTAGCTAAAAAAGTGTGTAAGTTTGTGATTGAGTTGTAGTTGTAAGAACCTAGTTTCACAAAGCCTTGTTAAGCATCTTAATCTTAAAACATAGCCACATCTCACCCAGTATAGCATTGGTTAGATAAAGAAGGGGCCTACCATGAACATTACATAACAATGCTATTTGCCATTGACTTTGGGAAAGACTTAAGAATCTGAAGTTCTTTGTGATGTTATGGAGATAGAAGCATACCATGTGTTACTAGGTAGGCCATGGCAGTTTGATGTTGATGCAACTCACAAAGGAAGGACAATACTTGTGCCTTCACTTGGGATTGCAAGTGGATAGTTGTGGTTCCAAAACAACAAGAGAACTCTTTACCAAAAGTGAAGGATAAGAGATTGTTGTTTGTGACTCTTAGAGAGGATGAGTTTGTAGAGGATATGAAAAGTACCAAAAATTGTACTTTTCTAATAGTGAAGGGAGTAGAGCAAGCCATACAATCTGCACTTAAGGAGGTTCAAGGCTTATTTGCAGAATTTGATCATGTAATGGTAAAACCAACACGATTACCTCCAATGCAAGATACTCAACATTGCATTGATTTTATTCCTGGAGCTAGTTTGCCAAATTTGCCACATTATTGTATGCATCCAAAGGAGCATGAAATCATGAAGGAGAAGGGCTGTTACAAATAGGGCACATACAAGAGAGCATTAGTCCTTGGGTCATGCATGCCTTGTTGTCTCCAAAGAAGGATGAGAGTTAGAGGATGTATGCGGACAATTGCACTATCAACAAAATAACCATGAGGTATCAGTTTGCCATCCTTAGGCTTGATGACTTGCTTGATTAATGAAGCGGTGCTAAAATATTTATTAAGATATATTTGTAGAGTGGATATTATCAAATTAGAATTTGTATAGGAGATGAATGGAAGACAACTTTCAAAACAAAGGATGGGCTATATGAGTGGCTAGTCATGCCATTTGGTTTATCTAATGTGCCAAGTACATTCATGCACCTTATGACCTAGGTTCTTAAACCCTTTATGTTCCACTTTGTTATTATCTATTTTGATGATATTCTTATTTATAATGAGAATCTAAAGGATCACTTTGATCATATTAGGCACGTTTTAGTTATGTTGAGAAATAATGAGCTATTTATAAACCTAAAGAAATGTGACAAACAGACTAGTATTCCTAAGATTTGTTTTAAGTAATAAGGGAATTTATTCGGATGAAAAGAAGGCAAAAGCTATTAGAGAATGGCTAAAATTGAAAACCATAACTGATGTAAGGAGTTTCCATAGCCTAGCGACTTTCTATTGCAAGTTCATCAAAAATTTTAGCACTATCATGACACTCATTACTGATTGCTTGAAGGTCAAATTTTAATGGGGAGGGGTTATTGATCATAGCTTCGAATTGATTAAGGAAAAATTGTCTACTGCACCTGTTTTATCTCTACCGAACTTTACAAAAATTTTTGAGATTTAATGTGATTCAAGTAGGATTGACATAAGGGCTATTTTTTCTTAAGAGAGAAAGCCCATTGAATTCTTTAGTGAGAAGTTAAGTGAAGTAAGATAGAAGTGGTCAATGTCTCAACAAGAACTCTATTCTGTGTTTTGTGCTTGGAATTATTGCCCTACAATCTAGAAATTGAACTCACCTACAAGAGATTAAATCGAGAAAGAAGCGACAAAATAGAAGCTGAAAAGAGAACAAGAAAGCAAGGAAACATGGGTGATTACAATGAACAAAGAAATCAGCAAGGAATTGAGGAACGTGAAAGAATTAGATTTGCAAATGGTGGAATTGCAAATGCTTATGTAAGGGCATTGCGGGATTTTGCTGAACCGTTAATCAATGACGTGACCTTAAGCATAACCAGCCCTCCCATTAAAGCCAATAATTTTGAAATAAAGCCACAGATAATCTTGATGATTCAAACATGGGTCCATTTTGATGGGTTGCCAAACAAGGATCCTAACACTCATATTGCAAATTTTTTTGGAAATTTGTGACACTTTTAAATACAATGGAGTATCGAATGATGCAATCAGGTTACATTTGTTGCCTTTCTCACTTAGAGATAAAACTAAGAGTTGGTTGCATGCCCTTCCTGTAGATACTAAATTGACATGGAATGATTTAGCTTAAAATTTTTTGGCTGAATATTTCCCATGAGCGAAAACAGCAAAGTTGAGGAACAACATCACAACTTTTAGACAATTTGAGATGGAAACCTTGTATGATGGATGGGAGCGCTACAAGGATCTTTTGAGGAAGTACCCACACCATGGACTTCCTCAATGGTTGGTGGAGCATACATTTTACAATCGGCTGAATCATTCAACTCGTATCACTACTGATGCTACTGTCGGAGGAAAATTGATAAGTCAGTCAATTGTGATCAGGCGAATGACTTGCTGGAGGAAATGACAACTAATTATTATCAGTGGTCTGCTGAAAGATCAATTCCAAGAAGAGCAGTAGAAGTGCACGAGATTGATGCTATCACAGAAATTAATGCGAAGGTAGATAAATTATTTACTAAATTGGATCAGTCTAATTTAAATGTTGATCAATCTGTGCATGTGTGCGAATTATATGGGTGGTCATGCCATAAGCGAATGCCAGGAAGGAAATCCATTTACACCCTTAGTGCTTTTCAAGTTAGCAGCATACCATTTACTGGATGAAGCTGATGCAAAGGATGATGTTGGGTGGATGGCTTCTTCTGATGGGGCATTTTTCTGTCAAATCAACATATGAGAGCATGCTGAGGGATTCTATGTTAAAATTTTTCTAGAATTTCTCTTTATGAAATTCCTATTTCCATAATGTAGGATCTTTTCTTTATGCGAATACTAGTAATAAATTATAACGAATTTTACATACCTCTATCCATAATGCCGGGTTCCTTCTGTGAAGATGAGAATCCTCCTCTGATTTTGCCTTTTGTTGAATTTCTCCTACTCTTCTCCTTTTCCTTTCACTTTTCACGGTTTTTTCTCTAATGGTTGAAAAGAGGAAAAGAAAAAAACTCTTATGAAAACAATCACGTCCCTTTTATTTTTCTGTAACGGTTGTCTTTAATGGGGAGAGTGATTCCCTCTTCTCTTAATGGTCTTTAATGAGGAGAGTGATTCCCTCTTCTCTTAATGGTCTTTAATAGAGAGAGTGATTCCCTCTTCTTTTATAACCGTTATCTTTAATAGGGAGAGTGATTCCCTCTTTTCCTGTAACCGTTATCTTTAATGGGGAGAGTGGAGGGATTTTAAACCCAATGACCCAAATAACCGTTATATCTAACCGACCATCATATTAGACCTTTTATATTTGGTCATACTTTAAATAACAAGGGCCACTCATGTTAATTAATTTAACAATCTCCCACTTGGCCCATGTTATGACTTGATGAATCAATAACACATAAGTGCGCACAATCCTTAAGGATCATCAAACCATAATACTTGATTGAATTAAAATGATTGGATCATGGCGGTCACACATCTTTTAGCGATATGATTCCTTCCATGTATCACGTAATCATCATAATTCATAATAACTTTACCGAGGAACATTGAGACTTTAAATTGTCATTTCCATATACGCTATTAGTTACCTCACAAACTATAATTGTATACACCTTAATGTAGATAACAAAAGCGCAAACAAAACCATGACCTTAATTGAATTCATAAGTGTCACAATGATATGAGCAATACAAAACATTTACTTTCAAGAAAATGAGGACCCATCTATAATGCCCATCCGTTCAACATGTCCAGTAAATGTTTTCGGTGGCAAACCTTTAGTTAATGGGTCTGCAATCATCAATTCAGTACCAATATGCTCAATAGACACCTTTTGGTTTTGTACTTCTTCCTTAACAGATAGGTATTTCAAATCCATATGTTTCGCACCTTTAGAATACCTATCATTCTTAGAGAAGAAAACAGCTGCAGAATTATCACAATAAATTCTTAACGGCTTTTCTATATTGTTGACCAAACTAAGTCTTAAGATAAAATTCCGTAACCATAATGCATGAATAGTAGCCTCAAAGCATGCTACAAATTCAGCATCCATTGTGGAAGTAGCAATGACAGATTGCTTCCCACTTTTCCATGAAACTACTCCTTCGACCAGCAGAAACATTTAACCAAATGTAGATTTCCTCGAATCTACACATCCAGCATAATCTGAATCCGAGCAGCCTACTACTTCAAGATGACTTGATCTTTTATAAGTAAGCATGTAATCCTTAGTGCCTTGTAAGTACCTAAGTACTTTCTTTCCGGCTTTCCAATGATCCATTCCAGGATTACTTTGATATCGGCCTAACATTCCGACAACGAAACTAATGTTTGGCCGAGTGCATGTTTGAACATACATCAAACTTCCAACCAGCGATGCATAGGGAATGGATTCCATTGATTTTCGTTCCAAATCATTCTTTGGACATTTCAATTCACTGAACTTGTCCCCTTTCTGAATTGGAACTATTCATGTAGAGCAATTTTCCATTCTAAATCTCTCTAATACTTTATTGATATAGCCTTTCTGAGACAATCCTAACAATCCTTGTGATCTATTGCGAAATATTTCTATTCCTACCACATAGGATGCCTCATTCATATCTTTCATTTCAAAAGTTTCAGAGAGAAATTTCTTTACATTATGTAACAAACCCATGTCATTAGCAGCCAAAAGAATGTCATCGACATATAGGATTAATATAATGAACTTGCTCTCACTGACCTTCATATAGATACACCGATCAACGGTGTTCTCTACAAAACCATATGATGTAATGGTATTATTGAACTTAATATACCATTGTCGGGAGGCTTGTTTTAGTCCATATATCGATTTCTTTAATTTACACACCAAATTTTCTTTCCCTGTGGTTATGAAACCTTCAGGTTGGTCCATATACACTTCCTCTTCTAAGTCACCATTCAAAAAGGCAGTCTTTACATCCATTTGGTGGAGCTCTAGGTCATAATGAGCCACCAAAGTCATAATGATTCTTAAGGAGTCTTTCTTAGAGACTGGAGAGAAAGTCTCCTTATAGTCAATATCATCCTTTTGAGTGTAACCTTTGGCAACAAGTCTGGCTTTATACCTTTCGATGTTGCCTTTTGAGTCTCGCTTGGTCTTAAAGACCCACTTACAACCAACTCGTTTTGATCTTTCAGGCAACTCCACTAGTTCCCAGACTTGATTTACATCCATCAATTTTATCTCTTCTTTCATGGCATTAAACCACTTTTCAGAATCATTACATTCCATGGCTTGTGTAAATGAGACTGGTTCTTTATCAATGCTCAATTCAGATTCATGTTCAAGTGAGTAAACCATATAATCATTCGATATGACTGATCTTTTCTGTCTTGTAGACCTCCGTCATGCCATTTCTTGTGGTATCACTTGCTCATTTGTGACTTGCAAATTGTCACTTGGTTCATCACTTATATGTTCACCTTGTGTGTTTCGAATATCAATTTGTTGTCTTTGCATGTTGCATAACTGTGATGCAACAAAAGGAACAACAACTTGAGTAGAAACACTTGGTGTGGGGATAACAACTTGAGTAGAAGTACTCACTGTGGATCTTTCATTTTGTAATTCTTTAATATCCACCTTTCGTGATTCCCCACTCCCACTGAACTGACCATTTTCAATGAACCGAGCATTGCCAGACTCAACTATTTTAGTACTATAGTTAGGACAATAGAACCTATATCCTTTAGTCTTTTTAGGATAGCCAATGAAGTAACCACTAATGGTTCTTGCATCAAGCTTTCTTTCATGTGGATTATATATCCTTACTTCTGCTGAACAACCCCAAACATGAAGGTGTCTTAAACTGGGTTTCCTACTTGTCTATAACTCATAAGGAGTCTTAGGGACAGCCTTACTAGGAACCCTGTTTAGCAGATATGCAGCAGTTTTTAATGCATGCATCCACAAGGATAAAGGTATAGTACTGCAACTTAACATGCTCCTAACCATATCCATAAGTGTGCGATTCCGCCTTTCCGCTACACCATTCTGTTGTGGTGTACCAGGCATTGTGTACTGTGCACATATGCCTCGACTTTCAAGAAGTTTTGCAAATGGACCAGGACATTGTCCACTTTCATTGAATTTACCATAATATTCACTACCTCTATCTGACTTAATCACTTTCACTTTTCTATCTAACTGCCTTTCCACCTCATTTATAAACACCTCCAGGGTGTTTACTGACTGAGACTTTTCATGCAGTAGATATAAATAGCAATATCGTGAATAGTCATCTATAAACGTGATGAAATATTTCTCACCACCCCATGATGAAATATCAAAAGGGCCACAAATATTAGTGTGTATTAATTCTAAAGGCTCATTACTTCTCATGGCTGGGTTCTTTGATGTATGTCTTGTCTGTTTCCCTTTTATACAGTCAACACATACCTCCCAATCAGTAAAATCCAATTGAGGTAAGACATCACCTTTCACCAACCTCAATATCCTTTCTTTGGATATATGACCTAATCTTTGATGTCATAAGAAAGTAGAACTGTTATCATGTGCATTACATTTGTTACCTATATTATGCTCAACAAGAAATAGAGAATCAGCATACATAGCATCAAGATTAAAACGGTACAAATTATCAACCAAAGTACTAGAGCCATAATAGTACGAATGTTTATACAATGAAAATGTACCGTTTCCAATCTTAAGGTTAAATCCTACTTCATCCAACTTTGCAACAGAAACTAAATTTCTAGCACATTCAGGAACATAGAGACACTTTTCCAAATCTAGGTGACACTTAGTATCCAAAATTAATCTGTACGTCCCAATTCCTTCTATTCGTGCCTTCATTCTGTTTCCCATATAAAGGAATTTCTCAATTCCTGTTATGGGCTGGATTGAAAGGAATCCCTGCATAATATGTGACACATGAATAGTAGCTCCAGAGTCTAACCACCAAGTATTATTAGGTACTTCAATTACATTTGATTCAAAACATACTGATATACAGTACGTACCTTTCTTTTCGAACCAAGCCTTTCTTTTCGGACAATCTTTCTTGAAGTGACCTATCCTTTTACAGAAAAAGCATTTCTGATCCTTTTGGATCTGACCTCCAATGACTTTCATAGAGGCTTTGTCCTTCTTCTTACTTTTCTTGTATGGTTTAAACTTGCTACCACTAGCATCATTACGAACAATAAGGTGAATGGAGTGATCCTTCATCTTCTTTAATCTCCCTTCCTCCTGAACTAACATGGCTTTAATTTCTTGAAGGTTCCATTTCTCTTTAATAGTGTTATAATTCACTTGGAACTGACCAAATTCAGGAGGCAGTGAGTTGATGATGAATTGTACCAAAAAGGATTCACTCACATCCATGCCCATTGTTTTCAACTTTGCTGCTAGATTAACCATACTAGTCACATGATCATGAATAGGCTGTGACCAATCAAATTTCTTGGTTGTCAGCTCACTCATTAGGCTTCCTACAATGGATTTATCAGCTATATCTGATTGAGAGTATTCCTTAATTCTCATCATAAATTCCCTTGCATTTTCCGTCTTAGGCATCGATGGCTTGACATTTTCAGCTATCGTCATTCGCATCAAATTCAAACTCAGCCTATTAGACCATTCCCAAGCCTCATGCAGAGACTTATGAGATTCTGTACTGGTCTCAGTAATGGCTGCAGGCTTTTCATCCGAGATGACTGCTAAGTCCAAGCCCAAAATGCCTAAGTGAAACTGAATATGCTCAGACCATTCCGCATAATTCAGTCCATTGAATTTGATCATTGCATTGCCTAAGGCGAATATATTATTGGAAGCTGAAAAATAATCCAAATTTACACATTAATACTTTGAGTAAACTTAAATGGATTCAGATCAACTTTGATTATGTATTTAAGTTCACCTTTGGGTGATCCTTAAACACATAACTTTAATCAATAATGATACTAATTTAAATATACTTTGATAGATCAATCAATCATACTAGAGTTAACATGAATGTTATCTTTGGATATACAATCATGTTTACCCAGTATATCAATGAATCTCTTTTAGTATTATTAATTATAGACAATGATCCATCTTTGAATGATCTCCTAGCCTTATAATTAATAATCACAATTGTTCATTTCAAATATGTACAACATTTCATTAGCATATAAAGAAATGAACAATTAAAATTCACAATGAAATATTTGAATCCTTTCAAGTTAGGCTACTTTGGTAACCAACAAGTTTTCAATATTTGATTGATGTCAATATAATCTCAATAAACTTCAAAATTTTTTAATTATTGAGATCATTCAATTTGACAAAACATTAATAAACAATCAATAATGCGGAAAATAAATTCCTTTTCGGGTCAACACCGGCCAATATGCCAGATACTATTCCGGTAGCCGACTAATTCCACACGCCAGCAAATGCTAGCAGGGTACCACTTTAATAGCCGGATCCCAACATTCATTAATTTCTTTCCTTTCGTTGACCACGACAACTAAAACAGCGTGAAAAAATCAGATCTGATAGGGGAAAGGTCGGCGGTGGACATTCGGGAAAAAGAATTTTTTTTTTTTTAAACGACAAAGGTCGCCGGTTTATTTTCTTTTCAACGCCGGCAGTTTCTTTTCCTTTCACCGCTGGTCGCTTTCCTTTTCTTTTCAACGCCGGCCGATTCTTCTTTTACAGCAAAATACAGTATTCACAGACCCGCTCTGATACCAATTGTTAGAATTTTTCTAGAATTTCTCTTTATGAAATTCCTATTTCCATAATGCAGGATCTTTTCTTTATGCGAATACTAGTAATAAATTATAACGAATTTTACATACCTCTATTCATAATGCCGGGTTCCTTCTGTGAAGATGAGAATCCTCCTCTGATTTTGCCTTTTGTTGAATTTCTCCTACTCTTCTCCTTTTCCTTTCACTTTTCACGATTTTTTCTCTAATGGTTGAGAAGAGGAAAAGAAAAAAACTCTTATGAAAACAATCACGTCCCTTTTATTTTTCTGTAACGGTTGTCTTTAATGGGGAAAGTGATTCCCTCTTCTCTTAATGGTCTTTAATGAGGAGAGTGATTCCCTCTTCTTTTAATGGTCTTTAATAGAGAGAGTGATTCTCTCTTCTTTTATAACCGTTATCTTTAATAGGGAGAGTGATTCCCTCTTTTCCTGTAACCGTTATCTTTAATGGGGAGAGTGGAGGGATTTTAAACCCAATGACCCAAATAACCGTTATGTCTAATCGACCATCATATTAGACCTTTTATATTTGGTCATACTTTAAATAACAAGGGCCACTCATGTTAATTAATTTAACATTCTAATTACCATGTTCTGTATGTTAGTCTCTAGAGTGTACTGATTCCTAAATGCATCCAGTGCTTTTTGTGGAAATTGAGACAAGGCATGCTAATGTCTAATTGGGAGAGATGGTGTAGGGAAATAAGCTTGTATTCCTAATGTCAATCTGCCATTGCCAGGTAGCAACTAATCTATACCTCCTTCGTGATTATTGGCATATAACTTCTCTTTGGAAACAACTTGGTTCCTTTTGTAGGGTGCATAATTTCAAGTTTCAATTTATATGATTCATCAATAAGAATACTTGTATCAATAATGTCGGCTTTCATGTATAAACTGAAATTACCAAATCCAAACTTTATCTTAATCCCAAGAACCATCCAATTTAATAATTGAAATAATGTTCATAAAAAGAAATTGAATGTACATAAAATATTTGTAATAGGTTTGAACAATAGCTAATATCCAAGACCAAATGATAAAAACCTTATGACTTCAATTGAAGTCTTACCATTTTCTATCAATAATAATAATAAAAAAAAGTTGGGTCTATGGTTGAGATCATAGCATTGAAGTTAAGTCACCAAGCATTGTGAGAAATTTCAATTAATCTTAATTTGAAATATATTAAAATATTAAATTTATTTTTCCTTTTAGACTAAGTCTTCTGTGTTAGGCAATTTTTTTGATAATATCCATTTTTCTTACAAAAAATGACACTTACATTTTTTTCATTACTTCTTTTTAACTTGATGAGCATTGCATATGCATTCCCTCACTTGAAATGGTTGGCTTCTATTTCCAGCATTTTTTCTTATAGGACTTCTGGATTATCTTGCTTTGATTTTTCAATCTTGTTTCTCCCTAGACAATATACTAAACAATTTACTAACTCTTCACTCATTGTTTATAGTGTTATAGGTTATTTGAAAAGAACTATGTTCAAGAGATAATGAGTCCAGAATAAACCCCACCAGAAAGTGTAATCCATAGTTAACTTCAAGTTCTTAAGTCTTGTTGCAATGTTAGTCATTTCAATAATTATTTTGCATAACTTACAACCTAATAAACTTTAGGATGATGAGTTATATCACCATAATACCAACAATTGACTTGACTGTATAAAATATCATTTTTATAAATTATATATATTTTTGTACACCTTTTATTTAAGGAATAGTTATCATTTTTACAAATTGCATATATTTTTGTACACCTTTTATTTAAGGAATAGTTATTTTAATATTGTTAGCGACAATAATTTTCCAAAAAAAAAAAAATCCTTAATATGTTGCCTCCCTCTCATGCTTTATGACATTAATCTTTTTCATTACTTTAATTCATAGTAGTAGCAACTTTGTTCTATATTAATATCAAATCATCTAATATTTTAATTCTAATTATTAGTAACGTCAATTTATATATTTATTTTTTAACTTGTCAAAATATGAGAGGTGAAAAAAACAAAGAACAAAAGAAATAAGGTTACAAAATTAGGCCTCCCCTGAGGTAGTAACCCTTACAAGATAAACCCAAACTAAAGCTTCAATTTCAGGCAGTTGCTCCCTTAAGGTGAAGGGACTTTCATTGTTGCACCCTAAGTTAGCCATGAAATACAAAAATTTTCTTCTCACAATGTATGCCGAAGGCGACACTCCCATTGCTATTTGTGAAGTCTCAAGCAGTCAGCGATTATGTGGCGCTAAGAATCATCCTCCCTGCCAATTAAGGTCAAGGCAATGAGGCTGTCAGATTCTTTGATGACTTTTTTAAAGCCCCTTATAAATTGACAATAACTCAACTCCAATTGCTATCAAAACACTCACATGACCGGAGAATCTATAAACCCATCGATTGTTGCTAGCTTTTGCTACACCTCCGGACCCAGCCAGACCCAGCACCTCCTTGACACTTCCATCAACATTAACTTTCAGGCATTCAAGCTATGAGGGCTGCCAATGTATAAGCTCAGATGCTAAGGCTTTTCATGCTTCAATTGAATATGTGATGCACCACCAGACACGCAAGCTTTATAAACCTCATAAGCCTCTAATTGGACTTCGCGAACATTGTGGAAAGGAGAACTTGTGTCTTCACGAAACAAAAAAAAAAAAAGGCTTTGTTCCTCCATTGCTAGATGAGCTAGGTAGCCGTGATGAAGGTAACTTGAAAAGAACCTAGTATTGAGGTCACCAAGAAAAATTTTATCCCTTCTCGACTTTCGGCACCAACACCAGTAGAGCTCTTCTCTATTTAGAATGGCGTTATACTCTAAATTTAACTGAGCCTTCAGTTGTCGTTGATGGGAGAAGGGGGCACAGCGGAGTATAAATAGTCCAAGAAACTTCTCCTGCTTGCTTGAAACTATGAGAAGATGATTTGAATAACAAAAATGACAATGCAAATAAACCACGCAAGAGAACACACCAATTTTATGTGGAAAACCCTTTCAAATCAAAAAAAGGGAAAAAACCACAGATACTCCGAACCAGAGGTCAACTCTACTATAATCAAGTGAGTACAATAGAGGTGCACAATCTCAATTACATCAAACAAATTGAACAAAATTTAATTTGGACTAAATAAGAGACTAATGAGTTAAGTAAGACAAGCCAACTATGTGCTGTCAACTATAACATAACAAGTAGACCTCAAGGCAGTTATCCAACCATTCATGATGAACCCCCAGATGTCCCCTACCAGCTGTCCAAATTTCAGCTCAATTGGACCACGGATCAATAATCCACACATGGTTTACCAATTCTGCCACAAATGAGAGAGCAGATAGTTACCAGAATTGAGAGGTTTTGGTTTGAATGGAATACCTATCCTTGTAGTTCACAGAAACCAATCCAACCATCCACAAACAAGATTTATGTGTCCTTCAACTACTAACCAAAAATCAGCTCGTTCGGACCACAAACAATTTTTCAATTACACGGTTGATCAAAACTACACACAGAAAATTACTCAGAGTATAGACTTACCAAAACTGAAGAGAAGTAAGACTTACTGTGCTCAAAATCCAATCTCCACCGTTCAAAAATAAAAACCAAACGCTCTCTATCAACCATCCAAGTTTCAAGCTAATCGGACACCAATATCTTTTCCAAATGTAAGATCAAAGAACCCTGCTTTTGGCAGCCCTCTTTCCTTTTTTTTTCTTTTCTCACGGCCGCCTTATTTTTTTTTTCCTCACGGCCGACAACTCTCTCCTCTCCTTTTTTTTTTCAGCCAAAGGAGTTTTTATACCCACTTTAATAATTTTTGGGTTATAGCCCCAAAACATTTGGGTTATATATTCACATAGGAAGGGACCAATAAACCCAACAATTCTCCCCCTCCCAACTATGTAGAAATATTGGTCATCCCAACCAACGTACAATACAACTCAAATTTCCATCTTGATAATACTTTTGTCATCATATCAGCAACATTATTATTTGTATGAATTTTTTCAAGTGTCAACTATGTATAATCAAGCACATCTCGTATCCAATGATACCGCACGTTAATATGTTTTGACTTAGCATGAAAAGTTAGATTCTTACCAAGATGGATGACACTCTGGCTATCATAATACAACACATAATTTGATTGTTGAAAACCAAGTTCCTTCATAAACCTTTTCATCCAAAGCAACTATTTAGATACTTTAGTTATTACAATAAACTCTGCCTCTGTAGTAGACAATGCAACACACTTCTGCAATCAAGATTGCCAACTCATTACTCCACCTGTAAGAGTAATTACATAACCTGAAATAGACTTTCTAGAGTCAATGTTACCTGTCATATTTGAATCCATAAATCCCATAAGGATAGACTTATCACTCCCAAAACAAAGTCTCAAATTAGTGGAGTCTCATAAATATCTCATTATCCACTTCACTGCATCCCAATGCTTTTTACCACGATTTGAAAGGAACCAACTAACTATGCCAACTGCATGAGTTATATTAGGTCTTGTGCATATCGTTGTATACATCAAACTGCCCACGATTGATGCAAATGGAACTTTTTGTATCTCTTCCTTCTTTTTCTCTGTGGGAGGACATTGGTTTATGGATAATTTAAAGTGTGTAGCAAGAGGAGTACCTATCACTTTAGCCTTATCCATGTTAAATTTCTGAAGTACCTTTTCAATGTACTGCTTCTCGGACAGGTACAACCTTTTCTTTTTCCTATCCCGAGTCATTGACATGTCGAGGATCTTCTTTGCTAGTCTTAAGTCCTTCATGGCAAAGGACTTGCTCAACTCTTACTTTAACTTGTTAATTCTGGTAGCATTATGACCAACAATAAGCATATCATCAACATAAAGTAGTAAAATGATAAAATCATCATCAGTAAATCTCTAAACAAAAACACAATGATCAGAAGTAGTCCTTTAATAGCCTTGCTCCCCTATAACAGACTCAAACTTCTTATATCATTATCTCGAAGCTTGTTTCAAGCCATACAAGTTTTTCTTCAACTTATACACATAATTTTCTTTTCCTTCCACCTCAAATCCCTATGGTTGTTCCATATAAATTTCTTCTTTTAAGCTACCATGGAGAAAAATTGTTTTCACATCCATCTGCTTAATCTCTAAGTCTTGGCTAGCAACCAAACTCAACATAACTCAAATGGAAGACATTTTTACTACCGGTGAGAAGATTTCTTCAAAGTCGATACCTTGTTTCTGACTAAATCCTTTAACAACCAATCTGGCTTTATATCGTGGATGTGAAATATTTTCTTCTTGCTTTATTTTGTAAATCCACTAATTCTTTAAAGCTCTCTTACCTTTAGGTAACTTTACTAACTCATAAGTAGAGTTATCATATAAGGATTTCATCTTATTTGTCATAACATCGATCCAATATTGCCTGTGCTCACTTTCAACTGCTTCTGTATAGCACTCAGGTTCTCCCTCATCAGTTAACATCACAAACTCATCAGGAGAGTACTGAGTAGAAGGCACTGGAATTCTATTGGACTTTCGTGATTGAAATAGAGGTAAGGGTATATGCAGATGATCTTCTATTGGAGCATCAATATCACCTGCACCCTGCATATTATGATCCTGTTAAACATTCTCATCATGTTCTTGAATATCACCATAAACATCAACCAGATCATTTAGAGATATTTGAGGAAATGAAATAATATTAGCAGGATTATCATTAACCTGAGAAGTTGACTTCTCAACGTGTTCAATGTTTTTATCCTCAACGAACACAACTTCTCTACTCCTTACAAGATTTTTCTCAACTGGATCATATAAACGGTACTCAAAGTCATCTTCACCATAACCAAGAAAGATACCCTGCCGATTCTTCACATCTAACTTCCCTCTTTCATCTTTAGGGACATGAACAAAAGTCTTACAGCCAAAGACTCGTAAATGGTCATAAGAGACTTCCTTACCAAACCAAACTTTATCCAGAACATCACCTTGTAGCGAAGCACTAGGAGACAAATTAATTACATGTGTCACTGTATTCAAGGCTTCACCCCAAAAGGATTTAGGTAATTTTGCATCTGAGAGAAGGCATCTGACCCTCTCAATCAATGTTCTGTTCATCCTTTATGCTAAACCATTTAATTGTGGTGTCTTGGGAAGTGTCCTCTAGTGTCTAATCCCATAATTTTTGCAGTATTCATCAAATGGACCATTATACTCACCACCATTATTAGTGCGGACACATTTTAACTTCTTACCGGTCTGTCTCTCAACAAAGGCATGAAATTGTTTAAATACATCAAAGACTTGATCTTTAGTCTTCAACGTATAAACCTAAAGCTTCCTTGAGTGATCATCAATAAAAGTCACAAAATAAAAAGCACCACCAAGTGAGCGTACCTTTAAAGGACCACATACATTAGAATGCACCAATTCAAGAAATTCTGATTTCCTTGAAGGCGAGTGACTCTTAAATGTAACTATATTTTGTTTTCTAGCAAAACAATGAGGATACTTCTTTAAAACTGCACCCTTTATGTCTGGAAGTTGGTTCTTTCTTGCTAAACAATCAATCCCCTTTTCATTCATGTGACCGAGCCGCTTATGTCATAATTCAATGGAATTACCATTCTTTGCTACATTTACAACATCTTTAAAGATAATAGCTTGCATGAAATATAAACTGGAGTATTTCCTACCTTATGCCACAATTAAAAAGCCTCTGGTAAGCTTCCACTGGCCATCACTGAAGGTACTGCAAAAACCTTCATCATCTAGTTTTCCTGTTGAAATTAAATTCAAATGGATATCAAGGACATGTCTAACATCCCTTAATGACAGCTGTACTCTATTGTCAGTCTTGAAGCTAATATCACCAATGTCAATGACCTTTACTAAGTCATTATTACCCATATTCACAACTCCAAAATCACTAGGAGTATATGTTGTGAAGAATTCCATTCTTGAAGTAACATAAAGAGAAGCACCACTATCTATGACCCAATCAGTCTCATGAGATGCCAAATTAATCATATCCTTATCACAAACAATAATGAGGTTACTAGTACCAAAAATGGATGCAGTAGTAATACAATCATTACTCACATTTTTTTTCTTGTGCCTATCACTGTCATCTTTATTTTCTCTCTTCCATTTGTAACACTTTTTCTGAATGTGATCCATCTTCCCACAATAATGACACTGGACATTCTTGTACTTAGATCGTGACTTGCTTCGGCTCTTACTTATACCATTTTTACCATTTCCTTTTTCTTGACTTCTCCCATTATTTTTAGTAATTAAAACCTCTGATTTGGATGATGATGAACCCTAAAATTTTCTACTCATCTCCTTATTCAACACATCACCCTTTACAAGTTCCACTGATAAAACACCACCGGAGGCAGAATTCGCAAGAGACATTCGAAAAGTCTCCTAAGAATCAGGTAAAGTAGCAAGTAACCATAATCTGAGAACTTCATCATCAAACTTAATGTCCATGCCTGATAGATGATCAATGAGACCCTGAAACTCATTTAAGTGGTCAGCAACTGAACTCTCTTCATCATATCTCAACTGCATCATTTTCTTTAACAAGAACAACTTGTTATTACCAGAATTTGAAGCATACAAAGTCTTAAGTTTGCTCCATAAAGTTCATGCATGTGTCTCATTGCAAATGTGATTATAAACGTTATCATCAACAAATTGCCGTATAAAACCACAAACCTGTTCGTGCTCAAATTCTCATCTTCATCAGTTTTACACTCAGGTTTCGTAGTAGCAAATACTGGCAAATGCAATTTCCTCACAAATAGGAGATCCTTCATTTTACTCCTCCATATATGATAATTCGTGTCATTCAAACAGACCAATTTATTCACATTCAACTCCATCATTCAAATAAGCCAAATACACCAACCTGACTCTGATACCACTCTAATGGGAGAAGGGGGCGCAGCAGAGTATAAATAGCCCAAGAAACTTCTCCCACTTGCTTGAACCTATGAGGAGATAATTGAATAACAAAAATGGAAATGAAAATAAATCACGCAAGAGAACACACCAATTTAACATGGAAAACCCTTTCAAATCAAAAAAAGAGGAAAAACCACAGACACTCTAAACCAGAGGTCAACTCCACTATAATCAAGTGAGTACAATAGAGGTGCACAACCTTAATTACATCAAATAAATTGAACAAAATTCAATTTGAACTAAATGAAAGACTAATGAGTTAAGCAAGATAGGTCAACTATGTGCTGTCAACTACAACACAACAATTAGATCTCAAGGTAGTAATCCAACCGTTCAAGATGAACCCCCAGATGTCACCTACTAGCTGTCCAAATTTCAGCTCAATTGGACCACGGATCAATAATCCACACATGGTTTACCAATTCTGCCACAGATGAGAGAGCAGAGAGTTACCAGAATTGAGAGGCTTTGGTTTGAATGGCAAACCTGCCCTTGCAGTTCACAGAAACCCAATCCAACCATCCATAAATAAGATCTATGTTTCCTCCAACTACTGACCAAAAATCAGCTCGATCAGACCATAAACAATCTTCCAATTGCATGGTTGATCAAAACTGTATACAGAAAATTGCTCAGAGTATAAACCTACGAAAACTGAAGAGAAGCAAGATTTACTGTATTCGAAATCCAATCTCCACCGTTCAGAAATAAGAACCAAATGCCCTCTATCAACCATCTGAGTTTCAAGCTAATCGAACACCAATATACTTTACAAACGTAAGATCAAAGAACCCTGACTTTGGCAGCCCTCTTCCCTTATTTTTTCTTTTCTCACGGACGCCTTATTTTTCTTTTCCTCACGGCCGACGGCTCTCTCCTCTCCTTTTATTTTTCAGCCAAAGGGGTATTTATACCCACTTTAATAATTTTTGGGTTATGACCCCAAAACATTTGGCTTATATATTCATATAGAAAGGGACCAATAAATCCAATAGTCGTAGTCTTAGAGAATCACAGGTCAAGAAACACTTCTGAATGCCTACCAATCTATTCAATAATTTCCTTTATTGTTCGAAAATATCACTAAAAATTTTCTTTTTCCATTCCTAGGCTCCTGTTTGAAATTTTGAGAGGGCTGAAGGAACAGAAATAGTGCTTTCGTCCCAAGTCTCATGCACAATTCTTTCAAAGTCATTATGGAGCAAGCCCATAGCCTCAAAACAAAATGGCCTTAGTCTCTTGTTGCATGGCGAAACTTCAAAAAGTTGTAGGAGTAGTGAGCAATTATCTGAATTAACGAAAAGGAGGCAGCACTTATTCTGCCAAGATTCAATCAAAAGCATCATATCAATCCTTTCTCTAATAAGTCGATTTCCTTTAGACTAAGCTACAATGTTACTAGCATTTTCATCCCTCCACTTCAAGCTGGACACACGTTGTGCCCCTTCTCCCAGCTTATTGCCCTAGGATGCTACTCATTGGCATTCTATTAAAGTCCTTTTCCATTCTATGGACTTATTGCTTGAATTTTAGCAAACTATCCAATGCCATTTGTTACTTCTTTTTTCCTTTATTTACCTAACAGTGATGAATCCAAGAGGATTTTCAACTCCAACCTCTTTCCTCAACCATTTCACCTTACAACATTACTTACCTACCTGTTTAGCAACAATCGCTATTCAACAACCTTTTTGACTCTACCACTCAATTACAAATCTGCACTAATGACCTGGTGTGAAGCACTACAAAAGCAAGGCTACCGCTCAATAATTGTGGATTGCAACAAGTTTAACTGATGTTATTAGATTGTTAATTAACATAATTAGTTAAATCATGGAGTAATTTACTTCTTACTACTTCCCCAACATCTTCTTCGATGCCTTTTACCCTCCTCCCTACCACCCTGAACTCTTGTCTGGGATTTCTACTTTTCAATCCACTCTAACCCCCACCCTTACGGTCAATTAGTGCCCATAGCTTAACTCATTGTATGCAAGCCAGGTCCTTCCACAATTATTTACTCTAACATTAGGCTTCATATTGTCGGCCAACGGAACGCAAATAATACCTCGAATGCAAGGCCTTTTAACAGTGACTTTTTTTGCATAAATTTCCCAGACTCAACCTACACAGTTTTCTCCTCTTTCTCCACATAAAAGTGTCCATTCCCTTTTCTGAATATACGAGATATGGCCACAACAAAACACTAAGGGATAACAAACATTATTTGGATAATGCGTGAAATGACTATGCTAACAAATCTACAGGAACTTGAGCTCCTAATGACATAATTTGGATTATACTCTTCCTCACAAAGTCTTCAACAATTATTTTTTGGACGCAAGGAATGATGTGCTAAGCAAAGCAATTAGCTTTTCAATTAATGTCTTGTTTCGTTCCGGCTCGTGTCAGATTGACTTTTGACACCCCTAATTATTTTTAGTTGTTTACTTATTACTCAATATTTTCTAAGGTTAGAAATTAGTATAAATAAAGTTTTATCTAAATGGTCTAGTGAATTATTTAGTTATTATCTATCAACTATCAATGATAAGTTCTCTTTGAGAATTGTTCTCTTTTCTAGTAGAGTTTAAGAATACAAGAAGAATCAATCGAGCATTAACCTTTTGATCACCTGTTTTTGGTGTTTCTGTTCCGCTTCACAAACCCCTTCAGAATTCAGAAATTGCCAAGTGCACCGTCCAACGATTGACACATAGGTTGATTGAAGTTACATCGATCGTCTAAACCAAGCCAATAGGTCAACCGATCGATCATCACAAGTGCTCTAGAAAACATATTTAATACCTCCCGAGAACAAGTTTAAAGCTTCAATAGCTAGTTTTTTCTTTTTTTATTCTTTTATCACAATAGTCAGTTGATTTAGGTTCAATGATGAATCTAGAATAACTTTTTAATGGGGTCAAATTTTTTAAAGGGAGAAAAAAATAAAAAAATAATTTTTAGAAATACATACCATGCATGAGCATTGAAATGACCCAAATACTTTCCACTAGGCTAAATGATAGGTTAGTTATATTATAGCATGTATAATATATAATGGCAAAGTTATGGGTCTCCCTTAACTGCCCCTCAGCTTCTATATATTTCATATTTACAAATTAAAAGATGCTTTCAGTATGCAAGAAATGTTAGATTAAAAGAGATTAAAACTGAGAAAAGCAAGAGTTGCTTTAGAAAAAGAACAATATAGAATTAAGGTGAGTTTAATTAAGACTTTATGAGTTGAAGAAAACATCATAACTTTGTCATAGGTATTGTATATCTGCCTCTGTGAGTGTGTGAGAGTTGATATGTTGTTGAAGATGAACATCCCTGACCTAAGGGGTCGAATTTATAGGCAACCATGGGAGGCACAGAGGCATGTTGTTGATAGTACTAAAACATATGCAAGCATATGACATGTGAAAAGGAAAACTACATTAATGGTTGTTTCACCTTTATCCTATTCACTTGCTTACTATATTAATTGTACTATCGAATTTAATATTTAAAATTATCAATTGCACTTTAGTAATTTTTTATTCCTGCAAATTTGATTGTGTCTATTCTCCTTGTAGATCTATGCAATGAATATGCAAATAAATTCTTGCTATAAAGCATCAATGTGTAGTGCAAAGTCATAAGCAAAGATATCCACTTCTAGAAAACTTAATGTACACAGAAATAAAGGCAATCATAGACAATAAAGATAAAAATGTTTTAAATAATATGAAAGGTATATCCAATTTAATGTATAGATATAAAAATTCTATTATTTTATTTGTGTGTAGGGAAACTCCAATATTTTTTACACTATTCATTTTTATTTGATTATATTATCAACTAAAAAGTTAACAGATCTATCTTATACCACCATACCACCCAAAGTAAGAGTTTGGTGGTGGTTTTGCATGCTTCTTCTAGCATTTGATAAGGTAAAATTCTTATAGCCATGCCTTTATATAGAACATAAAGAGAATTAAGACGAGCAAACTAGTGAGTTTTAGATTTGATATGTCATATTTAAATTTGAGGATACTCACTTAGAGCAATCATTACAAGAAAGTGGATCCTCCTCTTAAGAGAGGATGAATAAAAAAAGCAATGGGTACCTTCTAACTCGGACAGTAAAAATAATGACTTATATTCCTATAATTTTTTTCAGTTAAGAAAAAATTATCATGAAAAGCTATGTATTTAACTCTTTTTATTAGACATCTTCTCTCACTTCATGCAATTTTATAATTTTTTTAAGAATGGATAACCAAAATTTTGAATATATATCCAAGAAAAAATTTTGATTTTTTTTTTCTAAATACACTTACCTTGAGTGATTATCTCAAAGTTACAAGAATTAATTATGTCCTTATAGTGATTTTTCCATTAAAAATTTAACCGCCATCTCATATTTCTGATAAGTAAATACTCCATTCCTCCCCTATTTCTTATTAAGAAATTTATATAGTATAAGATATGACAAATTTATACAGTAAAATTATCTTATACATATATGTCCAAGGATCAAGTTGGACCACCGTGCATGCACCATTCATTGTAAACATTTTCCATGTCTTTGGACGTGGACGATTGACAAAGTAAGATTCTCCGCACATTTACCATCTCTTTGTTACTAGTTCTAGAAAATCCTCTAGATATTTTGGCTTATTTTCTTTCATTATCTATTAAATAATTATCCTACCATCTTCTTAATATAATAGTAAATTTGACTAGTAAATTATTAATTATGGCTTTATCTGAGTTTTCTCTAGCTTGATGTATTGTTATCATTATTTTCATTTATTGTAAAACATTATTAATATTCTATTCACTTAATCCATTTAGATGTAATTATTAATTTTTTAGAAGGTTATGGAATGCTATTTTCTAATACTTGAATTTGTTGGGAAATAATATTTAATGTTATATTTGTATAATTGTTTTAATTTTATATATTTTTAATATCCTTTTGGCTAATAATCATTAAACTGGAATCTATTTCTAATATTTTAAAAGGGGGGACTCTCATACTTTTATTAATATACTTAAATTTATATTCTTCCTTAAAAGGAAGAATATATATATATATTCTAAAAGTTTGCCAACTTTGTTTTTGTGATTTAATAACACTAATATTATTATCTTTAAATTTATAACCATATATATAACCAATGAAAGAAATATATATATTTTTTTAAATTGTTAAGTTCTTCATAATATTTTTCTTCAATTACTACTTTTTTTATTTAAAACACAATTATCATTTTTAACTAATTAAAAAACTACATTCCATTATGCTCTGGTGAAGGTAAGGATGACTTATTTTTACTCGATGTTGTTTTAGTGGTGTTTATTATTTTGCAATAAGATTATGGAATATTTTTGTCAAAATTGACTATTAAAAAGGTAGCTTCATAACTAAAAAAAATATCATTTGTAGAACTTTTAGATTTTAGAATATTAATGTATTGATACTATTGAGAAAAAAATATATATTTATATATTATCTTTATCATAATGAATAATTTATGTACATTTTATTTGAGATGTTATTTGTTTGAGTAATTAAATATTTTTTAAATTCAATGTTTTTAGGAACCATGACCTATGACTAAGCTAATAATTGAAGAGTTTTTGCAAAAGGTTTATTAAAGTCAATTTCTATTAGAAGAGTTCAATCCCAATAATTTTATTATTTGATAAGAAAAATTTTTAAATACAAACATTCAATTGAATTATCATTATAAAATTCAATAATGCGATAAAATTAATTATTTTTGTCTAAATGAGTGAAAATTAAGTAGAATTTACTTTAATTCATTTTAGCATTTAAAAAAGAATTCAGTTACATTCATTTATTTAGGTATCCCAAACAAACTAAACATTAAAGGTATAATTGAATTACTAAATCAGTTGAATTAAATTATATCCATATAATTGAAAATTTTTCATTAAAATTGATTGCAAAAAAGATATAAATGCAATTCTACCTACATGCCATGATTAGGAGTATATCAAAATATGTATAAATCCATTCCTTGAAAATAGTAAAAAATAAAAGTGTCTAACTATATGGTCAAAAAATATAGTCAAACAGAATTATATGACATGTGCGCCTCACATATTAAAAATACATATGTATTTAAATTTAAAGTTTCCTATCTAAAAACATATGATATTATGATGTGCAAGAATGGTATTAAGAACTAGTTATTAAAAAATTCATTTTATATCTTGTTTTACATTGTATCATTTTTGTTGCACATTATGTGTTTTTCAGTAAAAAACTTCAAGTTTCAAAAAAGAAAATTTTATTTTATAAGTCACACATGTCATGTCAATCCTTCACTCCTTTTGTGCACCTATCTTTTCCCAAAATAAAAATGTTTTTGAAAAATATCAAAGGAAGTGCAAGAAAAAACTCTTTCATTGTATATTCGTTCATAATACGAGATGTCTATATGTATACAAATTAAGGATCAATCTCTATTAGAATCAAATACTATAATTAGCCTTATGATTAACCTTATAATCAAGTAATTATATCTACCTACTATATATATACAATCATATGTTGACTTACTGTATTTACAACACTTTTCTTCAAACTAAAGTATAGATAACCATACTCAATTTGTTACAAGAGTAACAAACTCAAGTGGTTTCTTTACATATACTCCTCATAACAAGATTTTTTCCTCTTACTTTTCCTCCTCAACTCCCCCTTAAGAACTTTTTTTTTATTATTATTTAACACTTGATAAAATTCTTATATGATAATTTTATTTTTATTCTATATAATATATCTTATTTTTTAATAAAAAAATGGCAATGTATTAGTACTAGGTTATAGAAATTTGTTTATGATTTATAAATGAACTTTACTATAGAGATTGCCAATTTAGCATGTTATAACTAAATATATATTTATATTTTTCATGGTTAACTTCAATCATGCGTTAAAGATATTAAAAATGTACATTTATAATAATGCAATATTTAAGCTCATAGATGGGATGCATTAAACTGATAGTATTCATATGACTTTACTATATATAAATGGTTACAATACATTTTTGTTGAATATTATAGTGCAGATAAATTTAATAAGCTCCTGTGTGCAGTCATAAATTTATATTTATATATATATATTAGTATTGACAAAAATGAAAAAAGTCTCAATTGCTCTCATTTTGCCACCTTATCAATCTTGCTTATAGAACAACTTCTCCTAATTAAGGAAAGTAAAAGAGAAGAAAAGAAAAAAGTACTTCCAAATTTTTTTGATGTTTTCTTAAAAAGAAAAAAATAAACAAAAAAACTTCATCCAAATTATTCTATTTATTTTGTTAAAGAAAACAAATTATTCTCTAATTTTCTCTTTTCTCAAAAAGGAAAAAAAAACTATTAGCAATTGATGTCATTTTAGTTTAAATTTTAATAAATACTTGGTGATGACTAACATCATACTAAATTTGATGAAAAATTCTTAATCCCAAGCTCCTTTCTTTATTTTTTCAAAAAAAGAGAAAAAAAAAAGAAAAAGCTACATACAATATCTCTTTTTACTTTCCTAAACAAGAGAATAAAATTACTTTTAAATTTTTTTCACAAAAAAGGAAAAAATTATTAACAATTTAAGTCATTTTCATCTAAATCTTTATAAATACTTACTAATGACTTTTATCATACTAAGATTGATACATAATTTTTGGTCATAAACTCCTCTTTTTATAAACTTAAAAGAGGATGATCATAAACCTTTAGATTCTTTGATATATATTTTTAATTATAAATTTATTTTAAGTTCATCTCCTTACAAATATAAAATTTTTTAATTTATATTTTTACACTTTATTTCTTTTTTGGATCATTATTTTATGTCATTGAATTCCAACAAAAAGGTGTGGTACAAGCTCACAATTTCTTTTTAATTCATTCTTAATCTACTTTGTGACTAATAAAATGATAGTTATAGTTATTATTTTAATTATCACTTAACATATAAAATATTTATTGAACCATGTATTATTTTGAAATAAAATCTAGCAATTTTGAGCAAATTTTCAAGTAAAAAAAAATCAGTGTAATGATGTTTACTTAAATTTAGGGTTTTTAGTAGATTTTTATAATTTATATTATTTAAAATTAATCTAATAATATATTTGTTAGTTTTGATAATATTTCAATAGATTAAAATTTTAACACACAATCAATTATCTTTTTTATTCTATACAATTAAATACATTTGACTTATATTATTATTTTATTTATTTTATCAACTATATTATTTAATTTTAAATATTAACTATTTATTTGAATGATTATTTTTTAAAATTAGTACTTATAGTTAATTATAGTAATGTCATTAATTAAAATTTTGATTATAAATTTAGTTATGATAGACCATGTAATAATAAAATTCACTTCACATTTTAGACAATTATTTAATTTTAATTTTATTAAATTCTTCTAACACAATTTTAAATTTAAAAATTTTTAAATTAACTAAGATACTTATTATTTTCAATAATAAAATCAATTTCAGCTTTACTTAACTATTTTTTTAAAATCTAAATTTAAAAGCATATTAGTTTAATTAATTGTTATTAGAAATATAACTCAAATTTTATTAATTTAATATTTTTATTAGATATTTATTTTGTGTACAATGCTTCAACTTAATATATATATATATATTGTTAAAATTGAGAGAAAACTTTAATTTACTTATCTGGTAATTTCTCACAAATTTATAAATTAAAAAAATTAAAAAAAGTAAAAAAGTCTACTAATAAATGCTCCTTTTAATTTTTTTCGAAAAGATAAAATCTTTATTCCAAATTCATCTATTTTTCTTAACAAAGAAAACAATTATTTCTAAATTTTCCTTTTTATTTTTTAAATAAAAAAAACTAACTATTCTCCCAAATTTACTTATTTTACTAGATGATCTTTTCAATATAAATGACAAACCTGACAACTAATTAGCATTTTTTATCCTTTTTATTTTTTACAATGGTGAGATCCAGCGCGCAGGTAACTTTATGGAAATTTTGCGGGTATTTCTCTTTTTTATTCTTTGAAACATGGAGCCTATACATAGAGAGAGAGTAGGGATGGCAAGGCTTGTCTAGCAATACATTTTTCCATGGCTTCCACCAGTTGCTCTGCTTCTCTCCCTACCTATTTATTCAAACACGATCTTTTCTTGAGTTTCACGGGCGATGACACCCGTTGCAGCTTCATAATCCATCTCCACTCCGCTTTGCGTCAAAAATTAATCAGAACTTCTATAGAAAATGAACTCGAAAGAGGAGAAGAGATCTCACAGGGGCTCTTGAATGCCATTGAAGAGTCCATGTTTGCCGTTGTTGTCTTCTCTAGAGGCTATGCTTCTTCCAGATGGTGCTTAGATGAACTAGCCAAGATAATGGAATGTATTGACACCCGAGGGCAAAAGGTCATCTTAGTATTCTATCACATAGATCTGTCAGATGTAAGGAAACAGGTTGGGAATTTTGCAGATGCATTTTTTAGACATGAGGCCAATTTCAACTCAAATATAGAGAGACTGCAAAGATGGAGGGCTACCTTGACTAAAGCCGCCAATCCATCTGGATGGGCCACAAAGGATTGCAGGTACTGCATCATTTTTCTTATGATGTATTTCATTGTATTTGCAATTGATTTTTCACTCGACCACACTTCATTTAATTTCAATATGTAAACTTTTTGTACTTGGTAGGTCAGAGTTGGCCATAGTTCATGGAATCGTGCATCGCCTTTGGAAAGATTTGCAAAAGATGTGGCCAAGTCCTTCAAGCAGCCTAGTGGGAAAGGTCCCCGCATTGAGCAACTCCGAACATTATTTTGCAGTGAGTCGTCAGGTAGTGTTTTTATCCCTAGACTTTGGGACATGGGCGGCATAAGGAAGATACTCTGGCCAAAGCACTTTTTGGCCAAATTAAATGTCGGTTTGAAAATGCTGCTTTCTTGCAACTATAAGGGAAGAATCAGAAAAGCGTGGATTAGAAAATTTGGAAAAAAAGCATCTTTCTGAGGTCTTGGAGGAAAAAAATAAAAACAATCAACATGCCTGATATTGGGCAATTTTTCTATATGCTTCATAGTATAAAGGTTTTGCTTGTCCTTGATGATGTGGATGATAGGAAGCAACTTGAATATTTAGCTGGGGATCGTGGTTGGCATACTCCAGGAAGTAAAATCATCATCACAAACAAGGATGAACAATTGCTTAAACCCCTTATCGATGTTGTATATGAGGTGGAGACATTATTAAACCCTGATGATCTTCAATTATTTAGTTTGCACGCCTTTAAAGATAATGTTAGAACAGATGATCTGAAAGAATTGTCAAATTTGGTTGTCTGTTATGCTAAAGGTGTTCCTTTAGCTCTCAAGGTGTTGGGTTCCTCTTTGTTGGATGAAACCAAAAGAGAGTGGGAAAGTACTCTAAAGAAATTGAAAAATGCTCCTAATAAGGAAATACAAGATGTACTAAGAATTAGCTACTCCAGCTTAGACAAGGAGCAGAAAGAGCTCTTTCTTTGGATTGCTTGTTGTTCGAAAGGTTGGAATAAGGATCCTGTTATAAAATTACCAAATAATTGTCATTTTTCAACAGAAATTGAATTAAGTGTTCTCGCTGATAAGTCTCTTATAACTTTATATAAGAATGTGGATAGGAATGAGGGTGAGGGGGTAACATTGCAGCATTTATTGCAAGAAATGGGTAGAGAAATTGTGCGAGAAGAATCAGAAGATCCAGGTGAACTTCATTGGCTGTGGAATCATGAAGACATTTACCAAGTATTCAGAGAAATTCTGTAAGATTTGAGAGTAATGAACCTTTGTTTATGGTTGATGGTTTTTTTAATCGGTGCATATGAAGGCAACCTATGTGTTAATATATGTTTTCTAATTGACTTGTATCTTGACTTACGTCTTCTCTGCTGCCCTTTGTTTGTTAGGGGACCAAAAAAATTAAGTGCACAAGTTTGGAGACATCATACATGAAAGAGGCATTAGTGCCGTTCCTGATGAACTAAGATATCTTTGTTGGGATGGATACCCATTGGAATCTTTGCCAGCAAATTCCAACCTAGAGAACCTTATTGAGCTTTGGTATGCCGTGTTTATTGCATCTCACACACACGTGCATATTTCTTTCATTTAATTCTTCAAAACTGACTTGAAGTGTGATATTGTTGACAACATTTTATGTGAAGCATCTAATGAAAGGATTGTGTGGGGTAGAATCAAGTGTATTGTATCAATGCTTGAAACATCAAGTTGATCGTGATAAAAAGATTGAGGACTAATAAAGATGTATACAACAAATGGAAGGATGATCTTGGTTATAAAATTAGAAGGAAACTAAATTGGGGAAGATAAGATAACTTTGAGTGTGAAGTTTTTTTTTTTTTATTATTATTATGTTAATGGGCATGAAGTTTTTCATAAGGGGGTAAGGTATACGATTGACCTACAAAAAAGGAGTTGTTTTTGCAAGTCATAAGATGTTTAAGGGAAACTTTGTTACCAAGCCATAGTTGTTATTCTAAATAGGGATAAAGCACTTATTAATTATTTGTATAGGTGGTATATGTAGAAGTATTTGGAGTTATACTTAGTGATGATGAATCCTATTCAAGGGCAACACTATTGGGCTAAAATTGGCAAAAGATCCAATTTATCTACCACTTGTGATAATAAAGATGGGTAGGCCAAAAATACAAAGAATCAAAACTAATGACGAGGCATATAGTCACATTGGTAACTATTCAAGAGAGATATTATTCTGACTTACAAAAAATGTCATCAAGTAGGTCATAACCAAAAGACTTGCAAAAATGAACCAACTCCTCGTCCTCCTCCCAAGATGGCCATACCAATAAGTGTTATCACTTTTATTAGTAAATATTTTAATATTTTTCATTTTACACTTAGTGGTTTATATTTTTTTCTTAATTTATGCAATGTAGCTCAAAAAAAGCAAAAAGACCATCGCCCAAGTTCCCATTTTGAGAAAGGGTCCTACTATAATCTATCATCAACAATTGCTAGATGAAAGGTACTAGTGGATAAGAATGGACATTAATAATATTGATGGATCAACTTCTACAATAGATTTGATGCATGGTGTTGGTACTTAAGAGTCAAACATTAACAACTGATTCAGGGAGTTCTATTTTAGTTTGAACACTTTGTCATAAGTTCCATTTTGTTTTTGTGCTTGGTAGTTAGGATCTTTTGCTTTTAAAGAATTTTGTTTTTGTTGGAAGCAATTTGTAACTTAGTATACCAATGATGCAAAATCTATATGATAATAGTCTTTTAATTTGAATGCAAACTGCCAGTGTTGCCTAAATGGTTCCATCTTTATGTTTATATATTATTTCTTGCCCCAATTACATTTTATAATTATAGCTAATCAAGTTTCAGTGTACACTAAAGATTTCATTGCATAGGAAATGAATCTTAAACCTTCCATGAGAAAGTCCAGATTTTACAAAAACCAAAATGTAAATGTGGACCTTGCAAGCATATGGCAATTACAAAGAGGACCTCTCAAATGAGAACTATCTTAAACCAACCTAAACATCTACAAAACATGACCTACTTCTTATTTCCCACCATGAACAAAACAAAGGGCCCTTTTTCCAATGCTAACACTACCTCCTACCTAACATATATCTCTCCCCATATTTACTACTCTTTTCAATTACAATTAGGGATAACACTCATGTGAGAACAAGGAAGATCAAAATACATGCACACCTTCTTTCTTTAATTGTTGCATTCTCAGCACTGATTGCCCTTCTTAATAGTCTTAGAATAATTTGGTGTGTCCTTGAAAAGATGGGGGATTGATCCACTAAAAAAATTCACAAAGTTTTTGCTCTTTGTCATGTCAAAAGAGGAAAACCAAGCTTGAAGATATTTGCAATTGCTAGGATGAGAGGAGTAGAAGTTTAAACAAAATAAATTGCTTAAAAAATTAACATGAGACCATAGTAAGCTTACTAAAAATAAGGCACATGCTTAGAAATGCTAGCCGATGTTCAAGTCTGTCTATAAAGTCTTTAAATTTTATATTTATTACAATTCCAATACTGTATTATTATTATTATTATTATTATTTTATTATTATTATTATAGCTTTTCTTCTCAATTATTTGCTCCTTTTTTATATCAATTTTATACATCATAACTTAATAATTGGTAGGAGTTGGTTATGCCACTAAAAATGAGGTTGAGAGAGGCGTTTGTTAAAGATAAAGAGAAAAGTGAGAAAGTTTCTTATGCTTTCAAAGAACAAAGAAAATATGATGCGAGAGAAAGGGAAGAATTAAAAGGGTCAATCATGAGGAGAGAGAAAAAAAATTTGAACATATGCATAAGTTGCTAACAGTATGCCATATTTGGTCTATGTCGGCAATTAATGACAAATTCCAAAAGAGTAACATTTTTAGCCTATTTGTAAATTTTATTTAACAAGATTAACTCATATTAGACATTGTTTGATTATAATTTACAAAATTAAATTGTAAAAAGGACAACTATCTTCGTTGCTATAATTTTATAGCCTATCAAGATTAAAATTTAAAATTTTAAAATAAATATTTAAGTCCTTAACTACTAAAATATTACTAACGATATATAGTAGTTTCTTTAAGAAAAGCTAATTATAAGTTAAATCTAAGCTAATAATTTTATGAAAAATGATACGGACAAAAATTTTGATTCCTTTACAAATGATTTATTCCTTCATAGGAAATGGCTTTTAAAAGCATGGACAGTGGCTTCTTGAAGCAGTTTTTCGCAACTTATTAATTATTCTTGATATATATAGTAAGCCTATGATATTAGTGTGACAAGTGGCATACTTCTTTTTTATCATTTTTTTTGGTTCAATTCTTGAATCATTAACTTCCTAACTATTAACTATCTTTCAAGATTTNATTAATTTTAATTTATATTTAAAAAAATAGTTAAATAAAATTAAAATTTAATTTAACTATTGAATATGATTAGCATCTTAATAAGTTAGGAGTTTTTAAATTAAAATTGTGTTGAAAAATTTTAATTAAAATTTAAAAATTAAATTATTGACTAAAAGGGTGAAATAAATTTTATTATTACATGTTAATCATGTCAAAATTCATAATTCAAACTTTAATTAATAATATTCATATAATTAATTATATGTACCGAATATCAAAAAAAAAAATCACAAGTAAAAAAATTTAATATTTGAAATTGAGTAATTTAGTTTAAGAAAAATAAAAAACAATATAAATATAAATATAAATCAAGTGTAATTAATTTTATAATATGAGAAAAATAATTAATTATACATTAAATTTTTAATTTTATTAAAATATTAAAAAATATTATAACTAATTAATAAATTAATATTAAATATTATAAATTTTGAAAATTTATTTAAAAAAATTAAATTAAATAATCATATTAAGTAGACTTTTCTTATTTGATTTTTTTTTAAATCACCAACTTTTTATTAATTTCTGATAACACTTAAGTATAATATTATATATATAATATTTTAAAATTTGGACACTCAAATTTAAGGATGGGTTTACAATGATACTCACTCGGTATAAACCCATGGTGATCAATATAGTTGTTAGCATACCCATAAGGACCAACGATTTTTAGCATTCTCCGGTAGACCAGAGAACTTGACAACTTTAGTGGCCCCACCATCTCTGTTGTAATTCATAGCGATAAGGTCCATATTTGTCCCAAATTCGTGAAAATCATTAGAAATAATGGCATCTTTCATGTCCCATATCCGCATGCTCGAGCAATGGGTTTTTAAATATTCATTGGCAACATCATCTTTCAGTCCGGGCACTGGGTTAGGTTTGTTGATCGGCTTACAAATCCCTTAGGCTTACTGGAGTTTGCTGGTTTATTTACTGGGGTTTATTGGAGTTTTGTTGAATCCCTTTGGTCTTGAGTTTGAAGAGAGTGGGCTCTTGGAGGCTTGAGATGCTGCTGGCTTGTAATTATATGTAGATCTTTTATGTATTTGGGCCATGAGCTTTCCTTATACATAGTTTATGGCTTGCAAACTTTTATACAATGTGTCGTGTTAAGGATGGATACTACACTCTTCTCTTACGGGCTGAAATGGAGAAGGTCTCCCTAAAGACTGGTAATGCACTTGGGTTTAAAAATAGATGCTACTCTAAGAGTAATTTTTAGGGTTTTAATTAAGGGTTAGCAATTGAAGACATTTTATGAAAACCTATTAAGTTTGTTCAAGAGCTTAAAAAAGATTGAGAGTAGGTTGGACTTTTGATTTTTAATTTTATATTAATTTATAAAATTACATATTTAATTATATATATATATATTAAAAAAATTTTCACTCTATACTGTTTAAATTTTTTTAAATATATACGATAAAAATTATTTAAAATTAACATACAAAAAATAATAAAATTGATGCAAAAAATTTTCAAAATTTTCAATACATAGTTTAATAATGGGTATTACTTTTTGATGGGCTTCAATTTTTATATATTGCATGTGCACACATGCATTTGACCAAATGGTCAGTCCAATCATTCACACTCACACCTTAATCTCTTCTATTATATCAAAGTATGTATAACCAGTTGCATAAAAATTTTAAAGTGATGTGCATATTGGCTACATTTCAATTTAGTAGTTAAGGATCTAATTATCACATTTTAATTTAAATATATCTATAAAAGTTGAATATTAAAATAGAACAAAATAAGTATAAATAAGTTTTCATGATCTTATTTTTGAAGGATGCAATTCAATCACAACATATCTTTGTTTATCAATTTAGAACCATGAAAACTTTGTATAGATCCAAAAATATCCCCTAAGCATGTATTGGGCTCTATGGGAGTCAAAACATAACGTATGTGAATCAACCCTAAGATACAAAGCTCATTCAAGATAAAAGTAGTTTGCAAGAAAATAATCCCAAAGGAAGCCAATTTTAGAAGTAACAAACTATGATGAATCCAAACGTAAGATCAAAGAATACTACCTTCCTCTCTTTCTACAACCCCCTTCCTTTTCTCTCTCTCTTTCAGCAGCTTGTTTTTCTTCCTAACAACCGGCTCTCCTTTTTTAGGTTTTTTTTTTCCTACCAAAAGGGGTATTTATATTCACTTTAATTATTTTGGGTTGTGACCCCAAAACATTTGGACTATATATCCATATAAGAAAGGACCAATGAACCCAACAAAGACTACTCTGGCCAAAGCACTTTTTGGCCTAATTAAATATCAGTTTGAAAGATGTTGTTTTCTTGCAAATGTAAAGGAAGAATCAGAAAAGTGTGGATTAGAAAAATTGGGAAAAAAGCTTCTTTCTAAGATCTTAGAGGAAAAAAAAATAAAAACAATCAACATGCCTGATATTGGGCAATTTTTCTATATGCTTTATAGTATAAAGGTTTTGCTTGTCCTTGATGATGAGGATGATAGGAAACAACTTGAATATTTAGTTGGGGATCGTGGTTGGCATACTCTAGGAAGTAGAATCATCATCACAAGTAGGGATGAGCAATTGCTTAAACCCCTTATCGATGTTGTATATGAGGTGGAGGCATTATTAAACCTTGATGATCTTCAATTATTTAGTTTGCATACCTTTAAACATAATGTTCAAACAGATGATTTAAGAGAATTGTCAAATTTGGTTGTCTATTATGCTAAAGGTGTTCCTTTAGCTCTCAAGGTGTTGGGTTCCTCTTTGTTGGATGAAACCAAAAGAGAGTGGGAAAGTACTCTAAAGAAATTGAAAAATGCTCCTAATAAGGAAATCCAAGATGTACTGAGAATTAGCTACTCCAACTTAGACAAGGAGCAGAAAGAGCTCTTTCTTTGGATTACTTGTTGTTTGAAAGGTTGGAATAAGGATTTTGTTATAAAATTACCAAACAATTGTGGTTTTTCAATAGAAATTGAATTAACTGTTCTCGTTGATAAGTCTCTTATAACTCTATATAAGAATGTGGATAAGAATAAGGGTGAGGGGGTAATAATGCATCATTTATTGCAAGAAATGGGTAGAGAAATTGTGCAAGAAGAATCAAAAGATCCAGGTGAACTTTGTTGGTTATGGAATCATGAAGACATTTACCAAGTATTCAGAGGAAATTCTATAAGATTTGAGAGTAATAAACCTTTGTTTATGGTTGATGATTTTTTTAATCGATGCATATAAAGGCAACCTATGTGTTAATATTGTTTTCCAATTGACTTTTATCTTGACTTACGTCTTCTCTACTACACTTTGTTTGTTAGGGGACCAAAAAAATTAAGTGCATAAGTTTGGAGACATCATACATGAAAGAGGCATTAATGTCGTCCTAATGAACTAAGATATCTTCGTTGGGATGGATACCCATTGGAATCTTTGCCAACAAATTCCAACCTAGAGAACCTCATTAAGCTTCGGTATGTCGTGTTTGATTGCATCTTGCACACACATGCATATTTCTTTCATTTAATTCTTCAAAATTGACTTGAAGTGTGATATTGTTGACAACATTTTATGTGAAGCATTTAATGAAAGGATTGTGAGGGCTAAAATCAAGTGTAATGTATCAATGCTTGAAACGTCAAGTTGATCATGATGAAAAGATTGAGGACTAATAAAGATGTATACAACAAATGGAAGGATGATCTTGGTTACAAAATTAGAAGGAAACTAAATTATGGAAGACAAGATAACTTTGAGTATGAAGATTTTTTTATTTATTATGTTAATGGGCATAAAGTTATTCATAAGGGGGTAAGGTATATGGTTGACCTGCAAAAAAGGAGTTGTTCTTGCAAGTCATAAGATGTTTCAGGGAAACTTTGTTACCAAGCCATAGCTGTTATTCTAAATAGGGATAAAACACCTATTAATTGTTTGTATAGGTGGTACAAGTAAAAGTATTTGGAGTTATACTTAGTGATGATGAATCTCATTCAAGGGCAACACTATTGGGCTAAAATAGGCAAAAGACCCAATTTATCTACCACTTGTGATACTAAAGATGGGTAGGCCAAAAATACAAAGAATCAAAATAATGATGAGGCATATAGTCATATTGGTAACTGTTCAAGAGAGGTATTATCCTAACAGAAAATGTCATTAAGTAGGTCATAACCAAAAGACTTGCAAAAATGAACCAACTCCTCCTCCTCCTAAGATGGCCATACTAGTAAGTGTTATCACTTTTTTTAGTAAATATTTTAATATTTTTCATTTTACATTTGGTGGTTTATATTTTTTTCTTAATTTATGCAATATAGCCCAAAAGTAGGAAAAAGGTCATCACCCAAGTTCCCATTTTGAGAAAGGGTCCTACTATAATCTATCATTAACAATTGTTAGATGAAAGGTACTAATGGATGAGAATGGACATTAATAATGTTGATGGATCAGCTTCTACAACAAATTTGATGCATGGTGTTGGTACTCAAAAGTCAAACATCAACAATTGATTCAGGAAGTTCTATTTTAGTTTGAACGCTTTGTCATATGTTCCATTTTGTTTTTATGCTAGGTAGTTATGATCTTTTGCTTTTAAAGAATTTTGTTTTTGTTGGAAGCAATTTGTAACTTAGTATACCAACGATGCAAAATCTATATGACAATAGTCTTTTAATTTGAATGCAAACTACCAGTGTTGCCTAAATGGTTCCATTTTCATGTTTATAAATTATTTCTTGCCCCAATTACATTTTATAATTGTAGCTAATCAAGTTTTAGTGTACACTAAAGATTTCATTGCATAAGAAACAAATCTTAAACCTTCCATGAGAAAGTTCAAATTTTACAAAAACCAAAATGTAAATGTGGACCTTGCAAGCATATTGCCATTACAAAGGGGAACTTCAAAACATGAACCATCTTAAACCAACCTAAACATCTACAAAACATGACCTACTTCTTATTTCCCACCATAAACAAAACAATGGGCCCTTTTTCCAATGCTAACATTACCTCCTACTTAACTCGTATCTCCCCCCTATTTATTACTCTTTTCAATTACAATTAGGGATAACACTTATGTGAGAACAAGGAAGATCAAAATACATGCATGCCTTCTTTATTTAATTGTTGCCTTCTCAGCAATGGTTGCCCTTCTTAATAATCATAGAATAATTTGGTGTGTCCTTAAAAAGATGGGGGGATTAATCCACTCAAAAAATTCACAAGTTTCTACTCTTTGTCATGTCAAAAAAGGAAACCAAGCTTGAAGATATTTGCAATTGCTAGGATGAGAGGGGTAGAAGTTTAAAACAAACAAATTGCTTAAAAAATTAACATGAGACCATGGTAAGCTTACTAAAAATGAGGCACACGCTTGGAAATGCTAGTCGAGGTTCAAGTTTGTCCATAAAGTCTTCGAATTTTATATTTGTTACAGAACCAATACTTTAGTATTATTATTATTATTTTAGCTTTTCTTCTTAAGTCTTTGCTCCTTTTTTATATCAAATTTTATACATCATAACTCAATAAAATTAATTGGTAGGAGTTGGTTATGCCATTAAAAATGAGATTCAGAGAGGCGTTTGTTAAAAATAAAGAGAAAAGTGAAAGTTTCTTGTGCTCTTAAAGAACAAAGAAAATATGATGCGAGAGAAAAGGAAGAATTAAAAGGGTCAATCATGAGGAGGGAGAAAAAAATTTTCCATGTATGCATAAGTTGCTAATAGTATGCCATATTTGGGTCCATGTCAACAATCAACTACAAATTCCAAAAGAGTAACATTTTTAACCTATTTGTAAATTTTATTTAACAAGATTAACTCATATTAGACATTGTTTGGTTAGAAGTTACAAAATTAAATTGTTAAAAGGACAATTATCTTCATTGCTAGAATTTTATAGCCTATTAAGATTAAAATTTAAAATTTTAAAAATATATATTTAAGTTCTTAACTACTAAAATATTACTTAAGGATATATACTAGTTTCTTCAAGTAAAACTAATTATAAGTTAAATCTAAGCCAATAATTTTATGAAAAATGATACGGATCGAAATTTTAGACAATAATTTTGATTCCTTTACAAATGATTTATTCCTTCATAGGAAATGGCTTTTAAAAGCATAGACAGTGGCTTCTTGAAGCAATTTTTCGCAGCTTATTAATTATTCTTGATATATATAGTAAGCCTATGACATTAGTGTGACAAGTGGCACACTTCTCCACACTTCCTTTTTTTTTATCATTTTTTTGGTTCAATTCTTAAATCATTAACTTCTTAACTACTAACTATCTTTCAAGGATTCCTTCACATGCCGAATTTATTCAATCTTAGCAATTGCAAGAAATTGAATAGTCATAAAAAAAATAAAAGTAATATCAATTTAGTACTTAAATTTCTCAGTATTTCTTAAAAGTCAGTGGTTACAAAAAATTGAAGAATTACAAAAAGATGAAGAGGTTCAAAGAGAAGATGAAAATGTCTATATTGTATATAATATAATATTTAAATTACCATATACAGTATTGGTGTCAACTAACTTTCTCAAACTAACTTTCCTTCAGGATTGTTTTCTTGCAAACTACTTTTATCTTGAATGAGCTTTGTATCTTAGGGCTAATTCACATACATTATGTTTTGCCTTCCATAGAGCCTGATACATGCTCAGGGGATATTTTTGGATCTATACAAAATTTTCATGGTTTTAAATTGATAAACAAAGATATGTTGTGATTGAAATGCATCCTTCGAAAATAAGATCACGAAAACTTATTTATACTTAGTTTGTTATACCTTAATAATCAACCTTTACAGATATATTTAAATTAAAATGTGATAATTAGACACTTAATTGCTAAATTGAAACGTAACTAATATGCACATTACTTTTAATATTTTATAAAAGTGGTTATACATACTTTGATATAATGGAAGAAATTTGGGTATTAGTGTGAATGATTGGACTAACCATTTAGTCAAATGCGTGTGTGCACATCCAATATATAAAAATTGAAGCTAATTAAAAAGTAATACCTATTATTAAACTATGTACATTGAAAATTTTAAAATTTTTTTGTAGAGAAAAAATTCTAATGTATATATATATAATTAAATATGTAATTTCATAAATTAATGTGAAATTAAAAATAAAAAATAAATTAATGTAATTTTTTAAGCTCTTGAACAAACTTAATAGGTTTTCATAAAAAGTTTTCAGTTGCTAACCCTTAATTAAGACCCTAAAAATTACTCTTAAAATAGTATCTATTTTTAAACCCAAGAACATTACCAGTCCTTATGGAGACCTTCTCCGTTTCAACCCATAAGAGGAGAGTGTAGTATCTATCCTTAACACGACACATTGTATAAAAGTTTGCAAGCCATAAATTATGTATAAGGAAAGCTCATGGCCCAAATACATAAAAAGGCAACATATAATTACAAGCAAACAGCATCTCCAGCCTCCGAAAGCCCACTCTCTTCAAACTCAAGACTAAGGGGTTCAATAAAACTCCAACAGACCCTAGCAAAGAAACCAGCAAACTCCAGTAAGCCCAAGAGATCTGTAAGCCGATCAACAAAGCTCAAACCCAATGCCCGACCAAAAGATGATGTTGCCAACGAATATTTAACAACCATTGCTGGAGCATGTGGAGATGGGATGTGGAAAGATGCCATTATCTCTAATGTTTTTTACGAATTTGGGACAATATAGACCTTATAGTTGTGACTACAACAGAGGTGGTAGGGCCACTGAAGTTGTCAAATTTTCTGTTTTACCAGAGAATGCTAAAATCGTTGGTCTTTATAGGTATGTTATCAACAATATTGATCACAATGGATTTTATACAGAGTGAGTATCATCGTAAATTCATCTTTAAATTTGAGCGTCGAAATTTTGAGATATTTACATATATATATTTAGTGTTATTGAAATTAATAAAAAATTGGTGAATATAATTTTTTTAAAATAATAGATATTTACCTAATGATATTTATTTAATTTTAAATTTGTTTAATAATTTTTCACAATTTATAATATTTGATATTAATTTAGTAATTAATTTATAATATTTTTTAATATTTAAATAAAATTAAAATTTTAATATATAATCAATTATCTTTTTCATATTATAAAATTAATTATACTTGGTTTATATATTTTTATTATTTTTATTTTTACTTTCTCTCAATTAAATTATTTAATTTCAAATATTAAATTTTTTACTTAAGTAAGTTTTCTTTTTTCAATATTGGTACATATAGTTGATTAGATAAATATTATTAATTAAAATTTCAATTATGAATTTTGTCATGATTAGTATGTAATAATAAAATTTATTTCACCCTTTAGTCAATAATTTAGTTTTAATTTTATTAAATCTTTTCAACATAATTTTGAATTTAAAAACTCCTAAAATTATTAAGATATTAATCATACCCAATAATTAAATTAATTTTAATTTTATTTAACTATTTTTTTAAATATAAATTAAAATTAATTAATCAAATTAATTATTATTAGAATTATAATTTAAAATTTATTATTTAAATATTTCTTATTAGGTATCTATAACAAATGAAATACATAGACCAAGACCTAGTAATGAGTTGTTAAAGTGTAATAACTTTTATAACACTATTAAAGTGTAATAATTTTAATACAACTGTTAGAAGATTATATAATAATTTCCTATTTTATGAATCTCATAAAATATTATGTACTAATAAGATAAGTACATATAAATAACATAGGTATAAAACCATATTTACTAGTCATATAACAAATTGAAATATTCAAATTTTTTCATATTATATCATATCTAATTCTAATCTAATATGTAAATTATAACAAATAAATTTTAATTTATTAAATTCTATTTAAATATTAATTTTTAATTTGCAACGAATTTAGATTAGTTTTAACATCTCATCTTAATTATAATTAGATTATATAATCATTCACAACATCTACTTTAACTTGATGCAACTTTCAAACTTTAATCATCAATAGTATTAATAGAATTATTAGAAATTTCCATGATAGTTTTCCTTAATTAATCTTGACTAATTTCTACTTGGCCTTTGAATCTTTAAGAACCTTGCAGTACATAACCTTGAATAGTAAGGTTTGGGATTTCATTTTCTATAACACTTTATAATACATGATTTCTATAAAATACAATTATTTGACAATTTCACTATCTCGTTTTCTTTATCACATGGAAAAATTAAGTTAAGTCATCTTTATTTCTTAATTCAATAAGTCCTTAATTTTAAACTTTTTTAAGTTTTTAACTTCAAAAGCCATTATATCCAAATCTTATAAATTTTATTATTTGATACAATTTTTATATGTTTCATTAATTCAATAACTTATAATTTTAAATTTCAATTTTAAGTCTTAAATTTTTCTTCGTATCCATAATCTTCTTTTTGTTTTTCTCAACTATTCTATAATTATCTCTTGTAAATTACATCTCTACTTCTTCTTTTTTTCCCTTTTCTTGTCACTTTTTTTTAATTTGGTCCCTTAATTTTTATTAATTGTAATCTGACACCTTAAAGTATATTAGTTTTTTATAAGACCCTCAATGTTTATTAGTTTTTGATTTTGACCCCAATTTTTATGTTTTGTGATTCTAGCTTTGTTTTTGTTTTTTTTTTTTTTTTTCTCTTCTCTTCAGTGCCAGCATTAACTACTGCAACGATGAAGGTTTCATGTGTTGGTGGTGGCTAGAGAGAGCTCATTTGATGATGGAAGATGGTGGCAAAACCTTCGAATTTTCTTTAGCTCTACAACCTTCTAGGCAGGGTGTGGAGGCCAAATTTGGGTTTGTCAGCGTCCAGTGGTGCAGGAAATGACTTCCAACAAGGCAAAAAGCAACTTTTGGTTGCACGTGCGGCAATGCATGGTGGTTGGTGGTGGTGCTTCAGCAATGGCAGATAGCGATTCTAATGATAGAAATTGGCAGTCTAGCGGCGGCTCTAGCAAGACCTATATATTTTCTGTTGATCCGAATAAAAATACCCACTCTAATATAATTACTGGATCAATTATCGATTCTGAAAATTTCTTTAGCAGTAGCAGCTGGTGGCACCTAGTGGTAATTGGTGGTTGCTATGATCTTATATGATTCTTGACTATGATGTTGGCCTCCCTATTCAAATTGGTTTTCATGGTATCTCCCGGATCAATTGGGTTCCGCGACGATGCTCCGACCACAGCTGGCAACGGTTTTAATGACAAAAACCGGCAGTCCGATGACTTCTGTAACTCCGGCGGCTTCTATGGCAACTTCGTTAACTCTATAGCAGCTCCGGCAAAATTTATACGTTTTCTCACAATTCAGATAAAAATACCCACTTTGATATCACTATTGAAATCCAATAGTCCTAATATTATTATTACTGTTAGACAATTATACAATTATACAATAATTTTTTATGTTATTAATTTGATAAAATACTATGCATGAATAAGAGAAATATACATAAATAATATAAATATAAAAGTCTACTCACCAGTTACATAATAATATGAAATATTCAATTCATTATACATTACATTATATCTAATATTAATCTAATATGTAAATTATAACAAATAATATTCAATTATTAAAATTTTATTTGAATTTTAATTTTTAATTTATAATAAATTTGACTTAATTTGAATAAGAGTAAATATGAATATATAAATATATATATTATAGGTGCAGGCCAGTAGTGTCATCAGTCTAGGCCCTTAGGGCAAAGAAACTTTGTCAAGTGATGAAACTTTTGAGATTGGGAAAGGTAGCAACATTAAGGAGATTATGGCTAGTCATGATGTTCTCATTGATTCCCTTACTTTGGGCAAGAGGAGGAGGGGCAAAACAATTGTAAATTTTTTGTTGTTTAATGAAATAGAAAACCTTTATTTATATATTATCTTTCTTCATTTTAATCCTAAATTATTATTTGTACTATTTTAGACAGGTTTATAGGATTTTAATATGTGCACTAAACATATATATATACAGATTTTAATATTACAATTAAATATTGTTAAAGAATATTGTTAATTAGTCAATTCAACTTTTAAAGGTAATGTCATGATAAAAAAAAAAGTTGACTCTAAATTTCTATAAATTGCTACTTTTAATTTCTCTTTCTCTTGAATTCTTTATTTATACTGATTCTTTTTTTTTTTCCATAAAATATCTTTATTTAAATTAGGTGGTGTGTTAAATTGAATTTATTTATTATAAAAGTTTAAAATTGTCAATTTTCTTTGGAGACCTTATTCTCGTTACTTTGAGTTGCATTAGAGGGCAACAAGTATAAAAGATACAAAGTTAACAATATGGATTCATAGATACTCATGGTACACGGTCTTGTACATTTTTCAAACACAAACAAGATTTATTCAAATACATAATGACCAGAACACAAGCACACTCCCATTTCAATTCACTCAATGCACATTGCATCAGAGTCCTTATTTAGTGATATATTAAACCAACATAGATTTGTTGACTTGGACTCTTGTTCTATTTAATTTAGTACGCTCAACTTCACACATCAGTTGATGATATGGGCCTTACATAAATGCCTATATTCTGAATATAGTTATCATAAAATGCAAAAAACCCAGCGATTTCAGCATTCTCCATTGGAGGGCTGGAGAATTTCACGGTGTCCGTAGTGACCCCACTTGGATTATCTTCCTCGTGGCCGTAAGGTCCATAAGTAGTTCCCAAATTTGTGGTAAATGCTATTGCTGTGACATAAATGCCGTCTTGATTAAGCCAATACCCATATGCTCCAGAAATTGATGTTATATATTCCCCGGAAGCAAACTCCACCTGGATACATACATTTGCACTCGATAAGTGATGGGTACGAAGGGCACATTCAATTGAGAATTCAAGAAAGAGACGCTCAATTTTAAAATAATAAGCAACAAACTCTTGGGTTTGTGTCGTATATATAGTATCTACCGTAATATACATGAACAATATATTCACGCACAACAAAAGCCCTCACCTTAGAAAGATCGCCGCCGTTGCCGCCAAACTTTACCGTCTCCTCTTGGCCATTGGCGTCTTGCACGGTGAAGGTAAGGGAATCAATGACAACACCATGACCAACTATAATCTCCGTAATGTTGCTACCTGTCGAAATTTCGAAGGTCCCATTGCTGGAAAGAGTTTCTCTGCCCCAAGGTCCGACACCAATGACACCGCCAGCCTGCACCTGCAATATAGGAGATACAATATAATTGTACACTGACTCTTAAAATCTGAACTTTCAACGAGATTTAGGGATCGGACTGGGATGATACCGGCTTCGCATAAAATCCTATACGGTCGATGTAGCTGTCAGCATATCCATAAAAGCCAGCGACTTTACCATTCTCCTGTACCGGAAAAGAGAACTTGACAACGCCAGTGGCTCCAGATTCTACATCGTAGTCATAGACATATGGTCCATATGTTCCTAAATTTGTGATAAATGTCAGAGATGTGACATAATCGGCACCGTTCCATGACCCATATGCTCCAGCAATTGATGTCAAATACTCGTTGACAGCGAAGTCCAGCTGCAAATATATATATATATATATTAGTATCAAGATTGCCCCACTTATAAGATTTTTATATTTATTGAAAATTACTTATAGTTTATTTAAATAAAAAAATAACAAGAGATTTAAATTATATTAAAAAATAAAAATTAAATTTGTGAGTAATGTACTAGTACCTGACGCATCGCAATGTACTTCAAAAACAAGGTCAAAATTAGGCAATGCGAGTACCAGGGTCGTGCTCAATTTTTCTTTAAGCTGCTCAAAACTTTTCTGAGCCATACACGTCCACTCAAAGACTCTTTTCTTCATGCCAGAAGTAAGTAGGGCCGCAATAGTGCTGAAGTGTGCAATAAATCGCCGATAAAAAGAAGCAAGGCCATGAAAACTCCGTACCTCATGCACATTTGATGGAGTTGGCCATTCTCGAATCACCTTGATCTTGGCATCATCCACTAAAATCCCCTTTGCTGAAATATGAAATCCCAAGAAAAGGATTTGCGGTACCATGAAATAGCACTTCTCGAGGGCTGCGTACAAGCGCTCCTGTCTCAACACTTGTAGTATTTCTTGAAGATGCTGCAAGTGCTCGTCAGTAGACTTGCTAAAAATAAGAATATCATCGAAATAGACCACAACAAATTTTCCCAAAAAGGGTTTCAAAATTTGGGTCATGAACCTCATGAATGTCGATGGTGCATTCGACAAACCTAATGGCATGACTAGCCACTCGTACAGCCCATCTTTCGTTTTGAATGTCATCTTCCATTCATCTCCAGGCTTGATTCTGATTTGGTGATATCCACTTTTCAAATCCACCTTTGAAAAGATGATTGCACCAGAGATTTGATCCAAGAGGTCATCAAGGCGAGGAATAGGGAATCAATATTTGACAGTGATTTTGTTGATCGCTCTACTATCAACACACATCCTCCAAGTACCATTTTTCTTAGGTACCAAGAGAGCTAGAACAGCACATGGACTAAGGCTTTCTCGGATAAAACCCTTAGTCAAGAGTTCGACAACTTGTCGATGCAATTCTTCATGCTCCGTTGGACTCATCCGATAATGAGCCAAATTTGGTAAGGAAGCACCAGGCATCAAATCAATTTGGTACTGAATGTCTCTCATAGGAGGGAGACCTGCAGGTAAGTCCGTCGGGAAAACAACCTTGAATTTTTCCAAAAGTGGTCGAACTTCAAAAGGTATGGAAGAAGCAACTTCACCTGCCTTGTAAAGTAAAACATATATAATACGAACCCCTTTTAGAGCACCTTTCATATCCTTCATCAAAAGCAATGTAGGAGATGAAAACTTTTCGATAACAGGGGTTTTTAAAGGCTCCTTACTAGGTGCTAATATAATTTTCTTCCCTCCAAATTCAAAAGAGTACATATTTCAATAACCATCATGAGTAGTCCGCCTATCGAATTGCCATGGTCGCCCAAGAATGACATGACTAGCATCCATCGGTAGAACATCGCACCATATTTTGTCAAAATAAACAGAACCAATGGATAGATTAACAAGGCAGCATTTGGATACGGTTATCTTAGTACCTTTCGACAACCACGACATCTTGTAAGGTGTGGGGTGCGCCTTTAACTCCAACTGTAGTTTGTTCGCTGCCATTTCAAAAATTATATTCTCACAACATCCAAAGTCAATAATCAATTGACATACCTTCCCTTTAATTGTGCAAGTGGAATGAAAAATGTTGGTGCGTAGCCACCTATCTCCGGTCTCATCATGAGGAACTAGAAAGATTTTTCTCACCATCAAAAATTCACCAGAATCAGCATGCACTATTTGCTCGTCACCTGCGGACTCTTCGACATCATTCACCTCTTCTTCGAACGGATCCTTCACATGCTCATCTAAATCGTTATCCACTAAGAAGGCTTTGCCGGCTTGTCAATTTTTGTTCTTTTGGCAATTGCTAGCACGATCTATCCCTTGTCTCATTACACTTAAAACATCAAATTCCCTTTATTACTTCTTGCTTCTCTTCGGGTTTTGACTTCTTAGATTTAGGTCATTTTCCCTATGAATCTATAGCTTTACATTTAACTCTACTTGATGAAGCTTTGTTATTGGAGTGGAATCGCTAGTTCATAGAACATCTTAGTGCTTTCCTTGATTGCATGATGTTTTATCCCCGTAATGCCAAATGGTCTTGAATACAATAATTTAACCAATTTACATAACAGGTAACTTACTAGTCTTTAGTTTCATTCAAATTGCATTTAGCTTGTAATCATAAGAACTTTTTAATGTAGGCTGAAATTGAATGTGTACCTTGGTAACACTTATAAAACTATTAGAAAAGGGCTTACTTATAGTCAAATGGTAAAAATCAATCTTTCAAAAGTGCCTTCATTTGAACCTAACTCTGAATAGGGAGCTTTCCTCTTGATCTCAATAGATCTTGGTAATGTTTTCACCATGCACTAGCATTTCCACATAATTTTTAGGCTACAAAGTCCACCTTACATTTAGGTTCAACTTTCATAATATCAAAGAAACACTTTACTTTATATATCTAATCAAGAAATTATTCAATGTTTACCACCCCATTGAAATAGGGTTTATCAACCTTCATTTTGTAGGAATCATCATGTTAGACTTCATTCCTTACACATGGTCGAAACTCTACTTCTAATTCCTCTTCATTGTCATCTTTAAGATCAATATGTGGAGGAACAACATTTTCCTCACATAGGTTCTACCTTATTTTTATAGCCATAAGAGTTGCCCTTTGGACTTGTGGGGTAAGAGCATTGGTTTGCATACCTCTAATAAGTTCAATTAGCATCTCAATGCTTTTAGCCATCTCTTTTAAACACACTTTAGTCTTGTAAAATGTTCTCTATCATCATTACCTTGCCTAGCCATCTCAAGACTAGGCTCTGATATCACCTGATATAGCACGAACTTTGATGGATTTATGATTGCATTCATGAAGATGAAGGGTGTTGATATCATTCAACTCTTAATAGAGAATGCTATTCATGATGAACAATCGAAAAATTCCAACAAATACATATATATCTAAATTAAATATTGGGAACACTCCTCCAAGAATGGAAAAGGCCAAATTAAAGTTCTAATATAACACAAACATCAATACATTAAAGCTATACCAGATTCATTGTTTCATTGACTTTATTAAATATGGTTAACTTTTGATTGGGCTTAGGTTGCAAATTGAACTTTATATTGTTGGTTAACCATGAGTTTCATATTGTTGGCTAACCATGGGCTGTTGTTCCCCATCAACTTCTGCTTCTCAATTCTTGAAAATGAGGGTGCCTTGTAATTATTACTTTTCTTGCTTTTAGTTTAGCACTCTTATTTATAGATAGTCATAAGTGGGGATTTTGTTCAAACTAGACATTAGTCAAGATTGCTTCTTGGTTTTATGTTTCTATTACTATTTTTTGGTTTTCACTGGAACTTGTTGTGATTTAATTATATTATTGTTTTCATCGTTGCATGCTAATCGTAAACATTGACCATTCATATTGCCAATGAAGATTCTTAAGCCGTGTTTTATGATCTCATTGCTTATTTGTGTAGCCATTTTTATCTAATCTTGCGGTCAAGAAAGCTTTTTTAAGCACTTGACATTTCTAGCAGTTTGTCTAATGTACCTACTTTTTAAAGCAAGTAGATCTAAACTCAAGTCCTTTTATTGTTGTTTTAATGACAACAATTAAACAACTTCACACTTGAGAGTAGTTAAGGACTTAGACACTTAGTGTATAATATATGAGTTTGAACTAAGCTTTAATCTCCTTAGAATCATTCTTTTTAGAAATATCAAGCTTCCTGAAATTTGTATGTTTTCAAACCTAGCCCAAAAAGGAAAATTAAAGAAGAAAAAAATCCATGAAAGGAAAACCTTTGATATAATTAGCATCACTATAAATCTAGATATGGATTAAATACAATAAGTATAAAAATGAGTCCACTTTACTAATAGCTCTACTTATTTAGGAGGCTGGTGATTTACTACTAAAACTTGAGGGCTAAAACTTAAGGTCCGACTCTTTCTGGCCCAATAAATTCAAGCATATATGATTTCAGCTCTTTCATTAGTCACAACACTCTTACGCAATCCATCTTATTTCATATTATTCCACAGTTTAACATACCTTATTCAAAAGTCAAATTCACTCCAAGAAACTAAAATTTACACCTGTCACTAAACTTATGTAGCAAATGAGATTTGCATTTTAATAAAGAACTTTGCTTTCATGAAAACCCCTTTTTTCTTTTTTCTGATAGATCGAATTGATTTTATTTAAAAAAATAAGAATGGGAAAATATAATTTTAATACATTAAAAGTTAGAATGCCAAACAATGATTACAATCGAACAATAAGATTTATTTGCTTACTAGTACTTGTTTTGATAAATCATCAACAATAAAATTTGAGCTCCTATTAATATGTTTAAAACACCAACTAGCACTAAAATATAAGAGTTTAGAGACTTTATTAAAAATTGCTCTCAATCTTCTGAGTCATTTTTCTTGTAGTATTTCTCCTTAGCATTCCTCAAACAAGTGAAAAGTTTCTTAAACATATCCTGGGGGACATATTATGCAATTTATTTAATATAAGAATATTTACATGAAAGAAACACAAAATTATCTTAATTTTATATGTTATGTTTATCTTATACATATCTCTCCAAGGAGCAAGTTGGACCACTATGAATAGGCCATTAATTGTGAAAGTTTTGTAGAATATGTCAAGTTTAAGTGCAAAATTTTATTGACTTTTTAACCCAAAAAGCCCAATAGCAAAGTTTTTAAGGTCAAAATCACTCTAAGGACACAAATAATTCACGTAACCTTGAGATAATCACTCAAAGAAAATAAGTAAAAGAGTTAACAAAATAAGGAAATAAATGGTAGAATTAGAGTTAAGCTAGAAAATTAGGTCATTATTATGGTTAGTTTGATCAAACCATTTAGCTTTTTTTTTTTTCTAATTTAATAGATAAACACAAAAACATGTATAGAACACTTGAAGACAACAACCGAAATTGAAAACAATGCTTTTGAGGTTATGCACTCAAACAAATGAATAAAGTAAGAAAGATTGCAAGTAGGTAGATTAGTGCGTTTCACTGGTAATGCGCTTAATAGACAAATTAAATAGAAATAAATAAAACTTAAGATAACAAATCAAAGAATTAACTATTCCAACCTAATTTAGAATTATGTTTTAATACTAAGTAATGTGAACCCTATTAGACATAGTTAAGAAACCCATAATGCAATTGTATATAAAACCCAAGGAAAGCCAAACCAATTTTATAAGATGTAAATGACCTTGACTCTAAACTTTAAGAAGCTAAACAAATGGTATAGAAGAAAGATATGAATGTCACACTCAAAAAAATAATGACTTAATAGTGATAAATTGAGTTAAAAGCCACAAAAATAATTATTTTTTGATGAGTTTTTACTTCTTAAAAGAATTGAAAGAAAAAATTTTCACTTTTTATTTTACCTAATGATCAACCCCCTTTAACAATGCAATCAGGTTTATTCATAGACTAAATTAACAACTCTAGAGATAAGGACAAACTTACTAAATAGGTTGCAACAAATCTATTCCTATTGTTTCTAAGAATTGTTGTAGAAACTGTTATAATCACTTAACACAAAGACCCATTCAACATGCTTATACAATTGATAAAATTTTAGTCCACATTATGACATACTTTATAGTTCTTCAAACTTGAATTATCTTCTTTGACCCAAACTTTTTCAATTAACCGCCTAAGTGCCTCTTTCATCTTTTTATCTTATGAATGCGTCACTAGTTTGTTATGAATGAATAGTGAATACTTCCATGGACCTTATCACCAAGCTTCAATTTTGATGATAGAATTGTGTGGTTATAACACAAATTTCCGTTGCCACTAACCTATAGCCATCCTCCTCATAAAAGATTAAAAGGAAAAATACAGTGGTATGCATTATTCTTAAGATTCAAGTACCTCAACTGCTTCATTTCTACCAAAAATCTTCAAAAGAGCAACGAGTGGATTGCAAAAACAAGCCTACTACTCAATAATTGCGGATTGCAAAAGGTTTATCTTATGTTATTAGACTGTTAGTTAACATAATTAGTTAAATCATCGAGTAATTTACTTCTTATTATTTCCCTAACATCTTCTTCGATGCCTCTTATCCTTATCCTTGCCACCCTTTTGAGATATCTACTTTTCAATCCACTTTAAACCCCACCCTTACAGTCAATTAATGCCCATAGCTTAACTCATTATATGCAAGCCAAGGCCTTCGACAACTATTTAGTCTAACATTAGGCTTCATATTGTCAACCAACATAACGCAAATAATACCTCAAATACAAGGCCTTTTAACAGTGAGTTCTTTTGCATAAATTTCCCAAACTCAACCTACATAATTTTCTCCTCTTTCTCCACATAAAAGTGTCAATTACCTTTTTTTAATATACGAGATATAGCCACAACAAAACATTGAGGAATCACAAACATTATTTGGATAATGTGTGAAATGACTATGCTAACAAATCTACAAGAACTTGAGCTCCTAAAGGCATAATTTGAATTATACTCTTCACTCACAAAGTCTTCAACATCTTGTATTCTATCAATTATTTTTTGGACATAAGGAATGATGTGTTAAGCAGAGCATTAGCTTTTCAATAAATGTCTTGTTTCATTCCAGGTCAAGTCATGGGGGAGGGGGTGTAGTTGGGACAAGCTCGTGTCAAGTTGACTTTTGACACCTCTAATTATTTTTATTTGTTTACTTATTACTCAATATTTTCTAAGGTTAGAAATTAGTATAAATAAGGTTTTATCTAAATGGTCTAGTCGATTATTTAGTTATCCCTTTGAGAGTTGTTGTCTCTTTTCTAGTAGAGTTTAAGAATACACGAAAAAACAATTGAGTATTAACTTTTTGATCACTTGTTTTTGGTGTTTTTGCTCCGCATCACAAACCCCTTCAGAATTCAGAATTTGCCATGTGCACCATGGAACAATTGACACATAGGTTGATTGAAGCTGCATCGATCGACTGAACCAAGCCAATAGGTCAACCAATCGATCATCACAAGTGCTTTAGACAACATATTCAATACTTCTAGAGATCAAATTTAAAGCTTGGACAACTTGTTTTTTCTTCTTTTCTTATTTTATCACAATAGTCAATTGACTTAGGTTCAATGATGAATCTAGAAAAACTTTTTAATAGGGTCAAATTTTGTAATGGGAGAAAAAAATAAATGAATAATTTTTAGAAATACAAACCACGCATGAGCATCGAAACAACCCAAATACTTTCCACTAGGCCAAATGATAGGTTAGTTATATTATAGCATAAATAATATATAATGGCAAAGCTATGGGTCTCCCTTAACCGTCCCTCTGCTTTTATATATTTCATATTTATAGATTGAAGGATGCTTTGAGTATGCAAGAAATGTTAGACTAAAACTAAGAAAAGCAAGAGTTGCTTTAGAAAGAGAACATTATATAATTAAAATCAGCTTAATTAAGACTTTAAGAGTTAAAGAAGACGTCGTACCTTTGCCATAGGTATTGTATATCTGCCTCTATGAGTGTGTGGGGGTGATATGTTGTGGAAGATGAAGGTCCCTGACTTGAGGGGTCGAATTTATAAGTGACTATGGGAGGCGTAGAGGCAGGCTGTTGATAGAGCTGAAATATATGCAAGCATACGACATATGAAAAGGAAAGGGACATTAATGGTCGTTTCACCTTTGTCCTATTCACTTATTTATGATATTAATTGTACAATCGAATTTAATATTTAAAATCATTAATTACAACCAATTTTATTATTTTTTTTTGTTCTCTCATATTTAATTGTCTATTCTCCTTGTAGATCTACGTAGTGAATTTGCAGGTATATTATTTACATAAAGCGTCAATGTGTAGTGCAAAGTCATAAGTAAAGATATCAATTTTTTGAAAACTTAATGGACACAGACATAAAACCAATCATAGAAATGTTTTAAATAATATGAAAGTAATACTTGATTTAATATATAGACATCAAAATTTTATTATTTTATGTATATGTAGGGAAATTCCAATATTTTTGTGCACTATTCCTTTTTATTTGATCATATTATCAACTAAAAAGTTAATAGGTCTATCTTATACCACCCAAAGTAAGAGTTGGTGGCGGTTCTGCATGCTTTCATGCCTCTACATAAAACATAAAGAGAATTAAGGCAAGCAAACGAGTGAGTTTTATATTGGATACATCATATTTAAATTTAAGGAGACTCATTTGGGGCAATTATTACAAGAGAGTGGTGGATCCTCTTTTTAGGAGAGGATAAATAAAAAAAGCAATGAGCACCTTTTGACTCAAACTGCAAAAATAATGACTAATATTTCTACGAATTTTTTTCAGTTAAAAAAAACCTATCATAAAAAACTATGTATTTAACTCCTTATAGTAGACATCTTTTCCCACTTCACGCAGTTTTGTAATTCATGTACAGAGTACTTAATATCAAACCCGCAGCTCATGTAACAAAATTTGTATACATTAGAAATCAAGAACCAGTATTCTGGAGGTTGTATTAGTTAACCAAAACCACTTAATCCCACAAACAAAACCATACGTAACAATCCTTGTTGCGATGAGCTTTTCAACAAAGGGAAAGTTTGGTGGATGTAGAAGTGTGAGGGGAACGTGCGCTATATGGTATATGTAGAATTAGAAGTTATTATTAATTATTTTAAGTGTAATTGAAACACCATAAATAACTCGGTTTGCTTTTCCTCAATTCTTTGGAGTTCGGAAGTACAATTCCATTTGGTGAAAGTTGTAGTCAACCCAAATGCTCATTACAAGTTGATGGTACTAAGATACACTTATTTTTAGTACTATGTTTTTTCTGTTGATATTTTATTTGTTGTTTTTTTTTAATAATTTTACGCTTATGTGCTCACTCAAAGCATCCCAAATTGGTACTATCACTGAAATTTCGGGATCTGGGTCCCTTCTTTTATTTATCTTTTTGTATTTTTGCTCTTTTTTTTTCTTTCTTTCTTTTTCCTTTTCTTTCTTGGCTTCCTTCTTGGTTCCAAACTCCTTTAGTTTCTTTGTCCACTAAAATTCATAACTCTTCCCTTCTCCACACAGAGATGGTATAAAGAGTTAAATATGTTGATTTTTAAGATAAGAAATTTTTTCACTCGAAAAAGAAAAAAAAGCATTGTAAGGATGTTAATTATTATTCCTGCAGTCTAATTTAGGAGTCACTTGTTGCTTTCTAATTCATCCTCTCCGGATTCACCACTTTTACAATGATAACTTCAATTGGGTCTTCCCCAACTATATTATGACGTATTGAATTTAAAACTCTCAGGTTCACTCACCTTAAAGGAGGGGTATGAACCAAGGTTGGATAAAAACATGTTAAATTACCACTAAATTCTCATTTCAAGTGGTATAAGATAGACATGTTAACTTTAATGTCTATACATTAAATCAAATATTACTTTAATATTATTTAATAAATTTTTATCTCCATATTCTATGTTTGCTTTTATTTCTTGTGTCCCTTAAGCTTTCCAAAAATTTATATCTTTACTTATAACTTTGCACTACACATTGGCACTTTATGTCAAAAATTTACTTGTAGATCCGTTGCTTAGATATACACAAAGAATACACACAATCAAATATGCTAGAATAAAAACATAAGTAAAATTGAGTGCAATTGATATTTTCAACACCAAATAAGTGACTTTAAAGAAAAAAACATCTAATAAGTATCTTTTTATTCTAGTATCCATTAATGCACTTAGTTTTGTAATAGGCAAATCTTTTTATTGCATCTTTATATGTCTAATAAAGTTATTATTTAATAACTTTCCTTTTCCTCTCAAAGTCTTAGGAGAACATCAAATTCGATCATACTATTCATAATTTTTTTTTAATATTTTGACTTAATTACTTAACTTAAATTTCTAAGTTGCTAATTAGTGAAAAGATCAAATTATATTTGTCAAAGAAATTGCTTACAGTGGGAAAGGAAAGACTTGATTGTTCAGCAGAATTTTAAAAGAAAAAAAAACAAAGTAAGAAAGAAAATGGTGGGAATTTGTAACACAAAAAATGATGTAACTTGCTTTCTCTTTGAAAAACAGAAAAAAAAAAAAATCTAAAGTCTATGCTTAAAGAGCTAAAAGACCAAAAATAAAATTTAGATGTAAGAGGAGCTCTAAAGCACAAACTCTGAAAATGATTCGTGCTTATATTAGACACATATATCGGATAGGATATTCATTTGACAAACCTCATATGTATCAAAATGTGTCTAATAAAAAAATACAAAAAAAAAATCATCAAACATAAGTGTTGAACACATTTAAGACACATGGCAAACACTTGTTATACACATATCAAATATTTTTAATATACACGTTGAATGCTTCTAATTAGTGTATCTTGAAAGTAATATAACTAATAATCTTTCTCAAGAAACAAATAATTTGGTGATAAAAATTATAATCAATAAATATCTTTTATTTAAGTAATTATACTAGTTACTTTCATTTATATTATTTAAATTATCATGTTGCATTCAACTTTCATTTATCTTTTATTTAATTTACTTAATTATAATTAATATGTATTATAATTTACTCAATTTATATTAATAATTTAGATATATATATATATATATATATATATATATATATGTGAAATTTTTATAATGCAAATACTTATAATTAAAGAAAATAAGAGAAAAAATAAAAAAGAATATAAAAAATTCAAAAATTCCTCTTTTTGTCTTTTTAAGGAGGAAAACAATATAATTAGATTTACTTTTTTTCTTTCTTTAAAAGAAAAAATTATTCATAATTAAATTGTTTTTGTTCTTTTTGTTTCTTAAAAGAATTACTTTTAAATTCATTTTTTATTTAAAAAATACTCATGATTTAAATTTCTTTTGGTAAAAATGTATTTTTCCAATAAATATGACAAGCATTTTATGTATATATACTTGCAGCTAGAGTTCACAGCCAATGAGTATTTAACATCAATTGCTGGAGCATATGGGACATCGAATGGTGCCGTTTTTGTCACATCTCTGACATTTATCACGAATTTGAGAAAATATGGACCTTTTGGCTATGACTACAGTATAAAACATAAGGCCGCTGGCGTTGTCAAGTTCTCTTTTCCGGTACTGGAGAATGCTAAAGTCGCTGGCTTCTATGGATATGCTGACAACTTTATTCAGCGTATTTGATTTTATACGAAACCGGTATCATCCTAGCCTGCTCCTTAAATCCTCTCAAGGGTTCAGATTTTACGATTTTAAGAGTCGGTATATATGTGTCTCATATATATTGCAGGTGCAGGCTGGCCGCTTCATTAGTCTCGGACCTTGGGGCAGAGAAGCTTCTTCACGCAATGGGACCATCGAGACTCCAATAGGTATCAACATTAAGGAGATTATAGTTGTTCATGGTGTTGTCATTGATTCCCTTACTTTCACCGTGCAAGACGCCGATGGCCCAGAGAAGAGAGTAAAGTTTGGTGGCAACGGCGGCGGTCCTTCTAAGGTGAGGGCCTCTGTTGTACGATACAAGCCCAGGAGCTTGTTGCATGCATTTCTTCTTTAAAATTTGTTGAAGCATATTTTTTTATGTTTAGTGTATATATTAGAAACTTATAAATATTTCTAAAATAGTGCAAATAATAATTTAGGATAAAAATAAAAAAAGATAAGATGTAAATAAAGGTTTGTTTATTTCATTAAACAACCAAAAATTTACTGATTGTTTTACCCCCTCCTTCTCTTGCCCGGAGTAAAGGAATCAATGAGAACATCATGACCAATTATAATCTCCTTAATGTTGCTAACTTGTCTAGTCTTGAAAGTTTCATTGCCCCAAAGGCCTAGACTAATGACATTGTTAGCCTACACATACAATATATATATTCATACTTATTTTTATTGAAGTTAATTCAAAGTCGTTACATCTTAAATATTAGTATTCAAATAGAATTTAAATAATTGAATATTATTTGATATAATTTAGTATATCTTAATCTAATTTTCATATTAAATTAGAATTGAATATAATTTAATATAAAAAAATTGAATATCTTAATTTATTATTTAACTGGTGAGTATGGTTTTATCTTTATATTATTTATGTGTACTTCTTTTATTAGTATCTGGTGTTTCATCAAATTCATAAAATCAAAAAATTTTGTATAATTGTCTAATATTAGTATTAAAATTATTGGATTTTAACATCGGAATCAAAGTGGGTATTTTTATCTGGATCAAAAGAAAGTGTATACTGAAGTTGCTGAAGTTACAAAAGTCACTAGACCGCTAGTTTACATCATTAGAACCGTCGCTTGCCATTGTCAAAGCATCACAGCCAAACCAATTTGATCCGCGAGCTACCAACAGAGCTAATATGATTAGGGAGCCAACATCATACTCAGGAATCATATAAGATCATAACAATCACCAATTACCACTAGGTGCCACTAGCTACTACTAGATAACTTTTCAAAATCAGTAATTGATCTAGTAATTATATCAAAGTAGGTAGTTTTATTCAAATCAGAAATAACTCTCGTTTGAGCTACCACAAAGTTACCGAAGTCGCTAGAGTTACAAAAGTTACTGGACCACCAATTTCTATGGTTAGAACTATTGTCCGTTGCCACTGAAGCTCCACCACCAACCATTACGCGTTGCCACATGTGCAGCCGAAAGTTGCTACCTGCCTTGTTGGAAGTCGTTTTCTACACCATCAAACGCTGATAAACTTAAATGTGGCCTCCACGCCCTCTAAAATTGTCTTGTGGATCTAAAGAAAATTCGAAGATTTTGCCACCATCTTCCATCATCCAATGGGCCCTCTCCAGCCACCGCTGATACATGAAACCTTTGTTGTTCCACTCCTTAACCACTGATCTACCTCCTTCTCTTACTAATGCATTGGTATATCGCCAGTTGTGCCATAGTTAACACCAGTAGTGAGGAAGAAAGAAAGAAAATCAAGGCCAGAATCATTAAAACATAAAAGTTTGGGGTCAGAATAAAAACATAATAAATGTTGAGGATCATATCAAAAATAATAAACTTTTAAGGGTCAGATTAAAATTAATAAAAATTGAGAGACCAAATTACAAAAAAAAGAAAGAGGGAAAGGAAAAGGAAGAAAAAAACAAAAGAAAAAAAAAGAAGTAGAGATATAATTTACAAGAGATAATAGTAGAGTAATAAAAAAAAGATTGTGGATATGAAGAAAAATTTAGGAGTTAATTTGAAATTTAAAATTATAAGATATTAAATTAATAAAATATAAAAAAGCTGTATTGAATAGTAAAACTTATAAGATTTAGATATAATGGCTTATTGAGTTGAGAACTAAAGAAAGTTCTGAATTAAGGACTTCTTGAATTGGGAGGTAAAGATAATTTAATTTAATTTTTCCATGTGAGATAAAAAATGAGGAGGTAAAATGTTAATATAATAGTATTTTATAGATATTACAAATTATAAAATATCATGGAAAATGAAATCCCAAATCTTATTATTTAAGGTCATGTGTTGCAAGGTTCTTAAAGATTAAAGGGCCAAGTAGAAATTGATCAAGTTTAATGAAAAAAAATTATCAAGAAAATTTTTGATAATCCTATTGATACTATTGATGAATAAAATTTGAAGGTTGTGTATTGTGAATAACTATATAACCAAATTATAATTAAAAAGAAGATGTTAAAATTTAATTTATATTTGTCATAAATTTAAAATTAATATTCAAGTAAAATTTAAATAATTAAGTCTTATTTGTTATAATTTTCATATTAGATTAATATTACATATAGTCTAATATATAAGAATTTGAATATTTCAATTTATTGTATAACTAGTAAATAGGATTTTATTTTTATATTATTTGTGTGTACTTCTTTTATTCTTATTAATACATAGCATTTTATCAAATTAATGAAATAGAAAATAAAAAAGTTATTACATACTAATCATGATAAAATTTATAATTTAAATTTTAATTAATAATATTAATATGATTAATTATATGTATCAATATTGAAAAAAATTACTTAAATGAAAAAATTAATATATGAAATTGAGTAATTTAGTTAAAAGAAAGTAAAAGTAATAATAATAAAAATATAAAAGAAGTATAATTAACTTTATAGTATGAAAAAAATGAATATAATTAAAAATTTAATTTTATTGAAATATTAAAAAAATTATAATTTTACTTTTAAATTAACATCAAATATTATAAATAGTAAGAGTATATTAAAAAAATTTTAAATTAAACAGACATCATTACATAGACATTTATTATTTAAAAAAATTACTTAAAATCATCAATATTTTATTAATTTCAATAACATTGATTATACATATAAATATCTCAAAATATGGATACTAAGTTTAAGGATGGGTTTAAGATGATACTCATTCTATATATAATCCATTGTATAGTTGCTAGCATATCCATAAAAACCAATGATTTTAGCATTCTCTGTTATAGTCATGGCCATAAGGTCCATATTGTCCCAATGAAAAATATTAGAGATAATGGCATCTTTCCAAGTCTCATATCCCACGTGCTCCAGCAATAATTGTTAAATAGCCGTTGGCCCCATCATCTTTCGGCCGAGCACTGGGTTTGGGCTTTGTTGATCAGCTTAGAGATCTCTTGGGCTTATTGGAGTTTGTTGGTTTCTTTGCTTGGTTCTGTTGGAGAATTATTGAACCCCTTGGGTATAGTTGCTAGCATACCCATAAAAACCAATGATTTTAGCATTCTCTGTTATAGTTATGGCCATAAGGTCCATATTGTCCCAATGAAAAACATTAGAGATAATGGCATCTTTCCAAGTCCCATATCCCACGTGCTCTAGCAATAATTGTTAAATAGCCGTTGGCCCCATCATCTTTCGGCCGAGCACTGGGTTTGAGCTTTGTTGATCAGCTTAGAGATCTCTTGGGCTTATTGGAGTTTGCTGGTTTCTTTGCTTGGTTCTGTTGGAGAATTATTGAACCCCTTGGGCTTTAGTTTGAAGAAAGTGGACTTTTGGAGGCTGAGGATGCTGCTGGCTTGTAATTATATGCTGCCCTTTAATGTATTTGGGCCATGAACTTTTCTTATATATAACTTATGGCTTGTAAGCTCTTATATAGTGCGCCAGATAAAGGATGGATATAACAGTCTCCTCTTATGGTTTGAAATGGAGAAGGTCCCCTTAAGGACTGGTAATGCACTTGGGTTTAAGAATAGCTGCTACTCTAAGAGTAATTTTTAGGGTCATAATTAAAGCTTAACAATTGAAGGCTTTTAATGAAAACCTATTTAGTTTATTAGAGAGTTCAAAAAAGCATTGAGACTAGGTTGGATTTTTGATTTTAAATTTCATACTAATTTATGAAATTACATATTTAACCTTATATATATATATATATATATATATATATATATATATTCATATAGTTGTTTTAATTTTTTTTAAGTATGTACAATAAAAATTATTTGGAATTAACATATAAAAGAGAATAGAATCGATGTAAAAAAATTTTAATGCACATAGTTTAATAATGGATATTACTTTTTGATGTGCTTCAATTTTTATATATCACGTGTGCATGTACACATGCATTTGACCGAATTGTTAGTCTAATCATTCACACTCACGCCCTAATGTCTTCCATTATATTAAAGTATATATAACCAATTGCATAAAAAATTGAAAGTGATATGCATATTGGGTACATTTCAATTTGGTAGCTAAACATCTATTATCACATCTTAATATAAATAAGTCAATTATCAAGTTATAATAAAATAAGTATAAATAAGTTTTCAGATTTTATTTACAAAGGATGCATTTCAATCACAAACGTACCTTTGTTTATCAATTTAGAACCATGAAAATTTTGTATAGATCCAAAAATATCCCCTAAGAATGTATCAAGTTATATGCGAGCCGAAACATGATGTTAGTGAATCAACCCTAAGATACGAAGATCAAATGGAGCAAAATTAAACCAATAATCATTATGAAACTCAAACATCATAAAAAGGAAACAATGACAAAACCAAAACAGAGCTTTCTACCAATCATATATTCATATTAGCTTTAGTGGGCCAATCTCTACTTGGACTTACCATTTGTTTTGGAAAATGTCTCACTATTCTTATTTCGAGTCAATTACATTGATTTAAATAATAATTATATAAAATTAATTATTTACTCACACTATGCATAAATTTTATTTTGACTTTTATTGTTTTATTTATAAATTATTATGAAAATATTTCATAAATTATTTAATACTAATGTCATGAAAGTTATAAAACAAAATGAAATTATAACAATACAATATTTCTGTTATTGATAAAAATACAAAACATAACAACTAAGTTTATACTTGATTTATACTATAATTATTTTAAATCATTTGATTATCATGAACTAATTTTATTATTTTCTCTCTCCTTAATTTTTTATCTCTACTAAAATATTTAAAATTAGATAAGAGTAATTTGCATATCTTTAACATTATTATTACAGCCTATTTAAACTATGCTCAATTACTTTTGGATAAAAGTAATTGGATCAAATTTATTAGTTTACTAATATATGAGTAATTGATGAACCATGAAAATCTATTATTCCTAATCTCTATATACTAAAAAAATATATATACCTAAATTATACAAGTTGTTATTAAGGCAATCTATGTAGCTGACATCCAAACATCTAATTAGAATCCTCCTATGGAATACTTCTATGGTGATATGCGTCCATAATTGAGGCTTTGTTACTTTTAGGTATAATTCAATTACACTTTTTGAGATATAATGTTAAATTTTCATAATTGACAAAAAAAATTTAAAAAAAAAAACAGAGAGAAAAAAGAAGAAGCCATGCAAAACCGTAGTAATAAATATCTCTCATGTGTAAGGTGTCAAAGGACAAATCTATTTGTTAAACAAATAAATCATAACATCAGCGCATAACAAAATAATATAGGAAGTTACAATACTCACAACAGCCCCACATCAAACAACATTTTTGACACACTATTGTCATGCTCATTCAAGATAAAAGTAGTCTGCAAGAAAACAATCCCGAAGGAAACAAATTTTAGTAGCAACAAACTATGGTGAATCCATGAAAAAAGATATTTACTAAACATCACAGAAAGACTTGGAAATGAATTGAGCAAGTTCATAAGCCAATAGTCATCAACATCACAAAGAGCTATCCATATCAAGAAAAACGACGAAGAAGGAGCCGCAAAAGAAAACCCATCATGCTAAAACAAAACAATTCAAACTTGTCTTGAATAATTGAAACCGTTCAATAGGAAAAAAGGGAGAATTGTAGCTTACTAATTCATATAATTAACTAATGTGTAACCATTCCCTCACGGATCATAGGCTCTAAAGAAATGAGAACCAAAAGTTTCATTTCAATTGCTGAATATTAATCTATCTTGATTGTATTTATCCTTTTATTGAGCCTACTACTTCAAGAAAGTTAGTTGACACCAATATTGTATATAGTCATTTAAATATTATATTATATACAATATAGACATTTTCATCTTCCCTATAATTCTTCAATTTTTCGTCACCGCTGACTTTAAAAAATACTAGAAAATTTAATTACTAAATTGACACTACTTTTATTTTTTTGTGACTATTTAATTTCTTGTAATTGCTGACATTGAATAAATTCGGGATGTGAAGGAATCCTTGAAAGAGAGTTGGAAGGTAAGAAGTTAATGATTGAAGAATTGAACCAAAAAATGATAAAAAAAAAAAAGAAAGTGTGGAGAAGTGTGCCACTTGTCACACCAATGTCATAGGCTTACTATATATAAATCAAGAATGATTAATAAGCTGCGAAAAACTGCTTCAAGAAGCTACTGTCTATGCGTTTAAAAACCATTTCCTATGAAGGAATAAATCATTTGTAAAGGAATCAGAATCATTGCCTAAAATTTCAATCCATATCATTTTTCATAAAATTATTGGCTTAGAGTTGGCTTATAATTAGCTTTTCTTGAAGAAACTAATATATATCCTTAACCAATATTTTAGTGGTTAAGAATTTAAATATTTACTTTTAAAATTTTAAAATTTAATCCTGATAAAAGATACAAAATTTATAGCAACGAAGATAGCTGTCTTTTTTATAAAGCTAATGGGCCGTTATCTTAAACGTTAGTCTAGATGACAAAAACGTAACCTTAATTGCTTCTTCTTGAAGAAACCATTGCATAAGCTTGAAAAATCCCCCTTTTTTTCGAAGCCCAAAAAACAGTTAGTTTAGATGATAAAACAAATACCTTCTTATGCATATCACATTGCTCAATTAATTCTATGATGATTAAAATCTGCACTTCTTTTTCACCAAAAGACATGGCAAAAATATGGCTCAAACCGAAAAAAAAAAAAAAAAGACAAAGAAAAAAAGAAAAACAAAAACAAAAAGACATGGTAAACGTGGGATTATGAATCATATAGTCCATGGTTCGGTGTCTTATAATAATAAATTCTTGGAGATAGTTGAATATGAACATGAGAAATAAACCAACTATATATTAATTAATGGTCACCAACCTTGACTATATATAGTAGTTTTGTCCGTCGATCATCCATTTTCCGCGATATATATGGAATTATCTAATAAACTATTGTATCTATCCACGTCCATATTAAAATGATCCATGCGCAGTCGTCCAGCTTGATATTATAATAATATATTGGACAGATTTGTAGATAAACCTCACAACTAAAATTCAAATAATCTTGCTTTTTGGCCCCTATTATTGACTTCAGTCGCGCAGAAATGTTAGCCGATCCTTATAGCTATAGACTTTACTACCTCAAAAGATGAATATAAGCATCTGAGCTTCATTTTAGAATCTCATTCAAGTATTGCATTTACCTGACTGAACCGAAAAGAGCAACATCCTTGGAAGGTGACAGCGGCGCTTTTGCAGAGTTGCTAAGTCTTCATGTACCTGTTGTAATTGTTGCTTTAAGCATATTATCAAGACCTCCAATTTCATCGCTGATGGTTTAGTGGAACAAAGTACTGTTAGACAAATAAATCTCAGTCTATAGTAGTCTTTCTTACGGCTAATTTCATTTGCTGCATTGTACTTTTATCCTCTTATATTTCTTTAATAAAACTAATCTCACTATATATATAGAGAAATGATGAAAATATTTTGAGACAGTTCTTATTAAAATAGAGAAAAATTTAAATTACTTTTTAATTTATGTTGTATTATCTTTTGTCACGCTAATTTTTCTTAAATACTTAAAATTTTATTGGTTGTCCATAAAGTTATGTTTAGGATGTTTTTCTCACTTGATAGAAATCTACAAGAGAAAAGGGCTTTTGAAATCAAAACCTTTGTGTGAAAGATATAATTAGTAAGACTGTCCCTTAAAAAGAAAACAAAAAAAGAAGATATAGTTGACAACACATGATAAAGTTTTTGGGGGAAAAAGACAAAACAAAACAAAACAAGACATTATAAACACGTGCATAAGATGAAGAGGAAGATGAGGTTATTGGATTTTAGACAAGGATTTTATAGCATAAATATATTATTACTACCTCAAAAGATGAATATTTCGGTGTTGAGTGGCAAAACTCTATTGGCTTTGCAATACAATAAGCACAATGGCAATTTTTTAACGCCGAAAACACACCAAGTTCTTGCTTAACCAAATTTTGCCACCTACACAATTTCACCTAAATGAAGCTTCTTGGCCCCCTTGATGATGGCGTTTTAAGACAACAGCTTACCATCTTCCTAGCCTAAGTGGGAGATCATAAGTTGATTATTATTATTCATTTTCTGCACAAATTAATATAACTATTTAAAGTTTTTGATTTTCTTCTAGCATTATCGCGGCAGATTTTGTTTATTCCGAGCAATGATATACTTGCAGTAACAATTTAATTTTTTAAATTCTAATCAGATAATATCTAATATAAGTCAATCTTGTTAAATAAAATTTACAAATAGGCTAAAGATGTTACTCTTATGGAAATTGTTTGTTAATTGCTGACATGGACCCAAATATGGCATACCGTTAGCAAGTTATGCATATGTGGAAAATTTTTTTCTCTTTCCTCATTATTGAGCCTCTCAATTCTTCACTTTCTCTTCATCATATTTTCTTTCTTCTTTAACAAAACACCTCTCCTAACCTCATCTTTGGTGGCACAAAAAAAAAAACTCCCACCAATTAAATTTATCGAGTTATAATGTGTAAAATCTTGATATAAAAAAGGAGCAAAGAATTGAGAAGAAAAGCTAAAAAAAAAATAGTAATAATAAAGTATTAGTACTGTAACAAATATGGAATTCAAAGACTTCATGGATAGACTTGAACCTTGGCCAGCATTTCAAAGCATGTGCCTCATTTTTAGTAAGCTTACATGGTCTCATTGTTAATTTTTTAAGCAATTTGTTTTGTTTAAACTTCTACCCTCTCATCCTAGCAATTGCAAATATCTTCAAGCTTGGTTTCCTCTTTTGACATGAAAAAGACTAGAAACTTGTGAATTTTTTGAATGGATCGATCCCCTATCTTTTCAAGGACACACCAAATTATTCTAGGTTTATTAAGAAGGACAGGAATTGTTGTGAATGCAACAATTGAAGAGAAGAAGGCATGCATGGTGTATTTTCATCTCCTATTTTTCACATGAGTGTTGTTGCCCCTAATTGTAATTGAAAGGAATAGTAAAATAGGGGGAGATATAGGTTAGGTAGGAGATAGTGTTAGCATTGGAAAAAGAACTTTGTTTTGTTCATGGTGGGGAATAAGAAGTAAGTCTTGTTGTGTTGATGTTAAGTCAATTTAAGATGGTTCATATTTTGGAGCTTCTTTTTGTAATTGCAATATGCTTGCAAGGTCCACTTTACATTTTGGTTTTGTAAAATCTAAACTTTCTCAATGGAAGGTGTAGGATTTTTTTCCTATGTAATGAAGCTATCTATTATATCTTGAGTGTACACTGAAACTTGATTAGCTACAATTACAAAATGTAATTGGGGCACAAGAATATAATATATAAACATGAAAATGGAACCATTTAGGCAACATTGGCAGTTTGCATTCAAATTAAAAGACTATTGTCATATAGATTTTGCATCCTTGGTATTACCAAGTTACAAATTGCTTTTAAACAAAAACAAAATCCTTTATAAGAAATCAAAACCTAACTACTTAGCAGCAAAAAAAAAAAAATGGAACAGATGACAAAGTCTTCCAACTAAAATAGAACATTTTGAATCAATTGTTGATGTTTGACTCTTGAGTACTAACAACAAGCATTGGATCTGTTGTAGAAGTTGATCCATCACCATGTCCATTCTTATCCACTAGTTCCTTTCATCTAGCAATTGTTGATGATAGATTATAGTAGGACCCTTTCTTAAAATAGGAACTTGGGCAATGGGCCTTTTTGCTGTTTTGGCTACATAGCATAAATTAAGAAAATATAAACCACAAGTGTAAAATGAAAATAATTAAAATATTTACTAATAAAAGTGATAACACTTACTAGTCTTGTTATCTTGGAGGAGAAGGAGGAGTTAGTCCTTTTTACAAGTCTCTTGGTTATGACCTACTTGATGACATTTTTTATAAGTCAGGATAATACCTCTCTTGAACAACTTACCTATATGACTATATGCCCATCATTAGTTTTGATCCTCTATTTGGCCTATCCATCTCTTTAATATCACAAGTGATAGATAAATTGGTCTTTGTCAATTTTAGCCCAATAATGTTGCCCTTGAGTAGGAATCATCATCACTAAGTATAACCCTAGATACTTCCACTTGTACCACCTATACAAATAATTAATAGGTACTTTATCCTTATT